>CM029627.1:12700741-13900741 GCA_017311315.1 Dendrocalamus latiflorus
CTGATCAGGTCGCCCGGGAAACAACAGAGGCCCCGCAAAACTGATGAGTGACTAGTGGACTTTGTTCAGCTTGACCACAAAAATCCGGGAAAGAGACGAAAAGAATTCGGTCCTCTAGTATGATCTTGGCATCTAGGCACGGTCCTCTAGTATGATCTTGGCATCTAGCTAGGCACTAAAATTTGAATAGTAAGAAAATGCCAGCACATACTGATCAATATAAAATGTGAACACATGCACAGATCTGTTGGTTAATTTACATGGATGCGTAGTATCATGTGAAGCTGTCACATGTGATTCCCTTCAGAGGTTAGTTTCACGTTTACATATCTCCTCGTAAGGATACGAACTTGCAGTGGTACCGTAACTGTTTACTCCTACTCTTAATGAATCATAACAGAGCGCCTGATGTTTCTTCAAGGAAAAAAAAACAGAAGCTAGCTGGGCCAGTAGCCAAGCCAAGCTTGCATGAGCTACGTGCCATGCGAATGACTCGGGATGAAGCTCACATCCCTGTCCTCCCGGGGGATGTGCTCAGCAACGCCCTGTCCGCTAGTCCATATGGGACCCGGCGCCGGACGACGACGGCAAGGCAGCCTTAGCCGCCGCGCGCTGCTGCACCTCAGCAAGAAGCTAAGCTTCGTTCGCAAGCCTTAGTCCATAAGTAAGCTTCGTTCGCATGCGCGCGCGGCCTGCGTGCACAGGGAGGGAACGAACGATCGATCGATCGCGCGGCTGGTATGGTAGCTAGCGCTCAGCTGCCTCAGGAACGGGAGGGGAGAGCACGGTCGAACACGCATTAATTCTTGGCAGGAAACGCGCCAGGGCCCAGGACGCTCCATGATTGGAGGGGCGCGCGACGCGGTGCCATCTGGATCGATGGGGGCTCTTCCCGGCCGAGCGGGCGCGGGCTCCTGATGGAGTCGAGGTCTCCGGATTGCGGCATGTCGGATCGGCGTGTAGCGTAGCCTTTTTTTGCCCGAGGAGTGACGGCTCCGTCCTCTCTTCCTTGCGGCAAACGGTTTGTTTCGATATCGATCCATTCCATCTCGGAACCGGAAAGCCAGGCAGCGCCGCGTCATCCGCGGGGCCCTCGTGGCCTCGGCAAGCCTCGGTGTCCGGTTATGATTTGGTGCCTGTAGATTCAGGCTGCACGCACTCCATCCATTTCTTTCTAGAATAATTCACCATATACCGGTCGAAGAATGGTGGAGCCTCAAATATCGCTTCAAAGAATGACTTCTACTGTATAGTGTTTCAGCGAAGTTTAGATTCAGTATATACAATTTTCTCATTTTTTGTATATTAAAGCTTTTTCACCCTTTTTTTTTGCTATAGAAAAGGACTATTTTGTCTATGCACGCTATGTTTTTATGATTCTAGGGAATACCACTCAAGACATTTTGACCCTCGTGCGACTAATGTCAAGACTAGGTCACTTTCATCAGTTTGTAGTTCGTGTATAGCCACATCCGTTTGGACGATACTGATCAGCCTCACTTCAAACCCATGAAGCCTATGTTGAGGGATCGAACTAAAGGCGTAGTAGAGTTTTGGCTTTTTAAACACGACAAGAAATTCGCGTCACTTGCCAAACCAAAGTTTTGGCATTTTGAAACAGAAAATATGTCATTTCCCAATTAATGAATTAGCAACTCTCCTGTTTTTGTGTGTGTGTGTATGTCGTTACTCATTGCAAGATATAATTACATGTGCAGATTTGGACACAGGTTGCATTACAATTCTCTTACCATATAAAAGCTAATAGAGCTGATACCAGTTGGGCATGGATGGACTCGATCGCACCACAATAGAAAAGGCTGGTTTGGTCGCATGGCTTGTGTGGTATTTTCCTGTAATCATGAAAACATGCATATATGGGCAAAACAAATCCTTAACCATGGCCAAAAATGATGAAAAGGCTTTAATTTGCAATAAAATAGATGAAATATTAGATTTGAGTCTAAATTTCTTTGGAGTGGTATGTGATAAAAGTCATTCTTCGTACTAACATTTCGGGGTACGTCATTCTTTCAAATGATATATCATAAATTATCTTTTTCTTGTAAGGCGTATTTTTGTCACGCAAAGTAATGAAATCAAGAGAATGGTAGAGAGAAATGACCATGATATCGCCATAAAATTCTTTCCCCAATCGTGTGGAATCTGGCATCTCCTGCTTCGCTCTGTTTGCGAGCGCCGCCATGAACTCGCGCTTGATTTCATCAGAACCTCCCCTTCGAGTCCTACTCCAACAAACCCACGTTTCCACCTCCGCCATGGCCGGACATCCTCCAACTTCGTCGCTGCGCCGCCTTCCCCACGTCTCCTTCAAGGTCGCATCTGTTTCCTTCACCATTGGCCTGCTCGACCAGATATGGCGCCGTTACTAAGCGACAATGGCGCCGTAGAAGAAGCAGTAGGAGGCGGCGTGCGCCGGCGACGGAGCAATGGCACTGGGCATGATTCGCTCTCCTCTAATTTCTGGAAAGAGGCGGCGTTGGTGGTGCGTCCTTGTATTCTTCACTTCTTGGATTCTCATATGCTTTGATCCAATTTGGTGAACTGTGTTTCGTCCGAGGTCCTGATCGCTTGGTTTCCACTCTTATGCCATTGTTGCTTATATGGGTTCGATGTGCTGAGCTTACAGTCAAGCAAAGTGGATCTTAGAAAAAGGGACAAATTTCTAATTTCAATGTGACACCTAAACAGGGAAAAATAGAGTTTGAACTTGGGATTGAATCAAATTCAAATTCTACGAACTAAAATAGGACATTTAGAATCCAACTGAATGAATCAAATTCAATTCCTATGGAGCCAAACGGGGTCCCAGGGAAGATTTATTTGTCACTCATAATGTGTGCAACGTCGTTTCTGCCTAGAAATCTGCTCATTTCATTTTTGTTATGCGTATTTTATTTTTGCCACTTGGTTCAGTTTTTTTGCCACGTATACGTGGTTTGCTCATTAAGAAATATGCAAAACAATATCAAAAAAATAATATTTGAAAAAATCAAACAAATATCAGAAAATATAGAAAAAAATTAAGGACTACTTCTGAACAAAAAAATTTAAATTGCACAAAAGTTTTAACATCAGAAAAACTTTAGCAATATTCCATAGAAAATGAGGAAGATTAAAACGTTTTCATTGGTGTAAATGTTTTTAGAAATTTTCCTAGTGTAATAATTTTAAAAAATTAAATAAAAAATTTCAAATTTATCCTCGAAAATTTCTAAAGTTTTTCATTTTTCTTAATTTTTTTCCTGATTTTCTATGATATTCAAGTATTTTCTGATTTTTCCCATATTTATTAAAGGTCAAACCCGCCAAAAAAGTGAACAAAGTGGTAAAAACAAATATACACTGACGGAAGGATAGCAAAACTAAAATGAGCAAATTTCTGCTAGCAGAAACGATTTGCACACATTTTGAGTGGCAGAAGCAAAACTTTCCCATCTATTATGTGTCAATACAAGTGTTATACTCTTATGCCTCTTCTTATGCACAATAGCCCCCAGATTGGCTCATAGTTTGTGAGATAAGACACAAGTGTGCACGGTATCAAGAATGAAATAGATGAATCTCATAGAGAGAACTAAAATAATGAAAAAGTAATTACAACTAGAGAGAAAGATTAGGTGAAACCGCTCGCAAATTCTTTAAGTACAATCTCAAAAGAATACAAGCGACTGTCGCTTTCTTACAAACCCTCTTGAATATTTTTTAGGACCATCGTATACTTGCTCTATACAAAAATCTAATATTAAAAATAACCTAACCTCTGATTCTCTCATACTCCTTTTGGATTTGGATGAGTCCCTCTTGCTTTGCTTTTGATTTGTGGCTTGAGTTCTCTATGAGCACGTCTCATGGTTTTATATAAGCCCCCTAGTCCTTCAACAAAGATAACAAATAGCTTTTTGTAATACCCTAGACTCAAAATTCATCCAATGTCCAACCCATCGTGGGGCGGATCCACGCATACATAGCACATCACTTACACTTTTATCCTTATTTCGTGTAAAAGAGTTAATCTGAAGGTGCTACGTTTAGATCCAGCAAGTATTATATGCTAATGCAACTTACTTTAATAAGCAATGTGGCGCTATTCCCACCACCACAACACCACTTGTCCACTTGGGATACATGGGCCACCACAATTGAGCCAGGTGTTACAATCACCCCATTCCTTTAAAAAAAAATCACCCCTCAACTCCTTTTAAGTGCCAACACCTTAACAGTACAGTTTTTAAACGGCAAATATCCAAAATCACTCCTTGATGCAACCTTCGTGCCGTGGGTACTCGCTAAGGGCCTACATGTATACGTACCTATACAACGAGGGTTGATATTCTAATACCATCTATAGTACCTTAAATCTACCGTGGGGTGAATGCTTGCACATATAGCACTTCACTTACACTTTTATTTTCGCTTCGTGCAATACTAAAGTGAGATATCTCGAAAACAATTAAATTGGTACCCGTCGAGCCCGATCATGTTTTGTTTTGAGATCAACCTAATTATGATAAATTTAGACATTCCATCAGTAATCAATAATTACAATTTTTTGTGGGTCGTATCATCTTACGTCTGAAAGCCGGTCCGTGGTCCTTGGGGGCTTATCTGACAGCAACTTGGTCACCACATCAACTACAATTTACTATGCAGCTACGCGGACTGGCAGCTTGGTTACCCAACAACAGAGGCCTCGTTATCTCGTCGCAGGTGGTGGGCAACCCACGGGCTCCTGTTGCCAAATGTTCTCATACAAGTAGCTCTCATGTCACTACAAC
Source organism: Dendrocalamus latiflorus (assembly GCA_017311315.1). Lineage (NCBI taxonomy): Eukaryota > Viridiplantae > Streptophyta > Magnoliopsida > Poales > Poaceae > Dendrocalamus > Dendrocalamus latiflorus. The sequence continues at coordinate 12,705,541 of CM029627.1, forward strand.
TCCTGAAAATGATATACTAAATGCTGAACAGCTGCTACTAATTAGACAGCATCGATCTCACTTTGGCCCTGCTTGGCTTCTGCACTGTTTCTTCTGCTAGCTTGTTTGATCTCCGGTAGACTGCTCATTCTCTTTCCTTTACTCATTCCACCTAGTTATGTAAGCGAGAGATAACGCACGCACAGCATGATCAAAGTAATTATTGAGTAAAGTTTCTGAAGGCAGAGGCTGGATAAGGATTGCCAACAACTTCCTCCGTTATTTTTTTGGACGTTCCTTAGTCTTAGAGATACGATTTTAATCGTTCTTTTTTATAATTTTATATTAAAATGTACTAGTAAAATTATAATATTATGAAAGTATTTTTAACAATAAATCTAATAATATAATTTTTATATAGCCAACCTATATAGTTTTAAATTTATTAGTAGTCAAACTTTAAAAGTTTGATGATGTGAATTCTAGAAAATCAAGTAAAAAAACAGAGAAAGTATATTACGACCGAAGTAACAATCGAGATCGTGTCGCAAGGAGCTTGTAGGACCAAAAGGCAACAGAGAGGAGGTGAATGATACTGACAAAATTTTTTCCTTAAGTATTCTTGATTCTATTCTCAAATAGCAATAAAGCTACTGAGAATTGAATTCATAGCCAAAATCTCAAGTCAAACCGACCAAGAATTCAACTTCAGAGAAAAACCAATGCCTATAGGTCTAACCTCCAACCAGGGGGCGGTCCAACCTTTCTCCAGGCAGTCTGACTGCCGTGAACAGTGAAACCAGGCAAGTGATTTCAGCACAATTACGAAACATCAAATCCACGTAACTTTTGATCCGATGATCCAAAAGTCATGAAACTTTGTATACAATTTGCTCAAGGTCTTAGGAACCTATTCCATCTATGAATCACAAAAACTCACGTCAAAGTTTAGACCTTTTCGAGATTTAAGCAAGATTGCACCTACAAACAAGCAAAAACCAAAATCGATAATCAAGACTTGTTCGTGGGCATAGCGTAGCCAAGATGGATTTGAATATGTTCCCACAAGTCACAACAAGCAAGAACACCGAAGAAATCACTTGAAAAACTCTCAAATCAAGAAACCACTTGAAAGATCAAAAACGTGCAAAAAACGAGTTTCTTGATGAAATTGCTACCAAAGTGCCTAGATGGGTGGAGAATGATTCTCAGAAGTTATTCCTATCTCTTATATGTTCTTGGCACAACAAGATCAAGAAAGAATGATAGAAGAGGAAAAACTAACCAAATCAAAAGCAAATCAATCAAGATAAGTAATAGCCATGGAGATGATGAAAGATTGATTCTATTGTTGCCTGAGGAAAAAGTTTTATGGTCACTCCACCTTGGAGGACAGAGAGCAGACCAAACACTCAACTCTCAAACCATAACCCTAAACAAGAGAGCACAAAAGAAGTAGATTTGACAATTAACTACAAATATCAATTCCAACCCCTTATATAGATGAGCTAACTAGCCACATCTAATCCTTAGTGGATACTATCCACTTACAATGGGGGATCCCGATAACACCATACATATGGATTTTAACTTACTACACTTATGCATCCTTTTCAAATTGAATAAGCCTGAATCCGCTAAATCCTTAAACATGATACATCTTAATCAAACCAGTTTCTCCATGATCTAAACCGTCTTACCAATTGCCGCTCACGCAACGCGATTTTCTTCTAAAGTCGTTTTCAATATTTTGATCAAATTACAAAATACCCTTCCTTGACTCGGTCATCCTGTTCCATTACAAGCAACCGCCATACTTGCTATGTATAGATGCACTAATGGCTTGCCACGCATCGGCAAATCTCTCCCATTTCTGTTCTATCGGACCATGCTTCACTTAGACATACCAAGTTATATGGTGCAATTCCACCGTTCGAACTTTCCTTCGATATTTTCCATCTTTCCTATACCATGCTTGAGCTCACTGTCTCACCTAGCATCCTCAATCGTTCTGGCTCTCGGCTCCTCCATGAGCGTAGCTTTGATACTCGTCGTTGGCCACGGATGACTCCATGTAACCCTGCATATCCAAAGACAAAAAAATTATTTTCAGATATAAATTCTTTACAACTTAACTCACATTAACATTAACATGTATCATACAACATAAAATCACTGGTCTTAATTACTAAAACTCATTCGCAGCTCAAAACTCAATAATTAAAATTCTGGCCGAAACACCGCAATGCAGCCGGGCTGAACCATCCACCCGGCCAGTCAGACCAGACTGCCGACACGGTTGAACCGGTGGAGATTAATTCAGCTAAGCAACTACATTCCAGTCACCAACTATCCACTCGACAGTCACCTGAATAATTGCCATGCAAAGCAGTCCGTACTGCATACATACAAGACCAACCAGAGGACAACACGTGCATGCAAAATAGAAGATCTGGGCAGCAGTCAATTCATCCTGGCCACTTCAATCTGGCAAGCACATTAACGTTCCTTTGGTCAATACCCAACTGGCATCTGTGATCTGTCTGCCTACAGGAAGAATAATATATCAGCACACTGCATTTAGAACTTTGGACCCTCATGCCGACAAACAGTAGACAATACCTTTTTTTTTTACTAAATAAACAGTGACCACCTACATGCATAACTAGATTTCTGACAAAATATAAATACAAAATTCCAACTCATCCAAAACGTAATAGTTCATCGCGATAATATTTAGAATCTTCTCATATAATTCTTCAGAGCTTCTCGATGCGGTCGATCATAGATATAGATTTAACCTAGCTACTCTTATCATTATAATAGAAAGGGTTATCACAGACGGTTCATAACTGGCATCACAGACGGTTATCAAACCGTCTAAATTTATGTGTTTGTGATAATAGATGGTTATCACAAACGGTTATCAAATTGTCTGAATTTATGTATCTGTGATAATAGATGGTTATCACAGACGACTCTCAAACCGTCTGTGATAAATACAACACAGATGGTTTTTCAAAAAAACCGTCTGTGATATATCAGGTATCACAGACGGTTCTTAAATATAGCCATATGTGATATGCTAATTCTCACAAATGGTTAATACCAAAAACAATCTGTAATATGTTATATATCACAGACGGTTCTCAAACATAGCCGTATGTGATATCTTACATATCATAGACAGCTAATACCAAAACCATATGTGATATTCATATAGCATAGACAGTTTATTACTACAAACCGTTTATGATAGCTGTTTGAATATCTACATTATTTCCTGATTTTCGGTTAGCATATATAACACACGGCAATCATTACATAGATATCACAAATGAATTAAACAACTAAATGAAGTACATTTTAATGAATTGTTTGATTAAGCACAATTGAGTGATTACAATTGTATCAAATGTCTCTGAACCTTATTTGACAAAATACTTCTAATTACAACAGGAAGCGATTGTGTCATTAACACATGACATTATGAGACTCCATGCCAATTAATTTCAAATCACAAGTTTGTTCATTATGGTGGAGTAACCAGATGAAAGTTTCACACCATGCAAGCAATGACACAGTTCAATTCTCTTAGATATTGACAAAGTGTAACAAGCTAGGGGAAGGTACATTCGGCCTTTATTGGTCTCTATCGGTGCTAACTTGATCTTGATGTTTGTAGAGACCAAGTCACGTCGTGCGTTGACACTATCTTTTTTTTTGTCATGAATGTTCAGTAAGAGACCAATCAAGCTATCACATACATTCTTCTCTACGTGCATGACATCGATGCAATTGTGAACTTCTAAATGCTCCTAGTAAGGTAAGTCCCAAAATACTGACCTCTTATTCCACATGTTCTTCTAACGAGTCCTCAACTTACATCCTTTTTCAAGTACAACATCGATATCCTTAACAATATTGTAGACCTCTTTCTCGTTGAAAGGCCTTGGTGCCAAGTGATCCTCTTGTTTCCGTCAAATTGTTTCTTCATCTTACGGTATGTGTGATATCGTGGAAGGAACCTACGGTGACGCATGCATACAATTTTGCATAAGTTGTTCAACCACACACTCTTGATATAATCTAAGCAGTGCAGACACACTTTGGATCCTTCGTACTCAATCCCAACAGATTACCAAGGGCAGGGAAATTATTGATGGTGCAGAACAACATGACGCGCGGAATGAAGTTCTCTTGTTTGTCCGCATCCTATACATGTACTCCTTCATTCTACGGTGCCACAAGATTTTCCGCCAATGGTGCTAGATACATGCCAATATCGTTTCCAGGTTACTTCGGCCCTTGGATAAGTAGTGACATCAAAATGTACTTTTACTTCATACATAACCAAGGAGGAAGGTTGTACATGCATATATTTACGGGTTAGATGCTATGTCTGCTGCTCATGTTACTGAAAGAATTTATTCTATTTATACTCAATCCAAATCTTATATTCCTCGGTTCTACAGCGAAGACTATAAACATCCTATCGATGTTCCTCCACTTGGCAGAATCAGGAGGAAGGTTGTACATGCATACATTTACGAGCTAGGTGCTATGTCTGCTGCTCATGTTACTGAAAGAATTTATTCTATTTATACTCAATCCAAATCTTATATTCCTCGGTTCTACAGCAAAGACTACAAACATCCTATCGATGTTCCTCCACTGGGCAGAATCAGCAATGTTTCTTTTCATTTCATCTTTTTTACGCTTCTCCGAGTGCCAACGTAACAATCTTGTATCATTTTGGTTTGCAAATAAACGCTTCAAACGGGGAATTATAGACAGATACCACAACATCTTAGTAGGAGATTCTTGCTTTATCTCGATGCCTTCGCCATCATCAAAGTTATTCTTACGTTTGTATCGAGATGCTTTGCACATCGGATAAATATGTAATTTTGTATACCCCTTATGATAGATGATACAATCATTTGGACATGCATGTATTCTTTCTACTTCTATTCCCAATGGATAAAGAACCTTTTTGGTTTGGTAGGTGGTTCTCGGTGACATATTTTCCTTTAGAAGGATATTCGCTAGGAGGTCTAACAACACCGTGAAACTTTTGTCGGACCAACCATTGTTGCTTTTAATTTTAGCAGTTCAAGAACAGATGACAACATTGTGTATTACGACTTGCAGCCCGGAAACATAGGTCTCCAGGTCCTCCATCAAACCCTATAATTTACCAAACTCTCTCACTATAGTTTCCTTCTGCATTGCATAACATCTGATCTAGGTTGTCATTATATAACCTATTCTCATCGAAAGCATAGTCCACAACTGGCATATCGTTGTCTCCCTCGACACCTTCCTATATAATTTTTTCTTCACTGTAACTGGTCCAACATGTGTACCCCTTTTTAAAACCCCTTCGAATCAAGTGAGTTTCGATCTGCGCTAAGTTGGTAAACATCTTCAGATTATCGTAATCAATGCACGGATAGTACATATATTCTGTCCCTTTCTTCAACATATCCTGCTTGGCCGCTCTTCTAGAAACAGACATGCCATTAATATACTCTTCACTCATACGGTTTTCAACATACATCTAGCTTCGGTCCATCTGCACTATGCATGTAACAAATTAGTGTCAAATTAGATTATGAATGCTACTATAGCTAGCCCGCTACGTACTATTCATGAAGCAATATATGTCAAGCAGGAATTAATATGTTGAAGTAAACTAGCAGTACTGACATATTGTTAAATTGCAGCAAACTACCAATTAAGCTAGATCTAAATCTAACTATCATCTCTTTTTATTACAATATATATATAAATTAGAAACAAATACTAACCTCTAATTACCAAGCTAGAATGAATCGATCTACAAGCTAATAGATTTACAATTGGAATACTTTCCAAAGCTGGTCGCCTCCTTCAATGCAGTGCAATGAAGATAGATCTGTCGGGACCTATCTGGCTTGGTATTAATTAATAACGCAACGTATCCTAGACACATCCAACCACAAATCGTTTGTAATACATAATTATCACATACGGTTCGTGTTAATAACCATCTGTAAACTTTCACAGACGGTTCGTATTAATAAATGTCTATAATGCGTGCAAATATTACAGACAATTCGTGTTAATAACCATCTATGAAATATCACAGACGGTTTTTAATATGAACTGTCTGTGATGCCTTCAACTATTATAGACGGTTCGTGTTAATAACCGTCTGTGAACTATCACAGATAGTTGTTAATACGAACCATTTGTATAGTGGCTCATCATAGATGGCAAACGGTTACTCTTGTAAAACAGTCTGTAATAATAATAGCACAAACAATTTATTATAAATCGTCTATGATAAATCGTCTAATATAACTTTTTAAAGTAATATATATACATGTTCGTGTCATCACGTGCAGGCCAACATGATAGACGGATGATTAGAACAATTCGGGAAAATCAAAGGGTTTTTTTTGTAAAAATCGAGGACTTGTAAGGACCTGTACGTAAGTAAATAAGGGCCTATACGTAATTGTGGAAACCCGCGGGGCGCCATCAAAAAATTTTTTTAAAGAAAAAACTTGCAGGGACCTTTTCGCGAGGAAAAAAGACCTTTACGTAATTTTCAGAAAATATGAGGAAAGTGCCTCGGCCGGCCGTACGCAAATTCTCTCGCCACGCACCGGCCGGCCGAGCGCAAGGGGCGACGTGGATAGCGTGAGAAGGCCGGAATCCTTCCGCTTATACTTCGGTGACGATTACATGAAAGGGTGATGAAAAGTGATGCATAAGGGCATGTACAACGGGTCTCTTCCGCCCGTCTCTTGGTTGCGGTTTTTTGCAAAAAGCACCCCGCGTCGCTTGGAGACGGATGGCGCGTCGCCTCGCGAGGCGACGGCCCGCGCTCGTGCTCCCAGGCGAAACCGCCGGCGCTGCGAGCGTTGTACGAGCCGTCGTCTCCTACCGACGCGAAGCGGATCCAGATGCGGGCGCGCGAAATGGCGGCTATTTCCTTCCGCCGCGCGCCAAATCCAGATCCAGATGCGGCAGCGCAGGAGAGGAAGGCGGCGGCGCCATGCCGCAGGAGCAGCACCAGGCGGCGGCGGCGCAGGAAGGAAGGCCGGCAGGGGAGCTGAAGTGGCTACTCTCCTCTGCCCTCCGCTCCAGTCTTCTTCCTCCGGCCTCGCCGCCACGCCTTCCCCTGCCGGATTGGAGATCCGGATTCCCACCTGCTCTGCTCGGTAAGCCCTAATCCAGCCTTGTCCAATCCAATAGTTGGTTTCTTGGGTTGGTTTCTTGACCCGTTGCTTTCGGGGGGACGGGGATTGGCCAGTTTGGTTGCGGTTTTTGGTGGGTTGGAGCTCTGAATCTGAAGGGGGCGGGCTCCCTTTCTTGGTGGTCAATTTGCGTGTGGTATCTCTTTTTCTTGATGTGAACCCTGAAGTGACCAAGACCTAGCCCTTTAGTTTTTAGTTTAGTTCTTATGCTTTGTTTGATTAGCCTGCTCTTGTGATTCCTCGCGAAATTTGTAGGCGGCACTTGGAAAAAAAAGGTTGTGTAGTCTTCTTTAGTGTTTATCCTCTCCTTTTTCCGGCGAGTGGGCCGGCGGCCAGAGCCACGGCATTGGCGCCCAGATCTGCTCCAGCGGCAGCTCGTACGTCGGCGAGTTCAAGGACGGCGTCAAGCACGTCCTCGGCTGCTACCATTTCAGGTGAACACCGTAACATCACAGATGTCCCATCTTTTGGTGCCCAATCAATACCATTGCATTGTTGCGAACTGCTCCATTGCTAATTCTTGTTCCATCAACAACATCCTCTGCAGGAACTCAAATTGTTTCATTGTGCAACTAGGCTGCTCGAAGGGCTGCAGAATGCGCCTTTCACCTCCCAAGAGTAGAAGAGCAGGTACCGTAAATGTTAGAACATAATTTCAGTTTTAATGATGACTCATCTCAGTGCTATTTAACTATGATCTTTTGGAGATCAGTTTTGGCTTTTGATCTTTAGTTTAGGTTGTTTTTACTGCCCTATAAGAGATAGTACTGAATGCTGTTTTTTCACCTTTAAGAGTTTTATTTATGTTTGTAGGACATGAATTATCATGTACCTGCTTCAGATACTCATCTTAAAGGTTAACAATATCACACTATTGCTCTAGTAGTTTCCAAAGATGAATTATCATGTACCTGCTTCAGATACTCATCTTAAAACTTTGCTCTAGTAGTTTCCAAAGATGAAGCAGTTCCTTTATCCTTTTGAGTTTCTTACGAAGTAAGTTTTGTTTACCATGTTGACAAATACATGTTTGCTACTTTTATTGACTGTTTATATTTTATATTTGATGGTTTTGTGAAGCCAATTTTGCTAGCTAGGCCTAGTCTCGTAGGACTGCTCTTCATTTGTTTTGTGACTGCACATTCTAACCTTTTAGTATTGTTTTACTGGAGGTGTTTTCAGATCTAAACGAAGCATGGTTATGTACTACTGTTACCTTGGGGGTTATCTGGCTGCTTCAACTTTTTTTTTTGTCCAAATCAAAAAGACATTTCCTTATGCAATGCTTGCTGCACACTGTGCAACCTACAGATAACCTTGTCTGTATAAGTGTATATGCTTGATTGTTCTATCTTGGCCGCAAAATCATTTGAGTTACCTGCAAATGGAACTCTCTATTCACATGCATATTGTACTTAGCTTTTTTCCTAGCCTGGTGTAGTTCACTATTGCCACTCAGAAACAATATCAACTATGTTTGAAGGGAATTGTGGTGGTCTGATACTCTTATAGTTGATTGCTGCAGAAATCTTGCATATATCCATTTTGTTGTTGGAATGTTTGTGCGATGAACTTTGGTCTACAAAGACGTGTTGATGAAAAGCTTTCCTATGGGGGAACTGGGTACCTATTTTTTTTCAAGTCCGTAATATTTCTGTTTGTGTTTGTATTTGGCAGTCTACAGGTGAACTGCTCATACCAGGCTCTGTCAAGATGTCTGACAGCCATGAAACTGATAGGAACATTGATTTCGATTGCCATATGTTGACATTATAGTACTGATGCTTGGGTTGGTTAAGCTGTATGAGCAGTGATGCTTTGGGCAGTTAAGCTGTTTGCGTGGAACAACTGTTTTCTGGTTGATATGACAAACTAACTGTGGTTGTTCTATTATAGTTCAAGGAGCTAGCTCAGGCTTATGAGGTTCTGAGTGATCCTGAGAAGCGAGATATCTATGATCAGTATGGCGAGGATGCCCTCAAGGAGGGGATGGGAGGTGGAGGAATGCATGATCCATTCGACATCTTCCAATCGTTCTTTGGGTCAGGTGGTAGCCCCTTTGGAGGTACGTCCCAAAAGAAGCAACTAAATTCAGTCTCTGCCATTGTGGTTCGCCTACATTGCTGACTCAAAATTTATGTCACTGTGTTCCCACCTGAAGTGCGTACAAACGACAACCCTAATTCATGCTTCGCAGAGGTGCTTCGGAGGAATTTCGCTATCAAAGCTCGGCCAACACATAGGCAACTCAAGAAGGATCTAATCGAGCACATATGGCAGCGCTACGGAAACAAAGAAAATTAGACAAAAATGCTGCAATTATATATAATATATCATTTATATTGATGATTTTTTAAAAAATATTGTAATCATGTTCATCTTATTTAAGTTTGATCCGTTCTCTATCAAATAGCAACACAATGGTATACAAAATAGTGTTCATGATTGATCTTGGCTACATGCAAAGCATTAAACAGCTTGCAGACAGTGAAACAGACTCTCCATTGTAGGACCTGTCTTTTTAGCTGTCTGTATGTCAGATTCTAGGCTCTTGCAGACGACCCCCGTCTGTGGGTTGTACATGCCCTAAGCCACCGAAACGGGAGCTAGCAGAAAGGTTACACGACACGGAAAAGGACATATGGCTTCCAAGTCCGTCCTAAAAGCCTACGTCGATCCAATCGTCGGGGGCAATCGCATTAATTATTGCGACGTGTCGATCGAGGGTGTTAAAGATGTATACTCAAGCGTGTATCTACGACAATGATATAAATTAAAAAAGGAATAACAAGAGAATATATATTTTTAGGCATGTAGGGCTTAACGAAGCATTTCTTTTCATGTATCCTGGGCTCTACACTTCGCTATCTACTGATTGGGACAGGCTGATTCACGGGTGGGATCTTTCATGCTGCCCCACTGGGGTTGGACAAGTAGATCTCATATCCAAATGATCCAAGAAAGCTATCTATAAAAGAAAGACTAATGCAGCTAGCTAGCTATGAGGAACAATTAGCAAACAAATTAGGTTCGTTTATAGCGGATTTAGGATTTTATTATGTCCTAAGGTGTAAAAGGTTAGAAATCACTACTATCTAGGCTAGAGAAAATATTATACATTAGTCTTATCTAGGTTTTACATCAGTGAAAATATATTTTGCATGGGTAAAAATCTCACACTCTAAAATGAAACCTAGGCTACCACATGTCTATATCCACCTCCGAGGTTCGTGTAGTCGATAATGGCATGCTCGTGTACAGAGGCCCTCACCAGCTGTAGGGTAACTTACGTGCACAAGAGCCCCGAAAGGTTTGTATGCTTGCTATGTTTCACACGGATGGATCATGGATGGATCGGTCACGGGCTACCGCTTCGTGGCCAACTTGGGTCTCACGCATTGTGTCTTGATTAGTTCTGTCCAAGCATGCACGGAGAGCCAGCAGATCAGCGAAAATGCCATGTATATGTACCTTTTTATTTGCGATGCATGTATATATACCCTGATGTATTATTGTTGGTCGTTGCACGAGTGATGTTACGATTGCTGCGGCACAAAGCAACTAAAAGCAGATGTAGCCACGCACGAACGTACGCTCTACAGGAAACGACTTAATTTGGTTCAGTTAAGAAGTATGCATCGGCCGCATGGAGCTGTACAGTAAACGGCTTTTCTGTTCAACTACTTGACTATTAATAACTTTGAACGTCGACAGATATATATTATACGACGGTAGAATCATGTCGAGAATGGCTATCATTTATATATGTTGAAACATTGATAATATATCGAGTTGAAGTTTGAATTTGTAAAAGTTTATAAGTTTTCAGATTTACTATCAGCTAATGCTAGTCTGATCGTCCAAGAAGTCAGTCTAATCGTAAGTCCAGTGTTACCAGACTTTGGTTGGCAGTCGGACCGCTGATGCAATATGATCGGTTTCTAATCAGTGACTTTTTTTAGTGAGGTGTTTTCTAGGAGCTCGACTCGAGCGGTCAGATCGGCCTTGGGGGCGGTCTGACCGGGAACTAGCGGTTTGACCGGTCGCTCAATGGCGGTTAGACAGGTTTTATCTGAAGGTATCTGAGAGGTTTTGGATATTTGTAAAAATGGTCATGGGTTGAGTTTTGGAGTCCTAGGTTATTGTATTCATGGTACATGAAGCATATTTAGATTAACGTAGGCAAGTTGTGAAGAACTTATTCCAGAAAATAATTTCTTGGTATTTAATGTGTAGAAAACTTGGAGGGAACCTTTGTCAACGGCGTTGATCGGGACTAGGTTTGAGGATGAGCTGGGGTACGGTCAAGAAAATCGGGTGGGATGGTCGAGCTCAAGTAAAACACATGAAATACTAGGGATGTTGAAGAGAATATTCGAATAATGGTTCATCGAATGGTATAGTCGGTGCAAGTGAGGAATGATCGAGGGGAACCAACGCGGAGAGACACATCGATATGTGAGCCATTGGTGAACCTACACGTTGCAAACATATAGATTGCTTACAAAGAAAGAGATAAGCATGGACAATGCTCGGGAAAAAGATGAGGTCTACGGTCAAAGCGATGGTGTTTTAGCAGTGAAGCCAAAATACCGGAAATGATGATGAGACTAAAACGGTGGTGCTTGTGTAACATCCTGAAAAATTTAAATTTGAAAATATGAATTTCTTGAATTATATTTGCAATATGTTCTGTTGGAATTTGGATTTTTGTGATGTTTTCTTGAATTTGGATGAGATTTCAAATTTTTAAGAGTTCGTAATAGACAAACCATAGTAGTACCAAAAAGGGGAAATGTGCAAATATTAGAAAACTAAAATTTTAAAAGCAAATCTGAAAAGATGATCCAGTATAAGAAGAGAGAAACTTGAAGTTAAAATATAAAAATCTTCTTTTGAAAATAATGGCAGGACTAACAACAAAAGGGAATGAATAAAATGCAAACACAATACATACACGCACACCTACACATGTATAATCCAAATGATAATAGTAATAGAAACTCTCATTTAATTATATATATATTGAAGCTTAAATTCCGAAAGTCATACAAAAATCAGTAAACGAAAATATTAAACAAAAGCTTAAGTTAGAAAATAGAAAATCTAAATGCAAAGATCAAATTTCAGTCACTGCAAAAGCTTCCCATTTTCCCTTCTTTATTTTTCCCTCATTTACATGTGGGCCCCACTCTTCTCTTCCTCTCTCTTCCCCTTTTTCCTTACTCCCTCCCGATTCCTTCTCTGGCGCGTGGCCCCGGCTCCACTTCACCTTTCCCCTCTGGCCAGCCGGCCCCTCGCCCGCAGCCCGTCTTCTTCCTCCTCCCTTCCCTGTTCTTCTGGCCGCGCCCGACCGCAGCCGGTGCGCCTGCCTCCTCCTTGCTTCGTCTCCACCTCCTTCTCTATTCTCCCGGCGCGCCACTCGCACTGCTCCCCGGCCGCGTCGCTCTGCCGCGCGGGCCTCGCATCTCCGCTCCCTGCCCGTGGACCCGCGCCCCGCCCGCATCCTCTCCATGGCGCTCCCGTGCGCGCAGCGCCTTCCCCTTTGCCTATGAGCCTTGACCGCCGCTTGAATTCACCTCCCCTGGACACAATGCCTTCGCGTTCACCTCCCCTTGCCATTCACCCCCCCTTGCGCAGTCTCGGTGCTTTCCCCCTCTCCCTAGCTCGGCCGCGCGTCGTCTCCTCCCTCCCTTCGCCGTGGTCCAGTTAGCACCGCCCCAGGTTCGCTTGGCTTCGCCCCGGGTTCCCCCCTCGCCCAGTTGCCGCCTGTGCGCGCCGCCTATAAGAAGCCGGCCGAACCCCCCCCCCCTCCTTGCTCCTCTTCTCTGCTGCTCCTCCTCCGCCTCCGGCCGGCCGTTGCCAATCCCGCCGCCGCACCCTCCGTGGTTGGTCCCGGGCCGATTCCTCACGGCGAGAGCATCACCTGCGCCGCCCGAAGACACCCCAGTGGTCGGCCGCCGTCCTCCGCCCCCGGAGCGCTCCCGCCACGGCGACCTCCCCACGCCGCCGCCCGCGCACGCCGTTGGCTTCCCTCGTCGCGCCCCCAGCTCCTCCGACCCACTTGGTGAGCTCAGTACACCCCTCTCATACTCGTTCACCCCCTTTCTTCGTCCCTCTCACTCCCGGCCGCCGGCGCCCCATTTCCTCTCATCACCGGCCGACGCCGCCGCCAGCTCGCCTTGGCGCCTCCCCTGCCGAAGCCACCGCCTCCGCGAGCCTCCTCGTCGTCGCGGCAATTCGTTTCGTCGGTCGTCGTCACCTCCCCGGCCCTCCCCGCCGGCGACGCCGCACGGCCCCGTAGCCCACCTCGCCTCCCCTGTTCTTCCTCCTCTCCTCTGTGATGACCGAACAGAAAATCCCCCCCCCCAAATGCCTTTTCTAGAGTGCATGACATATGGGCCCCACCAAAATTAGCACTTAGCTATGGTATATCACTAGCATCTTCCCCATGTATCTCTAGCAGCAATTGTAGAGTATGAGATGAAAATAAAAATGGGCATAAAAATTAAGGGTGAAGATAAATTAAAAGTATTATGAAATGAAGTTGAAAATTTAAGTTGGTTCAATAGTATGTAAAGACACATGATAAGTGAAAGGTAAGAATAAGAAATTAAGTATAAATCTATAATGAAAAAGATGGAATTGATTATATGTCCAAAGTTTAATAAAGATTGTTAAAATCTAATACATGAAATGGATTAAAAGATTCTTGTAAATATAAATATATATGTATGAAGGAAGGAAAATCAAGTCTAGTCAATCTTATGACAAAGGATAATGGGTGGAGTTAATTAAGAGTCTATAAAATTGGTAAATTGCTAAAGGTGTAATCCCAAATAAGTGCCAACTAAGATTTAACCTTCTTGCTTAAGATTAGAAATTTCTAATATAATTAAAGAGGCACATGATAAATCATAAGTGACAAATAATATTGGGAATAAGAAGTGATTACAAGATATAAACCCTAACATTAACATATTGCCGACCCTGAAATTTTAGATAGTAGTTTTAATTTAGTAAGCGATAGCAAAATGTAATCATGTGTAGCAGGTTTGAATAGTAAAGGGATGTAAAAGTTAACCATCTAAAGTATGGCTGTCATTTCTATGTCTTTAAAAGGTCATCTTAATATATAGTTACTAAAATGTAATAGCACTAGGATGTCATACATTAAAATGACCTAACCAATATATGTATGTACTCTAAAGTAAACATTAAGTCATTAACACAAGTAATTAGGGTTACATAAAATGATATATATCAAACCTTGTTCAGGTTGCTAAGTTTAAACTAAAATTTAAAGTAAAGCATGATAATAGCTAAAGTATGAGCAACATAACAGTAGCGCCGTCAGTTAAATCTTACCCTAGCTTTAATGCATATTTATATGGAGCATAACTATCTATATACAGCAAGTCGGGACTTGTATAAATAAACTATAGATTGATAATAAATGAAAGCCTATATCTGGGACTATTCCAAAAACATAATTAAGATAACCAAGGGCTATAATGCCTTCGACTAAAAGATTTATAGAATAAGTACAGATCTCATCCGTCAGTCCAGTTTGCCTTGCCATAACCTGAGTTGCAAGGAATGCATACCCTAGAGATAAAATTAGTGCACTAAACTCCTACGCCAGACTATAGGTCTAACCCGCCTCATGGAACTTCCTTGATAAATACAAAAATAATAATAATTTATTAATAAAAAGGTCAAGCCTCGCTTCTTCCCAATCGGCTATGTATGGCCACCTTCCTTTCCCAAAAGCAGATAACTCCTGTGAGTGCATCTTCACTTTCGATCCCTCGTATTTCTAAAATTTTCCCTCACGGTAAAGCATTCAAACAACTCGTCCTCCTGCCCAAACCCAGCTACCGATGTGCTTACCACACACTAACCTGAATCGCCCTTCTATTCTCAAATCATAATAAATGCATAATTTAAACTAAGTCGGATATTTAAAGTGATTGGATTTATTTGGATCTGTTGAGTTATTTGCTTTTATTTGGATTCAGTCGTTGTCGCGTAATTAGAAACTGAAGTCCGAAGATTCCACGGATCAAGCGAGATCAAGAGCGAAGAGAAGAAAAGATCCGAAGCTCAAGAGAAAGCATTGCGTGAGCTCAAGACCGCGGTAAACCGCGCCAGGCGAGTCAATACTTTGATCATATTGAGCCCACATTTATGCAAATTACTTTGTGTTAAATTAACAAAATGCATGCTGTTATTTTTATGCAAATACATGCTAAACTTGATATTCTAGTTATATGCCAATGTTTACCTTGAATAGTATTACCCCTCCTTTGGAATGAGTGAATGTGAAAACCTTGTCGCCCTAGCAAAAGTATAATACTAATATTTCAAAAATAAGTCCCTAAGGATATGCTATGCTTAGTGTTGCATTAATACGCAGGGGGCGCTGAAATGCCCCGTACATCATGATCGCTTTTAATAATAAGAAAATGGTTTGGGCAGTCATGGTGGGAATGACTGGTATATTTGACATGACTATTTTATACCCTCCAAAAATCTCAACATGCTTAAATATCTGGGCGGACTAGTTCGAGTGTGTGAATATGTGGTGCAGTGGAAGCACAAAGTGAGTTATTAAATGTGAATATGTGGTGCAGTGGAAGCACAAAGCGAGTTATGGATAGACCGCCCAGATAACCCTAAGGACCGAATCTTGTCATGTCACCCGTGTAAAACAGTACAACCACAAGTCTGTAAAGTACAACTTGGCTAAGTAGATTTATCGAAAATTCTGGACTCATCTCACTAATAGGGGGAGAGAAGTGTTTATGCAAGGGCAAGGGAGGGCCCAAAGGGACACCGAGTGGAGGGTGAAGTTTCCCAGTCGTGCTAGCGCAGAGGGGAGTGGAGCCCGTACGCTAGTAGCTGTGGGGAACATCCCGTGCAACATATGGGACCCACCGCAAGTGGGCAGTCTCCCATAGGAGTGAGATGACAAAAGGGTCTAGATACTTTGAAAAGTCATTGTGATGGTCTGCTCAACCACATGACTAAGGAATCGTGTGGGGCAATGAGTTGATTGTCTCTTGTGGTGAAAGTGTACAAACTCTGCAGAGTCTAAAACTATTCGAATAGCCGTGCCCACGGTCAGGGGCAGACATGGGAACTTAACTAGATATAGTTCTGTTTACAAAAGTATTTGAAAAATGGGAATGGAAAAGTGGAAGGGCAGAGAAAAGCCCAGATTTGAGTTGTCCTGGGTGTCGTCCCAGTTGTTCCTGGATGTCGTTCCAGTAGTTCCTGGGTGTCGTCCCAGTGTGTCCTGGAGGTCGTTCCAGTGGTTCCTGGGTGTCGTCCCAGTGGTAAGTTAAGCGGCTATAACGCTAAAAAAAGGTCATACGGTGTGATGCCGTATGTAGGGAGAAGTTATGGTAATAATAGGCATTTGGTGTGATGCCATGGAAATTCATATTAATACTCCTTGAACATTATGCGTTTGTTCAAATGCTAGGTCTTAGGAAATTTTTATATAATTGTATTCAAAAGCACTCTTCGCAAAAACAAAATAAATCAAAGCCATCCTTTGAATAGCCATACATGTTATATACTGCATTCTGTGTGTTGATTCGCTGAGCACGGGGTCGGAGTGCTCATGCTCGCTTTTGCGACAAATTCAGGAGCAGGAATCAGATCACTGCGCTCCAACAATACTTCTGGAATCATGATGGCAAAGAAGATAAAGATGTCGAGAACTAGGCCGCGATCCTCCAGTTGGCTGCCTGTAGGCATGTCCTGAAGGTCCCACCTGTGTGCTTCGTTCTTCCGCTGCTGCAACTTTTTGAATTCGGCCTAATCGGCCCATGTGTAAGTTTATTATTTTAATTACGTTTCCGCATGATATGTACTGTGATAATCATAACTGTAACTGTGTGCACTATCTACTGATCCAGGGAATAGTGCAGCTAAACACAGTAGATTCCGGATTGAGAAATCCGGGTCTGACAGCTTGGAGGTCGTTGGGAGAGCAGTTTAGGTTAACGAGACACTGAGGAGGCCAAGTGGATGGAAAACTTGCTCCTTAGCAGGTTGGGCTTATGCACTTTGAGAAGTGTGCACAACTCATATATGAGTGTAAAAGTCGGTGTATGAGGTTAATGGGTTTCCCCAATTATGCTAATGGCTAGTATCCATTAGGGTTAGATGTGGACTGGTTCCTCCATCTGTATGAGTGGGAGAGGTTGTGTGAGTTCTCTTGTGAGAGCTCTGTCCTTTATGAAGTGGTTGTAAAATCTTTATCTACAAGTTGCAATAGATTAATCTTGTTCATCCTAGATGGTGTATTATCTTGTTCATCCTAGATGGTGTATTCTTGCTCTTACTGATTTTGCATTTATTTTGATTGGTGTTTTGCCCTCTCTCCTTCCCTGTTGATCTTTTTGGGTTCCAAGAATGTATAAGTGATGAAGATGCCTCATGAGGATTATATTTCATTCATCTAGGGATCAGCTATAGTAAAATCTTGAAGATTGCTTGATTTGGTTCGATTTGGAGCCCTTTTAGTGATATTTTGTTCCTAGTGTTTTGACATCGAATCGTTTGATGCTCTTACTTGCTATGACATATAGGAACTCGTATAGAGTTATCTTGATAATCCTCAATCCACGAGCAAATTATATCTTAAGTTCTTGAGTTTTGCCTAATTTTGATGCAATCTTGCTTATTTTGAGGAAATATTGGAATTTTTACCAAGATTCATGTGATCCTTCGATTGATTAGATTTCTGATATCCTCAGTAAGGTGTGTGTGCAAAATTTTAAATTATTTGGGTATGTATTTTGGAGATTGTACTATTTTTTGTATTGGTTTGGGCTGATTTCTAGTTCTGGGAATAGGGATGCGTTCCGACTGCCCCTAGGCATACGGTCTGACTTGAGGCTGGTCCGACCGCTTGGCCGGACCAACCGCTCCTTCATAGCGGTCTAACCGGTCAAGAGGAGTTGAACTCTGTTTGCTTTCGTGTTTTTATGAGTTCTTTATTAGTGGGCAAATTTGATCTTTCTAACTTTTAGTAGCTAATAGAGTAGAAGTTTTGAAGTGCTATTTGGGAGGTTAAATTTGAATACGTCATTCCCCTCTAATTATCATATCGGTCCATGTATTCAACTGCAACATGAACACGTACGTGCCCTGGTTTCGATCTACAAGCGCGTGAAGCTACCTAGCTTAATCTAGGGCAACGACGTGCAGGGCAACCCTGGAGGAAACAGGTACAACGAAACCCTAGAGGAGACAAGATTCCTGCAGATCGATGGCGCTCTGATTGTCCTGCAAGACCGCGTCCCCGCGACACAGATCGATCCATCGATCAATGAGATGGCTTTACCTTCCACGAAATCGGGCTTCGATTGATTATGCGCCGTGCCTACGCCTGCCTAGGGTACAAGAACGCGTGCTGTCGAGACATCGACATATTTCTCGCTTGACAGAATGCATCTAGGGTTCTAGCTAGGCGATCTTACAGATTCTTTTTTCGGTCCCCCGCCTGCCGTTGATTTGCATGGGCACCCAGTCGGTAGCGCGCGGCGACCAAAACGCAGTGCACTCGTGGCCTCCCTCAATGTCAAATATCGACGCACGTCGTTCCGGCCTCCGACTCTCGCCGGCGGGTACATGGTCGGATTAGCGTAGTACGCGGTCCGAAAATACTTGGTGTGGCGGTTTGCGCCGAGCATCGTGGTGCGATATAGACCGAGCTGCCCATTCGTTTGGGAAAACGAAGGCATGGGTCACCGGCTGAACCATTGAGCAATGGATACAACTTGGGCCACGATGCGGCATGGCCCAGGACAACTAGTCTGGAGCATTGTATCTATCCGGCTTTCGGTGGCCCAGCGTTTGTGGACGCAGGGCTCGAGACCTTCCAATCAGACGGCGAGGATGGACAAAAGCCCACCACGTACGGGAGAGAGCCAGAGGTCGCATCCTCACAAAGTTAGTGCTTCCTGTCGGTTCTGACCGTGATTACGCAGACGTTCAACTCCGCGTCCCAAGCCGAGCGCCGGCACGCCTTGGCGCTGAAACACCAGGCGTACCGTGCTTCCGGTTGAAAAATCTGAGAATATGTAAACCCAATCTATTAGTGAACACCCTTCACTTAGTCTATAAATAAGAGTCTTAATTGTCATTATGTGTATCTTGTGAAAAGAAAAGGCAATAAAGAAAGAAGCTCCCCTCTCATCTCTTGTGTTCAATCTATTGTTCTATTGTATTATTCTATGTTTAATTCACCTCTTTTGTATAGGAGGAATCAATCGGACTGGATTTACCAGCGACGGTTCCTCAACATGTTATCAGCACGAATGGCTCCAGTGCACAAATAATAATAGTGTAGGAATGATAACAACGCACAAATAATAACAGTACACAAACAATAACAGTGTATAAATACTCAAATAATAACAGTGCACATACAATAATAGTGTACAACTAAGAACGTTCAAGTATTAACAAATAATCATTAATACCGTCACTAATTCATCACTAACACGGGTAATCACAAAAAAAAAGCTCCACACAAACAAAAACACATATGTCATCTACACATCATTACAGAGCACATTCTACACAACTAAACTATGAGTAAAGCTAATGAGGTGTTAATGAAACATACCTTTTCATGAAGGTCTTTACCGAAACCACACTGATTTCACCTGCGAAATTCCCTAGATCTCAGCAAAACCACCTCTAAAAACTAATTCGAACTCTCGTCTACACTAATTCGAACTCTCGTCTCGTCTACTCTTACTTTCTTTCTTTCCTCTCCTCCGCTCTCTCATGCTCCGTAGGGAAGATACTCAGCTGTACAGCTTCAGATGAGCTAGCAGAGAGCGAGGCATTGCTGGCCGACAGATCCACTTAGGTGCATGGGGCAGTAGCCGCGTCCAGCCGAGAGCCAGGGGAATTACTGTCAAGCGCATCGTGTCGTGTCGCATCACGTCCACGTGATTGGCCACCAACACTCGAATACCAACACGGCTGCCGAGCCAGAGTAGCTTGATAGGAGCTGCCGAGCATGCTAGCTCGACAGCCTTCCCCCTGTCGTGCCTCGGCTCTGCTTGCTACGCCAGCTCGCCTTGCCGCACACCTCCCCTCCTGCTGAGCTATGGCGGCGCAGTAGGTGACACGTGTCACCTGCTGCATCTTCCGAGCTTGCGGAGGGGTCCATTTTTGTAAAAACAGGTGTTAGAGAGCCAAAATTTAAAAAAATGTTGTTACAGTGCTAGATGTATGAACAGTTCTAAAAACGGAAACGAAAATCAAAGCAATCAACTCAGAAGCCAAAAAACTAAAATTATACAAGACCGGCGGTCTAACCGGTAACCAGGCATGGTCTGACCGGTGCCTGAGCGGTCCGACCACTGGCTGCAAGGCAGTCTGACCAGTGGTTACATGCCAATCTGACTGGGCTACGATCCGACCAAGCCTGGGAGTGGTATGACCGCTTCCATATTCCCATGATAGAGAATCAGCCCGAATCCAAATCAATTTGGTGCAACTCCAAACATCCAAGGGCAAATGAGATGAAATATTGCACACACCTTAATTAGAGTCTCAGGAACCTATTTTATCCATGGATCGTTTAAATTCTTATCAAAGTTCATATCTTTCTCAAGAGTAAGCAAGATTGCATCAAAGCTAAGCAAAAAACCACAAACTCAGATGGCTCTAAATGTATACCCATATGTCACAGCAAGCAAAAACTCATAAAGATTTGAGATGAAAAAGCCGTTAGATCAAGAAATCTCACATTGAGGCCAAATCCAAGCGAACCAGGCAACTTTAAGAACATGTAAGACCTGATGTCTAGATGGATGGGGATTGATCTCCATGAGTCATCTCTATCACTCACACATCTTTGGCATACAGTAAGATCAAGAAAGGAAGAGAGAAGATCAAAATCGACAAGATCAAGAGTAAATCAACCAAGAGAAGAAGACTTTATGATAGATGAACAAAGTTAATGTATTAGTACTTGAGTATGAAAGTTTTACAGCTACTCCACTTGGAGGACAAGAGAGCACACCATATCCACAACACTCATATTTCTCAAACTCTAACCTTAGAACACTTAGCGAGAGTGATTGATAGTTGTATGGTTAATCAGCAAGTCTCCCTCATAACCCGTCAAATAGATAAGGCAACCAGCCTACATC
This sequence comes from Dendrocalamus latiflorus, assembly GCA_017311315.1. Lineage (NCBI taxonomy): Eukaryota > Viridiplantae > Streptophyta > Magnoliopsida > Poales > Poaceae > Dendrocalamus > Dendrocalamus latiflorus. The sequence continues at coordinate 12,726,962 of CM029627.1, forward strand.
TAGCCCTAATGGATAGTATCCACTAGCATATATGAGAAAACCCGTTAATATCACACAATACGGATTTTACTCACGCTCGAATCCGCTAAAGTCTTCATACTTATATCCACTTGATTATTTTAACTTCTCCTTGACCTAAACCGCTTTTCCAAGCATCGCTTAAGCGCTATAGTTTTGATCCAATATATTTTTTGGTACTTGGCCATCTTACCAATATACCATTTCTTGACTCAAGTCTTTATTTTCCTTGCAAACAATCACCATGCTTACCATATGTAGGTACACCACTGGCTTGCCATGTGCATCTGCAAGTCTCCCTCATCTCGGTTTCATCGGACCATGCCTTACTTGGACTGACCAAGCCACATGGTGCAATCTGTCGCTTGAACCCTCCCTTCAATATTTTTCGCCTTCCTTATAACATGCTCGAGCTCAGACATCTCATCCGATATTTTTAATCGTTCTGGGCCTCGACTCCTCCATAAGCGTAGTCCCGATTCTCACTATTGACTGTGGCTGACTCTAAGCCTCCCTACACATCCAAAGACCAAGAAATTATTTTCGGGCATAAGTTCTTCACAACTTGACTCACGTTAGTTAAAACATGTTTCATATAACAATATGCACTGACCTAGATCAAACTAAATAGAATCATGACCAAAATTCCCAAATTACAAATTTCAGCCGAAGCAAACCGCCTAGTTGGTCAGACCACCAGTGTTAGCCGGTCTGGTCGCTGATGGAAGCTGATCAAACCGCTAGTGCAGCCGGTCTGATCACCTCCCAGGCTGGTTAGACTGCTAGGTTTGAACTAAATTCTGAAAAACTACAAATTTGTAAAATTCAAACCCTAGCTCTTTCAATTTGACAATGATTCATTGTAACAAAATTCTAGAACTTCTACTTCACAAAGGATAATTAAGATGATATGTACCCGAATCAGACGAGACCCTTATGGTATGTTGGTTCTTAAGCAACTTTCGGAAGCTACTGGATCAAGATAAGTGTGATGATATGTATCTGAATGGATAAATGCGATGCTACGTATCCCATTGGATAAATGTGCTGATACGTATCTGAATCAGCAGTGTTATCATCTGCTTGCGGGTAGCTTTTGGAATCTCATATCATATATAGGCAGGAGACACATATGTTTCGTTACCTCTGAGCCTTTTTATATTGGGAAAGTTGATCATATACCCTCCTTTTATTTTGGGAATTCAGGATTTACCCTCCCACCTCAATGACATATGGAGTCATCATAAGTCACTGACATGTGGGTCAGGAGGGTAAATCCTGAATTTCCATCTAAGAGGAGGGTATATGATGAATAAATCCTTTTATATTAACTGTGATAGGAGGTTTTTGGTTAAAAATAAATAGTACTGACTAAAAGAGTAAAAAATGATTTTTGAATAAACAAGTGAGCAGTGGAAATAGTGAATGAAAGATGCGTATGTGATATATGAGCAAGAGAAGTAAGGTGCGTGTTGCGCTCATGATTTTCTGCCTTACCTCCAAAATGAGACGAGAGCGAGAGGAGTGAGGAAGTCACTTCGAAAAATGGAGTGTTCATATTGATTTTTGACTTCTTCAAATAGAAGTTAGAAACAAAATTCAATATGGACAGACCCGTAATAAAAGAATAAAAGGGCTACATAAGCGAATTGTTCAGCAAATAGGAGTTCAGTAGAGATTTCAACTGTGAAGCAATAGAGAGAGAACAATAGCTTTCACTAAAATGTAACAAAGAGAAACCAATTGTTTACAGATCTAGTCTATATTTCCTAATATCGTTGTAGTCAACTAAATAAAGCATAACTTGCCCAATAAGTCATAGGCATCTACTCAGCCAGGAATAAATAAATTACTGCTTACGAATTAAAAAAAATTTGAAGTTCAACACGAGTGTTAGAAAAGCCAATTTATTGTCTATATCTGATCTCAACCGTCAATTTTTTTTATCACGTTGCATGCATATGATGCGTGTACATCAGGACATGACATTTCTGCCTGATGTGAACAGTATCCTCATCTTGACTTAAGGCATTCTTATCTACAAAAGCAATACATAAAAGAAAGTTATTTGCAGTTATCCAGATTTCCTCAATCCTCATCATGCACAAACCTTGCACACTGCCCTTAGTTGACAAACATGCTTCCTGTACCTTCAACGAAACTAGCCCCTAGGTCCCGTGCTGATCCAAGCCACCTTGTAAATTGCAGGAAGCTAGCATTGGTAGGTCTTTTCCCACAGTATGCCCTGCCCTTGCGCCCACTCTTAGCAAATAGCAAGTGTCTAAACAGAACTGAAATAAAGAGAAGAACACTGAAAGAAGTGCAGGAGGGAAGTTATGGGAGTACTAGTTCTAGACAATGTTGCATACTGAGCTCATATGGTTCCTTGCACAACTTCCATGGCTGATCCTAGCATAATCTGTGCAGCTCTGCAGCCTGTGTGTGGCTTTATCAGTGATACAGGGGTGCCTGCAGCTACCGCAAGGCGTTTCTCGTCTTTCGTCTGCATCAAGCGCAACAGGAGAGCTCTTACAAAAGCCATGGAGGACCTGCAAGCTGTTGAGAAGGTGGTTCGAGGGCAAGTTAACCTCGAGACAAACAACCTCAACGAGTGTGATCCTCGAGTCAATTTGTGGCTGACAAGGGTCGATGAAGTCCTAGTTGATGCCATCGACCAAGAGTGTGATCAGTTGATGCAATCCTCTTGCTGCTGTAGTTCTGCTTTAAGCCTTGGTAAACGGTATCATCTTGGCAAACGTGTTCTCGAAATGCTGGAGGATCTTGGTAGGCTAATTGAAGAAGGGAATCAGTTTAAAACATTTGCATACAAGCCTTTGCCAGACTGTGTCGAGGAGCGACCACGGACAAAAACCTTTGGCATCGAGGCTGTGCTGAGGGATCTCCGAAAATTTTTCCGCAGCAGCAACGTGAGCATCATTGGAGTTTGGGGCCCAGGAGGTGTTGGGAAGACAACACTTCTCAACACCTTCAACAACGAGCTCAAGGCATGGGGCAAGGATTACCAGGTGCATAACTCTAGTAGCAAATTAGTCAACAATATTTATGCATCTATGAACATTCTTATCTAATTCTAAGAGAAACTTGCAATGAATACAACAACAAAACTCCATGCACTTTCAGTTTTAAAGAAAAAAAATTCCATGCAATAATTTGAACAGTCTTTATAATAGAATTGAGTTAATACAAATACACCACTTCCATTTCTACATATTTTCAGACATTATCCTGAGTATTTCAAATTTGTGATATGTATGTATAAATTAAGCAAGCTATTCATCCTGAAGTGTTGTCAAGTGTATTTATTTTCAGTATCACCAATATTCCATTTCTAGCTTCATTAATTATGTGTGTACATGTGATTATTTGAGAGTACACTGCAATTTCAAGAGATGGGTGCTATAGATTATATATTTATCCAAAGTATGTTGGAACCATATGTACTCCAATTTTCGCAAGATAGGATTTCTATTTGTATCCGTATTCCGTAAATATGTATTTGGTTAAAATTATCCAGTTTTCTTCAAAACAGAAGGTGGTTTTGATCCTCTGTCCAAAATATGTATTATTTGACAAAATAGCATTTCAATACATATCAGGACAGAATTTTCACTGTGGTATAACACATGTTCTAACATTGAAACTATTCCACAAAATGTACATAGTACAAAAAATAAAGGGAAAGGTCCTGATATATGGGCACATGCCCACATTTGCAAAACAAACAAATGAATAAATAAACAAATAATGTTCCATTGCTCTAAAAATATAAAAAACAAAAGTACATAAAGTGCTACAAACTTTGTCATTGTTCTTTCACAGAAATTTTTAGAGGAGTGTATGCTCTGGACCTCTTTGCCTGAATGCACATGAGTATTTCCAAAAATCACTATGATTTTGTTGAATAAAGAACAGAACTTTTGCTCTTTCCCTAACAGATTTGAATCAACACAGGCAAAACAGTTCATTTTCTATATTATCCCCAAACATTTTTCTCAATACTTCACATTTACGGCATGAAATGTACAAGGATAGATATTTGTCGAGAAGCGCTGACAATTATATTTATCACAATGTTACCAATATGGCATTTCTAATCTCCCTAATTGTGTGTGTACATTTGAGAGAACACTGCAATTTTCTGCAACCATCCAGGCTTTTACATATCTCCATTGGCATAAAAATAAGAGAGCAAGTATTGCGTATGGTGCCTCATTTTAGAACATTTTCATTGCAATGTGAAGGGGAAATAGATTATGAGCATGGCAATAGGTATTCATCTTTTCTGAAAGCCTTGCAATATAATGTTTGAAACCTTTGCACTCATAGAAGTACTAATTTTCTACACTTGATCTGTTACCTCATGCAGTTTAGTTGGATACTAACAATTTTGTGCCTGAATTAACTTTGGTAGGTAGTGATCATGATCGAGGTGTCCAACTCCGGAACTGTGAATATAGCAGCCATCCAGCGCACAATTACTGACCGCCTTGGCTTGCCATGGAATGACACAGACACAGAGGAAACCCGTGCCAGGCTCTTGGCAAAAGTGTTGGGCAGAAAGAAATTTGTGGTTTTGCTAGATGATGTGAGGAACAAATTCCAACTAGAAGAAGTCGGGATCCCTACCCCAGATTCTGGAAGCAAAAGCAAGTTAATTCTCACCTCACGTTATAAGGATGTGTGTTATCAAATGGGAGCACACCAGAGCTTGATCAAGATGGAGTACCTAGAGAAGGAATCAGCATGGGAGCTCTTCCGAAGCAATTTGAGCACTCACGCTATTGCAGCCATAGAGTCACCTACCACCAACAATGTTGTAAGAGAACATGCTGACGCAATTGTCCAAAGTTGTGGTGGTCTGCCCCTTGCTCTCAAGGTAATAGGGAGGGCCGTGGCAGGGCTAACAGAACCCAGGGAATGGAGCTTGGCAATGCAAGCAACCAAGGATGACATCAAGGACTTGGATGGAATCCCAGAGATGTTCCACAAACTGAAATACAGTTATGACAAGTTGGCACCAATGCAGCAGCAGTGTTTCCTATACTGCACTCTTTTCCCAGAATATGGCTCAATTAGCAAAGATCAGCTTGTGGAATACTGGATGGCAGAAGAACTAATACCTCAGGATCCCAGGAAAGGTCATCGCATAATCCATAGCCTGCTCTCCGCATGCTTGTTGGAGAGTTGCGGATCTGACTCAGAGGTGAAAATGCACCACATAATTCATCATCTGGGGCTGTCCCTTGCGGTGCAGGAAAAGATTGTTGTGAAGGCTGGGATGAGTTTGGAGAAGGCACCACCACACAGTGTGTGGAAAACAGCTAGAAGGATATCACTCATGTCCAATGACATAAGGGACCTTGCTAGCTCACCTGAATGCAATGATCTTGTAACTTTGCTGGTTCAGAATAATCCTAACTTGGATAGGCTCAGTCAAAACTTTTTCCAATTCATGCGTTCTTTGAGAGTTCTTGACCTTTCACACACCAGCATTACAGCACTACCGCTCTGTAGCACATTGACCAAGCTTAAGTATCTCAATTTGTCTCACACATACATTGAGAGGCTTCCTGAGGATTTCTGGATGCTCAAAGAACTAAGACATCTAGACTTAAGTGTCACTGGGGCACTTAAGGACACATTTGACAATTGTTCCAAGCTGCACAAGCTAAGGGTACTAAACCTCTTCCGAAGCAACTATGGGATTCGTGATGTCAATGACCTCAACATTGATTCCTTAAAGGAATTGGAATTCCTTGGGATCACAATTTATGCCGAGGATGTGTTAAAGAAGCTGACCAAGACACATCCTCTAGCAAAGTCGACACAGTGCCTTAGCCTCAAGCACTGCAAACAAATGCAGTCAATACAGATATCAGACTTCACACATATGGAGCAACTTGGAGAGCTGTATGTTGAATCATGTGCTGACTTGAAACAGCTTATCGCCGACTCTGACAAGCGAAAAGCTTCTTGCCTGAAAGTGCTCACCCTTGCTGAACTTCCTGCCCTCCAAACTATTCGTATTGGATCTTCACCTCATCATTTTCGGAACCTCCAAGAAATAACCATCTCTCACTGCCAAAAGTTGCATGATGTCACCTGGGTTCTGAAGCTGGAAGCACTTGAGAAGCTTTCTATCTGTCACTGCCATGAATTAGAGCAAGTTGTTCAAGAAACAGTCAATGACGTGGAAAACAATAAATGGGGGATTGAGCAGTGTAGTATCCAAAGATGTGGGAGAAAAAATGGTTTCTCTGAAGAACAGGAGATACATGGTATGGTAGAAGATGCATTGACTGAATATGTAAAGGGCTACCAGAACATGACCAGAAGTGGGCGGATCAATGGAAAAGTGCATCGTGTAGACTTCCCAAAACTGAGATCCCTGGTGCTGACTGACCTACAGAAGCTGACAAAGATATGCAACCCAAGAGATTTCCCTTGTCTTGAGAGTATTAGGGTGGAGGATTGCCCAAACTTGAGAATAATTCCATTGGGTCAAATGTATGACAGCCAGAGACTAAAGCAGATTTGTGGGTCGTATGACTGGTGGGAAATGCTTGAGTGGGATGGCAAGGAAATAATGGAGAACAAGTATTTCATCCCCATCCAGGATCAAGACTAGCACACGCCTGAAACTATTTAAACAACTTTCTTCACTGCAACATTTTGCTAAGTATGACTTAATGATACCTTCTGTTTATGATGTAAATACCAATATGTGAATTTATTAGATTCATATGTTCAGATTCATAAATAAGTGGCTTCTGTGTAAACCTATTTGTATTCTGTACATACAACCTCTATATGATGTACATACAAGTATACAACTGTAAAAACTGTATATGTTGTACATACAAACTGTACATACTGTATATGTCGTACAACAACAATGTATTAGCTTGCTGTACATAAGAATTGTACATGATGTAAATTTGATCAAATTTCGGAGTGTTGCGCTCTCATATTCATGTAGGGTTTCTTCCTATTTCATGTGGCAGTTAAGCTCATTAACTATGCCTTAAAACTTCAACTACACAGCACATCCTTCAAAAGTTAAACGAGCGGCCTAAACCCAAAAACCAGTAATATGGTTCATACCTGACTGACTTTCCTTCAATAGTTAAATTTGTAGCCCGCAAGAGGGATCCAACTGTGCGGCTGCATTTCCCTAATTAGCCACATAATAACTCGTAAAGAGGCAAAAAGATAAGTTTCCACCCTATTCTTTTGAACACGAAGTCGATGGCACAAAGCATGGACTGTAACCCTACCTTGAAGGAGACGATTTTCGAATACATAGGAACAATGCCATTCAGAATACGAGGCATCGCTCAGGCATTTCGTCGAACATCTCGCGGACATGACGGAGGTCCTGTCTTGAAGGAATCCTCCATGAGAACATCGCAGAAACCGCGATCCACGATTACCCCTCCAGCCTCCAGTCGGTCACCGCTTGGGCTTGCACACGGAGCAGCGATTTGCCGAACAGGTGAAGTGCGTTGCTGCTTCGAATGCGCCCGCGGAGAGGCAGTAACCGTCGAACCGCGTTGACCAATGTAGCGCGGATCCTGGGTGTTTCGCATTGCTCTCTCCTCTCCGCCTCCGCTCTGGAAGGCGCCGTGGCGGAGTTTTTTGCTATTATAGTACTTCCCTAAATATGACTTCGACAAAACGGTATCCACGTCGTGGACTTCTCCAAAACGATATCTATTTTATGTACTCTTCTCTATAACAGTATTCCCAGGGATTTGAACTCAAATTATTTTGATTTTCGAATTTTATCTCCTCTATATGACTAAACAGTCCCTCAGTTCTTTGATTAGACCCAACCGTACGAACTCTGATCCATTTCTTTTTCGAGCTAATTAACAACATCCATGGTGACAGAAAGAAAAAGGGCAATTGCTGATCGAATCTTTATTCAATATTACCTCTGTACAGAACTTGGCAAACTTGGATCACTAGTCTTAATTAAGTTGCACTTGCTAATTAAGCATTTTGCATCGATCGAACTGACGGAATGGGACCAGAGTTCGAAAAAGAAATGGACCAGAGTTCGTACGGTTGGGTCTAATCAAAGAATTGAGGGGCTGTTTAGTCATTTAGAGAAGATAAAATTCGAAAATCAAAATAATTTGAGTTCAAATCTCTGGGAATACTATTATAGAGAGGAGTACACGAAATAGGTATTGTTTTAGAGAAGCCCACGATGTGGATACCGTTTTATCGAAGCCATACTTAGGGAGTACTGTAATAGCAAAAAAACTCGGCGTGGAAGGGAGGACAAGGACTTCCTCGAGAGGAAATTTTTGGGCTGAGTCATGGCGGCCCGCGTCGGCACCCGAAGGCCCAGCGAACGCGGTTGCGGCCGTGCGGTGCGGGTTTGGTAGGAAGATTCCGGCGGCATGTTGCCGTCTTGCCGAACCGCGACGCTGTCATCCCCCACGTCCAAACGACCACGTCCTAATCACCAGATTCCAAGTCAATACTGCGACCTCCTTCGGCGCTGCACGCCGTACGGACCCGTTCTTTGCGCGGGAGGGATGGCGCTGCACGCAAGGTGTTTGACGAATTGCCTCTTCCAGATCAGTTCTACTTCCACCATGGACGCAACCGTTGCTTCGCTTGGGGTGCTCTTCTCGAGAAGCGACGAGGAAACGGGATCGCGGGGAGGAGTTTTTGCTTGCTGAACTCGGCTTCGGCCGGTAGAGAGTCTGTCCTTGCCAAGTTTTCCTCCCCCAAATGATTTGACTTTTTCGTAGCCCAGACACCAAATTGCGCGTGGATATATTCCGCCCGACATGCCAATCACCATCGGCAGAACCGTCGCCGCGCTTTCGCCGCACATCCTTGCCGTGCCGCCCGGTTTGGCCACGGGACCGCGTTGCGTCTCCCCTCTGCATTGCATTGCTCTTTATAAGCTTTAAGCTTCTCCTACATCTGCAGCATCCATTTTTGCCTGCTGCATCTGCAGCGCATTACTGTCCCCGATGGCTGACGCGATCAGCGCGGCTGGTTCGTGCCTGCAGCCGCTGTGCGAGTGCCTGAACGGCACGGGCATGCTCGACGCGGCGACCCGAGAGGTTAACTCGTTCCTTCGCCTCAAATCCAACTGGGGTGATCTCGACAAGGCCAGGGACAGCCTGCGGGCTGTCGAGACGACGGTTAGAGCGCGAGTCGCTGTGGAGATAGACAAGCTGAACGTCTGTGACCCTCAGGTGCAGGTCTGGCTGAGGCGTGTCGATGAGCTACAGTTGGACGCCATTGATGAGGACTATAGCCTGTTGATGAAGTATTCTTGCCTCTGCCAGTGCACCGTGCATGCTCCTCGGCGTACGTGGATCGGCAAGCGTGTTGTCGAGGCGCTGGAAGAGGTGAGTAAACTGATCGAGGAAGGGAGGCGATTCAATAAATTTGGATTCGAGCCCCTACCGGAGATTGTTGAGCGCTTGCCTCAAATCGAGACGTTTGGATTGGAGACCATGGTGGGTCAGCTCCATGATCTGCTTGAGAAGGGTGACTCGAGCATAATTGGCGTCTGGGGTCAAGGAGGCATTGGTAAGACGACACTCCTCCACGTCTTCAACAATGATCTTGAAAAGAAGGCCCGTGACTATCAGGTATGCTGCTTTCTCAAAGACTGCAATTTATGCCTCAGAATACATATATATCTGTACATTTGTGTTGTCATTTTAGAATGCATATATAGAGTTGTTTCAATGACGATGCTTACATTTGGTACCAATTACCATATTCAGAAATGTTATGTAAAATAGCAATACACTGCAAAAGCTTGTTTTTTCAGTAATGTTAGGAAAATGTTGCTATTCTTATACAGGCAAAACGAAATTTAACGTCTCTCAGACATGCATAGGACATTTAAAATTATTGTTCACAAGTACCAGCTCAACGTGAAAAATTTACAGCTTCATAGCTAGGTAAAAATTATAGGTACATTAACCATACATAATAGATATGTACAGGAAAATTGCATTGTTATTTACATCATGAAATTAGTGTGTGACATTTTGCTGGCTTTCACAAGTTTCTTAAATGTTTGCTCTTCCAAGCATATACTGTATAGACCATGTTAATGGCCATCAAATACAAGTTCCGAAATTATTATTATTGCCGCTTTGTTTTTAATATGTCAAGTATTTCGAAACACATACTCATCTCTATAACAAATATGTGACCTTTTTGCTATTTAACCTACATACAAGCTAAATAAATATGTTGTGAAACATGCACCTGCACTAAGAACATACAAATGAGTCTAAAGAAGGATGGAATTAGCAAGAATTTTAGCAAGGTGGGCATGCTAGTTGAGAACCCCTGATAGAATTTATAGTACTCCTATCCTATCTGGATCAAACTTGCCCTAATGTCTAATAGTTTGTTTTGAAATGTATGGATATGTTGGCTCTCAGAAGTTTAATTGGGCATAAAAAAGCAATATAAGATGTTCTTTTCTGGACTGAAAATTTGTAAAAAGAAATGCATGGCCTAGAAGAAGATGCATGCTGTTCAAAACATTATGTTTCCCTGAATGCTCTATGGTTGTCCCAACAACAAATATTGAACTTGTAGGTTGAAGTGGATAGTGAATTACATTTTGCATCCTATACTTCGTATATGCATCTCCGCTACTGTCTTGCTATTTCTACTTTTTTAGGTTGCATTTTCAATCATATTTTAAAATTACCTTCTGACTGCAATCCATGTTGTTTTTTCTTAACTTGGTTGTGCCAGGTTGTCATCTTTATTGAAGTATCCAATTCAGAGACACTGAACACAGCAGAGATACAGCAGACTATCTCTGAAAGGCTTAACTTGCCATGGAATGAAGCAGAGACAGTTGACAAACGGGCCAGATTTTTGGTAAAGGCACTGTCCAGGAAAAGATTTGTAGTTTTGCTTGATGATGTAAGGAAGAAATTCCGACTGGAGGACGTTGGTATCCCAACACCAGATACCAACAGCCAAAGTAAGCTGATCCTGACATCACGTTACCGAGAAGTATGCTTCCAGATGGGTGCACAGAGGAGCTTGATTGAGATGCAGATTCTGGATAATGACGCTGCATGGAAACTGTTCTTGAGCAAGCTGAGCAACGAGGCTAGTGCAGCGGTTGAATCACTCAGTCCCCACAATGTTGTTAGGGAGCGTGCCATGGCAATAGCCCAAAGTTGTGGAGGTCTACCTCTTGCACTCAATGTTATTGGGACCGCTGTGGCTGGCTTGGAAGGGTCGAGAGAGTGGATTTCAGCTGCGGATGCAATTGATGCCAATATGGACAATATTGATGGTGTGGATGAAATGTTTGCTCGGCTGAAATACAGCTTTGACAGGCTCACACCCACTCAACAACAGTGCTTTCTGTACTGCACTCTTTTCCCAGAGTATGGGTCCATTAGTAAAGAGCAACTTGTTGATTATTGGTTGGCTGAAGGTTTGCTACTCAATGACTGTGAGAAGGGTTATCAGATAATTCGCAGTCTTATTTCAGCATGCTTGTTGCAGACCAGTAGCTCAATGTCATCAAAGGTAAAAATGCACCACGTAATCAGGCATCTGGGGCTTTGGTTGGTTAACAAGGCAGATAAAAAATTTCTCGTTCAAGCAGGGATGGCCCTGGATAATGTTCCATCAGCTGGAGAGTGGAAAGAAGCTACAAGGATCTCCATCATGTCTAATAACATCACAGATATTTCTTTCTCACCAAAATGCAAAAAAGTCACCACACTGTTTATCCAGAATAACCCAAATTTGAACATGCTGGGCTGGGGATTTTTCAAATCAATGTCGTCCTTGAAAGTTCTAGATCTTTCTCACACTGCAATAACGTCACTTCCAGAGTGTGAGACATTGGTTGCATTGCAGTATCTGAACTTGTCACACACACACATTATGAGATTACCTGAGCGTCTGTGGTTACTGAAAGAGTTGAGGCATCTGGATCTCAGTGTGACTGTTGCACTTGAAGATACCCTGAACAATTGCTCAAAGTTACACAAGTTGAGAGTGCTCAATCTCTTCCGTAGCCACTATGGGATTCGTGATGTCGACGACCTGAATCTGGATTCCCTGGGGGCATTACTGTTTCTCGGAATCACTATTTATGCAGAGGATGTGCTAAAGAAGTTGAACAAGACTCATCCTTTGGCAAAGTCAACACATCGCTTGAACCTGAAGTACTGTGCAGAGATGCAGTCAATCAAAATCTCTGACCTCAACCACATGAAGCACCTTGAGGAACTACATGTTGAATCATGCTATGATCTGAATACACTGGTTGCTGATGCTGAGCAGACGACTTCACACTTGCAGATCCTGACCCTCTCAGTTCTTCCCTCATTGGAAAGTGTCCTTGTTGCACCAATGCCCCATAATTGTTGGTACATTCGCAAATTGAACATTTCAAAATGCCCCAAATTGTTGAATATCACATGGGTCCGAAGACTTGCGTTGCTCGAAAGGCTTTTAGTATCCCATTGTGACGAGATGCTGGAAATTGTTGAAGACGAAGAAGCTAACAGTGACGAGCAGTATGGAGAACAAGGAATGAAAATGCAGGATAACCCTTCTGAAAAACAAGAAGATCACGCTATGGTAGAGTATTCATGGGATAATGATTATCAAAGCATGTGCAAGGGCGAAGCAACCAAAGATACAAGGTACACTGACTTCCCAAAGTTGAGATCGATCGTATTGACTGATGTTAAGAAGCTGAAAAGTATTTGTAAACCAAGAGATTTCCCTTGCCTTGAAACCCTTCGGGTGGAGGATTGCGCAAATTTGAGACGCATCCCACTGAGCAACACATACAATTGTGGGAAACTAAAGCAAATATGTGGTTCATTTGATTGGTGGGAGAAACTACAGTGGGAGGACAAGGAGGAGGCTTCGTATATGGAGAGCAAATACTTCATTCCAATATGACAGGATCCCATTTCCAATGTCTTCTACATCACAGGCAGGCGGCTAGTTCTGTCTTGACACGAATGAGAAATTTCTTTGGTTTTTTTTTGACGATTTTCATTTAAGAGGTTCCAGAATTTGTATATGCGACAGTTATTACAATCCTGTACATGATATAATTTATTCATTCAAACGCCAATCTAATAAATTCCAGCGATTTAGCGTATTATCACTTGCACAATCTCTTTATGACCAGTCCCAGGGGCGTTATCACCCCAGTTACACAGACCACCCTGCTCAAGATTACAACCAAACTTCAGAGCTGTCACAGCTCACAAAGCATGTGCCACTTTATTACAGTAGTATGATGGACAAGTGCTAGGAGATCAGGAGAGATTGTTATGTACCTGGATCACAGCTTCTTTGCTCAACACTCAATCAAAGTCTATTACAGTGTATAGCTATGGATTGTTCGGGAAATCAAGAACGGGGGAGATTGGATCATATACCCTTCCTTTAGTTGGAAAATTGAGTATTTACCCTCCACATCTCAATGACATGTGGGGTCATCATAAGTCACTGACACGTGAGTCAGGAGGCTAAATCCTCAATTTCCATCTAAATGGAGGGTATATGATCGATTTTTTCATCTGAGATACCCCTCCTTTCCAGCGGCGCCGATACAAGTAGTGCCTCTGTCCTACCAGGCGTTACCTTCGCAACATTTACCTGGGCCGAGAGTTGGGTCACAAAACCCATTCATCTTTAGAGTATTTGCCGCTAGGCCTTTTCACCCGAGTGCTTGCAGTTCTAACGTCACCCCCTTTGGCAAAACTAGCAATAGTAGCCAACATTATAACATTCCTCTCCCCTTTTTGACCGGCTTGTCCCCAAGCGGAGCATCAGGGAAACAGTCTGCGATCTCCTCAAAATCATCCTAGGTTGCTTCAGAAGGAGTCTGACTAGACCACCGCACCAATATTTGACTGGACGTTGTCTTGCCCTTTTGTTGGAGACGACTGTCTGGAACTCTAACTGGTACCTGCTCTTGCTCCATTTCTGGCATATCAGAGTGCATGGCCTCCCTAGGTGCTAGTGCTTGCTTCAAGTGCGAAACATGAATCACCAGGTGGATACCATAGGTTGGTGGCAATTTGAGTTTATACACCACCGCTCCAATCCTTTATTCCACCTGGAAAAGGCCAAAGTACTAAAAAGATAGTTTATGGTTAGATCTTGGCGCCACTATCATCTGAGCATACGGCTGCAGCTTCAAATGCACCCAATCACCCACTGCAAATACTCTCTCTGCTCTTTTGGTATCTACCTGAGCCTTCATGCGCTGGTTAGCGCTGTTCAAATGCTGCCTCAACAGTTTGGTAATAACCTCCTGCTCAGCAAACCAGGTCTGGAGGTTTGGGAATGTACAAGCTAAAGAATTCACCAGTCCAAAATGCCTAGGACTATGTCCATAGAGTACTTCGAAAGGAGATTTACCCAAAGTGGCATGAGAGGAAGTATTATATCATAATTCCGCCAACGATAGCTAGTTCCACCACCTTTTGGGGCAAGCGTGCACAAAGTAGCGCAAGTAGGCTTCCACACGTTGATTTACTTGTTCCGTTTGCCTGTCGGTTTGTGGATGGTATGCTAAACTCATTTTCAATTTTGTTTGCACCAGTTGGAATAGTTCCCTCCACAAAGTGCTGGTAAAAATGCGATCGCGGTCTGAGATGACTGACTGGGGCAACCCATGAAGCTTGAAGACATTGTGCAGATAAGCTTGTGCGACTTGGAAAGCGGTGAAGGGGTGGGACAAAACAATGAAATGAGCATATCGAGAAAATTTATCAACGACTACCATAATGCTATTGAAACTGGCTGACCCCAACAACCCCTCGATAAAGTCCAATGACACCATTTGCCAAGCATGTTCTGGAACTAGAAGAGGTTGTAGGAGCCCTAGGTAGCGAACATGTTCAGTTTTTGCCTGCTTACAGATGGAACAAGCTGACACATAAGCACACACCTTTTTCTTCATGCCCGACCAAGCAAACAATTTACGAATTCGACCGTATGTCACTTGAAATCCCGAATGGCCTCCAACTGCGCTGGAGCGTAAAGAACAAGTGATATCTTGCTGTAATGCAGGATTGGAACCTACCCAAACATGCCTTGCCAACGAATGAGGCCATCCTTCAGTTTGGATTTAGGATCTTTCTTGTACCCCTCTATGACTTCTTCCAACCAAGTGGGTACATAAGTAGAAATAGCAGCCAGACTGTCTTGAGGACCCACTGCCTTCTGAGATAAGGCATCGGCTACCCGGTTCTCGACCCCCTTCTTATACAGCACTTTGTACTGCAGTCCAAGCAATTTGGTCATTGCCTTTTGCTGCCAAGGTGTAGTCAAGCATTAATCCCCCAAGTGTACAAGGCTCCTTTGATCAGTCCGGATGATAAAGTTGGTTTGCTATAGGTAAGGACGCCATTGATCCACTGCTAGAATTATAGCCAAGCTCTCCTTCTCATATGTGGATAATCCCTAAGTTTGGGGCTCCAATGCCTTGCTAAGATATGCAACCAGATGGCCAACTTGCATCAGAACAGCCCTGATCCCCTCCTCCGATGCATCTGTAACACCCTGCCCACTCTGAAGGCCAAGATGCTACCACCTCTGCATACTCATACCATATCAACAACACTAGAAGAATTTAAAACCAACACTAATTTATTTATTGTGCTGCGATCAGTTACATCATAGCATTTCTAGTGGATACTCTAGCCTAGTAAAAGCTAAAGTACACTGACAAAAGGTGATCAAAAAGTGCTTCTGGTTTGTGCCGATCATTCATGTGCTAATCTCGCCCGCCTGTCGTCCTCAAGGGTCACCTAAAAAAACATCAACAAAGCAAGGCTGAGTCCACCGACTCAGCAAGTACAAAGCAAATCAGCAAATAACAGGTTCATCCATTAGACCATAATCATTCCCGTTTCATTATCCACTTTTACATTTAATCACCCTACGTTCTGATGAACCATTCATCATGCTCATGCACATGCACATGCACTTCTTTCTCAACTCTTTAGTCTATACCGGTATAGCAGAGTGAGCACCCGTCGATGCTCACCCAAGCCCGCCCTGTTTCATGCGGGGACCTCAAGCCCGTCCTGTTTCATACGGGGACCTCAGTAGCCCGTACTCTCATACGGGGACCTCAACTCCACTCCCGTGGAGCGTCCACTCAACGTGGACCAACTCATGCTCTTTTCATGACATGCATGCAATGCAAGATCCTTTATGCATATCAACATGGCATGTCTCAACCATCCTCATTTCCCACTTCACAGTATGCATTTCAAAATATTTAACTTACCCCAATATGGTAAGCCATGCATCAACATTCATTTATCAGAAATCACTACCCGAATTCACCGTTTTACAAAGCACTTGCCTGGTTAACCTCGGGGATGACGCGTGGACGGCTCCGACCCGGGAACTCCACCTGCGTACAGGTCACCCCGACTCAACGGCAAAACAAAAAATCCAGAGCTTAAATGAATATCAACGATCCTACGCGCTGACTCGACTCGAGCGTAGAATGTACGGGGTCAAGGTCCCGACACGCAGGTACCACCCCTTTTTTTCTTTTCCTTTCTTTCTTATCCAGTTCGGCCGAATGGCCCTGGACTCCTCTTCCTGCCACTCTTTTCTCCTCCTCCCACCTAGCTCCCTCTCTCCTCTACTTGGCCCGGCCGAACGGGGCCCCCTCCAGGCGGCTCACGGCGCATGTGCGCGCCGGCCTCCTCCCCCTCGCCGCCGACCAGGGCACCGCCGCCGGCTTTCCCCTCGCCGCTGGCTCCTCCCCCACTCACTTCCCTCTCTTCCTCCGCCGGCCTTGCCCGGGGTGCGCGCGCGGCGGCGCACGGCCGGCTTGGCGTTGCCGGTCCCCGTCCTACCGCCGGCGGCCCCGTTTTTTTCGCCCTCGTCTCCTCCTCTCCCCGTCCCCTCTCGCGCGGTGCTCCTCCGGCGGCGCGGATGCGCGCGGCCGCGCGGGCACCTACTGGCCCTGCCGTTCCGGCCGCGGCTCCCTCCACCGGCCTCCTCTCTCTCTTGATGGTTTTGCGGCGCGGCGAGTCTCAGTCTGAGGAGCACCGGCGCCGGTGGCTCCTCCCGAGCCGGCCGACCGGGCCCAGCTCCGGCCGCCCCCTGCGGCACCGCCTCCACAGCGCCCCCTCTTCGGCTTGCCGGCCTCAGGCCGCCGACCCCCCTGCGCCTCCCGATGGTGTCGGCCACGGCATTATTGCCGGCCGACCACTCCTACCAGGGAAGTTCCCCTTATTACTACACGCGTGAGCTTTTGCCTATATGCTTTCGTGCTGCTACTCTACAAAGCGCATGGTTGGGGAGGCACACCTCACTTGGCTCGGGTTCCTGGTGGTTGTGGGCTACTCCGGATTGTTGTCGTTGGCGCCGTCTTGCTGACTTCACCCTTGCTCTCACCTTCCTCTTGCCGTCATGGCCGGCTGCTCCTTTGCTCCTCCTCTTCGGGCTCCCTCCTCAGTAGAGAGCTTAGAGGGTGTGCTTGTGTTGGCTTTGTGGTTTGGCAGTGAGGGGTGGAGAGTACTTCTACTGGCTTGTTCTTATCCTACCGTGAGAAGAGTTGTGAGGATAAGGCTCTACGGTGGTGTTGGCTTTATAAAGGCGTGGGTGGGCTGCCCTTTGCCTTAAAATGACCAACATGCCCTCCCCTTCCTCTCTCATTCAATTGACTGCTCAGGGGCATTTTGGTCCAATGCTATACTGGCTTTGGAGTTCGTTTACTGCAGCGGTAAGTTGGTAAAAGGTAAGCGTCTGAGTTTTGCCGGATGACGAGAACCCACGTCGCGAGACGGTGCCGACTATCCCTAGGTGGTCTGGGAACCTCTGAGGACGCTACTCGGCTCTCTAGATGGTGCCGACCGTCCTGGGATGGTCTGGGAACCTCTGCAAGCGACACTAAATCGATACTCTAAAAATCGATGGGTCTGACGGCAAACCCCTCTTTCCTTTATTTACTCTTTGCCTAACTGTGGTATTACAGCATCAGTCTCAATCTCAAAAGTTTTCTCAAAGTCCGAGAGGGCTAGCACAGGTGTTGTGACCAGCACCATTTTCAGAGCTTGGAATGCAGCTTCCTTTTCTGCTGTCCATTGAAAGATGACGTTCTTCTTCAATAAGTCGGTGAGCGGCTGGTTGATCACACCAAAATGGCAAACAAACTTGCAGTAATACCCTGCAACGCCTAGGAAACCTCTTACCTCCTTGATATTCGTTGGAGTAGGCCAAGACTTCACGGCATCAATGTTGTTGTTGTCTGGGGCTAGCCCCTCCTTACTAATGACATGACCCAACTAGGTGAGACGAGGTTGAGCAAAAGTACACTTGGTTCTCTTGATCTTCAATTTGTGGTCGGCAAGGATATCAAAGACCTGACGTAACACCTTCATATGCTCCTCTAGGGTTCGGCTGTATACCAAAATATCATCAAGGAGGACTAAGACTCCTTTACGCAGCAAGGAAGCTAAAATGGTGTTCATCAGTCCTTGAAAGGTAGCCAGAGCACTTGTCAAGCCATAAGACATCACTTTAAACTCAAAGTGCTCGTTGTGAGTTTTAAAAGCTGTCTTATGCTTGTCCTCGGGCTGCATCCAAATTTGGTGTTAACCAGCTCACATATCCAAACTCGTGAACCACTTGGAACTGGCCAATTCATCTAGGAGCTCATCAATGATTGGTAACGGATACCGGTTCTTGATGGTAGTAGCATTCAAATCGCGATGGTCCACATAAAGGCGCCAAGTTTTGTCTTTCTTTGGAACCAACAAAACTGGAGATGCAAAGGGACTTGCACTCGGTTGAATGACTCCTTGGGTTAGCATCTCCTTCACTTGTTTTTTGATCTCATCCTTTTGTGCTGGATTATAACGGTAAGGCCTCAAGTTCACCGATTGAGCTCCTGGCAGCAGGGGTATGGTATGATCAAACGCCCTTCTCAGTGGAAGTCCTTGCGGTTCCTCAAAGAGGTGTGCATACTCTTTCAGCAGTGGTTGGACAGCAGCAGGTACTTGTTCTTCAACTTTCCCAGCCTCTTCTAGTTGACACATCTCCCCTTTCGACACCATTTGAATTAGAAGTAGCACAGTCGATAAGGGTATAGGCTATACTCCTTGCAGTTGTATGTTCTTCCCCTCATGCCAAAAAGTCATGTGCTTCTTACGCCAATGCATTACCATGGGGCTGTGCATCTCTAGCCAATCCATCCCAATTATCACCTCATAACAGCCAAGCGACAGCACTTTGAGATTGTTATGAAATTCATGCCCTTGCACTTCCCATTTGCACTGCTGAAACTCTTGGTGGCAGCGGAGTATTCCCCCGTCTACAATGCGAACTTGCACTGGTTTCATGGACTGTTAGGCTCCAGTCAGTCGGCTAGTGAAGGTCTCGCTCACAAAACTGTGCAAACTACTCGAATCCACCAAGATCAATGCCTCCTGCCCTTATACTAACCCATGTAATCTAACTGTGCATGGTGCCTCTCTTCCGCTGGTGGCCTCCTTGGAAATAACCATCAAATCACCCCCAGATGCTCTCTCACCACATTCAGATTGTGTTGACAAAAGCTCCCGGTCTTGTAGTATCTCCAACAGCTCCTCTACCACATGTATTTGAACGGTTGGACCACACTTGTGCTCCCGGCTCCAACGTTCTCCACATGTGTGGCATAGACCACAGGCACAGCGATATGCTCACAGAGTAGCCAACCGATTAGTGCCTTGAGAGGCCTCGCAGATGCATCAACACCGTGTCGATCCTCTGCTCGTGCCCCCGCTGTTGGCATCTCCTTGCTAGGTAGTAGTGGCAGGGGCAACACCGCTCGTGGTAGTGCTTGGACACCCAAAGTAGACTCCAGTCGGCGGACGTCTCTCCTTACCACCTCCAACTTCTCCTCCTGCAAGCAAGCCAAAGAGACGGCAATATCTAGATCTGGAGGCCGGTGCAATACAACCGTAGAGCGCACATCGCTCCGTAGACCATCAATAAATTGAGTAACAAAAGACATGGGATCCCAGGAATGATGAGCTAGTAACTGATGCATAATCTCATTAAACTTCTTTGCATATTCTGTGACTGAGCTAGTATGGCGAACGCGGTTTAATTGTCTAACTTGTTGCTGAAAGTCGTCCCTACCAAATCAAGCACAAACATCCGCAGCGAAGGTCTCCCAGATATGATGTTGCTGGTGTGCGCTAGTCAACTGTAACCACAATATGGCACTACCCGTGAAGTATATAGAGGCTAAACTAATTCTCAACTCTGGGTGGACAACACACACTCTGAAATAATTCTCACATTTCAGTTACCGGGCTCTCAGACCCTCACCATCAAACTATGGGAAATCTACTTTAGGAGGGTGATGGTGATGCCTTGGGGCTTTAACAAGAAACTCAGAATGCTCAAAGCGATAGTGGGCAGGGTTTTGTATGTAGTTCTTACCATTGTCCGGAGGAGGCAAGGGAGAGGTCTCCCCATTTGTCATCTGTGACGACCCGCGTTATTACCATGGGGTAATAATGCTAGTCAACGGATTATTATTCGTTTTAGCCGATAGAACATCGCTCTAACGAATAACAAGCCATCAGAGTGATGCAGCAGAACAATAATTAGAGACAAAATACAATATTATAAAAATATCGCCACACAGGGTTACAGTTTATTACAATTCCCGAAAGGCTTGAATGATACAATCTTTAGAACAGAAACTATTCTAACTATTTTCTATTTAAGAACAACTCGACACGGAGTGTCCACCTTATACCCACTGTATTCCGAGTCCACAGTATTCCATCCAGGTAGCTTCCTCCTGATCTTAGCCATCCTCTGAACTGACATGCTCCTAAGCAAAGGGGGAGATAATAGCAAGGGTGAGTACAAAAGTACTCAGCAAGCGTTATTAACAAAAATGCACAGAATGCTTATCATTTGCACTTTTAGGAACATCAGTTCCTATCCTCAATCTCTTGCTCATTTCTATACTCTTTTTCCTCAATGTCATTTCCATGACTTACAGAAAATAAAGTTTGTTGGTTTTGAAAGAAATCCATATTATTAATTTAGAAAACTACTGAACATACGCATTGACAGCAAAAACCTCCATAAGTTTCCGTAATTCTCCTTTCCCGGAGACAGGCATGAATTCATGATTTGGATAGCATTGCGCAAGCTTGTATCACTTTACCCATCACCACTCTGACCCTGTTGGCTTCCCGGAACTCCGCAATTCCTTAGATGCAGCGCCCAGATCAGAGTACAGTACGTTTGCATCTATCTCAGTAGATTATATCTCCACACAACTACTCTTAGCCGACGGCCCAGGGTGGTTTCTCACCCTCGCCTGGCGCCCATCGACCTCGACGTAGCTGTTGGTTGGTGGGCTCCCTGCCCTACCCCAACCTCCACCCGCGCTAATATATGCGCCTTGCATCCCCTACCCAGCACCCAATTACCGGCCCGGATCATGTGGGTTTCTGCAGTGCTGGAGGTCCCCACCCGGCACCCAGTTGCTGGCCCGGATCTTGTGGGTTCCTCCACGGGGTCCCCCACCCGACACCCAAGTGCTGGCCCGGATCGTGTGGGTTCTCCCAACGGCTTAATAAAATACTTACCCATGTGGAGAATATAATACCTTGATAGAGCTACTAGTCTGTCCGTCAATAGGGGATGTTGGTTGATACAGTGTGGTACGGTCTGTTAACACGGATGAAGTTTGTGATTCCTTACATTCTATTCCTATGCAGAGGTTCCACTCCTGCCCCTTTATCCCTTGCCCTGGCAACATCTGCCCACCCTCTTAATTAACCTAGATGGCCAACTGCTCCATCAGTTGCCATCTATTTCTTTTCTCATGTCTCTTCTGTCCATTGCTCGAATTAAATATCTTTTATTTCTTTCATGCAGGGTGATATTAGAGTAATACAAAATACTTGTTTTACAAAATATACTCTGAAGCTTTGATCAAAGGAATGCTTGCCTGAACTTTAACCATATACTCGGATTCACGTGGGATCAGATGAAGTCACTCCCGTAGCTTGGATCTGCGTCTGCAATTAAAATACGTCGACTATGGCTTAATTTATGAAAACATAATAAATGACGAGGTGTAGACGTGCTTGTGCTCCTAAGGTAGGACTTAGCTCAACTTAACCTGATCGTGGTTAGCCCTAATTAACTCGTATTCTATCCTCGTCACCTAACGTTATTTTATTAGCATGAGCTGGGTTATTTACTTAAAAGTTAAACTCCATCTTTTGTTGATTTCTAACTATCTATCCTTGCGATATGATACAATATATATACACGTACCATTATTGGCGATGATTAATTCTAGTTGCTCTCGCGCATGCAATCACCTCTAATTCATTTTAGGTCTTAGGGTTATTTAAATAAATTCTTTATTCTTGGTACCGGTCCTCTCGTAACTAGTACACGTGTGATTAGTTAAGATATCTACACCAATAAAATTAACTCCTAAGTTAATATTAATTAAATTATACTAAAGCGTCTCCGTACGACTTCCATATTTTATTTTAACTAGCTGCGAATTGTTACGCCTTATGCTATTTAAATTACTATGCACCAGTTTAATCGGCGGCCACAAATTTTAAATCATGGCTTACTATTTTAATTCGGTATAGTTTATTCTAGTCGTCATGACCAGTTCTAAATCCTCTAACGGCTACTAATTTATTCTAATAATTCAGAATAGTTATTAGTGGATTTCTACGGTTTATATTCGACTAACAAAATTTAGCTGGGCATTTAAATGCGTAATAGAATGATCTAAATGATATTATGATCATTTGCTCCGCATGCGTGCAATTTCCAGCCTACGGCATCATTTAGTTTATTTTTTAGGATCCAATAATGTTTACTAGGAAAATTCTATGATTTAACACTATCCAGGCTAATTAGGTATTTTAGTTACAATCCCAAATGACTTAACTAGCAATGTATCAGTTAAATCGGTACACGCTACGTTTTTATTCTACAGATGGCAATTCATTTATTCTAATACTGTAAATACTGATTAATAGTTTTCTACTGTTTAGATAGAATTAACCAAACTATCTGAGTATTTAAGTCCATACAATCCCTTAATACCAGTTATAATCCATTAACTGTATTACATTTATTATAAGAGCTTGAGAAATATACTGGGCTTCTATGATTTAATCTATGGCGTCGAGGAGATAACAGGGCCTAATTAATTAAGCGAATTCTACAAAATGTGATCGTAAGGTTTCTAGATTTTCGTTCAATTCCTGAAAGAATTTCTATTACATTGATATAGCTAATATTCATTTACATAGTTTATAATATATGCAATTCATTTATGAGAATCCCAAATTTTAGTAACACTAGCATTTATCCTGCCCGGCCCCATCTTCTTACTGCCTTCAGCCGAAGCTTGCTCATCTCCTCCCCCGTTTCCCCTTTTCTCAGCGCCTCACGCCTCCTCCCGATTCGCTTCACACCGCCACCGCCTGGGTTCTTGGCGCCTCCGCCCCTCGGTTCTCTGCGCCTTCTTTCCCCTCCGGTTTGGCTCCCCCTCATGCCGACTCCAAGCGCCGCCTCCCAGCGCCTCCCCTCGGTGCCACTCTCCCTCACGCCAGCTCCCCATCGCGCCGCCCTCATGCGCCGCCGGCGGCACCGCGCCATGCGGTCCAACCGTCCCCGCCTTGCCGCTCTACACCTCGCGGCAACCACGGCCAGATCCGAGGCCTAGGGCCCGGATCTGGCGCCTAGCTCTTCCATCCCTCCCAATCTATGGTTGGTTTGCTGTGATTTGGTTGCTATTTGCTTTGATTGATGAAGATCCGTCGGTATGCCAGTAGGCATGGAGATGGTTCTTCTACTACTTCCCGTGATTACCCTCTATGTTGAATCTTTGTTGTTCTAATGATGTTTGTAACAACTACTGGTACCTCTTGACTTTAGCTATGCAGGGCTTACTACCGAGAGGTGGCTATTAGGGTTGAGGTATTTTGTGGCTTACCTTCACTGGTGGTCGGTTGCTTTGTGGTGGAAAAGGAGTAGGGTCGGCTGGTGGTTGTTGCCTTCTTGATGATGGGGATGTTGCTTGATCGTGGCCTTCTAAGGTTGATGGGTTCACGGCTTGCGGTCTGGCTCCGGCCGTCGCCGTCGTACTACTGGTCAACTCGCCTTGGCCGCCTCCTTGCTGTCGGCTCTATTCTGTGAATGGCTCTGTGGTTTTGGAATGGTTGGAGAGTTTGGGGAAAATGGTTGTGATGCCGTGCCCTAGCTCGCTGCTCACTTTTCTCTGTTGGCTGTGACTCTGGTCGGGCTGAGTGGTGGCTTCTGGAATGGTTGCGCTGTCTCGGTGCAAACTGTGGCATATAACCCTCTATTGCGTTTTGGGCTTGGAAAAATGGGGTTATGGACTGTTGGTTCATTTGCTAGCTTCTAAAATAAAAAATAGGTTTGTATACGCCGTATGATGAGTCTACAGTTGTGAGAGGTGCCGACTGGTCCTGGGACGGTTAGGTATCTCCGTGAACGGATTACCCCGCCCGAAGTTAATCGCTAGGGCTCTGACGGCAATTCTTTCTTCTTTCTTTTGTTTATTTTATTCGTTCTTTTGTTTGGTCTTTTTCGGCATTATAATTAATGATTTGTTCACAAGTGGAACAGCGATGTGGTGGCAGCTCGACGATATCTGCTAATGTATGAAATGGTCTGGATTGTAATTCAGCTTTCTCTTAATATTGATATACTAAATATTGTAATTTTTATTCTCTAATTCTCGAATGTAATCTGTATGTATGCAATGTGTTCCAATTGTAATAAAATTCTCTGTTTGCTCCGTGCTAATGAATTACAATTGTTATTGGTTTGGGCGATATTCCATTCAATTACTTTAACCCCTAATACTAATTTGGTCCTTGAGATGGTTATTTGGTTGAGACATGGAATTGTATATTTGTTGTAATTCAGATTGTCGCTATCATGTAATGTAATTTGTAATATTTTTATTGGACTTGATATGAGTTCTCATTATCGATCAATGTATGTTATTGATTTTACCCTACGCAGATTGTAATTAACTACTGTTGTACTACGGACTGTTATATATATATTAATTGACTTGGAAGTTTTTATTTGTCGTGCAATTGAATTTTTGTTTCTCATTTCAGTCCATACAGTTTGATTTTTATCCTCGTTCATAAAATTATGAAAACAAGGTACTAGTTTATCATTCGTTGTTTTCAATTTATACGACTACATAGAAAAGTTTAAATTCCCTTGTATTTTTAGATTATCATTTATATAATTAATCCTACTTAACGTCCTAATTCGCTAATTAGGGTTAATTAACGATGTGGGTCGTTACATCATCCTCCGATGTTGCAGTTCTTCGCGGTGGCCATTAGGCTCTGATCACCCACGCCATAGCAAACCCCGGGCTCCTCCTCCGGCCGGGCCTCAATCGGGAAGAAGGGCGTTGGCAGTGGCGCTTCCGGCTTGGGCAGGATGCCAGGCAGATCCACCGGGCACATGGTGAGCATCGGATGGCGGGCGATCTATTGGATTTGATCGCGCAACTCACCGACCTCGAAGCATAGCTCGTCAATTGCCTTCTCCACCTCCGGCTTCCACCGTTGCAGCTCCAACACCTCTGGCTTGATTTCCTCCATGGACCGGTAAATCGCTACTCCTTGTGCTTGCAACTCCTTAATCGACTCCCTTTGAGTGGCAATCGCCTCACTCTGGGCCTTGTTTGATTGGACTAGCTCGGTGATTTGGACTTGCATGGATGCAAGCTTGTTCGTTGCTAATGCAACATTGGATATGCACTCAAAATTTGGAGCAATTTGAAGATTCAAAGACACTATTTAGTCTAATTCCTTACAAGGATAGCGTGTCCTGGAATGCCCTCATAGTTGGACTTGCACATAATGAAGAGGAGGACGAAGCAGTACGTATGCTCAAAAGGATGAAGTTGGATGGTATAACACCAGACGAGATGTCTTTTGCTACTGCAATTAATGCTTGTTCCAATATTCGAGCTACTGAGACTGGAAAGCAGATCCATTGCCTGGCCATCAAGTATAGTATCTTCTCAAATCATGCTGTTGGTAGCTCTCTGATTGATTTATTCAAATCATGGAGATGTGGAATCTTCTAGGAAGATTTTTGCACAGGTAGATGCAAGTAGTATAGTCCCAAGAAATGCTCTAATTACAGGTCTTGTGCAGAAGAATAGAGAAGATGAAGCCATACGGTTGTTTCAGGAAGCTCTAAAAGATGGTTTAAAGCCCTCCAGCTTTACATTTTCAAGCATTCTTTCTGGTTGTAATGGGCTTCTAAGTTCAGTTATTTGCAGACAAGTTCATTGTTACACGTTCAAATCTGGTCTTCTGAATGATGATACTTCCCTTGGTGTTTCACTGATTGGAATGTATTTGAAGTCCAAAATGCCTGAGGATGCATGCAAACTCTTACTAGAGATGCCAGATCACAAATACCTGGTTGAGTGGACAGCTATCATTTCAGGGTATGCTCAAAACGATTACAGTGATCAATCTTTGCTGTCATTTTGGAGAATGCCCAGTTATGATATCCGTTCAGATGAGGCCACACTTGCAAGTGTTCTGAAAAAGGCCACACTTGCAAGTGTTCTGAAAGCTTCTTGTGAGATAACAGCTCTTACTGATGGAAAAGAGATACGTGGCCTTATCATTAAATCTGTATTTGGTTCTTATGAAACTGCAACTAGTACCCTCATAGACATGTATTTGAAGTGTGGGGATATCTCTTCTTCCTTTGAAACCTTCAAAGGATTGAAAAACAAGCAATACATAATGTTATGGAACTCCATTCTGCACGCTGCAAGACATAATGCAAAGGATGAAGAACAGGTAAAATTGCAGCAAAGAAACTTGTTGAGTTGGAACCACAAAATTCGTCTACGTACGTGTTGCTTTCAAGCTTACATGCTGCAGCAGGTAACTGGGTTGAAGCTAAGGTAGCCAGAGAAGCAATGCGAGAAAAAGGAGCGACTTGGACCGGCTCCACGAATTAACTTTTATCTCCTCAGTCCACCAGTGGTTGTCCTTTCTCTGCTCCGAAGATGGCGACACGAAACTACTACGTCGGACTTCTTCACAACCTTCTTAAAGAAAACACCGCGCAAGCTCCTGCCAAATTTTGAGTACAGAGCTTATGTTATTTTGTGTGTTTACGTTAGCTCCTGAGTATTCTGAGGCGACCATGCAAGGACCAGATCCGGGCATCGAAGTGTACAAGATAGTAGAGTTCATAGAACAGCAAAGCAAGTTACAAGTTTTTTTTTATCATATTGAATCCCTAGAATTTAAATTATTTAATTACAGTATTTGAATTATTGTTATTTATGCAATGTTATTTAATTAAAATAAATATTTGGAATGACATGTAAATCAGTTATGTCCTACCGCTGAAAAATGCCCTGTTCAATTTGAGGTCATGTTCACCTTGACAACCTTAGTAATATTTAATTACTGTATAAAAGTTATAGAATGATTTATTCAAAATATTTGTACTACTAAGTGACTTGGCATTTGGTTGGTAGATTTATTCAAAACAGTTCTAAGGGTTAAGAATGAATCATGGAAAGCCATTTGTTGATTGGAGTCCACGACCTTACCCTAGGGAGGAGGCTTGAGTAGATGGGTGGCAGTGTCGTAGAGCACTGAGGATTTGGATGTGGATGGCTGCTTCATTGTAAAAAGTAAAGACTAGAATCTTATACTGAGTAAAGGACACGGAAATCGCTCAACCATAAGTGTTGACTTGTCAATCCTGATCTATTAGCTGCTCAACTCGATTGAATATCTATAGGAGGTAGATCTGATGGGGTGTTAGTATGAGAATGATAAAACCATACTTCAACAATGGTAGATTCCACTCAGAACGGGTAGAAGTGTTTATACCTAGCTAGTGGTACCCAGGTTTGAGTGGGTATCTACCGGGTAAAGACTATATAAAGAATTGAGCAGTGAAAAGTCTTGTTTTCTCAACTCAGTCATACACTAGCTAAAACGTGTCTATTGCATGATATTGAAAGTTTGAGAAATCTTGTGAGTAAAATGGGTAACTCTACAGAGTAAAATAAATGGTATTCGAATACGCCATGCTTCCGGTTAATGAAGATGTGTTTAATGAGTGATTCCAATAGTAAGGTATAAATAGATTTTATTATGTTTTAATCTGAGTAATCAACTGTTGAAACCCCTTACTCTTAAGAAGTTGTAGTTTTATTATTCCTTGTTTGCAAATGTTTAGAAATAAAATTGCATCCACACTCCTATTAATACAACCAATATATTCCCATCCATTTACAATCCTGTCAAATAGATAAATTAGGTTTTACTCTTGTAACTTGCTAGGTACGATTATACTCATTACTTACTAAACAACAAACAAAAAAATGGAACAACGATAAACAAGTTGTTGATGAAGAACCGGAAGAGTCCTACTTCATCGACGACCAGTAGTTTTAGGCCTTAGCCTCGCTCAAGTACACCTGTGGGGAACTTCTTTTGTGTTATAAGATAACTTTGGACTTGCACGCCCACTACGTCCAAACATAGCTGTTAAGCTGTACTTCTATATTAAAGTTTAGTTCTTTTGTTGTAAACATGTGTTAAACTTATGCTTATTCATGTATAGTGCTCCACAACTAAACAATCCTGAGCAGTTGCGGGGATTACAAGCGCCTCCAGAAATAGAGGCATTACAGTTAGCTACGACATGGACCGAAGAAAAAGTAAAAAATTCGTAGGCTTAATCCCGAAAAAGTAGGGCTTTTCTAAAAAATCAAGAGCCTATATGTAATTCCGAGTAAAGCATAGGGCTTTATGCCGTAAAATTAGTGCTTGTTTGAAAAAATTGAGAACTCATACATAATTTCGGGAAAGCTGAGGGTCTTTTCGTTGAAACACTGACGTGGTATGAGTTTTTTTTTTTGAAAAAAAACAAGAATCTATACATAGTTTTAAAAAATTGAAGGGTTTTTGGGCAAAAATGGTGACGTGAGTAGAGGGAGTATTTGTGACATATATTGCGTAATATTGTGATACAGTCGTGAGTGGTCTTTTCTTTTTCTTGTTACATACGTATCTGACTCATGGGTGCAAGATTGGTACGAAAAGACTCGGAACAAGCCAGCAAGAATACCAGTAACAAGAAAAGAACAGCCAGAAGATCGACACTCAACTTCGGCTGCAGAATCCTCCTACCATCGTACGTGTGTTTTTCGATAAGACAGACAGGAAACACGTCGGAATATATGAATCTTAAGAAAACACACGTCGGATAGGTCGATGTCGGTAGGTGTTTCACGTGTGGATTAAACTAAGAAGGTACTTGACGTGGACATGATCTCTCGGTCCTATCTTAATTAGCAAGCACAAGCACGCGCGCACGGCTACTCGGCGCTACGTCCTCTGGGCTCCCTCCCGTCTTCCAGAGATGTTCGCCTTGTTTTTCTCCGTACGGTCGATAGTTTTTAGCGATATATATATATATATATATATATATATATATATATATATATATATATATATATATATATATGATGTATGTGGTTTTAATTTTAAATTTTTGTTTAAAAATTTATTTTCAAATTTATCTTATTTAGTTTAACTTTTGAAGAAACCAAAATTCTAAAAAGAGGAGAGAGTTAGCGGCTCTCTGCTTCGCGAACCTTGGTTCTTTGTCAAAGAAAAAGTTCCGTGCACCGATTTTCAAATGGACGGTGAATCTGTCAACATCGTATCATCTGTTTGTCGCAAGGTAAATATGCAAAGATTAGGCCCAAAAAAACCTGACCTGACTACACCAAACCTGACCTGACTGCACCATGGACAATTCTAGAGTCCATGTTTCCTCGTCCTGGCTCCAGATTTCCACGAGGTGATCCTTAATTCAGTCGTTCAGGGCCCTTTTCCATTCACATTCAATACGCAAACAATTTGATGCGAGAAACTTGGAAACGGTATAGCCTAGGTGAAAATCTTCCTAAACCAATCTTGACGAGATGTGCAAGTAACAATGCATTAGACAGAGAAAACCATGGCTAATAAATTGCTTGCTGTAGTTCTCTACCTGCATTCCGATAAACTAGCCACGTAGGCGTGGCGCCACGCCACGCCAGGCACCGTGTGGATCGAAGCAAAAGAGACGACAATTCGCAGGTAGTTTCGTAAAAAAAATCGAGGAAAAAATCGAGGACCCGTGCGCAATTTCGGAAAAACAGAAGGACTTTTTTGGGAAAAATCGAGGACTTGTAAGGACCTGTACGTAAGTAAATAAGGACCTATACGCAATTTCAGAAACCCGCCGGGCGCAATCCAAAAATTTTTCCAAAGGAAAAACTTACAGGGACCGTTTCGCGAGAAAAAAGGACCTTTACGTAATTTCCGAAACCCGGAGGGAATTGCCTCCCCCGGCCGTACGCGAAAACGGGCGACACGCGCCGGCCGGGGGGAGCGTGGGGGCCGACGTGGCCGCGCGCGCGGGCAGGAACCCCGCGGGTCATTGGGGGTTCTGGATTTCAAACATGCGTGTGACTTCTAGATGGGAAAAATCCTGCATCCACGCACGTACGAACCGGTGCATATGCAACACCCCGCTCACTCACTGGGCCAAGATGCTACCACCACTGCACACTCTTACCATTTCATTAACACCAGAAGAATTTAAAACCAACACTAGCTTTATTTATATTACTGCGTTCAGATACATCATAGCATTTGTAGTGATTACTCTAGCCTAACACAGCTAAAGTACACTAACAAAATGTGATACAAAAAGTGCTACTAGTTCGTGCCGTTATTTCATGTGCTACTCCCGCCCGCGCTTGACCTCCGCAACGGTCACCTAAAAACATCAACAAAGCAAGGGTGAGTCCACCGACTCAGCAAGTACAAAGCAAAACAGCAAATAACAAGTTCATTCATTAGACCATAATCATTCCATTCTCATTAACCACTTTTTCATTTAACCACTTTTCGTTCCGATGAACTACTCATCATGCGCATGCACATGTATTTCTTTCTCAACTTCTTTAGCCTATACCGGTACAGCAGAGTGTGCACCCGTCGATGCTCACCCAGGCCTGCCCTGTTTCATGCGGGGACCTCAAGCCCGTCCTATTTCATACGGGGACCTCAGTTGCCCGTAACTCTCATACGGGGACCCAGCTCCACTCCGTGGAGCGTCCACTCAACGTGGACCAATGCTATCTCTTCCTTTTCATGACATGCATGCAATGCAAGTTCTCCGGCTACGCATATCAACATGACATGTCTCAGCATTTACCGTGCATCATTTCTCAGTATGCATTCCCATTATAATCAACTTACCCCAACATGGTAAGCATGCTTTATCCGGAAATATTTAACTTACCTCAACCTGATAAGCAGTGCATCATTATTCAATTTTAACCGAAATCACTACCCGAATTCACCGCTTTACAAAGCACTTGCCTGGTTAGCCTCGGGGATGACGCGTGGACGGCTCCGACCCAGGACCTCCACCTGCGTACATGTTAACCCGACTCAACGGCAAAAACGAAAATCCAGAGCTTAAACGGAGAACAGCGTCCCTAAGCTCGTACCCCGACCTCGGGCGTAATCGCACGGGTTTTGAGGGACCTGTCGCGCAGGTACCAAACCCATTTTTTTCTCTCTCTCTTTTCTCTCTCTCTCTTTCTTTTTCTCCTCTTTTTTTCTCCTCTTTTCTTTTCTTCTTTTTTTCTTTCTCTTCTCTTTTCTTTCCTTTCTTTCTCTTCTCCTTTCCTTCCTTCTCTCTCCTCCTTATCTCTTTTGGCCGAATCGGCCACCTCTCCCCTTTCCTCATTCCACTCGGCCACAAGGGCCTCTCCAGGCGGCGCGGCGGCGCAAGGGTGCGCCGGCCCCTCCCCGCCGCCTGCTCCTCCTCGCCGCCGGCCTTCTCCGCCTCCTCGGCCTCCCCCTCCGCCCCCTCACTCTCTCTCTCCCTCACCGGCCCCGCTTGGGGCGGCGCGGCAGCGCGTGGCCGGCGACCTCGCCGGCCCCCCTCCATCGCCGGCGGCCCCCCCACCTTCTCCTCCTCCGCCGCCTCTATCCCCCCCGCGTGCGGCGCTCGGGCGCATCTATGGTGGCGTGGTGGCGCGTGGGTGCGCCGGCCCTGGGCCGCTGCCGGCCTCTCTCTCTCCTCCACCGCCCCCCCCCCCCCACTCTCTCCCCTAAAGTGCCGCCCTCGGTTCGGGCCTCCTTGGCTCACCGGCCCCAGCTTGTAGCCGGCCGGCGCAATGCCCTTCGGTGCGGCCCCCTCCCGGTCTCCACGGTTTGTGCCCCCTTTCCCCAAGTGGCTTCTTGCTTGTGTGGGGATGCGTGTGAGGTGTTCTTCTGAATGGGAGCTCACCTTGAGCTTACTTGGTGCTGGCTGAAATGGGGTGGTGGTGTGGAGTTGGTTCGGTGGAGAAGAAAAGATGAAGAGGAATGAGGTGAGAAAAATGGGCTCGGCTGCAATGTGATGGCTCTTATAAGGGCAGGGTTGGGGCTGCCCTTTGCAATTGTGAAATGACCGGCATGACCTCCCATCCCTCTCTCATATACTTGATTGCCCAAGGGCATTTTGGTCCAAGGCTGTTGGTTTGGTTTCTACTGCAGAGGTAAGTCGGTACAAGGCAAGGTAAGAATTTGCCGGATGATGAACACCCGAAACGCGAGATTGTGCCGACTATCCCTATGCGGTCCAGGAACCTCTGAAAGTGCTAATTATACGGCTCTCTAGACGGTGCCGACCGTCCTGGGATGGTCTGGGAACCTCTGCGTGCGACACTAAATCGACACTCTAAAAGGTCGATGGGTCTGACGGCAAAATTTGCTCTTTTTCCCTAATGTCTCCCTTTCTGTAGATTTGGGGTATTACAGCATAGTTATCTAAAACTGGACAACCAAAATATTGGAATACAGTCGATTTCTTGCGATAATCTGATAATACACAGCCAACGGCGCCTTTGGCATTGCTTTCTAGTACGACGGCATTGCTTGCATTTTTGCCCCACTTGATGCAAAGTGAAAACACATGACTATCTAGTACGATGGCATTGCTTGCATTTTTGCCCCACTTGATGCATATATGCATGTCCAGTTCTACTCTCCTGGTTCGCATTGTCCACCCCGCTCGCGCGCGAGGGCTAGCTTGACGTGTGGGGCACTCCGCGCGCCCTTCCTGCCAAGCCAAGCTGCAAACTGTTGTGC
This sequence comes from Dendrocalamus latiflorus, assembly GCA_017311315.1. Taxonomy (NCBI): domain Eukaryota; kingdom Viridiplantae; phylum Streptophyta; class Magnoliopsida; order Poales; family Poaceae; genus Dendrocalamus; species Dendrocalamus latiflorus. The sequence continues at coordinate 12,760,282 of CM029627.1, forward strand.
AGCTTGTGCTCAAGGTAAACCGCCTCCCTCTCTATATATAGCTCCATAAAGTTGAAACAGATGGAGATGACCACATGAAAAAGGCATAAAGTTGAAACAGACGGAGATGTCCATATGAAAAAGGCCTCCTTTTGTTTAACCTTTTTTGTTGTTCTTTGCCTGTGACGACGCTGTACATAGCCAGACTTGAGGAGGGGGGAAAGTGCAAGATCAGAGCATCGCTGGTCCACAGAATGGCAGGCAAGAAGACTTGGCTCTTGCTCGCTTCTTCTCTCCTCTTGCTGCTCCCATGGGTTTCTGCAATCCAAAGGAGCGACTTCCCGTCGTCTTTCCTCTTCGGCACCGCCACTTCCTCGTATCAGGTCCCTCACTGATCTCTCTAGCAGCACGTCTTGGCCTATATGTGAGATGTAAAGTACATATGGTCCTGACTCCTGAATTAGTGTTACCCTCTTCCGGTATTCAGATGAGAAATAAGTGAAGAACACATCCTACCGTGAACTTTCTTATTTGGGCTTTGATTGGGTTTAATCCAGTACGTAGTCCAAGAATGTTCTTAGCTCAGAGTATATATATTGGATCTCTTTTCTTTTTCCTGGCGCCTGCTTGGTACATGGTGAAACAGTTAAGACTGCGTTTGCAAAAGTCGGCATACCGTACTAATCACAGTGTTTCTTCCCTGTAGATTGAAGGTGCATACCTAGAAGACAACAAAAGCCTTAGCAACTGGGATGTGTTCACTCATGTAGCAGGTAAGTTCTCAACCGTAGGCTCTCGAGTCTCGTCATCATGTTATGGATGAACTCGTGTTTGTACGTGATGTTCTACGGTATCAATTCACGGCACTTACAAAAATACATACCAAATGCGTATAATAATTTCAAGCACCGACACTGTATATACATGTGTAAATGTAAGGCCCCCCTCGGTTGGGCTGAAAAATAGTAGCTTATGGCTAAAATTGTATTGTAGTTAGTTGAAAAATTACACTGTAGCTTAAGGTGGCTTATTTGGCGTAATTAAATTTCAAAAATTTAAAAAATAGAGAAAATATGTTAGCTCATCACGACAACACAAACGAATACGGAAAAAAAGAACCGGCAAAAAAACTCAAAAAAGCCAAAAGTTCAGGAAAAAACAGAATTTATGAATAGTGAAAAATAAGACAGAAGCCCAAACTGAAATGAGCGGGGCGTAATACTCCTAAAGCTGGCCCACGTCGCTCTGCGAAGGTGTCGGCCATAGAAGGTTCGGCCCATGCGCCACCCATGTGAAGAGTGCTCCACACTTCGATCCGTCGGATGGAGATCGGACAGCCTACGGGGACTCGGCCAGGACCTATTAGAGAGGTTCTTCTTTCTAGCTTATCGCTTACAGTCTCTCCCAAATAAATAAATGAGATTATTTTTTTGTTATCTTTTTAAAACGATTTATCGGAATATTTTTTTGAAGTAACTAATCAGTTTATCGACATTCAATTTATTTGTATAGGTATTTACGTTAGAGCTAAAAATTATTAACCTCGGTCGAAATGAACCATGCACATATTTTTTGACCCATGCCGGACGTTCCTCGTGGTTCCGTCCTTACGCGTCCGGTGCATCCAACTTCTGCTGCTAGGTGCAGTTGCAGCCAACAAACAATCATCAATCTTCGCCCAAAAGAAAATAATCAACCGTCTTTACTTGCGAACATATTTCAGGAAGGATCAGAGATGGAAGCAACGGAGACATCGCGGACGATCACTATCACCGCTACGAGGTGCAAATATTACACTCAGAGTACTCAAAATTCCTTGTTTTTCTTTTTTTTTTAAAAAAAAAGTGTACCGAGAATTGTCTCTGCATAAACTTAAACGGCCCTAATCTTGCTTGTTGACAGGACGACGTTGAGCTGATGCACTCTCTCGGCGTAAACGCCTATAGGTTCTCGATATCATGGGCCAGAATTCTTCCAAGTGAGTTCTTTGCATAGTTTTTCCAAATGATAAAATCTGTATCACCTCATCTTACGCTTAACAAAAGATGGTGCGTTTGCTGAGGACAGAAGGGAGATTCGGCGGAGTCAACCCATCAGGCATTGATTTCTACAACAAACTTATCGATTCACTCATGCTTAAAGGTATTTCTTGCATATAGAGTTCTGCACTTTCTCAGACATCAGAGATTTTTCTATACTTAGCATCTCAACACTTTTTGCTGAAGCAGGAATACAGCCATTTGTCACGCTGAGCCACTATGACATTCCACAAGAGCTTGAAGACAGATACGGAGCTTGGCTCAATGCCGAGATACAGTACGCCTGCTTTCTCAAAAAAGATTCAGTCGACCCTTAATTCATGTTATATCCAAGTTTGTCCAAGACTGGTTACAGTTTCTCCATGTTCTTACTGATTCCTAAACCTAGTAAAACAGTTCGTTCTTCCTTTTGTATGCAGGTATGATTTTGGGTACTTCGCAGACATATGCTTCGACGCATTCGGTGACCGCGTGAAGTACTGGAGCACCTTCAACGAGCCAAACGTCGCGGTGCGAAAGGGCTACATGGTCGGCACCTACCCCCCGAGCCGCTGCTCGCAGCCATTTGGCTCCTGCGTTAGCGGCAACTCTGACAGTGAGCCCTACGTCGCCACGCACAATGTGATACTCTCCCATGCCACTGCTGTCGAAATATACAAGAGGAAGTACCAGGTGATTAACCATCATCTGGCCAGGATGACACTGACTTTGGTTATGCAACTTGCAAGCTGAAGCCAACGATTTCTTATTCGCTGATACACCATTTGGTTGCTCTACATGCAGAGCAAGCAGAATGGCTTGATTGGCATTGTGATGAACACCATTTGGTATGAGCCGCTGAGGGATGTCCCCGAGGACCGGCTGGCGACCGAACGAGCATTGTCATTTGAGGCTCCATGGTAAGAAACTACCCAATAGTTATCAAAGTAGTACTCAATTTACATTGGTTTCCATGTGTGATATTAGTTTACAGAGGACTTAACTTGCTCTCATTTATGCAGGTTTCTTGATCCATTAGTATACGGCGATTACCCTCCGGAGATGCGCCAGCTCCTGGGCGGGAGGTTGCCGAGTTTCTCACAGGAAGATCGAAGGAAGCTGCGTTACAAGCTGGACTTCATCGGGGTTAACCATTACACGACCCTGTACGCCAAGGACTGCATGTTTTCGGGGTGTCCATCGGGGCAGGCGAACCAGCACGCACTGGTGGCCGTCACTGGAGAAAGAAACGGACTTCCCATCGGAGCTCCGGTGAGTTCGTTACGGTAACGAATGCTTGAAATGCCAAGGAACTTGTACTGAAATGCTCGATCGCATTGATTGATTCTGCGTGATGTACGTGCAGACTGCGATGCCCACGTTCTTCGTGGTTCCTGACGGGATAGAGAAGATTGTCACCTACATCATGAAGAGGTACAACAACCTGCCAATGTTCGTCACTGAAAACGGTACGGAAGCGCAGAATAGTTATTCAACTAGCATTATTGTTCGTTTTCTGTTCCGGTTTCTAACAAAATTATGTTGCTCTGGAAATGCTTCAGGATATGCACAAGGTGGAGATGGTTACGCCAATGTGGAGGATTGGCTCGATGACAAGGACAGGATAGAGTATCTGCACGGCTATCTCACAAAAGTTGCCGACGTTATCAGGTCAGTCTCATGCATATACCTTGCAGTCAAATTAAGAGTTTTTACCATCCTTAAAAAGTTACCAGAAGATACTAATTTTTTTTATATAATTTAGTTGTGAGGTTCCCATACCTCGGAGTATCTTCTAAGGATTGTAAAAACTCTCCGGCAAAATACATATCTTCAGATTACCCAAAAGTCACATCTTTGCTGATATTTAACTGTTCATGATTAACATACGGTGCACGCCTTCTCTGCTAGGAATGGAGCTGATGTTCGTGGCTACTTCGCCTGGTCTCTCGTTGACAATTTTGAGTGGCTCTTTGGATACACAGTGCGTTTTGGACTATACTATGTAGATTACAAAACGCAGGAAAGGACTCCAAAGCTATCCGCGCAGTGGTACAAGGAATTCCTCCAGGGTCTACATGAAGCTCAATAGAGAAAGCTTTCATTTGAAACTTCAAAGCTACAAATTACGATGAACATGCTGTTTTAATGTAGTGATGTTACTGGAATCATTACTCCTGATAGCCACTTATACCCAATTTGTGTACATGGCATTCGTTCGTGAACCCGATTTTATGTAAGATGTAAAAACAACTATTATATAGATGCATGCTGTACAAATTATTAAAAATAATAATTCAGACAAATTTGTCATTTGTGTGATTAACGGGCCAAAATTTGTACCACTGTTCTTTTTATTTGTCATTTTGCACTGCGATACAGTCTTTAATACACATATTCGAACTTTTTCCTAATTATATGTTAGTAAAAATTATTAAAAATATAATGCTATGAAAGTATTTTTTTATGACAAATCTAATGGTATCATTTCCACGTGAGAAATTCAGACAAATTTGTCATTTGTGTGATTAACGGGCCAAAATTTGTACCACTGTTCTTTTTATTTGTCATTTTGCACTGCGATACAGTCTTTAATACACATATTCGAACTTTTTCCTAATTATATGTTAGTAAAAATTATTAAAAATATAATGCTATGAAAGTATTTTTTTTATGACAAATCTAATGGTATCATTTCCACGTGAGAAATTCAGACAAATTTGTCATTTGTGTGATTAACGGGCCAAAATTTTAAAATGTTGATTACACGCATTCTAAGACGTCATATAAAAAACGGAGGGAGTTTTATTCTAAACAATTTGTCATTTTTATGCATTGCCTTCATTCTTTTTAAAATAAAATTTTAGAATCTATGTGGTTAGACTTTCTAAAATTTGGCCAACAATATGTTTAAAACTGTCTAGGTTGGTAATAAAAAAATATACCACTAGATTTGTCACTGAGATTAATTTTACAATATCATAATTTTATTAACGTCTTATAAAATTATGAAATATAATGATCAAGGTTACGTCTATGAGACCATCTGTAACACCTTTTGATAAGATTTATTAGGAGTAGTGGTTCATCTATTATATCATTAAAGTGATAAAAAAGAAGTCACTACGTTCGCTCTCAAGAACTAGAAATTCTCACGTTAATCGGTGAAAAAAGAGAAAGATTTATACCATTGCTTGTGTTGGGTCCAAAATATAATAATCTAGATTAAAAGAAAGAGGCCATGTAAGTACAATCCGGAAATAATTGAAATTCAGAATAAAAAAATAAAATAAAACAAGCAAGATGGCCCACGCATTTACGTGGCTAGATTTATTTCAAAGTTTGTAGTATCGAATGATATAATTTAGATGCTTGAGAATATATTTATGTATTTTATAGGCTATTCAGATTTTTAAGGCATAATAAATATTAGAAATGACTATAGAAGCTTGAAAAAAACCCATTCTAATGATGCAATACTCTACTACATAGTTATTTTCTACTTCTCTCCAATTATTGCTTAATACTAACCGTTGTGACATCAATATTTATACATGTGCAACCGTCATCGATCCCTGCTAGAGACACCTGTTACGCTCTCCCTGGTAGTCCCGAGCCTGTCTCTATGACTGCCTCATCTCTACTCCGAGTTTTTTGCTCCTTTGCTTTTGTATGTCCGTGGTTCTATTCGTATGGATGCATGCATACACACACACATACATACATACATACGTACGTACGTACGTATGTACATACATATATACGTACATATATATATATACACATACATATACATGATGTTATACATGCTCAATATCCTCTTCTCTCGTGTCGGCCGCTCCTTTTCTTCAACATTGGCCAACTCAACATTTTAGCTTCCTCACTAACTGCGGTGATCTCCTATCTGCATTGATATTGGCGTGTCTGCTTTAGTTGTGATCTAACAATATGGAGAATGTTCTCACCATCGTCGATGATTTGGTGCGCCTCACTAGCAATGGCACGTTCCTAGCTACCCTGATGGCCTCATATCGTCCATAGCTTGTCTTGAATGCAAAGCTTCATTTCTTCCCTGTCAAGGCTTCCTTATCATCGAGTTTCTTTAGTCACTGATTTCTTCAACAACGCTAATGCTCACCACTCGTTGCCGCGGGTCCATCTTGGCTCCTTTGACTTTGACCTTTCTCTTCAACAGCTCCGGTGAGTAGTATAATATTGTCCTCATCAAACGTCTAAGAGCAAGTATTATAAGCGGCTGTATGCTGAGGTGGAGGAGAGAGAAGAGGAGAGAGAAGAGAGGTGGGCTGTAAGTTTACAGCCAGCTGAAGCACAAGAACCAAGAAACTTTGTGAGAGGAAGGGGTAGGTCATACAGCCTTCAGCTGGCTGTAACTACTATATGAGTAGGCTGATAAGTGGGCTGTAAGTATCCATACAGCCAGCTGAAGGCTGTATTATAAGACTTGCTCTAAGTTTCTAAGTTGAACAACACGACATTGTCCTTGTCTCCGCTGTCACAACCTCGACTCTTCGTTTCCTATGGGTCAATACATTCTTGTTGGACAGATTTATGTCATTGTGCTCTTTCGTGATCTACTTCAACACCATTCGTGTTGTCTTGTTATAATTTTTATTTTTATTCAAAATTCTAGTTTTTTAATTGGAGTTCGTATATAAATCAAATTGTTATTTTATTTAATTTATTATGAATTTTAGTTATTTATGGATTATACTTTGGAATTAGTTCAGAAATCAAATTGCAAATTTTTTTTTTGAAATTTAATTATTTTTGCTTGGAATTCGTATACAAATCTAATTGCTAATTTTTGTTCTAAATTACAGTTAATTAGGCATTTTATTTTGGAATCCATATAGAAATTAAGTTGCTAATTTTTTTATTTTGAATTTGGTATTTTTGGTTGGAATTTCTATACAAATTCAATTACTAATTTTTGTTTTTTATTTTGAAATATATTTATTTAATGATTTTACTTAGGAATTTGTATAAAAATCAAATTGGCAATTTTATTTAATGCACACACGATCAATGGAATGTGGAAGTTAATCGATCTCTGCATTAGTTATCTTTTTTTTTTTGTTAACGAGACAGCATGCACATATATACGGAGACATGATTAGTTGTGGAACTTTGAAAGCTTGAATAGCTGAATTGAATTGAAATTTTGTAACTATTTTCTTTCTTTTTGTAGGTGCAGCTGAAAACAATGATAATTGTGCTTGCATATGTCGAGGGGGAAATCCAATATGGAGCTACAAGTGCTGAGTACAATATTCCTAACAAAATCACTTTTCTGGCATATGATACTACCGCGTTCGAAGACCTCAAGAATGAGATTTATCGAGGACTTGGATATGTCCAGGATCAATTCACAATGAGTATCCAAGCTCGATTTGATATTGGAGCTCCTGGACCTCATTGTTTTCAGCTAACTCCCCTATACGAAGATAGAGGATGGCAGATGATATTTCAAAAGACGCAATCACGAACAACTTGGCAGATAGTAGAGATGTCCGTGGACCTGACACCAACCCAAGTCAGGCTGAGCCAAATTTATGGTGCAAGTAACATACCAGGATCAATTAGTCAACCGGAGAGGAGTCATTCAGCATCATGTGTTAATTTGGAGCAAAGTACGCTTAATTCTCCGGTACATTGCACCCACATGATGTTTTCCAGATTCTAGTACCTGTGCAAATGATCTGAATCCATCGATAGTGGCATACTCTCCACCTACCAGCCATGCTCATATAACAACCGAAAGACAAACAAATATTGCAGAGGAGACAGACCTTGAACAGGATAGAATTAGACAAGATGGCAACAACGAGCGTGATTCAGATTGTGCCCCTAACCAGAATTCAGAGGAGGATCCAGAACCTAGGATTGTCCATTCTATCAACACGTCCATTCATGCGTGGGTGTCGGCAGAACCCTGTGAAAGCCTTCCATGATATATCTATACTCCGAGAGAACATCAGATGAAAAAAATATGAATTATATGAATTATTAAGTAAAATTTAGAATGAATAAAATTACAAAAAAATACACAATCAAGTATACTATTTCGGAGGCTCCACAAAAAATTTTGTAATTTTTTGAACTCATTTACTATATATAAAAATTGCTACAAACAGTACACTTAAATGAATTCGCTAATCATAAACTAACACGGCTAATAACTCTGGCTAATTGGCCACTACACGGTGGCCGTGTGGGACTAGCCACCATCGCACGGCGTCTATGCGGATTTGCCTCCACTGCACGGTAGTTGTGCGGTCAGGGCACGTGTCGGCCGGAAGGAGTCTCCGCACGATGGTCGTGTGGGTTTTCTACCAAATCTACTATTTCTTTATCTTGGGTGCTATTTTTGTAATTACTGCTTGTAATACCATGAAATCAGCCAAAAACTCCGTGGCCACATAATCTTTGAACTGATTGTTAAGAAGAACTTTGAACTGACAGGGGCAAATAAGTCATGCTCGTGCACCGTCCATCACCGGATTGTCTTGTCTCTTCCCAATCCCATGTACTGCTAGGGGCCTGTTCTTTTCGGCTGCGGCTTATGGTTTTTGGCTGAAATTTTTGAATTTTGGCTGTTTACGGTACAGATTACGAAGAGACAGATACTCACTTGCGATTTTGACTAGTACAGATGTTGGGCTTTTAACGTGTAGATCGTTTAACTTGTAGACTCCGTCTTGAGAAAATACTCCATTTGAAAGTTAAATACTGTAGCAAAAGCCAAAAGCCGCCAGCTTTGGAGGAAAAGAACAGGCCCTAGGCCAGGAACAAATCTCAGCTGTTCCCTGCGCGGAGCTAACGATCGCTCCAGACCACGAATCACGACTTGACATCAAGACCGCGATCCATGTGTGGCACTTGCCACATGGCCATGAACCGTTCGGGCTCGACGACCGCGACAACGTACGGTTGGTTGGGAAGCTTGGCGCGGCCACGGCTTTGGAGCGCGTTTGGTGAGACGAGTCCGAGAAACCCCGCACGTCACACACGTCGCGCTCAGCTGCATCCTGCGTTCCTCGGCTGGCTGGTGAATCCACGGCCACCAATCGGTGGACGGATCGGCCGGCGCCGTGTTCAACCGCCCAAATGAACCTGTCCATGGTTGATTTCGTTAATTTCTTGTGCAGACGGTGTATTGCAGGAGGTGGTGGAGGAGGAGATGGGAGTCATCGATGGCTCGATTTGGGTAAAGTTGAGTTCGCCAAGGCACCACCTTTGGTAAGATAATCGTTTTTCCAACTAGACTTTCTTCTCATGTACGCTAGAGATGAAAATGGATACGATCCAACAACCTTAAATACGAATACGAATCTATATTTTTTAAATAAATATGAATTTTAATATTCTTGAATATGAATACGAATCAAATATCGTGACGAATACGAATTCAAATCGAATATGTACTTAATTCGGTCAAATATGAATATCCTCCTATAACTACTGTAACAAATCTCGATAGGACAAATTTATGTAATATGATCGAATACAAATCTTGGTCGGCATAGGAAACGAATCGAATAGTTTTGAATATGAATACGAATGTTCTCAAATACGAATGCGAATACAAACATTCTCAAATATGGATATGAATATTGTTGAATACGAATATTTTCAAATACGAATTTTGCTTACCACATTCGTGTTTCTCTCGGATATAAATTTCGGATAACATGGATTATCCGTTACTGTTTCTCACCCCAATACATCCACACCCTTTTCGGTTGCTGATGTGTTTTCCTTCTCTCCCTAGCCTCCCAGATCACATCCTTTTCATGAGCGCCATGAGAATTTTACTCAAACTAAGGTTATGTATAATAGTGTGTCTCTTAATCTTATTTCTAATGTTTTTATCTCACCTAAAGACAACATTAGAGATAACCTTTTTAATATTAAATCATTTCTCTAAATATTTTGTAATATTTTTACTATAATTTTTTACTTTACACTCTCTCACTATTTGCATTGATTTACAGGCTTAAGTCGTTTTTTTCAAGATTTGCTTGTTTACGGAAGGACACCGTTGATTCCAATCATGCATCTGGACTACTTTACCGTTAGAAAACTCTTGAGACATAAGCCATTTCCTATTACAGTGAACCTCGGTGTCTAAATAAACACAGTTAACCTACCTTGAAAGATTCAGTATTCTGGGAAAACCTTGAAAGATTCGGTGTAGTGAGATTCAGAGGCTGAACTCCCGGCATCCATTTCTTTACCTTTCGTTCTTTCTTTTTCTTTTTAGAACGGAGGTCGGCATCCATTTCATTGTCATTGATGCAGAGGCCGCAAACGCGTCGTCTTTTCCTCGCGTTTAACTTGGAGAGAACGAAGCATCGTAGCCTCTCGAATCTTTGATAGGTCGATGTTATTATGATACAGTGATGTCTCACTGCTTCCACTTTCCGCGAATAATTCTGCGTCTGCGAGTGGTTATGGGAATGCGTTTTTCCTTTCCCCTCCCTGCATAATTGCATATAGTATTCTCCTCAAGCTCGTCGGCTTTATCCTTGCACTTATCTGAGAGCGCTGCTGTCTACCTAAAGTCGGAACAGTTCACATGCATCCGTGATCATTTATTTTTAAAAAGTTAAATCTCCTGTTTTATCTCAAAAACTTTTGATTCGTCACAGCTGGACAGATCAAGGATGGACGGAATGGGGATTTAGCGGATGATCACTACCATCGGTATATGGTACAGAATTACTCCCTCGTTCTTTTTTTACTTGTCATTCTAGAATGCACGTACTTAGTATTTTAAAACTTTGATCACTAATATATATAAAAAATATTTGAATTTATCATATGAAATGATATAAGTAGATCTGTCATCAAAATTACTTTGATACCATTACATATAATTACAAAAAATGGTTAAGCACTTGTATTGGAGACCGTGTTGATATCCATTAAAAGACGAATGGAGCATCAAACAGAAAACCACTAATAATTGCCATGTGATGCATGATACGTCTTAATTAGGCCTATGTAATGCTGCCACTGTTCTAAACAGGAAGATGTGGAGATCATGCATAGCTTGGGTGTCAACTCCAACAGATTCTCAATTTCATGGGCGAGAATCCTACCAAGTATGTCAAGAGCTATACATGTGCTGAGTTTTGCTTTAGTCACAGTTCAGTTCCCTAATTAGATGTTGAGTCATCATAGGAGGCCGGCTTGGAGATGTTAATTCAGTTGGAATAGCGTTCTATAACCGCCTGATTGACGCGCTCCTGCAGAAAGGTAGCTCTTCCACATATCACAGAGCACCTCTGACCCTGAAGTTAATTTCTTTGCTCCAGTGTTCAACAAAGAGAAAGCTCAAGTGTTGTGCAATTTTTTATCAGGAATACAGCTGTTGTAGGGGTGGCCCCCACCTAAACCCAGCAGGCCTGGTAGAGGGTTGTAAGGCCCAGAATAGGCCATGTGCAATGACATAGATGCCCCTGAAGGGTATACTCAGATGTAAGGGTATAATTGTAAAAGCACTCCCCAAGTATATATGTATGGAACACAGGCCATGGAAGGAGGCTAAGCCATTACTATCATTCACTCCCGACTCTCCACTACCATCTCTCTCTGTTTGGTCTGTAGCCACAACAGTTGGCGCCGTCCGTGGGGAGGACAGGAGTAAGCCCGAAACCTGAAAAAGGATGGCACCGAAAAAGGCTTCGTCAGCGGCAGCGAAGGGAAAGAAGGCGGCTGGGCCGGAGCGTCGCATGAGTACCAGGGCTTCGGCATCGGCAGCGGCGAGCGCGGGTGGCGACGCAGGCGCGGTGGCCGAAGACGTCGACGTTCGCACCGCGACGACCAACCCCGTCACCGGCACCGCGACGACCAACCCCGTCACCGGCACCGCGACGACCGACCCTGTCACCGGCACCGCGACGACCGACCCCGTCACCGGCGTTGCGGCGACGAACCCCGTGGTCAAAGACGTCGACGCTGGTGCGGCGACAACCGACCCCGCCGACGCGACGGCAGCCGACCTCGCCGCCCCCGCCACAACCCTCGCCGGTAGCGCGGACCGGGCAGTTCGAGGTAGCCACAACGGAGTGACCGGCAGCTCGGGAGCTTGCGACACGGTCGTGCCCGTGCCGATCCGTCCGTTGGGCGTACCGGCCACCCCGCCCGCACAGGCGGTGGAAAGCGCCCTGCTGGCGGCCCTCAAAGCGTTCCAGCAGGAGCTGGGGGATCTTCGCGGGGCTGTCCGAGACATACAAGAGGCTCGGAGCCAACAGGCCGCACCGGTGGTCGCGCCAGAGCCCACGCCGGAAAGGGCGGATAGCCGCGACGCCCCCACATCCAGCCGCGTCCCGCTGCGGCGCGTCGATCCAGAGTCCCCGCTTTCGGCGGGACTTCAGCAAGCGGCGTGGCCCGAAGACTTCAAATACCCCAGCGTCGTCGAGCCCTACAAAGGTGACACGGACCCCCGCGAGTTTGTGCGCGTGTACGAAACCGCAATCGAGGCCGCGGGTGGAGATGACACCACAAAGGCGAAGGGACTCCCCCTCGCGTTGCAAGGAGTGGCGCTCTCCTGCTTTTTTACCATAGAGCCGAACTCCATCTACGCGTGGGCGCAGATCCGCGACCGCATTCACAACAACTTTCAAGGAAATTATGTCGAGCGGGTCGACGCGGACCAACTCTTCGCCGCCAAACAGAAGCCCTCGGAGAAGCTCCGGGACTACTTCAAGCGCTTCGCGAAGATACGTTGTCAAGTCGAAGACGTCAATGAAACCACCGTTGTTAATGCAGCCATACAGGGCCTTCGCCCGGGCCCGATGGCCGAGTACACTGCACGCAAGCCTATCAAGACGGTCGCCAAGCTCTTCGACACAATGGAAGGGTATGCGCGGGCCGAGGAAGATGCGCGAAGATGCAGCACCTCCGCCCCTAACCTCGCCCAAGCGAAGCGCTCACCATGCGGGGAGGTGGATGGTGATTTCCCGCAGCAAGACCGCAGTCGACAATCCCGGGAGGCCAGTCCCGGAAGCAATGGCCCTGCGGAGCAGGAAGGCTTGCCAGGGGACAGGCGCAAGCCCCGGAGTCACCAGCGCAGACCACGCAAGGTCCGCCATGTCCTTGGTATCAGGAACACCCTTCACGGACCGGCCCCCATGTTGTGGGAAGGGGGCCGGGGACGCGGGGGCGGACCAGGCCGTGGCGAGCAACCTCGCGCGGAGTAAGAGCTTCGGGACTGCGGCAAGTGGTGCGAGGTGCATGGTTACGGCGACCATTACACGAAGGCATGTACCGCAGTCACAGAGCTGCGACGGGTGATGGCCGAGTCTCGAACCTCAGCCCCTCGGCCCCTCGCCGAAGTCCATGAGCGGTATCCGAAAGGTGGTCCCCGGCAAGCCTCCGGCAGGGAAGACACGCAGCACCGCACGGTCAGCGTCATCACCGGAGGTTCCCTATTAGGGGCTCCCGTGGAGCGGTCGCCACCATGGGTGCCGCCCTGCAACATCACCTTCACCTTGAATGACGCCAGGGGCGTGGCGTTCCCTCACCAAGACCCTCTAGTTGTTCAGGCCCACATCGCAGGCCACGACGTCAGGCGCGTCCTCGTCGACGGGGGAAGCTCTGCGAATATTCTGTTCGCAGGGGCCCTTGAGCGTATGGGAATCCCCCGAAGCCGCCTGGAGCAGTCCGGGGCTCCACTTCAAGGCTTCGGAGGCCAGCAGCTGGAGGCCATGGGACACGTGTCCCTTCCAATTACGTTCTGCCAAGGGAGGAACAGCTGAAGCGCGCACGTCATCTTCGACGTCGTAGACATCCCGCACTCCTACAACACCATATTGGGACGACCGGCCATCAATACCCTCGAAGCGATCCCGCACCACGCCTTCCTATGCATGAAGCTCCCCGGCCCGGAGGGCGTGATCACCGTCTTCGGCAACCAGGACCTCGCCAGACGCATCGAACTCAGCAGCCGGAGTCCGCACCGCCCGGTGCACGCCCTATCGGGTGCGCCCGATGACGCCCCCTCCGCTTCGGGGTGGACGCCTAAGCCTCGGCCCGAAGGTGGAGTCAAGAAGGTGCCACTCCGGACGGAGGGGCAGTTTGTGTCCATCGGCGAGGGGCTCCCCGCGGAGGTGGAGCGAGATCTGCTCCAAGTACTCCAGGACAACGCCGACATCTTTGCGTGGTCGCCGGAAGACAAAAAGGGCGTAGATCGTGCAGTAATCGAGCACCGCTTGGCGGTTCGCCCTGACGCCAAGCCGGTCAGGCAGAAGCTCCGCCGTATGTCCATGGATCGGCAGCAGGCGGCTAAGGCGGAGGTAGCAAAGCTTCTCCGGGCCGGGGTCATTCGTGAGGTCCACCACCCAGAGTGGCTTGCCAACCCCTTGCTAGTCAAAAAGGCCAGCGGGGCCTGGCGTATGTGCATCGACTTCACGGCACTCAACAAGGCGTGCCCAAAGGACAACTACCCCCTGCCACGCATCGACCAATTGGTCGATGCAACCGCCGGATGTGAGCTAATGAGCTTCCTCGATGCTTACTCCGGCTATCATCAGGTTTACATGGCCCACGACGACGAGGACAAGACCAATTTCATCACACCAATGGGGACCTTCTGTTTCGTCAGAATGCCCTTCGGCTTGAAGAATGCGGGCGCCACGTTTACCCGCCTTGTAGCGCTCGCCCTCGCCGCTCAGCTTGGGAGGAATGTGGAGGCCTATGTCGACGACGTGGTGGTCAAAACCCGGCAGCTCGCTCTACACGGCCGAGACCTCCAAGAGACCTTCGACAACCTCAGGAGGGCCGGCATCAAGCTCAACCCCGACAAATGCGTCTTCGGCGTCCAGACGGGCAAACTGCTAGGCTTCCTCGTCTCCGGACGAGGCATCCAGGCGAATCCCGAGAAGGTTGAGGCCATCCTGGGCATGGAGCCGCCCAAGACGACGAGAGAGGTCCGGAGGCTGGCGGGCCGCATGGCGGCCCTAAGCCGCTTCCTGTCTAGGGCGGCGGAACGGGGTCTGCCGTTCTTCAAAACACTCCGCGGGTGCGACGGATTTCGGTGGGATAGCGGCTGCGCGGAGGCCTTCAACGAGCTCAAGAAACACCTGGCGAGCCTCCCTACTCTGGTCGCCCCAGCACCAGAGGCTCCCCTCTTGCTCTATCTAGCCGCATCAGCTACAGCGGTCAGTGCCGTCCTTGTCTCAGAGGAAGGCGCCGTACAACGACCCCTGTACTTTGTCTCCGAAGCCCTCCAAGGCGCCAAGACGAGATATAGGCCCCGTTTGGCACAACTCTAGCTCCGAGATCTATGCTGGATCTGTAGTTTGTTGACTAAATTAAAGTGATTTAAATATTTTTATTTAATATATAATATAAATGAAATGAGTCATGTAAATGCACTTAACATGCCTGCAACTCTAGATCCAGGATTTTCTAGAGCTACAGATGACCAGCTCTAAGAAATTTACAGATTTGCTAGAGTTAGAGCTCTGCCAAACGGGGCCATACGGAGCTAGAAAAGCTAGCTTACGCATTGATCATGGCCTCCAGGAAACTTCGACATTATTTTTTGGCTCACCCGATCACAGTGCCTTCCTCATTTCCCCTGGCGGAGATGTTACATAACAAGGAGTCCACGGGGCGCATCGGCAAGTGGGCTGCCGAGCTCGCCCCGTTCTCCCTCACATACGCCTCGCGGACGGCAATCAAATCTCAGGTCCTCGCTGACTTCCTCGCAGAATGGACCCCGCCGGCTCAGCCCACACAGAAGCGCGACGACCCGGTCTGGACCCTCACCGTCGATGGGGCTTACGGCGTCGCGGGCGCGGGCGTGGGCGCGGTAATTGTCACACCTGAGGGGCAGCGCCTATCGTACTCGGCACACCTCGCGTTTCCGGCCACCAACAACACAGCGGAGTATGAAGCGCTACTCTTCGGCCTGACCAAGCTTAAGGCAATCGGTGCGCGGCGCGTACTCGTCCGCACAGACTCGCGTTTGGTGGCCAGCCACGTAGACAAGTCATATCAAGCCAAGGACCCCGAACTGGCTAAATACCTCGCCGCCGTAAGAGCAACGGAAAGGCATTTCTTGGGCATCACGGTCAAACCCATCCCTCGCGCGGAAAATGAGCAGGCCGACGCTCTCACGAAGGCGGCCAGCCAGCAGCTGCCACCCCCTGACGAGGCGTTCTACGAAGTATTGCCGCAGGCGGTGATCGCGCAAGACAACCGGGACGCGGCTCTCGTTCACCACGTTGCCCAGCAGGGCGACTGGCGAGAGCCCGTCTTTAATTTCCTGCAGGGCATCGCCGAGCCAGAGGATCGCGCTGGAATACTTTTCCAGGTGGCCGGAGGCGGTAGCCCTATCCAAGATAACTTCGGCGGCCATGCAGCGCTTCCTCTGGCAGAATATCATATGTCGCTTCGGTGTGCCCAGGGAACTCACCGTCGACAACGGCCTGCAGTTTGATGCCGCCCCATTCAAGGAGTTCTGCGGCGACATGGGCATCACGATTTGGTTCGCCTCGGTTGGGCACCCCCAGTCCAACGGAGCAGTCGAAAGGGCGAACGGTGCCATCTCTGTCGCCGTCAAAAAGCGCCTAGTCGGGCTGCCGAAGGGCAGGTGGCCGAGCGAGCTTCACAGCGTCCTCTGGTCTCTTCGCACAATGGTAACACGCCCGACAGGTTTCACGCCCTTCAAGCTTCTTTTTGGCGACGAGGCGGTCACGCCTGAAGAAATCAAGGCCGGATCGCAGAGGGTCCTCGTCCAAGCGTCCGACGAGGAGCGTCACGTGTCCTTGGACCTCCTCGATGGGGCGCGCGCGAGCGCAGCCCAACACGTCGAAAAGTACGCGCGGCAGACAGTACGTACTCGAGACCGGTTTGTATACCCGCGAAGGTTCAAGGCCGGGGATCTCGTCCTTAGAACGGCACTCCATGCGGAGACCGTTGGCAAGCTGGAGTCCAAGTGGGAAGGTCCATACATTGTGGTTGAAGCATTGCAGAAGGGAGCGTACCGCCTCGCCACACTCGAGGGACAAACTCTCCGCCACACATGGAACGCGGACAAGCTGTAGGGGTGGCCCTCACCTAAACCCAGCAGGCCTGGTAGAGGGTTGTAAGGCCCAGAATAGGCCATGTGCAATGACATAGATACCCCTGAAGGGTATACTCAGATGTAAGGGTATAATTGTAAAAGCACTCCCCATGTATATATATGTATGGAACACAGGCCATGGAAGGAGGCTAAGCCATTACTATCATTCACTCTCGACTCTCCACTACCATCTCTCTCTGTTTGGTCTGTAGCCACAACAACAGCCATTTGTGACACAGCATCATTTCGATGTGCCGCACGAATTGGAAACCCGGTACGGCAGTTGGTTGGGCGCTGCAACACGGTATGCATAGCTCTTCTGCTAATGTTTTGCCACAGTTTTCGTTGTGTTTCTTTCTGTTTTTTCCCCTTTCTTTGCAACTCTGTGGTTTTGGTTTCTGCTAATAGAAATAGGAAGTTTTAGCTGAAAAAAGTTTTTTGTTGTGTTTGACATGCGAGAAACTTTATTCAGGGAGGAGTTTGAGTACTACTCAGACGTCTGCTTCAAGGTGTTCGGCGATCGGGCCAAGTTCTGGACTACATTCAACGAGCCGAACCTGTTCACCAAGTTGCAGTACATGCTGGGCGGGTACCCTCCGAACCGCTGCTCTGCACCGTTTGGGAATTGCAACAGCGGGAACTCTCATCGGGAACCATACGTTGCTGCACATAACATCTTGCTGTCCCATGCCGCTGCCGTCCACAACTACAAGACGAATTATCAGGTGCCCACACAACTTAATTACTCTTATCGGTGACTAGCTTTCTTGGCACTGTGCTATTATTCCGGTGGATCTGAAATGCAGAGATGCCTTTGTCTTGGCCATTTTGGCGCTTGCATGTGCATTAGGCAAAGCAAGGCGGCTTGATCGGAATCGTGGTTGCAATGAAATGGTATGAGCCAGTGACGAATACCACGGAGGATATTTTGGCGGCGCGACGCGCATTGTCTCTTTCGAGCTAGGATGGCATGCCCCCCCCCCCCCCCCCCCGGCGTAGAGTATTAAAATGGTTCAGACGTACGTATCAACTTAGCCAATTTGGGCATGGTGGTCAGAATGATAACATGTGCAAGCAAGCGTGCATGTATGATAATTGGTATATGATACTTGCATGATTAGATCCACAGTTACATAAGATTTTTCCACCATAAAGAACATGCTAACATTGAAATGCCTTTTTACAAGTAGTAATCTGGTACTACCTTTTTTGGATGTTTCTTTCAGGTTTTTGGATCCTATATTCTTTGGCAATTATCCTAGAGAAATGCGAGATATCTTATCATCAAATTTGCCAAAGTTCACCCAAGAAGAGAAGAGGTTACTTCAAAACAAGGTGGATTTCATCGGGATAAATCATTATACAACAATTTACGCCAAGGATTGCATATATTCTCCGTGCAACCTTGGTACTTACGAGGGGAATGCACTGGTCTTCGCTACAGGTGAAAGAGACGGAGTACCAATTGGAGAACCTGTAAGAACTGCTTCTGGCATTGACCTCTTGATCTTATACATTCGTATGGCTGTGTGATATACCATATATGATAAAATTTTACATTACATGCTGATATGATCAACCTTTGTAGACTGCATTCGACGGTTACTTTGATGTTCCAGATGGCATGGAGTCGGCTGTCATGTATGTCAATCAGAGATACAAAAACACGCCTATCTATATTACTGAGAACGGTGAGTGGCAATTGGCTAGGACATCGGAATGCCTTGCAGTAGACTTCCTGAAGATCGAGATATTCACAGGCCTCCTAATTTTCTCCGTCCTCAATGATCATGTGTTCTCTGTATTTGTTTTCAGGTTACTCGCAAAAGAGCGATACCAGTATGGAAGACCTGATCAATGACGTCGAAAGAGTCAACTACCTGCAGAGTTATCTCACATATCTCTCTTCAGCAATCAGGTGATGCGAAACTATCTACAATCTATTTACATCGGATGCTCAAAATGCATTTCATTCTTCATGCACATTACATACGCTTACCGAGGACACCTCAGAGCATAACTAAACCATAAGAGGAATGGTTCGGTCCCTACGGTGGTGTTGGAGGTGCTAACACCTCCATAACATCTAGCCATCCAATTGTTAAGAGCAAGGTCTAATATTAAGCTTTGAGAAAAAACTAACACCCACGTTGATTGGACGGTTAACTGGGTAAACCAGTCAAGCGGGTATCCCTCCTAGTCAGCCCGGCCGTGTGGTTCGACCCGGCGATTCGGCCGGCGTGTCTGCATATTCATTCTCTTTTTGCTTATACATGTCATTCTCGTTGATTCAAGATCATTTGAACTAGCTAGTTGGTTAATGAGGCTCCAGCCTTCAAAGCCTAGTGTTCAAGATACTAAATCATTTACAGTACAGAATCTCATCAAAAGCTATGATTCAAAAATCTCTTTCTTCTGTGAAGGAGCCTGCGATGACGGCCTCCGATATGAGGCGGCGGAGCCGGTGGAGCCACTGCGACACAACTCAACTGGGAGAGGAGGAACTTGACTAAAACACGATAGACACGCGGGACAACGAATGAGTGTGATCTAGTTTGGCGTTATAAGATAGAGGAGTTCTCAGACAAAATTACTTCTTTGTCCACTTCACTTAGCACCACCACAACGCACCACTCAGAGGCACCAAAGGTGTCCGGATGATGGTAACCATTGGATAGACTACATTGCACGGCTGGGAACAACCGAATGTACCGAACCATAGCTCAAACCATAAACCTGTCCTACAAATAGCGTTTTTCAGTATATTACCATCTACAAATATCCTCAAAAGTCAAAAGATTTTTGTTTTGAAATTATCCTCAAAAGTATGTTATACTCATCTGGCACAGGAAATCGTAAGCTATGAATCAGAAATAAATGCCTTTTTTTCCCTCACACAAACATCTACTTGTTGGCATGCTTACACAGGAGGGGAGCAAACGTACGTGGCTACTTCGTGTGGAGTCTCATGGACAACTTCGAGTGGGCGTTTGGTTTCAGCGTAAGATTCGGGCTGTATCACGTGGATTTCAACACGCAAGAGAGGATCCCTAGGATGTCTGCAAAGTGGTACCGAGATTTCCTTGGGGGCTTCAGGCTGATGGCGAAGTGCAGACACGGAGAGCAGATTCCTGATACTTGAAGCTAGTGATTACTAGATTCGGTGAATATATTGCTACTACTGTAGTGTATGCATCTATCACTTTTCTGTACTTGTTCAACGTTGTTGCATACTGGGATGTGTCGTATAGAAATGTACTAAAATTGGGGACGTTGTACAGTACTGCAGTCATACTCCGGAGGTTTTCAACCTGGAGCAATGCCCTCCCTGCCGGCTGCCGTGTGCCGGACCGGTTGTATGTGTTGGGAAACCGTGCGACTGGCCAGCAGCCAGCCCATGGGGTGGGCGACTGTAACACCCCGACCCTCCACAGGGTCCAAGATGCTACCACCACACCCTTACCAATTCACAAGTGTTGCTAATCCAACTTTTAGCAGCACATTCTCTGTTCTTTTTTATATCATTACCCACATTTATCAAACCACAATTAACAGTAGGATGATTGCAAAAACAACTAACTTCATACGTCTAAATTGTTATTTCACATGTGCCGTGCCAAAAGTACTGTCCCATTCCATGTATGTCGTCACCCTTCACCTAAAAAAACAACGATAAAGCAAGGGTGAGTCCGAAGACTCAGCAAGCACACGATAAAACAGTAACATCACTTTAGCAATTTCAACCAACTTCATGAACTGTAAGTTGTAATCCCACTCTTTGACTGTAAACTGTAAGCTAAGTCTGTAACTGTATACTGTAAACCAATTCTATGTCTGTAAACTGTAATTCAATTCTGTAACTATAAACTGTAAATCAATTCTGTGACTGTACATTGTAAATCATAACTATAACTGTAATCTGTAAATCATAACTGTAATCTGTAATCTGTAAATCATAACTGTAATCTGTAAACTGTAAATCACAACTGTAACTGTAAATCACAACTGTAACTGTAAACTGTAAATCACAACTGTAATTGTAAACTGTAATGCACAACTGTAACTGTAAACTGTAAATCACAACTGTAACTGTAAACTGTAATGCACAACTGTCTGTAACTGTATCACTTTCTGTCACTGTAATGCAATGCAATATCATGCAATGCATCTGTATGCTCTGTAACTGTAGCTTATACCGGTAAAGCGGAGCGTCCACCCGTCGATGGACCACTCATTTGCCTACCTCTGTAGGTCTTATTCCAGAGCACTCCGGACTAGTCATATGACTTTCTCACCGACCTTGCTCTTATTCAAGAGCACTCCGGACTAGTCATGACTTTCTCACCGACCTGGCTCTTATGCATTTTGCATGATGCAATATGCCTCAAATATGAATGTCTAATCAGAAACAGTACTCATCGAGTTGTGATTAGCACAATTCATATACATCATCTCATAACACTGTAATTCATGGCATGGAAACATGAATACCAAACATTCACCACAATTTACTGTTCTACCATGCACTTGCCTGTTAACCTGGTGGACGGTGCGTGGACGGCACCAGACTCGAACCGCCACCTGAACAAGCATTAATCATCTCAATTCATCACTCATGCAATACATTCATGTACGAGTAAATAACATCGCTCTAACGTCCAATCGACATAACCCAATCCTGTCCCACCAGGCAACATCCCATTGCCCCGGTGCTTAATCAATTCAAACATTTAGCGATTTCATCATTTATACTCGTAGATCGAATTCTACCCACTCAATCTCATTTTAATCGGTTATACTGTTTAACCTCAAATTATACTCTCCTTCTCCCCCTTCTGCCACAGATCGACCAGATCAATTGTGGCAGTACCGATTTCGTCATTCAGACAGTTATGCTAATAACGACAATTAAATGATCACATGTATCAAATTTAATTATCGACATATCAACTTATGCCCGACTCGGTAAAATAAACAGGGAGAGGGTTTTCGAGGCGTTACCCTGGCCCCGAGCGATCGGATCGGGGTAGCCCTCCTTTTTCTCAGTCGGATCGGGCAGATCTAGCCGCAAATCAGAGTTTCCCTCTCCTTCTCTTCTTTGTTTTTCCTTTTCCTCCGGTCGGCTCTCTTCTTTTCACGCCTGCCCTCCCTCTCTCTTTTTCTTCCCACGCCCGTAGCTCCTCGTTTCCAATCGGTCGGCGCACTGCTCCTCCTTCCTTTTCACTCGCACGGCCAGCGCCTCTTCTTCTCCTCTCTCCAGTCGGCCGGCGCGGCACCCTGTCCTCCCCCCACCGAATCCCGGCCCTCCCCTCGCCCCCTTGCTCGGCGCGCAGCCGGCGGAGCCGGGGAGCGGCGACGGCGGCGGCCGAGGGCGGCAACGCGCGCGGGCACGCGCGGCAGCTAGAGGACGGCGTAGGCGACGAGCTGAGGGCGGCGGTGGAGCGCTAGGCGAACGGGACGGCGGCGGCAGCGAGGCGCGACGGCGGCGGCAGCGAGGCGTGACGGCAGCACCGGCGGAGACGACGGCGCGCGCGCGAGCGGGGCGGGGACGGCGCACCCGAGCGGCGACGGCACGCGGCGTGTGCACGGGTGGCGGCGGCGGCGGGGCTGGCGAGCGGCGCGATGGGGAGCAGCAGCAGCACAGGTGAGTTCGGGGAGAGAGAGCAAAAATGGATTTTTGCTTCTTCCCCTCTACAAATATCTCTTTTATAGGGTTGCGGGTTGGGCCGGGTTGGGCCGGGCTGGGCCAGGTATTACATTCTACCCCCCTTAACAGAATTCGACCCCGAATTCTGCAACTCGATGCTCTATATGAAAACAACTGAATCATATAGAAATCAACTGTAACCCATACCCGTAGAGAACAACTCCGGGTACTTTTCGCGCATGCGAGATTCCAATTCCCACATCGCTTCTCGCTCAGTCTGATACGACCAAAGGACTTTCACATACTTTAACGTTCTGTGCCTCAACACTCTCTCCGATTCCTCCAGAATCCGAACTGGACGGGACTCGAAGGTGAGGTCTTGCTTAAGGGGTAATGGTTCTAGAACAATCTCATGTTCCCGATCCCTTAAGTACTTTCTCAACATAGACACATGAAACACATTATGCACTCCTCGCATAGACTCGAGAAGATCCAAACGATATGCCGACTTTCCAATTCATGCTTTAATCGGAAATGGCCCAATATACCACGGGCTAAGTTTCCCTTTGATACCAAATCTCATAATCCCTTTCGTAGGAGACACTCTCACAAGCACATGATCCCCCACTTCGAACTCTAAGTCTCGCCTTCTAACATCTACATAGCTCTTCTGCCTACTCTGGGCAGCTAGTAGATTCTGTCTAATTTCCGCTACTCGTGCTACTGTCTGTTGGACCCCATCTGGACCCAGAATTGCCTTTTTGCCTATGGCATCCCAACAAAGTGGCGATCTACATTTCCGCCCATACAGAACCTCAGATGGCGCGGCCTGAACACTGGAGTGGTAGCTGTTGTTGTAGGCAAACTCCGCGAGTGCCAACTGATCCTCCCAGCTACCTTTCCACGACAGAACACAGGACCTCAACCTGTCCTCTAGTGTTTGAATGGTGTGTTCAGACTGCCCATCGGTCTGTGGGTGGAAAGTAATACTAAACTGAAGTTTTGTGCCCAAAGCGCTTTGCAAGCTCTCCCAAAACTTGGAGACAACTCGGCATCTCTATCCAAAACTATCGTTTTGGGCACACCACGCAATCTCACTATCTCATGCACGTAGACTCAATTCTCACGTCATCCTACGTCTGGTCTAACACGACCACTACCTTAGGAATCTTTAACGTCTCATGTCTCGGCATGAGGAAATCATCAATCCTCCAGGAAAATCACTCTCATTGGTTGCACAAAAGAGATAACGCTACTTTTGTTCACAACAAAGAGAGCTCTTCTCTTTCATGCGAGAAATAGCACATAACACTCATAAACCCGACTCGCTTTTACAAAGCAAAGTCTTTTATAAAGGTAATCCAATCATAGGATCAATCTTTTCATCCACCAATAACAACCTTTCTTCTAAAATAATTGGGAATTCACTTCCCCACAGGAAATCATTTCATCACAATAAATCCACTCAAAGTGAAAACTGAACAGGACATCAATTCTCATCCTGACCAACAACTTTATGCCGCATATACCATGCGACAATTCATCCTTCCAACATCAACCTATGAGTTACAAAACCAACTCAATCCTGGAGCAAGATTCACATGAATCTGGGATGCTTTAGTACGTGTCTCGCAAAGTACTCAAGCAAACCCCCTACACCAATAACATACCGTCGACAGGTAACCTCACCTGTCCTATCAAAATACGTATTCGATTCCTCCAATACCCTTATGCTCTAGGGTTTCAACTCATGCTCTATTTACATCACGATGAACTCCATCAATGGTCAACTTCATCTCATGAAATGATTCATTTCTCTATTTCCTCAGTCAATGATCACCGAACACAGTTAACATAAAAATCAACCATCTGTACTCAATTCCTCATATCCACAAAATGAGGTAAGCTATATCCAAGATCTCAGTTAACATCTGATAACTAAACTCTCTAATAGCTCTACTTCAATTTTTTTTTTCAATCTTTTAGCCTCCAATAGCTATCAACAAATATGAGGCTCGTAAACCAAGGTTTCCAATATTCCTCCAATAACTCCGATAACATTATCATTCTCGTTCTATGTTATGGGAATCAAGCAATCTAAAACATTAACACCTAGTGATGATTACCTCAAAACATAGGTCAGGGAAGTTCTTTCACCCAAAATCTCATACTCTCATCGCTACCCATGTTTTACCAGCTTAACTGTGACATCAGTCACCATTATTTCCCATAGACACGACTAGTTGCGATAGCACAATCGACAACCGGTTTTACCTTTAAGACCGATTTTATCCCTAATTAATTTCTCACCAGGATTATGGCATAAGATCAACTCGTTTCTATTAGCCATAAATAATAGACAAATAACATCAAAGAACAAGGAGATGCAACAAAATCCAAATCTTACATGACCCTAATTGACGCGTCCGAGCTCACTTTAAACTCCCAATTCAAAACAACCAAAATTATGTGTTTGGGAAATGCTCAGGACTCATTCATGAGTACGCCTAGGACTTCGTTCCTAGGTACACCCGAAACTTACGCGTTCGGGAACGCCACGGACCACTCGTCCGGGAAATCTCATATGCAGAAGTGAGGAAAGTCATGTAGCACTCGCGACACATGCACATAAATCAATCTGTGAGTCATACGGATCTCTTACCGTACCTCCAAGCATTCATCATTATTAGAAACTTAACATGACCTTCAAAGTCATGAACTCCAAATGCTAATGCACATCAAAACATAGAGCATTTCTTCCAGATACCAACATAGAATTCAATTAAAATTCTTTTCCCCATAACAATGACAAGCAAGTACCTCTTGTATTTCTTACACAGATTAGCAAATGTCAATTCGCTAATACATAAGTCATTGACTTTTAGTATCCCATCTTGAACCTTTCCACGGCTCATCGGATACTTTATTTCCTCTATATTTACTCTATGATTCATCAAACACTGCCATCTTACTGTACAAAATAACACAATCATAACGGCTATCAAGTACGCATACCACAAGATGCGATCAAGGCTCTTTAATCAAAAGAGCCACTATCAATAAATAATCCCATGAGCACCTAATTCCAAGGCGCTAACTAATCTCCACCAGCTCAACTTTAAGGATGATCAATCACCCAGATTTTAGCACACATCATATGTACTTCCGTAAACCACAATCGCTTTTTCGCATAGAATCCATCTGTTCTACTTCCATATGCGTGCACATGATTTCCTACAAAATGCAGTGGCAACTCCACCAACTCATGCTTAAATATTGCCACCAAATCTCACTAGAACATTACTAGTTTCATCCCTCAAAATTTGAGTCACACTCAGCTGTACAACAATTCTTCTCCATCCAATTTAACTGGGAGATTTATCCGACATCAAGATCCTCATTCTAGTCCTCCCAGCTCATTCCAATCATAACTATTAAAATCGTTCCAAAACTTCAGTCGTGATTATAGTAATCTATAATCCTTCGCCTAAGGCCAAATGAAAGGATAACTCCCTGAGGGATTTTCCACCAAAACAATAAATTAGCACACTTCTTAGCATGCCTAGATTGCACGATTGGGTTAATCAATTGGGACCATCATAATACCAGTCATTCAATGTGGCTCAACAGTTTAGGCAACCATAATCACCGACTGATTCATCAATATTTCAAATCTAACTATTAAGCAGAAATGAATCTGCCTAACGCCGCTACTTCTCATGTAACGACTAAATCCTTATTGGATTTAAATCAACTTCACTCCCACAAACATAACTAAAGTTAATTACCCTCATGGGTTCTCACAATTCAGAATTCCATGCTTTATCAGCCTGTTACCTTAACCACCATATCCCACATACGCCTAACCCAATATTTCAACCACTATTGGATATTGCCTTATCCAAAACATTGATCTCAACAAGCAAGTCACTCCAATCATTCATATAATCAAAATTCCCCCGAATACCAGACTTGCCTGGAGCGCTCCCCACTATCAGGTATTTCCATACAACTCAACGAGTTGCTAACCAAAGGGAACCAATTTCC
Organism: Dendrocalamus latiflorus; assembly: GCA_017311315.1. Classification (NCBI taxonomy): domain Eukaryota; kingdom Viridiplantae; phylum Streptophyta; class Magnoliopsida; order Poales; family Poaceae; genus Dendrocalamus; species Dendrocalamus latiflorus. The sequence continues at coordinate 12,787,073 of CM029627.1, forward strand.
CAAAACTAAAACAAAGCATCACTACTTCACTGTCACAAATGGCCACATAACCAGGCCTCTCCCGTGGCCACGATCTCAGTCTCTAATGCGTCGGTACGCGACACAATCACAGCAAGGTCCCGTAGGACACACAAATAACTTCAGATGCTTGCTATCAACTCACAAGCATCAACCTTAGCAGTACAGATCAGCATCACAATTAGGGAAAACGCATATGCAATGCAAATCCCAAACCCAATCCTACTGTGCAATAATATGTGTGTCAAGTTTAGCAATTATATAACCTAGGCCAAGTCTTAATTTACTAACCAATTCTGAGTCAAATTCTTGATTAAGACTACCTAGGGTACCAAATTATCCACCACGGACCTAACGCCCGCTCTGATACCAACTGTAACACCCCGACCCTCTACAGGGTCCAAGATGCTACCACCATACCCTTACCAATTCACAAGTGTTGCTAATCCAACTTTTAGCAGCACATTCTCTGTTCTTTTTTATATCATTACCCACATTTATCAAACCACAATTAACAGTAGGATGATTGCAAAAACAACTAACTTCATACGTCTAAATTGTTATTTCACATGTGCCGTGCCAAAAGTACTGTCCCATTCCATGTATGTCGTCACCCTTCACCTAAAAAAACAACGATAAAGCAAGGGTGAGTCCGAAGACTCAGCAAGCACACGATAAAACAGTAACATCACTTTAGCAATTTCAACCAACTTCATGAACTGTAAGTTGTAATCCCACTCTTTGACTGTAAACTGTAAGCTAAGTCTGTAACTGTATACTGTAAACCAATTCTATGTCTGTAAACTGTAATTCAATTCTGTAACTATAAACTGTAAATCAATTCTGTGACTGTACATTGTAAATCATAACTATAACTGTAATCTGTAAATCATAACTGTAATCTGTAATCTGTAAATCATAACTGTAATCTGTAAACTGTAAATCACAACTGTAACTGTAAATCACAACTGTAACTGTAAACTGTAAATCACAACTGTAATTGTAAACTGTAATGCACAACTGTAACTGTAAACTGTAAATCACAACTGTAACTGTAAACTGTAATGCACAACTGTCTGTAACTGTATCACTTTCTGTCACTGTAATGCAATGCAATATCATGCAATGCATCTGTATGCTCTGTAACTGTAGCTTATACCGGTAAAGCGGAGCGTCCACCCGTCGATGGACCACTCATTTGCCTACCTCTGTAGGTCTTATTCCAGAGCACTCCGGACTAGTCATATGACTTTCTCACCGACCTTGCTCTTATTCAAGAGCACTCCGGACTAGTCATGACTTTCTCACCGACCTGGCTCTTATGCATTTTGCATGATGCAATATGCCTCAAATATGAATGTCTAATCAGAAACAGTACTCATCGAGTTGTGATTAGCACAATTCATATACATCATCTCATAACACTGTAATTCATGGCATGGAAACATGAATACCAAACATTCACCACAATTTACTGTTCTACCATGCACTTGCCTGTTAACCTGGTGGACGGTGCGTGGACGGCACCAGACTCGAACCGCCACCTGAACAAGCATTAATCATCTCAATTCATCACTCATGCAATACATTCATGTACGAGTAAATAACATCGCTCTAACGTCCAATCGACATAACCCAATCCTGTCCCACCAGGCAACATCCCATTGCCCCGGTGCTTAATCAATTCAAACATTTAGCGATTTCATCATTTATACTCGTAGATCGAATTCTACCCACTCAATCTCATTTTAATCGGTTATACTGTTTAACCTCAAATTATACTCTCCTTCACCCCCTTCTGCCACAGATCGACCAGATCAATTGTGGCAGTACCGATTTCGTCATTCAGACAGTTATGCTAATAACGACAATTAAATGATCACATGTATCAAATTTAATTATCGACATATCAACTTATGCCCGACTCGGTAAAATAAACAGGGAGAGGGTTTTCGAGGCGTTACCCTGGCCCCGAGCGATCGGATCGGGGTAGCCCTCCTTTTTCTCAGTCGGATCGGGCAGATCTAGCCGCAAATCAGAGTTTCCCTCTCCTTCTCTTCTTTGTTTTTCCTTTTCCTCCGGTCGGCTCTCTTCTTTTCACGCCTGCCCTCCCTCTCTCTTTTTCTTCCCACGCCCGTAGCTCCTCGTTTCCAATCGGTCGGCGCACTGCTCCTCCTTCCTTTTCACTCGCACGGCCAGCGCCTCTTCTTCTCCTCTCTCCAGTCGGCCGGCGCGGCACCCTGTCCTCCCCCCACCGAATCCCGGCCCTCCCCTCGCCCCCTTGCTCGGCGCGCAGCCGGCGGAGCCGGGGAGCGGCGACGGCGGCGGCCGAGGGCGGCAACGCGCGCGGGCACGCGCGGCAGCTAGAGGACGGCGTAGGCGACGAGCTGAGGGCGGCGGTGGAGCGCTAGGCGAACGGGACGGCGGCGGCAGCGAGGCGCGACGGCGGCGGCAGTGAGGCGTGACGGCAGCACCGGCGGAGACGACGGCGCGCGCGCGAGCGGGGCGGGGACGGCGCACCCGAGCGGCGACGGCACGCGGCGTGTGCACGGGTGGCGGCGGCGGCGGGGCTGGCGAGCGGCGCGATGGGGAGCAGCAGCAGCACAGGTGAGTTCGGGGAGAGAGAGCAAAAATGGATTTTTGCTTCTTCCCCTCTACAAATATCTCTTTTATAGGGTTGCGGGTTGGGCCGGGTTGGGCCGGGCTGGGCCAGGTATTACAGCGACCCATCCAATCCTAGCAGGGTTAATAATTGTACGTTCTCGTGGATGAGAATAGAAGTAAAGAAAGAGAACGGAATTTTTCATCTCTGTGTCATTTTACTTTTTGCATTTGTATATATGCAATTCTTCTTCCACTACGATCGTGATCATTAGACTGGACTCGCTAGTATTGGTTGCATAACATATTATTAGCACGACTATGCTCTGCGGCCTCCTTTACACGGATTGAGAAGATACTCATCGAGGAACAGTGACAACGTTTTTTGTAGATTGAATGTTTTCTAGATTGCTTTTATTCCGTACAATTTTCGCATTCCAAATTGGTTTTATGATTTTGATGGTGCAAAATTCCTCTAATCACCGTGGGCTAACTTATAGTCATCAGTACAATGCCGATCGGATGATTGCGAAAAAGAAATTGTAGATTGCATCGTGCAAAGAGCAAGAAAAAAAGGCATACGGAGACCACTAGCACACTGCTGACGCTCAGCCTCGCATGACACCACCCACACACGGCCTACGCGGCCACACGAGGCCCTGATCCCGCATGTTGCCACTGGCCAAGCAGCCACGCCCGTGTCGTAGTCTCGAAGACGCGCCGCTGCGCCCGCGCCATCACCTCGAAGCCACGCCGCTCCCCACGCGGGCCACCTCACGCGTCGCCTCTTGCACGAGGCACGATGCCGCCAGCCCCGTATGGGCCTCCGTCCTGCGTGCAGCCACACGGCCAACCCTGCTCGGCGCCGCTCGCACGCGGCCGACGCAGCCACACAGGTGACCCCCAGCAGCTAGGGTAGGAAACCCTAGTTGCCCAACTCATCAGGCGAATGGGCCGGTCTCAAAGAAATTCGGCCACAAAGGCTCTGAATTTTCGGATAGGCCTCTGGTTTTTTTTTTCTAAAATTACACAAAAATTTTCTCAGAACTAAAAATTAGCGGATAACTCATTAGAAATTACAGAATTCATCGAAAATCCATATTCCGGCATAAAAGAACCTTGGAATTCAATTTTTCAATCATTTGAAGCATGTTTAGCACTGTTGTTATTGTTTCCTATGTTTTTCTATATTTATTTATTATTTTGATTAATCTTAATTGCTTAAATTACTTTGATCACTGAAATTAGTAGTAAATTTATAGAAAACTGTGTAGAAAATTCTAGAACATTATGAGAGTACTTTGTACCATTATCCAATTTATTTCATGAATTTTACCTGTAGTAAATTTTTATATTTCTTGCGTGCACATGTAGATGACAGGCATCACGAAACGAAAGTTCGAGGAGCTGGCCCAGCACAGTCAAAATTATTTGACTTGGGCTTCCGACGTCGAGATTGTACTTAGAGCCAAGAAACTTCGTTCTGCCATTGGGGTGCATCAAAGGATGCCAAACCCACCATTGAGAAAAATGATCAGGCACTTCACTTTCTCAAGCACCACCTCTGCCTCACACTAAAGAATGAGTACATGGCATAAAAGAGCGTGCTGGCATGGTGGACTACACTGAAGAAGCGGATCAAGAAGTTAAAGTACACCATTCTTACTCAGGCAGAGCATAAATGAATCCGACTGAGATTTGCTGACTTCAAGACGGTTGGAGAGTACAATTCTGCTCTGCACTGAATCTGTACCAATCTTTAACTTTGTGATAGGCAAGTCACAGATGAGTAGAAGATTGAGAAGACACTCTTCACCTTCCACCCCAGTGCAATGCAGTCTGTGCGCAACTATCATCAAGATGTCAACAAGGACTATGCTAAATTGATTGATGTTATGTAGGTTGTAGAGAGTCAGAATGACGTTATTCGCAAGAATTTCATCACCCAGCCACCCAGGAGCTCTGCTGGCCATGAGGCCAACGTTGGGAGCTTCAAGGTGCGGAATCTTATAATGAAAAATGGGAAAGGAAAGGTAAGACCGCAGCCTAAAAAAGCAAGCCAAATGCTCCACAGGAAAAGAATGCCAGCAAGCCAAAGTGAAACGACAAGCCCTATGATCAACATGACCAAACCTACTACAAGTGGGAGCACTGGTCGTGGATCTGTACAGAACCACAACACGTCGTCGATGCTTTTTAGGCCAAAAGAAAGAAGGACATCCTGAAACTCACTTTGCCTTCGCTGCGAGGAAGGACTCACAGTAGATACCTGCACCGATGGAGGTGGACTCCACTCTTGCAGGCGTACACCCTTGATATTACAACAGCCGCCACCATGATTTTCCAAAAAGAGCATCTCACCCCTAAGAAAATAGCAGCTGAAGTCTCTGACTACTTGGTGGATTCAGTCTAGTGCACAGAATACATTTAGACTTTAAATGTCATTTATTTTGTGGATGGAATAATTTATATTTTTGCATGGGGGATGGTTGCATGCTCGTGTGGAGCCTTAAACAATTTATTTCTCACGATAGTTGGATGATATTATTTAATTCATTCATTTATTTAGTTAATAATAGCATGATATGTTATGATATTTGAAGTATTTAATTTATGTGAGGAAGAGTCGATGTGATGTCGGTGCCAACGGCAGTGCGATATTGCTGTGAGGGGGAAGTTGGTGTGAGACCAACAATAACTGTGGTGTGAAGCCGTTGTGTGAAGTTTCGACGTGAAGTCGAAGGTGGTGGTGTGAAGCCATCCCCGCTGCAAGATAAAGACATGATTCAACAGTGGTGTGAGACCACTGTAATTCATGCAAAGAGAAGGCCACTGCGTGAAGTTAGAAGTCGAGGCCGCTGCGTGTGAAAAGAAGATACGAGTGATCCATATCGGTGAGTCAAAATATTAAGATTAAGAGGGAGGATGTTAGAATTAATCTTAATGAATTGTAAGTGATCGGAGCCAATGGTCAGAGCAGTGGTCGAAACCATGGTTGAAGCCGCAAAGCAATGGTTCAAGCCGCGCTTGAAGCCACATTCAAAGACTATGAGTACAAAGGCAATCGAAGACTCTGAGTACGTGAGAAGCCGTGGTCGTAGCATCGAGATGATACGCCATGGTCGAAGCAACAGTGAGAAGTTTGAGAACCCGATTGGTGCTCGGACGTAGTTGTGGCAACGTGGTCAAAGACACTATAGTCGTAAGACAGACGAGGTTGTAAGGCATCATGGTCGTAAGGCAGTCGTGGTTGTAAGGCACCATGGTCGTAAGTCGTAGTCCAAAGAACACTATAGCAGTCGAAAGCATCCGAGTACATATTGTGGTCGAAAGTTGGACGTAGCCGAGTACAGTCGGAGCATTCGAGTACCGAGGAAAATTGGAAGTTGAAGCACCATGAGAAGCGGTCGTAGCCGTGATCCTTTTGTTATTAACGGAGATGTTGATGCGAGTTTGAAGGAATAGAAATGAGTCTGCACACCAGGTGTTCTTGGAATTGCTCGAGCGAAGTGTAGACTAGTTTGTATGAAAGATGAGTATTGGGCACCCAAGTGAACTTGAACTTTCACTAGATATGACAATGCAAAATTGACAAAACTTTTCTGATTTCTTTCAGCTACTATGTTGACAAGCTGGCATCTCCTGGTGACATTTTGTTTGCTCCATGTAGCTCTTCAGATGAAACTTTTCGAGAGCAAGGATTTGGATCCCAAGGCAGTCATCAAATTTGGAATATTAAATGGCATATCTATTGGTTTGCTTAATCTAAGCCTTGGATTCAACTCTGTTGGCTTTTACAACGGCCTCGACGTCTTGCTATGCTTCAGGACCAAGAGGGTGTATGCCAAGATCCATGGGAGCAAGAGGTTGAATAGGTCGGCAGTGCTGCACAGGGTAAGTTAGTCACTGCTCGATGAAAACGGGAACAGATCACGCCATTAGCATTGATATTGAGCAATAGCATTATGGAAGAACAGCATATGTAACTTTGGTAAATAATTGGGAGAGCCAGTGGAGGCCGAAAGAGGAGAAAACCAGGTGCAAGCTTGTGGCTTGGAAAAGCCGGCCGAAGAATGACCCCAGTGCGTCCAAGATGAGCACCGGCCACTAGCCCTCTCCTAAATTTTCATTCTAGGTCCACCACTGACGGGTTGGTAGCTGAAGTACCTATCTCTAGGAGGACAACTCACTCTCTCAAAGTCTATTCTCAGCTCACTCCCGACATACCTGCTCACTGCACTCAAACCGCCAAAATATTCCTTAAGGATTTTGACAGGGTCAGACAAAACTTCCTTTGGGCAGCAACTGCAGACACATATGAAGGGAAATGCAAAGTTAACTGGAACAAAGTTTGCCGCCCGATAGAGCTAGGAGGATTGGGAGTGTTGAACCTAGAGGAATTTGTAGCCACATTGAGACTCAGATGAATTTGGTATGAATGGAAATTGCCGCAAAAACCATGAGTAGGGCTTCCAATGCCCTATGATAATAGGGACAAAGTGCTCTTTGCAGTGGCCACTAAGGTATACATAGGAAATGGCCACAAAGCAAAGTTCTGGACCTGTCCTTGGATTGATGGAGTCATGCCATGCTATCTAGCTCTAAAATTATACAAATATTCACAGTGAAAAATTAGGTTAGTTGCAAATGCTATCCAAGATATGAATTGGATACGAAACATCTAAAATAGCCTCACCACCGACCTGTTAGTTGAATATGCGAGCCTATGGGGCAAGATGCAACAGATTGATATCAATCCAGAGATTGAGAATGAGATCCAATAGAAACTAACTATCGATGGCGCTTATTCAGCGTACTCGACCCGTCGAGCATAGTTTCTAGGATCGGTTCGAACCCTATACCAAGCCATCATTTGGAAAGCTTGGGCGCCCTCGCGCTGTAAGTTATTCGCTTGGTTGGTGTTACAGGACAAAATCTGGACAGCCCAAAGACTACAATCTCGAGGATGGCCAAACAACTACTTCCATCAAATGTGCAATAGAAATCTTGAAACTACAATGCAACTCTTCATCAATTGCTTGGCAATCTGGCAAATATGGACTCAATTAGCAAAATGGTTGTACCTGCCATGCTTGGCCCAACAAACTGGGGCCAACCAACGACAATTGAATACTGGTGGCTCAAGCGGGTCGAGTCCCTAATCGGCTTCACAAAGGCTACGAACACACTCATCATCCTTGTCCTTTGGCAATGGTGGAAGGAAAGAAACAGACATGTCTTCCAAATAAGCTTTTGATACAACGTGATATCTTAACACTAATTAAGGACGAGGCCAAACTCTGAGAGTTTGCTGGAGTAAAATATTTAAAGGAAATTGAAAGGGCAAATAATGTCGTGTAGCATGCAATGTCTAACTCACCTTGTCACCTCTTAATTCCTTGTAAATAGTAAATCTTTTATCACTTTTTATTCCGCCACAAGCGCCGTTTGTGCTTCCTATAAATTGATTAAATCTATTTTTTCTTTCTACTATATCATTCAGCTTTTGTTGGCTTTCAAAAAAATAAACAAGAATACTAATGGAAAACCTACTAGAAAAGACAAGCAACGGACCATTGGAATCTCTATAGCACGAAATCTCTATAGCACGTTTTTTCTTCATGTCGATGATCTTGATAAAATCAACAGGAGAATAAAATGTCAACTTCAGTCCTCAAAGGTCTCAGAAGGGGATCAACCGAAAGTTTTTCGAAAGAGAAGACACGACGTGTGGTAACGAAAATTATAACCTACATCAGCAAAACAAAGAGAGATCGCCCCGGCTCATTTGGGATTAAGTTTCTGATTTTATTTTTCACTATTCTTAAATTTCGTTCTTTTCTGATTTTTTTTTGTTTTTTGTCCGTTTCTTTTTTACGTATTCATTTGCATTATCCATGATGGGATAATATTTTTATTTTTAAATTTTTTAAATTTAGTTACCAAATAAGCCACAATCAGGTACAATGTAATTTCAGCCAGCTTCAGTGCAATTTCAATCATAAGTTAGCTTATTTCTGTTACAATCAAAAGCAAGGGATGCCCAATGTACAGATGTCTTCCCAAACAGACACCTTCCCATGCCAACTTCTCATCATCTATATATATGTATCAACATGTACAGATTGAAGACTAATGTTAATGAAAGCATCAATAGTTCATCACATACACTGTCTCAATCTACTTCACAACACGTTATCAGCACCTTTCTCTCCAAATCGAGCATCACGCACACATACATTCACATGCAACAGAGAAGAACATAAGGTAAAGAAACTACTCCTGAATGTTCAAGCTTTGACGACGTCGACCGGCGGTGGCGCATGGCGTCCTCATGGCGCGAGCGGCACAGCCCGGTGCGAGGCGCAGACCGCGCGGCGCGGCGGTGTGGCCCCCGACGGTGGCGCGCAGCGCCCGAAGAGGATCACGGCCGACGGCGCCCAAGACGTGGCGGCCCGTGGCCAGCGACGCCCAGGGCAGCGGCGCCCGACGGAGCCCGCAGGAGGCGGCGCCCGGCGCGGCGGCAGGCGAGGCCCGGCGGCGTGGCGCGTCCTCACGGCGCAGCCCGAGCCCGCGGCCGACGCGGCGCAGCCCGAGCCCGTGGTGGCGAAAGCCCGGCGAGGAGGAGGCGCCCGTGGCGGCGCTCGCGGCCGGCGGCACCAGCGCCGGCGGCATGCTGCGCCTGTGGCGGCGCTCGTGGCCGGCGGCACCCGCGCCCGTGACATGGCGGCGCCCGTGGCAGCCCGTGGCGGCGCGATGCAGCACGGCCGGAGCCGGAGGCGCCCGTGGGCGACGGCCTGGAGCGGCGCAGTAGCCGGCCGGCGAGGCGCGGCACCACGGGCCGGCGGCGTCAGAGCCCGCTGAGGCGGCCGGCGGCTCCCGCAACGGCGCCTCCCGAGGCGGCAGCGCCCGCGGCGGCGACGGCGGTGCCCGAGCCCGACGCGGTCCACGGCCGGCGGCGCCCAAGCCTGAGGCGGCTCGCGGCCGGCGGCGCCTTGCGCCCAGACGCGGCGGCACAGCCGGCCAGGCCGGCTTGGCGCGGCCGACGCGCGGCCCGTGCGGTCGCGGCGCCCAAGCCCGGCGGCGGTGGAGGCGGCGCCCAAGGGGGGCGGTGGAGCGCGACGTCCGGCGGCGGCCTGCGGCGGCGCAGGCGGCGGTGGCGCCCATGGCCGGTGGCGGCGGCTCCCCATGGAGGCGGCGGCGGCTGGCTAGGGTTGGGGGGAAACCCTAATTCCCCCCTCCCTCCTTTTACAGTGGTTGCCCAAAATGGGCTTTTGGCCCAAAAACGCCCCCACCTCCCCACTTGGGCCTAAAGGCTGAATGGGCTTCAGCCCAAGTTGCCGAACTTTTGCATTTTCCCCCTTAGATGTCATGGCAAATGCAGAATTTTATTTTCAATAAATTTATATTGTAGTATTTGCAGAATAGTCCTTTTACTTGTTTATATCTGTTAATTTTTACAGTTATAAATTAGCATTTCAGTCCCTACAGGATTTGAAAATTATGTAATTGTTCAAATAAATGTGCATGCACATTTCTATAACTTTTACATATTTAGGATTATTTTATTGCAATTTATTTACAATATGAATTGCGACCATATTTAAATTTGCTATCTTTCGCAAATTTAATACTTAAAATTCCCATTTAGTAAGTACCATTGTACTTAATAATTTGGAATTTTTTTGCAAAATATTATACCTACCATAAATATCATAAAATCACAATTTATGACACTTTGCTTGTACGCTATGCCATACAATAAATTGGTGTTCACCACCAATATTGTGATTACACGTTATTATAAATATAACCTCATGTTATATTTAATTTGGGTATATCTTCATTCGGATTACAATACTCATATTGTTTTCCACATATTTTGCATTTTATTACAACATTACCATACACATTAATTTACCCCATGTAAATTAATCATTTATGGTGTACTTTTCATGTAAGTTTTTAAATAGCTTACCATACAAGCACTTAATATTTTTTTTATGCAAATGCTTTAGGTTGATTTTCTCTCGTTTTGGAATAACACAAAGTTTCTTAACTTTGATATTGGCCATACACAAGGTAGTACCACAATACTATTGCGGGATTTATTCCTCAACGTGCGTACCCAATATCAAGTTTTGAAATATTTTGGTCTACACTTTTGGGTGACTACCTTTATTTATTTTCAAATTGGCCATACACAAGGTAGTACCATGGTACTACTGTGGGATTTCATCCTCAACGTGCGTACCCAATTTGATTATAAATTATACAAGGTCTACACCTAAGTGATTACCATGGTTCTTTTTCACATTGGCCATACACAAGGTAGTATCAAAGTACTACTGTGGGATTATCATCCTCAAAGTGCGTACCCAATGTTGAAAAATGAATTCAATAAAGTTAACACCATTGGTGATTAACTATGTTGTTCCACACTAGGAGAATGTCCCTTTATGTATTTCAAGTTTACCTTGATTACTTGCATTTCGCATTGCTTATTTAACATTGCCAAAGATTTTAACAAATCTGTGGCCCTACATATGTAGGCACAATGGCTACTAAAGAGTTTGAGGCTCTCGCTCTTGACGGCCACAACTTCCCCATATGGGCGATGGATCTCAAAGTGAGTCTATCGTTGCGCGGAATGTACCAGGCAATTGCAGCTCCCCAAGAGGGTGTAGCTCCTTTGGCTGAGACTCTCAAGTACAATGCCTTATTTATCATAAGGAACCACATCCATCCTGATCTCAAGGCTGAGTATCTGATGGAAGAAGACCCACGCGCTCTGTGGCTTGCTCTTCAAACACGGTATGAACAGCAGAAAGCAGTCATCCTACCGGAGGCTGTCAATGAGTGGAACCACCTCCGCATACAGATTTTAAATCTGTGGGAGAGTTCAACCATGCTGTTCATATCGAACATATTTGGTATTGAAAATGAAGTTTGTATGTATTCTATATACTACTATAAGAATTTCATTAAATTCTTCTTTGTGTATATAGATTTTTGGAGTTAATAATGGAGGAGGAATTATGCCTTGTGGATAGTGGTACCACAAACTCTATACATAGGGACACAAAATATTTCCTAACTCTTACTAGGAGGAAAGGAAATGTTTTAACAATCGCTGGACGCGATGCAACGATAGTAGGCTCTGGTCGCGCCTCTATCACTCTCCCTATGGGTACACAATTGGAAATTGAGGATGCACTATTGTATCCCGATTCAACACGTACTCTACTCAGTTATAGAGATATCCGTCAAAATGGTTTCCATGTTGAAACCCAAAATGACAACAAAGAGGAATATCTCCTCTTAACCAAAAACAACGGATATGGCAAACAATTACTAGAAAAAAAAATTCCATCTTTAAACTCCGAATTGTACTATACATACATCAAACTTGTTCAACATATTACGTACAAAGTAATTTTCCAAAACACAACCACATTCCAAACATGGCATTATCGCCTTGGCCATCCAGGCATTGGAATGATGAGGAAAATTATTAGCAATTCAATTGGTCATACATACCATAAAACAAAATTTCCGGAATCCTCAGATTTTATGTGTACTTAATGTGCCACCGGAAAATTGATTTTAAGACCCTCTTATCTTAAAATCAGAGCTGAACCACTTAAATTCCTTGAACGTATTCAAGGAGATATATGTGGTCCTATACAACCATTGTGTGAACTATTCAGGAACTTCATGGTTTTAATTGACGCATCTACTAGATGGTCACACGTGTGTATTTTATCCACACGAAACCATGCATTTGCTAAATTAAATTGGTCAAATTATCCAATTACGAGTACATTACCCTGAATATCGAATTCAATCAATTCGAATGGATAATTGTGCTGAATTTTCATACCATGCCTTCAATGACGATTGTATGGCTCTTGGGATACAAGTTCAACACTCTGTTCCATATGTCCATACACAAAATGGTTTAGCAGAATCTCTTATCAAGAGAATCAAGCTCATTGCAAGACCATTACTACAGAATTGCAATTTACCAACATCGTGTTGGGGTTATGCAGTTTTACACGCTGCTGACTTAATACAATTGCGTCCAACTGCTTATCATAGCACTTCCCCGCTACAATTACTACGTGGAAATCCATCAGATATTTCCCATCTGCGAAAGTTCGGTTGCGCTACATACGTACCGATCTCACCACCGCAGCGTACCTCAATGGGACCTCACAGGAAACTTGGGATCTATGTTGGGTATAAATCTCCGTCAATCATAAAATACCTCGAGCCCCTAACAGGGGACCTGTTTACGGCCCGGTACGCTGATTGCATATTCAATGAGGAACATTTCCCGGCATTAGGGGGAGACAACAAGTACCAAACTGAATGCCAGGAAATTAATTGGAATGTTCAACGCATTCCTACCTCAGACCCACGTACCAGAGAGACTGAACTTCAAGTTCAGAAACTCATTCATTTGCAAAACATTGCAAATAACCTGCCAGATGCATTTACTGATTATATGGGTGTCACAAAAATCCTATAATCCTGCTAGAAATGTACCTGAAAGAGTGGAGGTACCGCAAAATACCACTCAACTCCCAGTTCAAAATAAGAGGGGGAGAAGTACGGTACAAATGGCGGATACAGCTTCTAACAAGCGACAAAGGAAACAAAAGAATGTAAATGCAGATCAACCTCAAGTTGATAGATACCAAAGGATCCTTAAACCCAGATCAACAGTGCACTCAATTACTGATCCTGGGACATCGGAATACCCCGACTCAAATGTTTTGGGAAATAACATTGAGTCACCAGGGGTCCAAGAAATTTCCACAAACTATACTGATTCTGGAGAATCATACGATCGTAAGACTACAATTGTCGACATTTATTTCTCCACAACAATTGCAAACAACCTTCAAAATGATCCAGATCCCAAGACCATGGCAGAGTGCAAACAGCGCTCGGACTGGAATCAATGAAAGGATGCAATTCAAGAGGAGTTAGCCTCGCTCAAGAAAAGAGATGTATTCACCAATGTGATACATACACCTCCCAAAGTATTCCCTGTCGGTTTCAAATGGGTTTTCGTCCGCAAACGGAATGAAAACAATGAGGTGGTGAGATACAAAGCAAGGCTTGTAGCACAAGGGTTCACGCAAAGACCCGGCATTGATTTCAATGAAACTTATTCTCCAGTAATGAGTGGAATAACATTCCGATACTTAATCTCATTGGCAGTTAAAAATCATCTATCTTTTCAGTTGATGGATGTAGTGACTGCATATCTTTATGGGTCACTTGATTCGGAAATATACATGAAAGTTCCCGATTGAATTTCAATTCCGAATCCGAACGCAAATCGCAATATGTATTGTGTAAAATTAAACAAGTCTTTATACGGCTTGAAACAGTCGGGTAGAATTTGGTACAACCGACTAAGTGAGTTCCTAACCAAAAAGGGATACTCCAACAATGATGATTGTCCATGCGTATTCATCAAAAGATCCTCAACACACAGGATATAGATGAAGCACGTAATCATCTTATGACGGAATTTGAAATGAAGGATTTGGGTAAAACCAAATTTTGCTTAGGTATACAACTTGAGCACCTTCATACATGCATCATAGTGCATCAATCAGCCTATGTCCAGAAAATATTGGAGAAATTCAATATGGACAAAGCATATCCATCGAAAACCCCCATGGTTGTTCGAACTCTCGACAGGGACAAAAATCCATTTAGACCCCGAGATGACAATGAAGAGCTATTGGGACCCGAGGTTCCATATCTCAGTGCTATAGGAGCGCTAATGTACCTTGCAAATTGCACCCGGCCGGATATCGCATTTGCAGTAAATCTACTTGCTAGATATAGCGCTGCTCCAACCAAAAGACATTGGGTAGGAGTGAAGAATATCCTTAGATATCTTCAAGGCACTAAAGATCTCGGTCTATTCTTCCAGAAGAATAAAAATATGGATTCAATAGGATATACTGATGCTGGCTATTTATCAGATCCCCATAATGCCAGATCACAAACAGGCTTTGTATTTTTACACGGTGGAACAATCATCTCTTAGAAGTCTTCAAAACAGACTATAGTGGCTACATCCACTAATCATTCTGAAATAATTTCATTATATGAAGCATCACGTGAATGTGTATGGCTTCGCAGAATGATTAACCACATACAACAATCATGTGGTATAGGTGCTATCGCATCACCTACCATTATCTACGAAGATAATGTTACTTGCGTTGTTCAAATGCAAACGGGTTACATAAAGAGCAATATCACAAAACATATTGCACCTAAACTTTTTTACCCACATGAATTGCAAGAGAGTGGGGAAATAAATATTCTGCAAACTAAGTCTTGTGATAATCTCGCGGACTTATTCACCAAGTCATTACCAATTTCCACATTCCAAAAATGTGTTCATGGAATTGGTATGCGAAGACTACGTGATTTGCAGATATCAGGGGGAGAAATCTCCTAAGATTTAACCCGTTCAATATAAATATTGTACTCTTTTCCCTTTATGAGTTTTTCCTCTAAGGTTTCTCATTAAGGTTTTTAATGAGGCAATATGACAACGTAATCATAAATATATTATATCTCTATTTTCCCCACAGGGGTTTTTAAGGAGATATAATCATATATATGCCATATCAAATTTTCTCCTTAAATTTTCCCATTGGGTTTTAAAGGAGTTTTCATGGCATATCAACTTTATAGGTTCTCCTCATATTTTTCCCTATAGGGTTTTGGAGGAGTTTTTCCAAGATGATGAATCAAGATGATCATATGAAGATACATTGGTCAAGGGGGAGTGTTACAATCAAAAGCAAGGGATGCCCAATGTACAGATGTCTTCCCAAACAGACACCTTCCCATGCCAACTTCTCATCATCTATATATATGTATCAACATGTACAGATTGAAGACTAATGTTAATGAAAGCATCAATAGTTCATCACATACACTGTCTCAATCTACTTCACAACAATTTCAGCCTAATCGAGTGGCACCCTCTCTGTTTGTTTTGCTAGTTTTTCATGCATTTTTTTGTTTTTCTGACATCTAGATTTGTATTAACCCTATGTTGAGCTGTACCTTTTTTCTTGTTTTGATGCCTTGCTTTGCAGCGTTGGTACAGTAATTAGTCTCTGGAATTTTGGGCGTTGCTGGAGAGAGGGTCAAAGTTGTAGACTGTACACGACGTGTACAAGGCCCAGCTGACTTGTCTCGGCTCAAGTATGGCTTAGGGCAAAGCTGGGCTAACAATTTTATGTGTGAACGAATGCTTTCTGCCCAACGCTTCATATAGCCTCCACTTCTACTTTCTTGGCTGGTTGTGTAACCAAGCTTGCGTCTAATTAATCCTAAAACCAATTTACTTAGGGCACGCTTTAATTTAGCTTTTCTCCGTAGTCAATTCGTCAGAGAAGATGGTAGAAAGTCTTATAAAGAAAAGCAAAAGGTACATGTTTGAGAAGTTTTAAGTTTTCGGTGGCTTTGAACTGAACTTGAAACTCCCCAAACTGGACCTTACAATCAGGGCCTACCCTAAACTAAACACAATTCAATGGAAAGGCGTATCTCTCATGCACAAATGTATGAAAACATCAACCATTTTGATCTCCAATCAGTGTTTCGCCTGTACCGTAGACACACACACCGGATGCCTGAAAAAGAAAAGAAGGCGGTACATTATCATCAAAAAAAGGGAGGAAAAAAGCAGAGAGAAACAATGCTCTGTATTTCGATTTTAAGATCATGTTTTTCCCCGCCGTTGGAGCATACTTCGTACATTCCTCCAATGTACATGTAAAAGAAACTGAAAGAAGCACATTTGCATATCTTATTGCTGTAGAGTCAGGCCAACGTGCATAGGTGTGACGCAAAAATCAACAGAAAGAAAAGGAGATGTAGGCATGTAGCTGCTGTCAGCTTTAAATCACAACACACATAACTAACCAACACAAGTTCACCATATGATCTCAAAACAAACACACACACAAGTTTACCATATAGCCGCTCCCAGCTTTACGCCACAACTGCGTATTGGCAAATCTCCAAAGTGCACAAGAGAAGTTTCGTTTTGCATCTCCCAGCTTGTTGTTATCACGACTGCTCTTTGCTGCTCCGCCACCGCGGCCACGACCACCGCTCTTTCCTTTTCCTTTCGGATAACTGGACGAGGTCTGTCCTTCTTTGCCTCCCGCGCCTTCCGCTAAGCGCGCCTCAGTACGACGTGCTCCTCGTTGGTTTCACCATACCCAGCCAGTCATTCCTCGTGAGCTTTCAACCTCCCAATCACCTCCTCAACTGTTATTGTTTTGAAGCCTCCGAATTGCTCAATATTGGATGCAATCGGCAGAAATCTTTGAGGTACTGCCCGCAGGAACTTCTTTACTGCGTATGATTCTTCTATCTTCTCCCCGAGTGCCCGTATTTTGTTCACGGTCATAGTCAGATGGATGGCCAAATCATCAACCGTTTCCGTCGCCTTCGTGCGGAACACCTCGAACATAGATTCGAGGGTTTGCAACTTCACCTCCTTCACGCAATCTACTCTCATGTACGTAGTCTTCAACTTCTCCCACGCCTCTTTGGCCGTCTCCTTTTCGGCCAACACGAGCAGAGTCTCCTCCGACATCCCTTGATAGATAGCTGCAGACGCCATCTAATCCTTGCGCGGGTACCTTCAGTGCCCAAGCCGAGTAATTTCTCCCTTTTTCCTTGTTACCAACTCAAAAGCTATCTCTACTATTTACATGGCAATTACATATGCACTCAACAAACCAGTGGCGGATTCAGAAATGAAGCGGGGGGGGGGGGGGGGGTAACCTAGAATACCCCGATACACGATATGGGTATAACGATACGGATACGGTGATACCGCGATATGATATTTTGTACATATATAGATTAGATAAGTTTTAGCCCTTATCTGCATTCTAAATTAGAATTTCTGCCTGTAACTTGAGGAGTGACATATAGTTCTTTTGAGCGGCACACGCATATAGACTATACACACAATCAAAATTTTGAGATCTAGCTGAACTGAGCTAAAATCAATGAATTAGTTAGTTGGCTACCCATCCCAATGCCTAGTAAGAAGACATTAGCAATTAACTGAGCTACAATCAATGAATTGCAAGCCTAACTTACGTAAGTTTCCCGCGCAACAGCATGCCTAGCGTGAGCAATAATCTCTCGTCACACTTGGTTAACAACGAAGACATGGTTTAGGATATTCAAAATAAGCATAACTCACACAATGGTAGCACCATTATTAAGCCTATGATGTCAATGGAAGCTTCACATATGGCCGCCTCTTTCGTCTTTTTGTGGCGGAAGTTTGCATTCCAAAGGTCCAAGATAAATATATACCTTAGTAAATCCTTCAGCTAACAAATTCGTTCCGTATGAATATCAATTGCCCATTCGAGCAACTCAAACAACGTTGAGATTTGCGTGTTTAGGAGCTAGCTAGTCTCTTTTATATTTTTTTGCGTGCTTAATTCTCCGGATCACTGTAACATAACTCTCGTGGAGGCCTCGTAGGAAATACCCAAGTACTAATGGAAAATCTAAAAAAGATAGACAACGGACCTTTGGAATCTCTCTGCCACGACGATGTTTTTTTTTTTGCTTCGCGTTTATTAAAATAATAAATCCAACAGGAGAATAAAAATGTCAACTTCAGTCAAAGTACACAAAAGTCTTAAAAAGGGAGGCACAACAATGCAACACCGAACCAGTAAACATCATGGTTACCGGATGCTCGGTTGATGGAGCGTCAACGAACGCCCCATCCATCTGGACGTGAATCCGGATGCCTATCTTTTTTCTTAAGTAAATGTTAGAGCTCCTGCCTATATTTATTTTTCTTGATATCATGATCTATTACTTGTATGATTTTGTATGTGAGTCATGACCAATGTATATAATACCTGTTAATTCAACTAATAATCACTCATCACATAATAAAACTTAGATAGTTGCTAACCCTTATATGAGCTATATTATAATATCTCTTTAGAATAATTCTTATATCATTATCACCATAATATCATTCCACATCGCGCTCATATAAGGAATTATGTTACAATTTCTCTTGTCCAAAAACCATGTTAAGTTCTGTGGTGACTTTTCTTCCCGTCGCTTTCTTTGCATCAACCGAAAGTTTCGAAAGGAATGACACGACGTGTGGCGAGGAAAATCGTAAGGTACATCAGCAAAAGAAAGAGGGATTATTTAGATCTATGCATGGATCCGCTTTTTTGCTTTTTTTTTTCATGCACGTTTTTTTATTTTTCTGACATCTAGATTTGTATCAACCCTACCTTGAGCTGTAGCATTTCGCTTTTTCTAGTTTTGATGGCATGCTTCGTATCGTTGGTACAGTATCTAGTCTCTGAAATTT
Organism: Dendrocalamus latiflorus; assembly: GCA_017311315.1. Classification (NCBI taxonomy): domain Eukaryota; kingdom Viridiplantae; phylum Streptophyta; class Magnoliopsida; order Poales; family Poaceae; genus Dendrocalamus; species Dendrocalamus latiflorus. The sequence goes on from CM029627.1 coordinate 12,806,124, forward strand.
TGGGCGTTTTCTGGAGCCTGGAGAGGGCCATAATTTCTGGACTATGCAAGGGATGTAGAAGGCCCACCCTGAATTGGCTTGGCCCAACCATGCATTAGGACAAAGCTGGGTTAACAATTTTAGGGCCTGTTTGGAACAGAGGAATTTCACAGGAATTTTGCAGGAATTTTGCAGGAAACAGTTCAATTCCCGCAGGAATCGGGAAAAATTCCGGCATTCCAAACAGGGCCTTAGGTGTGAACGAAAGCTTCTTGCCATGGCTTCATAGTCGCCACTTCTACTTTCTTGGTTGGTTGTGTAGAACCAAGCTTGAGTCTAATCTTGATTTCAAAAAGAAAAAAAACTCTAGTATAATCTTAAACCAATTTACTTAGGGTGTGCTTGGGGAATTTAACTTTTCTCCATTGTCAATTCGTCAGAGAAGATGGTGGAAGGTCTCAAAAAGAAAACAAAAGGTACATGTATGAGAAGTTTATGTTTTTGGTGGCTTTAAAATAAAATTGAAACTCCTCGAACAGAACCTTATTATCATCCGCCCAAACCTAAAAAAAATTCAATGAAAAGGGAAAATTCTCATATACAGATTTATGAAAAATATCTAGCATTTTGACCTCCAAATAGTGTTTCGTTTGTACCATAGGGGCTGTTCATTCTTTTTTTTTTGATAGTTTCTGGTTTTTAACTGATAGTCTTTGGTTGAAATTGTATTGTAGCAACTTATTAACTTTTTCTGAGTTATTTAATTAAAAAATAATAATAAATAAGTAAAATACTGTTATAACGATACGAATAAAAAAACTAAAATTAAGAAACCACATTTCGACTACCAGAAGCTGAACCAGGAAGTCGGGATAAATGGGTCCTCACCGCATGCCTGGAAAAGAAAAGAAAATGCTTGTCCGGGCCCAAGCACCAGACGGCCCAAACACTCAAAAACACCTGCACCGAGATTCCCACCACCGTACCACTGACGGGTGGTCCCAGGAGAAGAACCAGCGCCATGATCCCGCGTGTACTCCCCGGCTAACCCCCACCCCTCGGCGCAGAAGCACACATCGCACCACAGCGTAGTTACTTGATTACCCTTGTAACTTCCCCGCAAAAACGAAGCTGCCACTGCGCCTCCGCTCTGTCTCGCGAAACGCACGGTGGCATTCGCGTTATTTAGGCGGAATCGAGAGGCTCTCTCTACCGCTCTCCAATATAAATAAGAGCCTTCCTCACGCCTCCCCCGTTCCCCCATAGCCCAGGGAGAGTTGTTCTACTCTACCACCTCCCAGTCTCGTCTCCTCTGCGCTCTCTCCTTCCTTCCATCGTTTTCCTCCTCTCTCTGCTTTCCACGGTCCCTGACCTGTGAAATTACGATTCTGCCCCTGGTGGGCCCCGCTGTCATAAATCTCCCGTCGTTTTTTTCTTGTCCCGTTTTTTTCCCTACTCTGTCTCTCTGTCCCTTTTTGACGGCTCCGCTCGCTGCTGACGTGGCGCGTGGCGAAGGGGAGCCGTCGATATGTCGCTCAGCGAGAAGCTGGAGGCGGCGCGTGTCGCACTCGGCAAGCGCAAGGAGCGGGAGCTGCAGTCGCAGCGGGGCCCCGTGCCGGCTAAAGCCGAGCCGGGGAAGCCGGCTCCCGCCGGCAACAACAAGCTCCTAGCCGGGAACCTGGCCCACGAGTTCCTCACCCACGGCACGCTGCTCGGCCGCCGGATCGAGCCGAGCCGCCATGCCGGTCCGGCTTCGCTGGCCGAGCCCGAGCTGGGGAGGAGGTACGCCGAGGTGTCCTGGCTGCTTATGAATAACGGGGCCCACATCCCCGGCGTCGTCAACCCGACGCAGCTCGGCCGCTGGCTGCAGATAAAGGACTGACGGCCACGTCGGCCAGACAGGTGGCGCGGCGCCATTGGCCAAGCAACCCCCGACGTTTTTTCCCCCGACCTGAAGGACCGATGCTCAACAAGACACATCAAGCGGTTCGTCGCCTGATTTCGCCTCCTCCTGTCTCTTGTTTAGATTGTAGATCTAGCGAGAAACTTGGTGTACTAGCTTTTACTTGATGCATTGTTGCTACTAGTTTTTTTCACCGTATCATGTTTGTTTTGTGGCTCTGCCAAGCAAAGGTTGGCCGATCACATGGCGTACCGTAGTACGGCGATGCAACGAACATGGCGTTTGTCGTAGCATCGGTAGAGATGGCAAATGCTTGGCGTGTCGCAGCCACCCTTCACCTTTTCCCATTCTAGTGTTAAAAAAAACATTTTCCATCCATGTGTCTGGGTCTGAAATGCATGGGTTCCGTTATCTGGGTGAACATCGGTCTGGAACACTATATATACCATAAATACTGCCCCATTGCGTGCAAGGGAAAAGAATACCCAATAGATCTGTGTCATCGGTGAGAAAAAGGGCACTGGAAAAAGCTTAAGCTTAGCTACGATTTCTTTCCCTATGGCTGATGGTGTACGGAGGTGATCTGTGTTGATTTCATGTGATTGATGCGTGCCTTGATGCGATGTGTCGTTGGTACAGGAACAGCGAACGCCTACATTTACTAGCTGCGCATTATTCCGATTTTTAAGTCTATCTATTTATTTTTTTGGGGGGCAATAAAAAGGGGTTGGTCTGCTCCCATCTTGTTTCAAGAGGAAGCTTAGTTGGTCGTCCTTGTACCTACCTGGTCCATTTCTACCTGCCATAGTTGCATTTACATAAAATGGGATCATTGTTGATCTGGTCGATCTTTCCATTTGTCGTCTGTCGGTGCTGGTCAATGGTTTATGGAAGGGCAATGTCCAATGTTTAAGCAATTGGGGAAGAAAGAAATCAGGGTGGAGACCACGGAGGGAGATAAAGTTGGGGTTATGATCTACCCACATACCAAGCATTGATCCTAAATAATTCACCAAATATTTAGTAGTCAAAGTTCAGGCCAAAATGCTTACTCGAGGATGTCCGGGGTTTATAGAAACAGACAATCTAAAGAACGGTATTCGTTCGGATGCCATACGACGGTATATATGGAAACCATTGGATCTGAAGTTAGGACGCACAAATCTCGGAGCCCCACTTCCACGCCCGACACATTTATTTTTCCCCATACCACTCCATTTCTATTCCATTCACCCTACATTTCCCTTGCCACTCTACTATACTATAGCATATCATATACCAATATAAGATACTATTATGAAACATCATCGCTAAAATAAAGAATAAAAGAAACAACAGAAATCGTAAAGAGTTAAAACTTTAAGAGTACTTTATTAGAGAACCAGCGGAAACTAAAATAAATATTTGAACATGGGACCGGTCCACTTCTAACTTAATAAGTGTAAATGAGAACACATAAATAGTGAAAAGTCACGGTGTTGAAAACTCGAGTGTTTCCACCCATGCATATTACTATCACTCCACTTATCTTTTACCTGAGAATAGAAAGAGCAAGCGTAAGATTTGAAAATCTCAGCAAGTACCCAACAACGGTCACAACACGGTGAGTAAAGGACAAGTAATACAAGCAAGTAATTGGCACATGTTAAGTGCAATGAAATTAGGTTATCAAAAACACTGATAAGGATCCAAGATAGAGATAGTAGGAACAGTGGAATTAAGAATAATTGTTATTTAGCAAGTTATGTCAATGGCACCGGCGATCACTTCTCATATACCCGATTATATAAGAATAGTCAGACATGTCACTATTCTCGACTGTATAACCATCGACGGAGTGTAATATCCTAAGTAACGAAAGTGTACGATTCCCCGTACGTTACTAGGTGGGGTGTTAATCTTCCCTATATATAGGTGACCCTAGGCCAGGTAACCGTCATATTATTAGCAAATTATATGGTAAGAGATTAAGGTAACTAAGGGAAGGCTATAATAAGGTTATGATAAGAGGAATGATTGGCTAAGGTTGGAAATAGAGAAACATAATTCCTGATATGAGAGCGATGTAGAATGATACTATGGTGATAGCGATATAAGAATTATTCTAAAGAGGTATTATAACATAGCTCACGCAAGGGTTGGTAACCATCTAAGTTTTATTATGTGATGAGTGATTATTGGTTAGATTAACATGTATTATATACATTGGTCATGACTCACCTATGAAATCATGCGAGTAATGGATCATGATATCAAGAAAAAATAAACATAATAACCATAATGTTAAAAGATTGTTAGTGGTTTAAAGCTAAATTTGGAACATGTTCATATGCTACCCCCCATTAATGATGTAGGCATGAATTCTAAAACATTAATTAAAAGTATGAATTCTAGAACATTATTAACTGAGTATTCTAATAAATCTAAAAGCATATGAAATAATATAACCTAGAATATCATGGTATGAATACAATATTAGAAGTCTATAACCAGACAAGCATTAGCAATATGATAATAACCAGGTAAGCATTAGTAATATGATAGCAACCAGGAAAGGTTTAGTGATTTAATAATAGCCAGGTACTTTAGTGATTTGATAATAGCTAGGTGACTTTAGTGATATGATAATAGCTAGGAAACGTTAGTGATTGATACACATCAGTAAGCACCTTGTGTTCACTGGTGTGGCTTTGAAAAAGATGAATCTCTACAGCCAAGCCATCTCCAAATTTCACTGACCCTTTTACAGACAGTCTAGGTCAGCAAATGCCTCCTTATTACCACTCATGTGATTACTCGCACCCTGTCAAGGTACCACAAGTTATTGTGCCAATTTGCACCAATGTCCAAATTGGGTTTGCACCGGCCTTCATTAAGCATTACCACTTCATTTGTCTTGCTCTCTATGTACCTTAGTTCATAGACCTCTGTCATGAGCAATGTAGCTTCATCTTCTCCATTCTTCTCCACAAAGTGAGCCTTCTCATCTTTCTTCGGCTTTCTGAACTGATGAAAAAAGACCTAGATTCTGACAGTTGTAACAACTGATTTTGGCCTTGTTAAACCTTCTCTTATTGGGGTCATTGCTAGCGTCGCGTTCTCCTTCGCCGCGCCCATGCCTGCCACGGCCACGACCACAACCATATCCGTAGCCTCAACCTCCACCTTCCTTCGACCTGCCACTGCCACTCCCACAGCCAGATCCTTCTCCTTCTTTCTTTACTACCTTCGCCTCCCACTATGCACAATTTAACAACAAATGTTGTTCATCACCACCTTTGTACAGCTTCAACTGATCTTCAAAAGCCTTCAGACGACCAATTGCCTCCTAAAGGATCATCTTATTAAGATCATTAAGTTGTTCAATTGTAGCAATTGCTGGGAGAAATTTCATAGGAATAGGACAGAGTAATTTCTTCAGCACATAGCCTTTCCTCCATTTTTCCCCTAATCCTCGAATTTGATTGATAGTCACGGTTACTTTTATGGCAAAATCGTCGATGGAGTCCGAGTCCTTCATGCGCAGGTTCTCAAATTTGCTTATGAGAGTTTGCACGTAGGCTTCCTTGACATGATCTACACCAATGCACAGTGTGCAAAGTGTCACGGCCCACGTCACGTAGTTGCTCCTCGTGAGCACAGGATACTGCAGGGAAATGCTTCCCTTGCGCGCTGGTACTTTTGACACACTCCCATCCGCCGAGCTCGACCTTACATTCGAAAACAGCATGATCCTTGGCATGAAAATTACCTATGCTCTGATACCAAATATTGGCCCCAAAGATCTCTAAACACACGCGGATTCAGTGGATGTTAACGCCACACAATGGTTCGCCTGCCGGAGCAAGGAACGAATAGGAAAAACTCAATGTGGGGCACAACAGAACAACTCTGCTCTGCTCTTTTTGTTATTTTTCGACGTTTTCGGATGTGCTACAGTACTCACGAAATCTGAACTCTGGAGAACACAGAAACACACTCGGATGGCAACGGCTGATCCGTTTTTTATGCAACAAGCTAACCAACCTGCGGATTGATGGCTACACATGCCCATGATCCGCAGGACCCGGGACTGGCACAACTAAACAGAATTCAGCAACAAAGACACTGTCTTCAGGAGCTGAAGCACGACTGGAAGTTCAGACTAAACACAAGCAAAAGTTCAGACTTAACACAGAACTAATAGATGACGACAAGATTAAGTCTAACAAACTTCTCTGGCCTTACCCGACCAAAAGGTATGAACATTCCCACCCTCTTTCAATTCTCTGGTGATAGAAATAATGTACTGTCTATACAATAGTCGACAGATACAGATTCCAGCTAACAACAGTTGCCTGTTCTCGCGCTTTGCATAGATCGCATCAAGGCTATTAACCAGATATCGCTGCTGCAATCCGTCATCCTTAGCTCGCAGCTGAAGGGCATGTTAGGGAGCCTCGGCTCATCCGGCACGACGAAGCTCGTATATAACCAAACGGACCCTTTCTTCGTCAGCAGAATGGTACGTTCTTGCTCGGCTCTTCACTTGCCCAGGATCCATGGAGACAAAGCTTCACACAAAAAAAAAATGCAACGAAAAAAAGCACCAGATTGGTTCGCTAATGATGCTACTCTTAGCCTGCGGTCAGGAAAGATAAACGCCATATTCCCCACGCGTTTCAGAGACGACACGGATTTGGCAATCGCGACCTCCTCCTTCCAGGTGGGTGTCTGACGATCCTACTCGAATACTACATTATCTATCTGTCACGCACACGCATGTAGACACATTTGCCTGCATGCAGCGCAGTCTAGTTTTAAGCTTTGCTGCTTTCCGCGTCCGCGTATTCTGAAGCCGTGAGATAACGGCAGGAACTACAGGACATTGGGAATTCGTTCTCGAGGGCGCCCAAGTGTAGCTGGTCGCCGATCCCGCCTCCGGAGCTGCGAGGGGAGTACGTGCAGCACCTCGCCACCAACGGTGGATTCGTGTCGTTTGGTACGTACGTGCCATTCCGGTGATTCCCACCGATTTTGTTGCGGCTGTCCGGCGCCGCGGCGCATCGTGCCGACCGCCAACGAGGCCGTGTGGTGTGAGTTCCATGGATTAGACTAGTGGAGTACTAGTGAGGTGCTAATAACTAAAGATGAGAGTCTTTAAGAGGGGCAAACAAGTCACCAATGAAAGAATTAAACACCACCTTGTTTTATGTGATAGAGGTTAGAACGTCATGTAATTCCGAACGGAGGGAGTATATACCATAGTTCCGAAAGAAAAGTGCATGCATGCATGTGTTCTTCAGACTTCAACCAATAACTGGAACCAAGTTTGTAATGAGTGTTATTTTTCATTGAGTTGCCGGTGATCCAAAATGCAAGTTTAAGAGGAAACGGTGACAAGAGGCAATTACAAGGTACACACATCTATCGCATGACGGAGCAATTTTACTTGGATACTACAATTATCCGCTCTCTACTAAAATCGAATTGCAGCCTCCCGCTTTCTTTTTCGAGAAAAAGCCTTAGATGCTGCAACCTAGCACATGTGGATCACCTACCTATTAGTTACGAAAAAGAGAATCTTAGTTGTGAGTAGTAGTTCCACGGTTGAATTAAGCTGATGCAGTCAGCAAACCGCTTTTGGAAAATGATATGAGGATCAGAAAAAGCGAGTCCATATATGTTGCTCACAAACATCCAAAACAAAAGGCCGATCAAGTACAGTTGCGCAGCATTCATGCGCTCCGATCGACTTATTAAACTGCCTGCAGTGATGCCTAAGTCCCAGATGCTCATGACAAATGGTGGCATAAATGCTGCTAGAACCATGCAAACGGATATGCAGATGCAGGTTAATTACTATCTTTGATACGTTGTAAGGCGTTAATAGAAAATGTAGGACAGAAGGCCACAACAAGAGAGGTGAATAGGACCTCACTCTTTTTCGATAACCAATCTAATCTCCGGATTATCCACAGCTTCAAAACATGCAACAGAAAATCAAGCACACAAAGACTATAAGCCAACCCTACAAAAACTAAGCCAAAACACTCCTCTGACGGTCTAACCTCAATGAGGTGGTGGTATGACTGCTTAGCCGGTATGACTGCTGTCGTCGATACGAGATCAAACAATAAACTTAGAATCACTCTCGATCGGATGTGGAGACCACTGAGGATGTAGAGAGACTCAAGGAGAAGCACACAAATGATCGAACGGGAAGGCAAGAACGTCGCTGTCTCCCATTGAAAAAACTTTGGCACTCGGGACGAAGCTAGAAGCGGCCGGTCGATTAGGGAGGCGAGAACGTTGCTATGTCCCATTAGGAAAAACTCAATGCTCAGGACAAAGCTCGTGAGCGACTAGTCGATCGGGGAGACAAGAATGTTTGGCACCTGGGATGAAGTTTGCGAGCAGTTGGTCGATCAGGGAGGTGAGAATATCGTCATCTCCCATCGAAAAACTTGGCACTCGGGACAAAACTCGCGAGCGGCCGGTCGATTGGGGAGACAAGAACGTCATTGTCTCTCATCAAAAAAAAACTTGGTGCTCGGGACAAACCTCGCGAGTGGCCGATTGATCGGAGAGATGAGAACATCACCGTCTCCTATCGGACAAAACTTGACGCTCGGGATGACGCTTACGAGTGGTTGGTCAATCGAGCAGGTGACAACGTCGCCGTCTTCCATCGAAAAAACTTAGCATTCGGGATGAAACTCGTGAGCTGCTAGTCGATCGAGGAGGCGAGAACATCATCATCTCCCATCGAGAAAAACTTGGCATTCAAGATGAATCTCATGAGCGACTAGTCAATCGCAGAGACAAGAACATTGTTGTCTTCCATCGGAAAAAACTTGGTGGGAATAGCGGAGTCTCCCATCTGGAACATTAGAGTCTCGAACATTAGAGTTTCCCATGGTCGGTTGGGGAAGCGAGAACATCAGAGTCTCCCATAGAAAAAAAACTTAGCAAGAACATCAATATCTTCCTTCTGAAAAAAAGAAGAGGGTAAATTGTTGTAGGATCAACCCTAGAGGGGAGTGTTTTCACGCCGAAGCCAAACCATCAAGACGTGCTGGAGTTCGTCGGGGCGAATCGATCGAGCTAGGGGAGCACCTAATCAAGGAGACACTGTCGAGGCGAAGCGATGCTCGGCCAAGGCAAAACCGTCGAGGCCGAGTTGAACTACGCCGTGGCCAAGCTATCAAAGCATGTTGGAGCTTGACAAGGCGAGTCCGTCGAATTAGGGGGCACTAGTCGAGGACATACCATCATGGCGAAACGACGTTCGGCTGAGGCAAAAGCCGTTGAGGCCAAAGTGAACCACGCCGAGATCAAGTCATCGAGGCGTGTTGGAGCTCAGTAGCTCACCGAGATGAGTCCGTCAAAGTAGGGAGAACCCCTAATGCAGGAGATGTCATCCAGGCAATGCAACATTCGGCCGAGGAAAAGCCATCAAGGCCTAGTTGAACCACATCGAGGCATGTTGGAGCTTGCCAATGTGACTCTGTCAAACTAGAGGGAGCCCCTAGTTGAGGAGACGCCATTGGGGTGAAACGATGTTTAGACAAGGCAAAAACCATCGAGGCCGAGTTGAATCACGCCATGACGAAGTCATTCAGGTCTGTTGAAGCTCGCCGAGGTGAACCCGTTGAGATAGGGAAGCCTAAGTCGAGGAGACGTCATCGAGACGAAGCGACGTTTGGCCAAGACAAAAATCGTCAAGACTGAAGTGAATCACGCCGAGGGCAAACCATCAAGACGTGGTGAAGTTTACCGAGTTGAGTCCGTCGGGGAGAGGCGCGCGTCGGCGTGGCGGTACCAGAGCTCGCGGTACAGGAGGAGGAGGACGCGGTCGCCGTCGCAGTAGGGTGCGACGGCCTCGACGGATTTCGAAGGGCGCGTTGTGGAAGAGGCGGTCAGAGAGGCGCTGGAAGCCGCCCTGGTACATCTGGTGGATCTCGTGTACGTTCTTGTCGCGTGCACCACGAACGTCTCCACCGAGTCCGGCACGCATCTGGGGTCATATGCGTCGGTCCTGCCGTGCGGCGGCCGCAGCGACAGCACACCATCCTGCCGTTCGCAGGCGGCCGCCATGTTGGACAGGGGAGCGCTTAGGGTTCGGGGTGGGCGTCGTGCGGGTGGGAGGAGGCTGAGATGAGAGCGTCTGTTTAGCTAGCTTTGGAGTGGGGCTTTGTGGTTGGGTCTCAGCGGGCCTCGTGGAGTCGTGTATGCGGGGAAGGGAGGGGTCTCGATCGGCGCAGACGTGTGGGCGTCGAGATTTCATAGGATTTTAGCCCATTTCCGGCCCGTGGAGGAAGTCTAAGGGCGAAGTCTGGAGGTGGCTCGGAGCGATGCGTGGGCGAAATTGGGGGTATGGTCCCGGATACGGTCCGGAGGGAGTCTGCTTGGAGGAGGTCTGACGAGGTGGTTCTGGACGCGGCCCTTAGCGAGGCACGGGCGGAGTCCAGGGCATGGTCCTGGACACAGTCCGGATGGGGTCCGCCCGGAGGAGGTCTGGTGTGGGAATCCCAAACGCGGTCCTTAGTGACACACGGGCAAAGTCTAGGGTGCGGTTCTGGACATGGTCGAAGGGGTCTCGGCGAGGACCGCCCGATGACCTTCCATGGCTTTATCTTCTTAGATGGTATGGCTTCTCGTTTAAATCTCCACAAACGGTACCAACTGTAGTTGATATGAGACCGGACAGTAAACTTAGAAGTACCCTGGTCAGATGCGGAGACTGTCGAGGATACGGAGAAACTCAAAGAGAAGCACATACATGATCTAATTGTATTCAATATGAGTGTTTAGGGTTTCAAATGGCCTCCCCCTCTCCACTTACAAAAAGTCCTATTTATAGAGTAGAAGAGGGAGACAAGTGAAGTTGCAAATTTACCCTTGCGCTCTAGCTTACTCTTAAGGGTATCTTCGTCCTTTGCACCATGCAGGTTCCCCATGTCCGAGAGACCCCAGGGGGTGGCTCGCGGTTGACCCCTGACCTCGTCCGAGGTTGGCTTTGGACAACACTGAGGTTGGCTCACGGACTTTATCGACATTGGATTGCGGACTCCGCCCGGGGTAGGCCTCTAGACCTCACTCGGGGTTGGCTTCCGGGGTCAACCTCCAAACCTTGTCCAGGGTTAGTCTCCGAACGAGACAACGACCACGCTATGGTCGGACAAAACATCGACAACCACGATGTGGTCGGATGAGGCGTCTACGACCACGAGGTGTTCAGATGAAGTCTCGACCACGCCGCGGTCGAACGAAGCGTCTATGACCACAATGTGGTCAGACAAAGTCCCCACCGCAGGGTGGTTGAATGAAGAGTGGACGACTGTTATGTGGTCGATGAAGTCTCGACCGCGAGGCGGTCGGATGAAGTGTCTACGACCACTATGTGGTTGGACAAAAATCATGACCATGTGGTGGTTGGGCAAAGCCTCTACAACCATGTGTGGATGGACGATGAGTTGACCGCGAGGTGCTCGGACAAATTGTCTACGACTACTATGTGATCGGACGAAAAGTCGACCGCTGGGTGGTCGGATAAATTGTCTACGACCACTACATAGTTGGACAAAGTAGCATGGTGGACTCCCTGGTGTGATGCCTGGCAGGGACTCCCTGGTGGGATGCATGGTAGGGCCTCCGCGCGATCTTTTATACTCCGTAGAGTTGCTCGGGATGGCTAAGTTCCCAGCGCTTCATACTCCGTAGGGTATGCCGAGGTTGAGGCCATCGTGAGATTTTTTATACTCTGTAGAGTTACCCGGGATGCCCGTGGTTCCTATCACCCCGGGACACCTAAGTTCCTAGCGCTTTATAATCTGCAGAGTACACCGAGGTTGAAGCCACATCGTGCGATTTTTTATACTTTGTAAAGTTGCTCAGGATGCCCGTGGTTCCCGGCGCTTTATACTCTATAGAGTACACCGACACGCGAGGCCATCATGCGAATTTTCACAAAATTACGACCTCAAGGAGGTCGGGTGAAGTCTCAACCATGTGGTGGTCGGATGAAGCGTCTACGACAATGAGGCAATTAGACAAAGTGTCTGCGACCGCGATGAGGTCAAACAAAGTCTCAACCGTGAGGCAGCCAGACGAAGTCATGATCGTGAGGCGGTCGGGTGAGGTTAGGATCACGCAGCGGTCGGACGAAGTCACGACTACGATGTGAGCAGACTATGTCTGGACCATGAGGTCAGACGAATGTCTAGACAAATATGTACGACCATAAGTCACTCACCCAGAGGTGAGGAGGCATGGCGTCGAGGCCAATGGAGGCCGGGGGCACGAAGGTCGGCGGCGACAAGGCGGGGTCTAGCAGAGATCGTGCAAAATCCATCAGTGACGCCATTTGCATTGGGGTCAGCGAAGACCGTGCGAAGACCTCGATGGAGATCATGAGAAGTCTCTACACGTGGATGGTGCGAAGACCTCAACGGAGATCATGCTAAGTCCAACGAAGACCATGCAGAGTCTGACGAAGACTAAGCGAAGTCCTAAGGAGGTCATGCGAAGTCCAGTAAAGACCATGTAGAGTCCGATAGAGACCGAGTGATGTCCTGCGAAGGTCATGTGAAATCCATCAAACAACATCCGCATAGAGCTCATCGAAGACTGTACGAAGACCTCGATGGAAACCGCACGAAGACCTCGATGGAGACTACATGAAGTCCTGCGGAGTCCGTACGAAGTCCGTTGAAGACCGAGTGGAGTCCTATGGAGGCCGACATCGACAGGGACACAACCACGAGGAGTTGGTCGAGGGCCGATGACGTCATGACCACGAGGTGGTCAGACGAGCGTCAGCGAAGGTTCGACCCTGAGGGGTCAGATGACATCGCCAAAGGTGCACTAGGTGTTGATGAAGTCAGTGGTGAGGTGAAGGCTTCGAAGCACGCGTGCTCCATCCTGACGCTTTGGACTGGCGTCAATGAAGTCTCAACCACAAGGTTGTAGCTATCGGCGAAGAGTTGGCCACAACACAGTCATAGATGAAGCCTTAAGTGTCTACGACCACGGAATGGTCGAACGAACGTCTATGACCATAAGGGGGGTCGGAGATGAAACCAGTGTACATGCACACGAAGGCCGACTTCCTGGTGCCGTGATGGCAGCAACGAGAGGTGCCCCCCACCTATGCTCGTGCGATGGGGCAGCCATTGATAGCATCTAACACGGTAGACCACCGCCAATGGTAGCATCACTTTTGAAAACCAGCAGAAGCTAGGTGATCCAGGGTGTTCGCGACACAAGCGCTCTGATGGTAGCCCTCTCTAGCACCTTTCCTTGCGCAACTTCTTGCACGAGTCCCCAAGGATGGTGCCAACTATTGTAGCTATGCTACAACAGTGAGTATAAGGTACCCTTCTCCATAGGAGACAGCCAAGAGAACTAAGGAGAAAGAGAGCTGGTGATAAAATAAGTGGATCCCCCTCATGCCCCTCTTGGGGGTTTATATACATGAGTGGGGTAGGATAAGAATTTCTCATCCTACCCCTTAATAATTATAAAAAGTAGGGGTACATTGGTATATTCCTCTATACCATTGAGCCTATTACACATTGGGCCAGTTGTAAGACCTAATCACGAGGGTTGGGCCACCCCTACAACACATGCAAATCAATAATCTTCTGGACTTCTCTATTTGCTTCACTAGTGCGTGAGTCATGTGCATAGATTCTCATTGCTTCCCACGTAATTTTCTGACAATTTTCATCAAGGGTTTGATTTTCTCCCCTAATGTCGGAAAACTATTCTTATCAAATATACTATCAGTGAAATGGGCGGTATGCAAATCTCTTGTCATGAGGTCCAAATACTTTATTATGGATGCTATCTCATACACAACGTATATCCAGAATTTTCGGAAATAGACCATTGTAGTACGCTGTGGTGGGGATATAGGTACATAAACTTTGCAGCCAAACCTACGGAGATGAGAAATTTTTTATGCTAACACTTGCGCTAGTTGCATAGGAGAATGGATATTATATGCCGATGGTCAAAAGTTCATGAGATTTGCTACATGTAGGACTACGTGTCCCCAACATATAGTTGATAAATTACAATTCTATAAAAGTAATTGGGCAATAAATTTAATCATCTTATTTAATGCCTTTGCTAGTCCATTCTGGATGCGAACATGTGGCACAGAATGCTTAACTTTAATTTTCATTGTCATGCAATAATCATCAAATGCCTTTGAAGTAAATTCTACAGTGTTGTCCATTATGGTAGACTTTATATGATGATCAGGAAAATTATTTTTAATTTGAATTATCTACAAGATCAGCTTTGCAAAAACATGATTTCTCGTAGATAATAAACATACGTGCAACCATTTCGAGAAAGCATCGATGAGCACCATAAAATATTTAAATGGCCCTGACAGTGGGTGTATAGGACCACAATATCTCTTTGGATGCATTTCAGGAATGTAGGAACTTCATCCTTCACTTTCAAAGCAGAAGGTCTAATAATTAATTTTCCGGCGGCACATGCGGGGCACACAAAATCTTCTTGATTAAAACAATTATTTGCATCGATATTATGTCTCTATGAATTGTTAATTATATTTCTCATCATCCTAAGATCTGGGTGGCCTAATCCATCATGCTAGAGATAGAAAAGTTTAGAGCTTCTAAATATGGTTTTCAGGGTAGTATAGACTGTGCGTGCCTTAATATAAGTGTAGTATAGCACAGTCTCAAATGAAAGAAGTCTTTCTAATATCCTTTTCCAACTTGCTTCGCACTTTATAATGAGCAGGTATTTCTTACCATACTCTTCTTCAGTTTTAACGTGGAAACATTAGTGCGAATATTTTTGGAATTTAGGAGAGTTCTAGTCGATTCTAAGTACAACAAGGTATCTTTAATGACCAAAATTGTGCCCATTAAGAGTATAATTATGGCTCTTCTTGAGCCTATTATACAAGCATCGCTACCGGCGATAATCGTAAGACTGCTAGCATTCTTATTAATCGATTGAAAAAATTTTATCTCTCTCAAGAAGGTATTCATTGCGCCACTATCGGCTAAGCACACTTCTTCTATAGGACGTCACATGCATTCTAATATAAAATACTTTATTAATATGTAGTAGGAGACAATCAACACATAAATAAAATACTTCAAATATCAGAACAAATCAAGCTATCATTGACTGAATAAATGAATGAATTAATTAATATCATCATATCATCTCAAGAAAATAAATTGTTTGAGTATCATTAATGCAAAATCTAACTTATTCCTTTCACACATGAAATGAATGACAATTAAAGTCTAAATGCAATCTATGCATTTGACTGAATCTGGTAAGAAGTCAGAGACTTCGGCTACTATCTTCTCGGGGCTGAGATGCTCTTCCTGGAAAATCATGGTGGTGGCAGTTGCAATTCAAGAGGGGGTGCGGCTGCAGGAGTGGAGTCAACCTCCATTGGTGCAGGCAGTTGCCAAGAATTCTCCCCCTCAATGAAGGCAAAGTGGGTTTCATGTTGCGTTTTGTTGCCCTTCTTCTTTTTAGCCTGAAAAGCATCGACAACATGTTGTGACTCTCTATAGATCCGCGACCAATGTCTCCACTTGCCACACTTGTAGCAGGTTTGGTCTTATTGACCATAGGGCTTGTTGTCCCGCTTTGGTTTGCTGGTCTTATTTTCTTGTGGACATTTAGCTTGCCTTTCTAGGCTATGGCTTTGTCCTTCCTTCCCCTTTTATTCATTATAGGGTTTCGCACCTTGTAGCTCTCAGCGTTGGCCTCACGACCAGCAGAGCTCCCAGGTGGCTGTGCGACCAAGTTCTTACGGAGAACTTCATCCTGAGCCTCTGCAACCTTTATAATATCAGTCAATTCAGCATACTCCTTGTAGTCGTCTTGACGATTGTTGTGCGCAGACTGCACTGCACTGGGGTGGAAGGTGGAGAGTGTCTTCTCAATCTTCTGCTCATCTATGACTTGCTTGCCACAGAGTTGAAGATTGGTGCAAATTCTGTGTAGAGCAGAATTGTACTCTCCAACGGTTAGATCCGTTCCTACTCTGTCTGAAGAAGAATGGTGTACTTTAGATTCTCGAATCACTTCTTTAGTGCAGTCCATAAGGTTAGCATGCTCTTCTCTATCATGTACTAAGCTTGAGAGTGAGATAGAGGTGGCGCCTGAGGAAGTGAAGTGTCCGATTATTTTCCTCAGGGGTTGGTTTGGCATCTTCCGATACGCCAATCCCAATGGCAGCGTGGAGCTTCTTGACTCCAAATACAATCTTGACGTTAGAAGCCCAAGTTAAGTAATTTTGGCCATGCTGGGCCAGCTCCTCAAAATCTCGATTCGTGATGCATGTCATCTATATGTGCATAAAAGGAATATATAAATTCACTGCAGGTAAACATGCATGAAATAAATTGGGTAATGGTACAAAAGGTTCTCGTAATGTTTCAGAATTTTCTATGCATTTTCTATAATTTTTTGCTGCTAATTTCGGTGATTAAAGGTAATTTAAATACTTACGAGTAATCAAAAAAGTAAGTAAATATAGAAAACATAGAAAATAATAATAGCAGTGGTATGCATGCTTCAATAGATAAAAACCATTCAAAATTTGAATTCCCGAGGCCTTTTTATGCTGGAATATGAATTTTCAGTTAATTTTGCAATTTTTGACAGCTTATCCGCTAATTTTCAGTTCTGAGAAAATTTTTCACGTAATTTGCCAATTTTTTGAGGGCTCTTTGCAAAAATTTGGGACCCTCATCCGGGCCATTCCCTGGCCTAGTTTTTGGCCCACACCCACATGGCCCACTCCAGCCGGGTCAAGAAGAGGAAGGGGTAGGGTTTCCCTACCCCTATTCATGGTGGTGGCGGCGCACCTGGGCGCGCAGCAGTGGCTGCGTTTGGGGCAACGACGCGTGCGAGCGACCAATGGCTCGAGCAGCGTAGGCGAGCAGCGGCTTGAGTAGCGCGGGCAGTCGGCGGCACGTGCGAGAGTGGTAGCACATTTGTACGGGCGGCCAACGGATCAGGCATCGCAGGCGGTGTGTGCGGGCGGCCGGCGGATCAGGCGAAGCGGACGGGCGGTGGCTTGTGCAGTAGCGACAGCGACCATGTGGGGCCGAGCTGCGGCGATGGCGCTCATGCAGGGCGGTGGCAGCCATGTGGGGCCGGCGGTGGCGCTCACGCAGGGTGACGACGACAATGCGGGGCCGATGGCGGCGCTCACACGGGGCATCAGCGGCCATGCGGGGTCGGTTGGTGGCATTCGACACGAAGCGGCTGTGCGAAGTGGCCATGCAGGGCCGGCGATGGCACCCGATGCAACGTGGTGGCAAGGCGCACCCGACGTGACATGACGATAAGTCTGCCGTAGCCACATTCGGGTGGGACGGTGCCGACGACTTGGCGGCGTGGCCACGTGC
Source organism: Dendrocalamus latiflorus (assembly GCA_017311315.1). Lineage (NCBI taxonomy): Eukaryota > Viridiplantae > Streptophyta > Magnoliopsida > Poales > Poaceae > Dendrocalamus > Dendrocalamus latiflorus. The sequence goes on from CM029627.1 coordinate 12,823,416, forward strand.
GAGCGACGCAATGGCCATACGAGCAGCGTGTCGCGTGCGGGCAGCGTGGCAGTATGTCTTTTTTCTCTCTTTTTTCAATCTACAGTACAATCAATGTCTACTCTCTCACGCAAATCGATCGATCGGCTAGGCCGACGACTTCAAGTCAGCTCATGGTAAATTGAAGTGGATTTGCATCATAGAAAATAGTCTAGAAAGTAAAAATTTTGCGGAATTTAAAGCGATCTAGATAGACAATTCAATCTGTGAGTATCGTGCTTCAATGATTACCTTAGATCCACTAGAGTGATTCATGCTGATAACGTGTTGAGAATCCGTCGCTGGCGAGTCTAGTTCGAGCGATTTCTCCTAGACAAAAGATGGATCAAACACAAATAATGCAAGAACGAATAATAAATTAAACATAGAAAGGGGCCAGAGGGTCTGAGAGTCAGAACTAAGAGGAGAGACTTGAGAGGAGAGCTGACTGCTTGAGAGAGAGGCTGCAGCCCTAGCTTCTCCCGTGGGATGGCAACTGGGGACTGGACCAATGGGCCATTCGGCCTGCACGGCTGGGGCATGGTTAGTCCGACCGTCCTGCGCCAAGGCCCGAGAGAGGAAATACAACAATTTAAGCTCAATTATTAGTATATATATGTATTACATCTTATATATAATGAATTTTTTATTAAAATTTTTGGATATTCAGTTAAATATCTATGAATTAGTGTAGACTTGCCCCTATCGCCTAAAATAAACAGAAACAAACATAACGGTCAGTGGTACACGTCGTCTTGATCGTGATGTTTACGAGGTGAGCGCAACAATATTGGATATATTAATGGAGTGACGACGCGGAGAGGCAAGAGGTGAACAAGAGAAGAGGAAGAAGCGGAGGAGAAGCGGGAGAAGCGATCTCGCGGACTTCAGAGAGAGAGACTGTTTGACCTCGACGCTGGTACATATACATTATCCAGTTCTCCACTCTAGTAACACGGCGAGGGTGCCTCGTTGCAGGGCCGGCCTTGAGGGGGGCGAGAGGGGCGGTCGCCCCGGGCCCCCAAAATCCAGGGGCCCCCCATATACTATGTAGAGTATATACATGCAACAAATAGAAGGCATGGTTAAATACTTTAATACTTATAGAAATGAAGGGTTTGCTTTGAGTATGATCATTGCGGCAACGCGTCTACTCGTGGGCCATGTCTGCTCAGGGAGCCCCGCTCGCCCAGTCCTCCCCGGCCGTTCGCGTCCACGTTGGGCTTCACGTCTACGCGGATCCTCGCGGCTGCTTCGGTGCACCTTTGCGCTCCCACCGCCTTCGCCTCGCGCTCCTGAAAATGCGCTTGGTTGGGCTACAATACAACCAGTCAAACCAGATATCTAGGCTGGATTCCTCTGGAAAAAGTTATCTACGCAAGACTAGGGCATGCATTAGTGACATAGACTATAGATTTCTATAATACACCTCTTAATATATTATATATATAGATAAAATTAAAAGTAATGCATATAATAGATTCTCTACATAGTTATCAGTAATGGTCTTATCAATTAATAAATTATTTATATAGTTGTCTATACAATGATATACACAGTAATAAATTATCTATAAAATCGCTTGTTAAATAATAGATATCATTTTCTCTCTTCTCCACATCAACTAAAATCCTATGTGATATAGATTTACATATAGCCGATATGTACCATTATACATGCATTTAGGGCATATACAATAGAGTGACATAAACTGTTTATAAGAGGTGTCACAATGAAATTTTGCTAAGATGGATAAAAGAGAAATAGGAGAGTGAAGAAGGTCGACTGTAATTCTATATATGGTTCGAAACGCGAGAAAATAGTCTGTTATAAATGACTTTCGTATCATTGTATTAATATGGACTATATTTTATAGATTAACTCAATACAAATAACTTACATACAACCTATTATAAAATATGTCTTTAATATTATTTACGAATGATATAAAATAATATTATCGATAATAGCTGTGTATACAAATGTATATGTTTAGTGGGAATCGTTAGCTTGTTGATTTGACAGTTTGGCGGCTTCCTGATTTGTTTCCTGTCTAAAGCGTCACGCAACACCACGAGCCAAAACGGCAAAACCTGTTGTTCACACGCGACGCAAGCCAAAACCAGCGGTGACTACAGTTTCCACATCGAGCAAATCGCAATTATGTGGCACGGCACTACGGCGTCATACCGTCTAACGGACGACATCGACCGAATGCCACGACGACATAGCTCCGTCGACCTTTTAAACTGTGGCTGATGATATTTTTAATAAATTTAATAAATAGTATCAATTGAGAAGTTAAAAAAAACTAAAAGATCGAAGCTACATTCACGTTTAGCGACCGAGCCCCACCGAGAAGGTTCCAGTTGTAGGCTGTAGCGCGCAATCATGGCGCGCGGCCCACTTTGCGTGTTTATCCTACGTACACTTTCGTCTGGCTTTGCTGCACTGCACCGTCCGTTCTTCTCCTCGTACTCGTGTATAACTAGAGCATAACGCGAGAGAACTTCTCATCATCCATTTGTGAAGTACCAAGCTTCGTGACTCTTCAGAGAGAGACAGAGTGTGTGTGTGATGGCGGAGGCTAAGGCGCCTACCGACGCAATGTCGTCAGTGGCAGAGGAGGCGCCGGTGACGGCCGACCGGCCTGTCCGGGCAGACCTGGAGACGCACCTTCCAAAGCCTTGTGAGTTACTTCGGTTCTTCCGTGCCTTGATCCGTCAAAAAAAAATTTGCGACGGTTTCCTCAGCAAAGCAATGATAATAATATGCATGCAGACTTGGCTAGAGCTCTGGTTGCGCCCGATGTGAACCATCCTGAAGGAACCGAGGGGCACGACCACCGCCAGATGAGCGTGCTGCAGCAGCATGTGGCCTTCTTCGACCTGGATGGCGACGGCATCGTTTATCCCTGGGAAACTTACGGAGGTAATGCACGATGACCCGCAGGCCCTGCTTGGAACTCAAAAGGAGTAATTTCATACGAAACAGTTTGATTTCTGTAGGTATCTAGAAAAATTCAGGTGTTTCAACCGGGGTTTAGTAGTTTGTGCAGTTTGCTCTACACATACAAGATATATATAGTGTCTAGCTAGCTATGGCTCACGTAGAGTATTTTCGGGAAAATATGCTGCCGTGCACTTGCCAGTCGACTGTTCATCGATGGTTATGTTGTTGTACGAGACGCAGGATTGCGGGCACTGGGCTTCAACGTGATTGTGTCGTTCATCTTGGCAATAGCCATAAATGTTGGTCTAAGCTTCGCAACTCTGCCTGTAAGTACGAAAAAGTCGACTTGGGGAACATTCGTCGATATATATATAACTCTGAACTAGCAAGCTCTTATGCATCTGCGCTTTCATGATCCGGACAGAGCTGGATACCATCTCCCCTGTTCCCAATATACATCGAAAACATCCACAGGGCTAAGCATGGCAGCGATTCCTCAACGTATGACACCGAGGGAAGGTAATTTCAATCCATTTGCAAAATTAATTGCTAGTTCAAAACTTTATCATCTGGTAGTTACACGCCGACATGTCCAATGACGTTGCTATTGTGAAACAGGTTTATGCCGGTTAATTTCGAGAACATCTTCAGCAAGAACGCTCGCACGGTGCCGGACAAGCTGACATTTGGCGATATTTGTCGTATGACCGAGGCCCAACGGGTGGCGTTTGACTTATTTGGAAGGTGAACACCTGTGACGTTGATTCGACCATTTGCATAAGTTACTTCTAGTGTCCGATGCTTCCCTTTGCTCACGACAATGACAAAAATGCTTATTAATTCTGCGTGTAAATTCATATGTATTCAGGATAGCGAGCAAGGGGGAATGGATATTGCTGTACGTGCTTGCAAAAGATGAGGAAGGGTTCCTTTCGAAGGAGGCTGCTCGCCGCTGCTTCGATGGAAGCCTGTTCGAGTCCATCGCCCGGCAAAGGAGGGAAGCCCACGAGAAGAAGCAGTAGACTGCTGTGCTGCCATCCCGGACAGTGCTTGTGTATGACCGGACTAGCTATCTCGTGTATGCCTAAGAAATACAACAAGGGAAATAAAGTTGAGGACTTCAAGATTGTTCTTTTACTAGAAAATAGATTGAAGGTGTGCTCGTGTTATCGATATATCAACATTCTGTAACCAGTAATATTGTGAAAATCCCTGTGGCGTGAATTAATTGTGATGGGACTCGTTGGAAGAGAAGAGCATTAGAACAACGAGAGGCGCCAACAACAAGAAGAGGAGGGGGCGGAGATTATGCGTACCGAGGAGGGTCTTGTTGGACCTGAAAGCGGCAGAGAGGACGGCGTATACCGGCGGCATCGTGCCGGAGGTGAGCGCGAGGGCGGCGGAAGAGCGTGCGCGAGGGAAAAGAAGAGAGGTGGAGAGGTTCGATCATGTCAGGGCCGCTGGATGGGTACAAATGAGACTGTTCGGCCCACATCTAGGCCCAAATAGTCCAAGCAAACACGTAACCCAGCCCATAAGTAGACAGAGGCAAGAGCCCGGCTGAGGGCCTGAGGCTAGGGGTTATTAATAGGGTGGGTCCAAATGAATTAAACAGTGCGAGTCCTTAGTTAGGTTAGCTTTGGATAGATAAAAATGGATTGAAGAGGGAACGGGTTGGGTTTCCTAATAAAAAGGGTTGGGGTGATGTGAGGTGAGGTGGCTTTAGAAATTTTGGGTTAAGATCGGGTTGTGAATAGATTCAACTCGTGGCATGACCTAATAGGGTGGCACTTGTATTATCTAAAGGCTTAGACTATCATATTCAGTTATAGCTTTCTATAAAAGCATGTAAGAGTCACATATGCACATATACATACTAATTTACACAGAGTAGCTCTATACACACAGAATCATCTGCAACAAACTTCAATCGATTTCGTAAAACTTTTATAGTGTAAACGTGATGTTGAAATTTCAAATACCGAAGTTTTACGAAAACTTCCTATAAAAACATGTGTGGCCCACGTGTACGCCTAGTCCTGTCAATTTCTAAATACTGAAGTTTTACGAAAACTTCCTATAAAAAGTATGTAGAACCCACGTGTACGCCTAACCCTACCAATTTACACAGAGTAGATTCCCTTCATGCAGAATCATTTACAACAAATTTCAATCGATATCGTAAAGCTTTCATAGTGTGAATGGAGATTGAAATTTCAAATATCGAAGTTTTACGAAATCTTCCTATAAAGCATGTGGGGGCCCACGTGTGCACCTAACCCTATCAATTTGCATAAAGTAGCTCCCCTATACGCATAATCATCTCCAATAATTTTTAATTGATTTCAAGAAACTTTTATGGTGTGAACGTGAGGTTGAGATTCAAAATTCTGAAGTTTTACAAAAACTTCCTGTAAAAGCATGTGAGGCCACGTATGCATCTAGTCTTGCCACTGTTAGATCTTTTGCGCCTTAGATTTTACAATTGGATTCGTTTTTCTATTTCTCGCTTGAAGACATCTTCTCATATTAGGTTGTATATTTGTCTAGCTGTAACAACCTTTTAACATTGGTTTTGTGGAGATAAAACAGGAGTTGAGGCCGACTGCTGAAATTACTTGAACCTCAAGACGCCAACAGAGGCCTCCGGACACGAGTACACGACGTTCGGTGCGTCCCGCGCCACGTTACGGCCGCGCAAGGGCGAACGCCATGCACGCGCCCACGTCGTGCCGCGGTGCCCTTCTCGGCGGCCACGTCCCCACGGCTCCGAGCCGACCGCTCTATATGCGCCTGCGCGGCCCTGGCACTAACTACAATATTAGAGGCACTACTCCGCCAAGTCCACTTGCGAGTTTCTCCTCTCAGTCTCCCACGTCTGCGATTCTGTCGAGTCACTCCTTCGTGCCACGCGAGCTAGTGCGCCACTCTAGCGCGCGGTAGCAAAACTGCAAAAGCAAAGATGCAGGGGCCGGCCAACGGCGACCGCGGCGCGACGAGGGCGGAGGGGAAGGGCGACGCCGGCAAGGTCGGGGACTTGCGCGGCATGTCGGCCGTGGAGGCGAAGGACTCCCTGACCATCGTGGCGCTGCAATCTCCGGTCACCGCCGTGCGCCCCGTCCGCGGCGACCTCGAGGAGCACGTTCCCAAGCCTTGTGAGCAACACATATATATATACACACGCTATTTCAATCGGTCACTGTGGCGTTTATATGATAACAGTCGTGATTTGCCTAATCAAGAGGTCTTAATAATGGGTTGAGCAGATTTGGCGAGAGCTCTGGCGGCTCCGGACATCTACCACCCCGACGGAACCACGGATGATCACAAGCATTACCATATGAGCGTGATGCAGCAGCACGTCGCCTTCTTCGACCGCGACGACAACGGCATCATCTATCCATGGGAAACTTATGATGGTGTGCACATATAGGATCGCTGCGTCTCCTACTGATTGCTAGTCCTATTCCAGTACTACTCACGAACATGCATATTATACTGTGCAAATTAGTAAGGTACATTAACATCTTGTCATGCATGTATGATGTACTAATCTAGGATGCCGTACGTGATCATGTCTTTCTTCATCGCTCTACTCGTGAACGTGGCCATGAGCTATCCCACTCTACCTGTGAGTGAGCTCACCAAGAATTTTTTACTTCAGCAGCAATCGGATGGCCGTAATTATATATTTTGCTACTATGTTTCTGCAACGCATTTTAACTGCGATTTGAGATTGTAGGGTTGGCTGCCGTCTCCTCTCTTCCCAATTTACATCCACAACATCCACAAGAGTAAGCACGGGAGTGACTCCAAGTCCTATGACAACGAGGGCCGGTAATTGATATTATGTTAATCCCACTACTGCTTTTATTTTGCAAATACATGAACAATGAAAATCTTTTGTACCGACTGTAAATGTAAAAACTTTGGGGGTACAGGTTCATGCCGGTTAATTTCGAGAACATCTTCAGCAAGTACGCCCGCACGTCCCCTGACAAGCTCACCTTCAGGGAGCTGTGGCAGATGACCGAGGGGAACCGGGAGGTGTTCGATTTCTTTGGCTGGTAAGCACCGATCAACATCAATTCAACCTTACTACGAACCAGGACGACCAAAACTCAAACTGTTGTGATTGAAACGTTGCAGGATTGCGTCGAAGCTGGAGTGGACGATCCTCTACATACTGGCGAGGGACGAGGAAGGGTACCTGTCGAGGGAGGCCATGCGGCGCATGTACGACGGGAGCCTCTTCGACTACGTAGCCAGGCAGCGGGAGGAGCACACCAAGATGTCCTAGATGTGCTGTGATCATGTGAGCCTGCCGCAGGGAAGGGAGATGATACTGAACTTGCCATGGTTTCCCTGTATGAGAGACCCAGATGTGGTGTACTGGTGTATCGTTCATGTGTAAAGAAATAAAAAAAACAATGGGATTTGCCGTGTTGTACGCAAGATGATGTTCCTTAGGGGGTTGCCAGTACTTTCGGTGGTGATGGTCGTCGTCCTTTCTACCCTTACGTCGCCGACCGAAACGTTTGGCCGTCGTTTCTACCCTTTCCAGGGCTGGCGGACGGCTCTGCTCGCGCAGTTCGGTCCGGGCACCGAGGAGGCGAGGACGGCGATTGCTCTGCTATCCGGCCGGACCGTCGCAGTCTCGCCTCTTTACTGGTCAAATCTCTGTGAAAAAATCCCAGAAAATTCATGGAGATGCGGAATAGAGTGGTAAACCATCCTACAATTTTTTTTAACTTGGATACAATCAGCAGAGGGCGACATGAAAAAGAGGGATCTTAGTTGAGTTGTGGAAGCCGAGGTTATGTTTGAAATGATAGACGATCAATACTGTCGCGGAAAAGAAAAAAACTTTACGCGAGTGCAACAGAGGTTGGGGCTGGGATACATCATCTCTTCTGAGTTCTGAGCAATCTACTCTTGTAGCGATACCATCTGCTTTGTTTTCTTTATTATCTCTTTCGAGATCTCTTTTCGATTCTTAAGACCACTCTTTCAGCAGGATACTATCTGCTTTGGTTCTTTATTATCTCTTTCGAGGAAACATTAGGATTATTCAAGGGCTATATTTCATTGGATATATCCGCCTAGGTCGACGTTTCAATCTTTTTTAGACGAAATGGGTAGCATTTTATTAGCTTAACCGATGTTACAAATGATACCCTGTTTCATTTTTTTTATTATATTACACTTTTCTTTTTTGTCTGTCAATCAATATTTTAATGGCAATAGAATTTCGTAATGATGAAAAAGAAAAGGTAGCAATTTGAAACGCAAATTGAATTTTAACGCTGTCTCACAATTCGAATTTTTTTCCGAACGGTCGAAGAACTCAGCGAGCCAATTGAGCAAGCGAGCGTGCGGTAGCTAGGTGTGGAATTGGGTCTTCGGTTCCCAGCCTGATCAATGCGAACCCAAAAATGAAATTCGGGTGCTGCGAACGACTGCATTGCGTAGCCACACCCCGTAATGCGGGTGCAGCATACTGTTTTCCGCGTACATTTTGTTACAACCATTCAATATGTAATGCAGATAAAAACCTTCCACGATGGCCTATTAGCTCAGCTGGTTAGAGCGTCGTGCTAATAACGCGAAGGTCGCAGGTTCGAGACCTGCATGGGCCAATACTTTTTGCACCTTTATTTTCTTTTCTTATTTCTTTTTTTTACCCCACCTTCCTACTTCTCAATGTCTGTATAGCATGCACGTTTACTAAGGTAATTTCCGTTTACTTGTTTAGACCGTTTTGTACCAATCTTGAAGTCTTCGTAGATCTAATAGCCAGCAGACTCGGGGCATAATTTTTTTTTACTGCTGTTTATGGATTTTGTTAGCGGCTTATAAGCATAATAAATAGTAATTACTAAAATAAGTGAAGATAAAAACCAGATAAAAAACCGAAAAGAATAGTCTTTTGGTGTTTAATTATCCTTTTTAAATAATATTCATGCACTCATTTTTATTTTCATTTCCCCCTTTGTGCCAACCATTTTTTGCATATTTTTAAATTTTGTGAACTGCTCATGCTTATGCTTATGGAATACCTACTATCGTGGGAGTCTATTTTAAACACAGGAATTACACAAGATTAAAATTGTTGTGTAATTCTGTGTGTTTGTAAGAAATACAAAACTAAGGATGTCATTTTGTGATTCACATTAACTTTAATAAATATGGTAATTACCGGTACCACACTGAAATAATTTGATATTTACTAATACGAGTAGGTAATTTTAAAAAATATAGTATCTATATACTACAAACAAGTAAGGATATCTAAGTTACCTCCTTCGCTTCGGAGGTTAAGAAAACTCTATAATAATCCTTAAATCAGGAAAAAAACAAAAACTCTTAGAAATTCTTTCAATAATCGAAAGAAAAAACTTATAAACGCGTTAGTATCATAATTGCATTTGTCATTATCACCAAAATCAACTTAATGAAGTTTGAACTTACAACTTGCTTTGCTAAACATTTTCTCAATCACACCACGTCCACCAGTACAACTACTAGCTCCACTACCAGATCCAGTACCAATGCCAAGAGCTATACTAAAGCTATCGCTCGAACCACCATGCCAACTCTGATAATACCTCAATTATTCTAGAACTGCGATCTGTATTTGCTTCTCCTCATCACTAGGAAAACCGTGTGATGCAGAGTGAACATTCTCCATTCCTTCCATCACCTCTTGGTCGATTCTTAGTTGCCTCTCTTTATTTTGCCTCCTTTGCCTTCCTTCCTTCAACTCACATTGCATTGCTTCATGAACTGCTTTAGGCACATCAGGGCATGACCTAACATCTCTGGATACCCCTGCTAGATGCTACTTCAGCCTAGTTGCACCACCACTTTTCCCTGTCCAAAGGCAGTATTTACACTTGAACTCACTTCCAATGGAAATTCCATGAGTCCACGCATTTTCCATGCTCCTGTCTCGTACTGATCCTACAATTCCATGCATGAAAATCATAATAGTATTTATATCTTTGCTGTGAATAGAATGGTTGCAATTGCTGGATCAGTAATTCAACTTGAAACTGATATTTATATATTTAAGACTTCAACTGTATTTTGCTTGTGTATGAGTCAAAGTACATGTATATAATCAAGTTTGGTGTAACATAGGCTGTCACTCAATATTAAGTTTGGTGTACGTGTTATCTGTTTTGTTCATCAAAGATTTGGTTTCATAATTTTAGAACCTTTTCTGTCACTCAATGTGTTTCAAGACCTATTTTATCACAAACTATGATTCACCTGAGTTCTTATCTCACATCTTTGTTTCACTTAATAGTCGACACTTTATAGCAGCTGAAAATCATGACTAGTGTATCTGGTTCCTCTGTTCCACAGTCCAGCATTCATTGGGACAGAGCGAACCTTTTCTCCATGAGTTTTCAACCATCTTGTTTATTGAATTTTGTAATACAAGTCTATCCCTAGATTTCTCCAATTTAGCAAAACATGGCATCACTGATTTGAAAACTTACATGGAAATGTTATGGTACTTCCCACAGCCTTGCTAGCGCCGCCTCCGCCCCTTCCCTTGACGGCACCACTACCTCCACCTCCATTCCCCCCGCCGCATGTCCCTCTTAAACATGCAGCTATCCGCCACCCACAGCCTTGACGGCGCCGCCTCCGCCCCCTCCTTTGCCGCCTCTGCCTCCATTCCCGCTACCACATCTCCCTCCTCCCTTGCCGCCGCCGGATTCGCCTTCCATCATGGCAAACCCTAGCCGCCACTCAATATACTCACGAATTGCAAATGGGGATCTGGGGGTGCTTTCTAGGCCGTTTCATAGGGGCATTGGCAAGAATCCGCATTGTGCTACTGCGTAATACCTTGGGCCGATATAATTCAAATAGGGCTTAATATTTTGTTCGTTTTGAGCCTCTCTTGAGATAGGCCGAAAAAACCAAAATTCGACGATTTTCAAGAATTTTAGGCCGAAAATGCAGTCCCTTGGCTCTGCAACATCACTCTCGTTGCCTGCCGTGATAAGGCGATAACAAGCGGTGCACGGCTAGGGTTTAGTCATAGGGATTTCGTTCTTGGCAAGCTTTTGTCGACATCGAATACGGTTGAGTATGCATTGGACCTGCCGTTTCCTTGTCTGCAGTACATCAAGAATGGTTTCAGGCTGGTTGAATGACATGCTCTTCTATCAACACAGTACGCCCTTTTCTTTTGGCACCACTTGGTCTCACAAATTGTTGAGCATTCATGCACGGAGCTCGTGCAGTGGTTTTGTTGCAGCCTGTCAGTGTGTAGTTGTGCCCTGCTGTTTCGAAGAGGTAGTTTAGTTTGCATGAAGCTGGCGTAAGAAAATTGAAGAAACCGATTGTTGTTCATTGGAAATCCTACAAACCAAAGATGCCCTGAGCCTTTTTCACGCCAAGCCATGGCCACGGTTAGATGTGTTATCTGCTTATTCATCTGCACTTTCACCGTTGCTCTCTGAACATCCATCAATCGGTAGCATAAGAATTCGACAATTTCACAGGAGGGAAGTTCCCCCACTCCGTTTGATCAACCGGAAGTGAGCGTTCCGCTGTTGAACTCGTGGGAGATCGATTTGTTGCCTCCAACTCCGATTGACTAGTGGCTACACACGCCTACACCTCGGCCGATGCCGCGCCTTCGGAATGCCATTGCACGAAGGAAAGCCACATCGGCACGGCGTTTTCCACGCCGCGCCGGTGCAGTTCGCGCGGCGCTCCGTGACCCGCGCGGCACGGCAGGCGCGGGGGGAAAGCCCTGGGATTCTGAACAACGCCATCGCCGGCCTTCAGGTTCTCGGAAGGCGGCGGTGCTGCATCTTTGTTCCTACGGTTAAAACTGCTGCTCGCGTTAGAAACCAAAACTACAGAAACAAGCATGCCAATTTATTCTTGACAGCTTAATTCGATCGGTCTCGACAGCAGCTGGTCAGCTCTCATCGTTACTCCGTTTCCAGTCTTGAACTGATTTGAATCGAAAGCACGTTTCCTAAGGGATGCGGTTCACACGCATGACCTACAGACGGGAGCTCGGGCTTACACGGCTGTACGACATACCTTTTGACTTGAGAGAAGATATGGCCACAGAGTCAGGGACGGGCACGTGAGATGCATTAAACTGGACGCCGATGTTTAGCTGGCTGCACCGTGCATGCCCACGAGGTCCTCGCGCTTGCGAATTGACCTACGCCATCAGACAAGATCGTTTGATCAGATCATCAGACGCCAAGTGTGGTTGACAAATGGCTTTAGCTGTCTATTGTCCGAAACAAAAGCAAAATCGAGTTTTTAAGCTGCACTTGCAGGTTTTGTTCTCCTAGCTAGCTTGCACTTGCAATAGAAAACAAGTGCACACCATTTTTTTTTTGCCAAAAACCGGCCGGTAACCGGTAATAGCTGCATACTATGGATTTTTTTCCGACTGAAAACCGGCCGGTAACGGTATTACCGGGTTTACCAATGACCCCCGGTAGAAATCTAAACCGGTTTGGAAAAATTCATTTTGCATAAATTTTGTCAAATTTTGAAGTAATTTTTGCCAAAATTTGTTTAAAAATTTTTGGCTGATATTTTCAACCGATTAATCGGCCGGTATGAATTTAAATTTCAATTTTCATTTGAATTTTTCGTACGGGATTTCTCAACAAAACAAAAACCAGCTCAACCAGACTTATCGGTTCCCTCCAGTTAAAAATAAAAACCGGTAAAAAAACCTGATGCACACGAACGTTGCATTCTAAGTAAGCTTGAAAAGCATGGCACGAGACCGGTGGAGATGAAGCTTAGTTGAAGTTTTTTCTTTCTAGAACGAGCAAACGGTGTCGATCTCGAGCTTGTTTCCTGTAAATTCGATAACGATTCACGTGCATGCACCCGCTTGAACACGCTTTAGATGAATCTGGCGACCGATAAGCAATACGGTCCTTGTGATATAAGTCAAGGCACGAGAGGTGAGATCTCGAGGAATTGATGCCTCTAAGCTGCCTTCTCCTCCCAAGAAAACACCCAGAGGGGGAGAGAGAGGGGGAGAGAGAGAGAGAGAGAGAGAGCGCGCGCGCGAGAGAGAATGTTGCTAAGGAGCTCGTCCACGCCATTCCTGCACTCCTTCCTCTCCTCCTCCCCCTCGTCACCTTCCTCCCTCCAGCTCTGCCGAGCCTTCTCCGACAGCCACCTCCCTTCCCTCCACCCATCCTCATCCAACGACAACAGCAAAACCACCGGCCTCCACACCGAGCTCTCCTTCTCCATCTACAACACCTTCAACAAGGCACCGCCGGCCCAACCACCCCACCAAGAGAAAGAGCAGGACCAGGACCAGCAGACGGTGCAGCAAGAGCAGCCGGAGCTGCCGCTGTTCCTGGCGAGGGGCCTCGGGATCGACCGCATCGCCTCCGGGCTGTTCACAGCCGGCGCTGCCAAGTCCAAGGCTGCCGCAGCTAAGATGGATGGCGTGGATGACCGGCTGCGAGACGAGAAGGTGGTGGCGCTTGACGCGCAGTACAAGAAGATGGTGGACGAGCAGCCGGGCAACGCGCTGTTCCTGCGCAACTACGCGCAGTTTCTGCACGAGGTATGACCTGTCACTATTCAATACTGAAGTTTCGTCCTTCTGAGAGAAGGATTCACAGTGCCCACAGTAGCCAATAGGACGTCGGTAAAGAATTGCACCGGCCGTTTTCATTTAATTTGCTCTGAAATAAAAAAATAACTGGAGTGCAGATCTGGGGGCTAGGATTGATTAAGGCGCCGTTTTGGAACGCGGGATTCCCTGTATAGAGAAATGGTTAATGTTTACCAATCTACTGATCACTTGAATTGAGTTGAACAAAAAACATGAAGAGAAAATTAGACTAAAGTCACAGGCTATGTGCATCTGCCATTACTAGATAAAAAAGAAGATCAAGTTAGATTGACTTCGTTTCTTTATCAACACAGGCCTTGATTAACATTTGGTTACAGAGTAGCATAACTATACGACGCTATTGACTGATCAGGTAAAGGGTGACCCCAGAAGGGCCGAGGAGTACTACTCGCGCGCCATGCTCGCCGATCCCAGCGACGGCGAGATCATGTCGCAGTACGCCAAGCTGGTCTGGGAGGTGCACCATGATCAAGACCGATCCCTCAGCTATTTCCAGAAGTCGGTGCAGGTTGCCCCACAGGACAGGTCGGTAGCCGTCCACTATAAGCATATTTGGCTGTACTGCAAAACATATATATGCATTTCGAATCCTTAAGCTCTAACCCTGATGACATCGTGTTCTGGCTGTGGCAGCCATGTTCTCGCAGCGTACGCCAGCTTCCTGTGGGCACAGGACGACGATTTCGGTTTCGGAGAAGATGAGCAAGACATGGGTGGAGCACTGGAGCATACCGGGCAACAAGGGCAAGTAAGAGAACTGGCTTCTGTGCCCGTCTGATCATCCGGCCATGGACACAGTCGAGGCTTGCTAACGATGTGTCATGTTTGTTAGTATGGAACTGGCGAGACGTGTTTGAAATAATCAGCGAATAAATAACATAGCGTCTTGGGGTGTGGTTTGTAAACTTTGGTGAACTACAGATATTATGCTGTTTTTCATGGTTCAAAATAGACGCAAGTACCTTGTATTACCCCGTTAATTACCTGCTTGTGGAGTCTCATCCATGCTGGCTTCCGACACTGGAGAATGGCACCTTGATGGGCGGGCAGTGGCACAGGCTTTTGTGCATTCCTGCAACTGTAGTAGCTGAATCTGTAGGCAGATTGTACAACGTACTATTTACCGATCCGGAGTAAAAACGGCGCATGTAGCCGTATGAACGTTCGTTAGGTCGCACGATTAGCTGGCACTTTCTCGAGGTAGCGAGGGCCCAGGGCTGAGCACTAAGCGGCTGTTTGGTTGTCTGCATGGGCTGATGCAGCTGTATGAGCGTGGCCAGGCTGAGGTGGGAAGCTCCTCAGCCTGGCTCCAGTTTTTTTTTTTGCATCAACTTATGCAGGCTCTCTCCTCCATGCAGCCAATCAAACACCATCTCCCTGCATGCGCTGGTGCAAGCCACCTGCATGCAGGCAACCAAACAGGCCCTAACTGAACGCGGTAGCCGACCATGTGAGGCCACGCGCTCAACACTCAAAGGGCGCCGGTGGTCAGCCATTTATTCTGCACGCTTCTTGGGTCAGCAACATCGCGTATGGATGAATTCTTTTGGGTTGTAGTTTATTGTTTAAATTTTTTGAATTTTGACTGTTTGCAAGAGAAATTACGAAGAGGAAAATAGACATACGATTTTGACCGGTATAGCTAAAGTCGGTATAGTGTATACTATAATCAACTGGTAAATCTTGCATTGAAAAAAAATACCGTTTGAAAGCTAGTTACTGTAGCAAAAAGTAAAAAAGCCAAAGCAAAAGCTCTGCCAAACTTAGTGTGTTTGTTCTTCGTAGCTTGAGACTAGTATGCACACCGGCCTTCACATAGTCGTCAGACGCTGGCCATATAACCCCGATGTTTCTTTCATAAGAAAAGGGACGAGGATTTAAGCTTTATGCCTTGTTCCAAACAGTTTCAGTTTCTGACCTTTTTCTTTTGATTTATTTAAGCTAGAAACCACTTGAAATACATCAACTTCTAATTTGGGCTTTTTCAGCTTCTGTGTCTTTTCTTTTTTTTTCCTTATTCATTTCCATTGTCCATGACGATATAACGGTTTTTTTTCTTAATTTTTCCTTAAAAAACTAATAACCGCTTAAATACAATTTTAGCCAAAAACCATAGCCAAAAGCTTAAGCCCAAAGATAGTTAGAGCACCACCTAAGCATGCCATTTTGCTAGGCATGTGCATTTGGTTAGTTTGATAAAATCGGTTCGGTATGTATGGTAAATACGGTATTGTTAGTTTGGTAACATACAGTATTTTTGAAAATACAGTTTGACAAGTAGGGGACAATATACTACCGGCAATATAAAGATTCGATGGCATATTATGTATAAAGTAATAAAACATAATGATTAATGTTGTGCTCTGCTATTGATACTAGTCAAGAACCCAGTGTTCATCATAACTCTGAAGGCTTAAAAGAGTTGTTGTGCTCATGTGCTGTGTATGATCATGCATGCAATCCTAGCACTAGTCTCTATGGGCTGATTAATGCCAGTGGCCCACTGACGCAACAAGCCGAAAGGCTCCCCAGCCCACAGGCCTCTCACCCAACACAGCAGCTCGCAAGTAATTAGGATGGCTCGACGGGCTGGCCGCTGCGCGCGCTACTACTACACACTACGCAGACTGAGTGTTCGATTTTTTCGGTTTCGAAAAAAAAAACCTGGATCTCGTACAACAACCGATCAAACTAAGTTGACGGTTTCATTCGGTTTTTGGGTCTAAGTTTTTCAGTTTGGCTCAAATATAAGGAGTCCTACTGTGACACCTTGTCCTATGTGAAATTAGACTTATATATGGCCCATAGATGTTTAGTATCACCTTACTAATTTAGAGGAATAAGCACTAACATATAAGTCTAGAGCTTTCAATAGTAACAACTCCGATTAACCATTTTACGCGAAGCAAGAGTGAAAGTGCAAGCAGATTGCACGTGTGCGTGGTTTATCCAGAATGAAGTTAGACATAAGCCAGTTTAGACCTTAAGGTGTTACAAAATAGTATCAGAACCGACCCTCGCAATTACACAGGCACGTATAGATCAGGGGCGTGGGCATATGATGCATGGCACGTACAGACCCAGAGTGGACACACAGCATGTTATATATGCTAGCACTAGACGCACAACCGTGTGCCAAGAGAGGAGGTCTTGGTCATTTATCCTAGTGTAGATATATTGAGCTGACAAGAACGTCAAGTTCTTTGAGGAGATGTGACACCTTAGCCCATGTAAAATTAGACCTATGTGTGGCCCACAAATCCACGAGTGTTTAATACTACCTTGCTAATTTAGAGAGATAAACACCAACATATAAGACTAAGGCTTTCAATAGTAACAATCTCCGGTTAACCGTTTTGCGCAAAGGATAAAAATACAAACAGATTACTACATGTACATAGCTTATCTAGAATAGAGTTAGACCTAAATCAATTTAGATCGTAGGGTGTTACACCTACATTTTACAGTGCAGGAACACCGCCAACCACAATCTTACTGAAAGCTGCATGACGCCACCTGCAGCCGAGCTAAAGCAAACCACATGTATCCGTAGAAAGTAGGTAGGTTGCCATTACAAAATATACGAGGCAATACTACTAGCACATGGCAGCTACCCGGGAAAATTACTAAAAACTGTTCGTTGACATTAGAATATTTCCAATGTTCTCAAACCGACACCGATCCAATGATAGCACTGGTCCCTTTTTCCAGGTCACGGCAGCTGAGGTTTTGTTCATACCAGACGGCGGTAAAAAACAACTATCATGTAACAAAACGATAACAGAAGCCCATCCAAAAATGACTCCCGCTCAATATCAGCTAAGCAGAATGCCAGTTCTCCAGATAATTGCGCTTTGTTGTGACAAAAATATGGCCAGACCGCACCAGGTAGAGAGAGCCCCAATGAGACACGACCATTCACCAGCAGAGCAGGTGCCAAACTAGTCGTAGCCATCATATTGACGTCCACCCCTCCTTTGGTACCCATTTCCCTTCGACCGAGTAGCATAATCCCCGTCATAGCGCCCACCAAATTGACCCCTCGAGAAATCAGCAGTTCTTCCTCGCCCCCGTCCTGCAGAACAAGAAGCTATAATTAACATCCCTAAAAATGGAAATAAATACGGAAATCACAAAGACAAAACATGTTTATTAAACTCTGTTATTGGACAAAAATACATTCTAGGGGTTTTTCTCATTTCTTTGGAAGTAGTGATTTTATAATAATGTGATTTTTTAAGTCATGGTATATAGGGCATTTTACAGTAGGGCAATGATTATCACATTGGATAACATGAATTCTATATATCCTCTCTAAATAGTAAGGTTACAGAAAACTCATTCAATATTTCAAGCATAAGTATTACCAGTCTAATAGTCAGTACAGATTCTGATATAACCCTGCTTTCTTGCTGCCCCCGCCTAAAACTATTAATACAAAAAGTTGTCTACGAATAGTTGGCACAAAGATGGTTGAAAAAATAAATCTGCTTAACTATATGGTCAGGAGGAAATCAGAGTAGATACTTACTTCCGCCACGGGGGAATCCACTGTTAGGCCTTCTCTCCTCAACATGTACTAAACGCCCATTCAACTCTATTGGAGATGCCTGAAATACAAAAGATCATCAGAACAAGATAGCATTCAGGTATATTATGACATGATACAGATGACATTCACACACCACCCTGCTTCTTACTTTCCTATGAATATCTAACTACCGGCATAAATCTGAATAGAAAAATGGAAATTTCATAATGCATTGTCTAACATTTTACGCATCTGGCATGCAGTGACGGATCAAAGAGCTTGACCCTGTGGGTTTTGACTACACACAGAACAGAAATCTGTGGGCTGTGTCCTATGTAGATTTGGGCTTTTGGCAAAATATTGGGGTTTTTTCTCTCTTACTATAGAATACCAAAAACCCGTGGGGCTATAGGATTCCACTTTGGCAATCACAGATGGTGTGCCCTCCATCAAAGTTAGGAGAGCATGTAAAAAACTAATTAGCAATGTAGATCATGTATGAAGTGATTCAAGGCATGTTCTTTCTATCCCCCTTTTTTCTTTCGAATCTGCATAGATTGTGATAAAATGCAGAAGTGTACCATACTAAGAGAAACTGAAACTCACCTTCAAAGAATTCTGGATACCAGACATGTCTTCAAACTCAACGAAGCCAAAGAAAACTCCAGCATCCTTCATACCAGTGCATGCAAGTATGAAGCCAAAAAGGAAAGAACAAAAGAAAAGGAAAAAAAGCACTAGATAGAAGGCAAGAAACCTTGCGACTTCGTATAGCAACTCCATCAGGTTTAATTCTTCCAAAAGCCTGAAACACCTTCTCAAGATCGAAGACTGAAGTAGACGGTGAAAGATTACCAACATAAACTGACAGAAACTCTTCTGACAGAAAAGAAAAACCATCATTAGTCAATACAGGAGAATACACAACCAAAAAGATCATGTCCACAAGCATTTTTCAGACGGACACTAATACACACAAATCGCAAATAAAAATGAGATAACCACACAAGTTCAAATGGTTATGGACAAGAGATCAAAAAATTAAGCGTGCACTGCCACACACATTCAAAAGTAAATTGTTCAGTTGTGTACACTTTACATACAAAAATCATTAGCAGGGAAGAAAAATATCACATGAAGCAGGTCCTAGACAGAAATCATTAGCATACTCATTGAGTCCAACACAACATGCAAGCTTTAAGTAGCCAATAAGCTATGGCACAATACAACAATGCCTCAAGAAAGGAAAATATAACCAGATTTCTATTTCTTAAACACAGCAGCTAATAAACAGCAAAGTACATAAAACTGGCATGCATGAGTAGACGATTTGCAGGGAAAGAATTCATCAAACAAGCAACAAGAAAGAGCTACCATCAACTCCCATGATTCATGATGATGCAGCAGCTTTCCAAATACCGACAAGAAAGAAAATATGTAACTACAATGCAAAACAACAAACAAACAGGGGTGTATGTATTCTAACAAGAGCTCCCCACTTATGATTTTACTTAACTGATGAGCTGGCCATCAAAAGGGGCTTTAGTAGCACTCAAGAATTTGACTTCAGACTACACTAACAAGGAATTTGAGCTTAAATCCAAAACAGGAAAGTGTAAATATCAACCAACAAACAAGTCAAAGCCCATTTCAAGTGCTAAAGCACAAAGGCTGTTGAAACAGAGAAGGACTAATCATTAAGAGCTACATGAATTTTGTCCAATATTCGTTACCTATATCTAGAAGTAATAAAAAAAATCATTGGAAGCAAGAGTAAACAGTGTCCAAACGAAATAAACCTTCATCCTCAGGGACGCTAACATCCTGATGGGTGTCCAAGTTGTATTTTTCATGCACTGCGGCATGTTGCACCTGCTGAGTAAACTTTCCAACCTGTTGCAACTCAGCAGTCCCCATCATGGCCTTGTTGAGAGGAGTGGAGTGAATAACCTGATGGCCTGCGTGTCCTTTTGTTCGCAGCTGACAAAATTCCAACCAATCAGTGGAAAAAAGAGAAATCTAGGAATTCAGCTTGCTTAAAATATAACATATGTTTTCTTACCACTGAAGCATATGTTTGTTTAGGGGGTTCTCCCTCAGGCTCTTCTTCAGGGGTAGGCGCGGACGGAGGGTTGGCAGGAGCAAGAGTTGAATCCTGTTTAATGTCTGTCGAACTGGGGAACAAGGGAGTAGACTCTTCAAAAGGAGTATCGTTGTTGATCATAGCCCCAAACTCCAAAGAATCTTGCTGCTGTACTTCATGATTCTCATATATAAGAATAGTATCCCTTTCCTCAATATCAGAAGGAGCTACAACACCATTTGCTTCGAGTTCTTCAGTCACATAATCAGAAGCTGATGGATCAACCAACAAAAACAAAATCCTACTATCGTTATAGCCATGGTTACGATTGGAGACAAATTTTCGCACATGAGAACGCCGAAGAGTACATCAAAACCAAAAACAGAAACTAGGATTTTATGTAGAAAAGTGTACTATCCAGAAGGCCATAGTATTAGTACTTAAGAATGAGAAGGGGATCAATGAATGGCTAAATGTAAATCAAAAGAAGATGCTCCTGACGTGAAATTGTGATAACTATATTTAAAGTATCACACAATCTAAGAAAACCTTTTTTGCAAAAGAGAACCAGAACTGAAACAGATTTAGTTCACCAATTTATATCACAGAACAATTATCATGTAACCAAATTATGGCAAAAACAGAAGTAGAACAGCCCCATGAAACAGTAAGTGCTAAAGCAATACCTGTTCCGGTCATGGTATTAGGAGCATCCATCTGGGGTATGTTATCAGCATAACTGTAATCAGCAACTTGGTAATGATCGTCGTACTCATCACAGATGAGCTTAAAGATGTCACTGAATACAAAATATCCATCCTCCTGAGGAGCAAGAACAATAGTCTGAACAAATCTCTTGCGAGAAGGGTAGCCCTTCAATTGCACTAGGCCAGTAACCACCAACAAGAGTGACCCATGATATGACTGCACGCAATTAGCTGTTTTAACCTCGACCTTGTGTACATTCATGGACATAATCATATCATTGATTACCTATAGAAGTTTGCAAGAATAAAAGGTAAGATGATTATACTAAGCAGTGAAAATGTAACAGTAAATGACTTATCACAGTATGCAAGCTGAAACAATGAACACAAAACAATCTTCAAATTTTAGATCTCATTATTTTGATGCCCAAATTTTCAAGAAATTGAACTATGAAACATCAAAAAACTCAACAGGAGACCGAATAAGTGTAAGCATCAAGCAAGTGCTGTTACCTCCCAATTAAGCAACAAAAAATATACAGATTTCACAACGATACTTCAGCCCCCCCCCCCCCCCCCCCCACAAAATGCACAACTTCTCAACAAGAGGGCAAGTCACAA
This sequence comes from Dendrocalamus latiflorus, assembly GCA_017311315.1. Taxonomy (NCBI): domain Eukaryota; kingdom Viridiplantae; phylum Streptophyta; class Magnoliopsida; order Poales; family Poaceae; genus Dendrocalamus; species Dendrocalamus latiflorus. The sequence continues at coordinate 12,844,991 of CM029627.1, forward strand.
CCCAGATGTTCTGTTCACCCTTGAATACTATCTTTGTTTCCATCTGGCAATACTAACAAACAGGCAGGAAATGCACAAAAACATAATAAACAGCCCATAAGTTGCACACTAGTAGACACAAATCTGCACCAAAAAGAGAACGATTTGAGAACCAAATATCCAGATTCATAAAAACATCAAAACTTGGTGATGGTAACTTTCCTAATACTGATCCTTACGACACACAGCACCCGTGCCTAACTGCCTACTTGCTCCCAAAGCTACATAGCTCCGTCATTCCCCAACCCCACAACGGATACAAATAATCTCAACATAAACCAAAGCGTCCAAAACTAAAACGTGACACGCAGTCAGCAACGCATAATAGCCAAAACCTTCCATCAAACAGAACTAACATCAACATGAATTACACTCCACCCACTTGTACTTGGTATTCCACAACACGATGATAATCTACCAGCGCCAAGGCGGAAAATGCAGCATAAAAATTACTAGACTGGGATTTATACCTCAACCGTCTTCCCAAATGAAGACTTCATCGTCTCGCAGTCCAGCCTCACCACGGTGCTGTTCTCCGTGTAGAATTGGATCGCCAGCTCCGGGGAGTTCGCCAGGACGTTGTAGTAGCCCGCCAGGAAGTAGGAGCCCACCTGCGACCAACCACAACCCCAAAACCCCACGCATCAGGCAAAACCCCCCGACCAAAAACCCCACCATTCCCCGCGTTCCTAGAGGGGTTTCCACCCAGCGCTCACCTCGAAGGCGAGGGGGTCGCTGGCGATGCGCTGCTGCTGCCGGTGCAGCTCCTCCATGGCCGCCCAAAAACCCTAGGGGGGGAGCTCGGATCGGGGACAAGACGAACCAACCTCGCCTCGAGAGGGAGGAGGCTAGGGTTTCCGGGGTCCGGGGCTCGCCGCCGCCGCTTGCGCCAGGGAGAGGAGACAAATGGGGGGATTGGACTGGAGACAGCTGTGAGGAGGGGTCGAGACGGAGAGGGAGGGGAAGGTTTTAAAATGGCCTCGCTGCTCGGCTGCTGCCCCGCTGGTCTTTTTCTCTCCAGATTCGTCGTCTCCTCCTTTCGGTCGTCGCGACACGACGCGCGGGTACGGTCTGGTCTCGGGCCGTGCCGATGCGGGTGGGCCCTGCTGGCGCGTACGGCTGTGGGACCCGTGTGTCAGGGGGAGCGAGCGGGTTTGGTGGCGCGGGTGCCACTCGCGGTGGGATGTGGCAGTCCAGTCGCCGTCGCGGCGGGCAATTTTGGCGGATTCGCGCGGCGCTGCGGGCGGCGACGTGTGGGCTTTGGTGACCGTTGGATCGATGCGGACTCAAGGGTCGTGGTTGAGGATGCGACAGGGGCAGGCCGGCCCGTGTTGTCAGTTGGGCCAACCCAAAATGGGATGGCGGTCTTTTACCCCATTGCCGGTGAAATTAAACTGTTCCATGTGAAATGTCTATAAAATATCTATGGATTATTGCGTTCTAAACATGCACTAAACAAAGCACTAGCATATGATCCTCGAAAAAATTTACTGGGACAAGATGCTCCTTAAGAAAAAGTAGCATACGATTTTGATGGTATTCAAAGTTACAATACCATTCATGGCCTAAGTCAATTATCTTACGGTCTTGTTTTGGAACGTTAACCACTTAATTTGAGCTAGTGAGCAAGTTGTTGTAGCACTGCTCCATCTCACAAGTGTCAATTTTTGCTTGGCTACTATTAGGCCCCGTTTGGCACAGCTCAGCTTCACTAGTGAAGCTGTTTTTTTTTGTTTCAGCTTCACGAGCAGCTTCACCGATGAAGCTAAATCTGTTTTGGAAAACTGTTTGGCAAAACAGCTTCACCAACAGCTTCATGCATGGCTGAGAAAGGGCAATTGTCCAAGATGCCCCTGTCTACCTGACTTGTTCTAACATTTGGAGTTGTATATTTGTATATGGTCATATGAATTAAAAAATAATATATTTGAATGAGTATGAATTAAAACATTAAAATAAAAAATTAAAATCATTAGGAAAAATTAAAATGAAAATAATAACAATTTTGGTGAACGGGATGGACTAGTGGCAAATGTGTGTAATTTTGGTGAACCAGAGGGGCAGTGGGTTCCTAGGACTGCGGACCTGAGGGAGAGAGCTGTGAAAAGCTACTTTTTTCAGCTTCACCTCTCCCCATTCCTTTGTGAGAGCACAAAAAAAGGATCTTCACCCATGAAGCTGTTTGCAAAAAGGGTGTTTGGCAAAAAACAGCTCACAACAGTTCATGAAGCTGTTGGTGAAGCTGTGCCAAATAGGGCCTTAGTGTCAATCTTACGGTTCTTTTGGGCAAACGGCTTATGGCTTAAATATTTGAATTCTAACTATTCGCCAGAGGTAGTACGTATAAAAAATAGCCGCATGTGATTTTGGCCAATACAGCTGAACTCAGTATACTTTTTATTACAATCTTTCTGTTGACCCCATTTTAAGAAAATGCACCGTTTAAAAGCTAATATTGTAGACAGTACAAGCATAAGATGGTTGAAAGTCAAAAAGAACTCAGTCATTGGCTGTGGCTTATAGTTTCTAGTCTATTTATGTAAGAGAGTGCAGAGTAATAAAAATTCGTGTGCAGTTTTGGCCGATATAAATGAAGTCGTTACGGTGTGTACTACATTTAATTTGTAGACCCCGTCTTAAAAACGCTGTTTAAAAACTATACTCTAGAAAGGCCAAAAACATCTTTTAGAATCTGAAAAAGAAGAGGCCCACTCTCAGCTTGATAATTGCCTCCCTTATTTGCGAAGTCAAAAGTCATTATGTAATCGTAACACAAAGGGGATGCCTAATGTTAGGGTTTGCCATTGGCGTAAAGTGGTATAAGCTATCGATGTAGTTGTAAGAGCAGGTACAATAAGACTTAGTCAGCAGACTATAGCAAATATAATATCAACCAAATCTTACATGGCAGAGAGAGAAAGGAAGAGAGAGAAGGAAGCTGGCTACTAAATTACAGCTAGCTATAGCACGTAAAAATATGCATTTCACTCTCTTACACGTGGGGCTAAATAGTTATTGTAATAGCTATCTTATTGTATGAACTATTTTTTTGAAGGCTATAGATGAAATGGACAAGTGTTATAGCCACTAGTTGGCTATACTATTGTACTTGCTCTAAGGTGTGGCAGAAACATCTCTTTACATGCAGAGCTAATTGATTATCTATAGGGAATTGATACAAACCGGATGTCCATTATTATCAGATGCTGCCTCTAAAGCTCATGGCCCACGCACACCAGACACGAAGCTTATCCCATACACTGGCTCCAAAATGACATTGAAAACCCCTTTAGAGCAAGTACAATAGTATAGCCAACTAGTGGCTATAACACTTGTCCATTTCATCTATAGCCTTCAAAAAAATAGTTCATACAATAAGGTATCTATTACAATAACTATTTGGCCCCACGTGTAAGAGAGTGAAATGCATATTTTTACGTGCTATAGCTAGCTGTAATTTAGTAGCCAGCTTCCTTCTCTCTCTGCCACGTAAGATTTGGTTGATATTATATTTGCTATAGCCTGCTGACTAAGCCTTATTGTACCTGCTCTTATAGGTCGACCTAAGCTTATCCCATACGCCTCCACTTCACACCAGCCACTCTAGTCCACTCAAGCCACTGGGAGAGTGAGTGAGATGCTTTGGGAGGTTTGGGTTCCCATGTCGGTTACCGCGGCAGCAACGGCTAGGTCCCCGCCGCACCGTTTGCTCCAGATGGTTACGGTGGCCCTGCGTTGGCTCCCTCGCCTAGACACGGACATCATGATATACGGTTCCCTTGCCATGCTTTGGGTGAGCAGCTTTGTCAGCATCATCAATATCCTCGGGCGCTGGGTCTGTGGCAAGTGCTCCACCTTGTCGGCTGCTGGCAAGGCCATTCGCGCAGGCTCCATGTTCGTCATGGTGTGGCTCAACTCGGGCTTCCTCATGTTGTTCATGATGCACATGAGCAAGCGTCCCGAGTTTGATGCCACCAGATCTGGGCCGGCCGACAACAAAGCGGTGGCGTGGGCGTCTGTCTCATTCCTTCTCTCCTGAGATCAACTTCGGTAAAGTTGTTGCATGTATTTTTTTGATTTTTGTTGCAGCCCTTTTCTCTAATATTGCACAATTATTGCTACCCCTTATCAATTTGTTGTAGATTTTTTTGGTTGTTGCATCTTTGTTATAAAAATATTGCAAGTGTTGTATAATAATGTTGCACATATTTTTGGTTTTTTGATGCACATGTTGTATGATAATATTGCATGCGTTGCCATAAAATGTTTCTACCAGAGTGTACAATGCTAGCGCCCCATAAAACGATGCCCCTCACCTTGAAGTATATTTACATGTTCATTTGAATTATGTTGCAATTGTTGTTCTCAGTTGTTGTATACATATGTCCAAATTGTTGCAATGGCTATGAGACCAAAGATTTGTTTTATTTTAAAATTTTGTGCAGTTTTTCAAGAACACCTTCATATAAGATCAATATCTGATAGTTTTCTAGTAAATTTTGTTGAGAGAATGTTTTTTAGATCAAATTTTTTGTTGCACAAGTTTAATAAATATGTTGTTCGTGCCATTTGGAATTGTTACACCGGACCATCCGATGGAACATTCCCATCGGATGTACAGACACTAGCACTTCCCTTATCTATATTTTGGTTTTGAATTAGAATTTACCATCCTATCTTTGGTTTCCCACCAACCATCATCTACCTCAGCCGTTGGTTCCTTTATGTAGTTGTAACATCAGCCCTTCACGTCTTATCCATGACAATCAAGTAGTCATGATTTGAGGGATTCACCTCCCTCCATGGCTTTATTTCCTCTGCGTGCTATTGACATGGTTATACAATTTTGTGCATTACGTGAGCAGCACCATAATCAAAAGTACATAATTCCAAAAGGAACTTTTTCGCGATCAATTTAGGACAGCAGCTAAGGGCATCCGCTATGTTGTAAAAAAACAGGTCTTAAGTCTAAGGCCATTATGGAAACACAAATTGAAATGAATACGATCATAGATATTTATCAGAACATGAAAACACATAATAGTTTTTGAGCCATTTCCATCAAATTTCTGTAATTTTCTAAGCCTAGAAAATAATTCTCTTAATTACTTCTCGTGTAGAAAATTATTGTTAGAATAAATTAAATACATAAAGGTAATTTGTAAGTTAATAAAACTTACAAGGAATTTTCTGCAAAATTCCAAAAGGGTAGAAGCCCTTATGTGTAATGTTCAAAATTGTAATATCTCTTCTGCAATCGACAAGGATCTAAATTCAACCAATGAAGGGATTCTTCAAAATTTCCGAAACCATAAGGGCTTGTCTGAAAAAATATGAATGGGCCATGGATTTGGTCTACTCTAGTCTTATCCAGGCCGAACTCAGCCCATAAAATATGGGCTACTGGGCTAGGCTAAAACTAAATGACCGAATGGGCCATATCTCTCAGCTATCCGAATGATGTCTTTGGTCAGCTAGCCAAATCCATACCCGTATCCGTTGGATAGTGCCATACCATATTTGTATTCATTTTCGATAAAGCTTAGCCGTTTTCGTTTTCGAGTTGATGCTAACCAAAGGTTATTCGAGCTGATGCTAGCCGAATCCAAAAAAGTCCAGATTGGTCAGCAAGTATCTGAGCCATTTTCACCCCTAGTGGGGAAGTAGGGATTAGTATTTGGGAAGCCAAGGATAAGGCCACGAGCGATTGATGTGTGGTTGGCTAGGGTGACACTCCTGTACTTGATAATTGGCAAAACACCCTTTGGTGGAGATCCTAAACAGTGAGTTGACTAATGCATGTGCACAGTTACGTTTCCTCACTCAAGCTACAGTATGTTGCTAAGTTATTTCATCTGTTGGACAATAGGAACATCAAAGAAATAGCGAAGCTATATGGTAGTGAAGAATTATCGAAAGTAGTGAAATTGCACAACTGTGAATCTTCCTCCTACCATTCAGTAAGCTATCTCAATTGTTGACACCCTTTTGTGTTTATGATTTATGGTTTCTGGATTTCAATTAATGTTTATAATTCATGAATTATGATGACTCGACGTACTTATGAACTTATGTATTCCATAAATAAATTATAATTAGAAATTTAGAATTTAGATAGTAATATAGAGTTCTAGTCATCTAAACTGTAGTATCTAGTTGTATTTTGTGTATCGATGAATTTTATAATTTATTGATAGGTTTGTAATAATGGAAAAACGAACTTTACGTAACTATTTCACAATCAATTCAATTAGCACTCTCCCAACCAATGACAGAACAACTCAACTAAAGAGGCTTCAACTAGAATTTAATATCTCTTTTTTTACTTTGCATCTCTTTTATTTATTAATGAATTTGGATTGCACAAGACTAAAACACTATGTTTGTGTCCATTTAACTTAGTCATGTTAGCTCACCCTCTATTTTCATCCTAGCTTCACCACTACTCTAAGCGGGATACAACATTCTATGGTTCAAGTCAACACATGGACAATATGGGTGATATTTGTGGGAATATCTAACGCAGGCCATTGAACCAAAGCTGCCTCTGCATATTGGCACTCGATGCTGGGCGGACCATGACACTATCTTCCTAAGCATCAAGTGTCAAGGATGGCGGGGAGGGTATGTATTGTGGGGAAGAGCATGGAATGGGAATTTAGAGATTTTTAGCCATCTTATCCTATCCGTGTAGATGAGATTGCATTTTCCCTCAGTGCCGCATGCTCTACCACTATTACGAGATTTTATCGGGCCGATTGGTAAATTCACAAATACTAGTTTGGAGATAGTTAGGCAAGGGCTAGTTGTTTCATTGTTCACCTGCAAGTATCAATCCTTTTCTTATCAACAACACTTCCAGCAAGAAAGTTGAAGCCTGTACTGTAGAGTGCAGAGTGAAAACATAGTATTGCTTTCAACAGCTTGAACACCTGAAAATATCTCCAGAAGAACTCGTGCAGGTTGTGTCTCTCAACTGGTGAGCAAAAAGACAGCAGTAAACGTTGAGAAAGAAGAACAAATAGTATTCTACTTTATGCCTGGGAATGCACAGTTAATAACTTTTCTTCTCGCCGACTGATATTACGTAACACACCGCGATGCTGTCTCGCGAAAGAGAAATCCTGCACGTTAGGCCTACCAAGGCTGGAATCTTACGAGCATTATATAAGCTCCTTCAAGGATATTCAAAGCTGTATAGGATTAGGTGGTTGTAGACTTTTTGACAGTAGCCTTCCAATTGGAAATCTGATAACTGAAAGCAGAAAGAAGATAGGCTATCAGAATCAACGAGTGATTTGCTACTCCAGTTCAGCCTTTGGTTCTTGATCGTTCATTTCACAATCAGGTGGACCACGATTATGCTCTGTACATCGCCACCTTTTTGGCTATAAAATTAAAATAAGCCAGCAAAATCCAAATTACACGTGAGACGTTGTGCAATTGTAAAAAGTTGCACAAGATAATGGTCTACACTGTCCCGATGAGGCATGGCCATGGATGCATGCACCACACGTAGAGATCAAGTCAACGCTTTGTGCTCTTCATCAGTTTCATTCAAGCTTCAAGGTTCAAAATTTGCTGCGCACACATTACCTCCATGGCCCCCGCACAGGGGGAAGTTGGCTCTGCTCGATCTGCAATTTGTCAACTTCTAGACTGAGCCTGGAAAAGGACATATTGTCGCTGTTGTAGATGCAGTCCAGGTGTGGGAGAGTTGAGCCATTTATACTGTTACTGCCACACCGTAGTACTAACTTCAACTGCTTCAGATTTCACTACGCGTTGAGGGCCTGAGATGTCTACACACGGGTGTAGAATGATCAATTGTATTGGGTACCCTTTAGGCTATCTTGCATACTCGACCATTTTAAAGTACAAATTAAGAATAATCAGAGATAGAAGCAGCATCTGGCAACCACTACGTTAGAAGCTTGTTCGATTTTGGTACTTTGGGAGTACGGATTTCATACATGCCATGCGCGGCCATTCCATTTCTCACCCTTTGCTAAGCTCTGCACTTAGATTTGCAGAAAAAGGGAAATGATTCGTTCACTAGTTTTTGCTGGTTCATAAAAGTCTTGCATGTTCCAATTTGAAATAGAACCATATATATGTCTTACTATGAGATCCAAACGAACCGTATTCAGATAGCAATTGGCAAACTGTATTTTGATGTTTGGAAACCGAGACTTTGTGTTTAGTTCATCCAGAGAGCCAATATAGCCGAAAAAATGTACCCCGCGCTGAGTGAAGCCTCTCTAACGAAAAGCAGAGCTTCTGCATGTAACGCCCCATTTCTAGAGGTGATGGGAACACCTGCAACTGTCCAGGACTGTTCAGTTGCAGAGTACTGCACATAAATGTGCACCCCAACAACACGTGCTTACAACAAAAGAGCTAAACTTTCATGCAGAAATAAAGTTTAACAACCAGGTTTTGACGTAGCGGGCATGCAAACCCAAAGTTATCTTACTTTCAAAAGAAGGATCCACATGTAAACTTGAGTGCGGCTAAGACCTAAAACCAGCCGTCTTCAGCAAAGTAGGGTTCATCTGGAACTTCGTCAACAGCTTGTTCATCATAGTCCTATTGATTTTATGTTTGTTGTTTAGCAAATAATAACTTGTTCATCATAGTTCCATTAATTTTCTGTTTGTTATTTAGTAAGTAATAAGTACAACTGTATACAACAAGTCATAAGGGTAAATCCTAACTTATCTACTTGCAAGGATATTCAATGGATGAGAATATACTGGTTTTATTAATGAGTGTGGATGCAATTTTATTTGTAAACATTTGAAAAGAAAACACAAACGAAAACTTCTCAAGATTAGGGGGTTTTCAACACTTGATTACTCAGCTTACTCATATTAAAATATAATGAAATATATTTATGCCTCGTTGTTGGAATCACCTATTGAACATAGCTTTTTTACCGAAAGCACGATGTATTCGAAAATACTATGGTGATTACTTCGTAGAGTTGTCCAGCTTTACCCATAAGATTCCTTAACTCTTATGACTGAGTTAAGAAAATATGGTCGTTTCATTGCTCATCTTTTTATATAGGCTCTACCTGGTAGATCTCTAGCTAAGACCCGGGCATCCACTAACTCAGTTAGATATCTTTTGCCCGTCCTGAGAGGAACCTACCGTTGTTTAGTATGGTTTTACCCCCCCCCCCCCGGCATACTAACGGTTCTTTTCTCCTGTAGAGATTCAATCGATTTGAGCAGTTACAAGATCAGATTTGACAAGTCAAAACTTGTGGTTGGGCGATCGCTATGTTCTTTGCTCAGTATAAGGTCATCATTACTTTCTTCGAGCTGCCATCCTCGATGACAATGTCACTCTTCTGCACAAACTTCCACTCTAGGGTAAGGTCGTGGACGAGGACTATCTTGTAGATTTCTACAAGACTCCCTTACCCTAGAATCATTTTAACAATTCTACCGGTCAAAAGCCAAGGCACTTAGTAGTATAAATTTTTAATGAGATAATCTACAATTAATTATACAATAGTTAAATATTATTAAGGTTGTCAAGGTGAATATGACCTCAAATTAAACATGGCATTATTCAGTGGTAGGACATAACTAATTAGCAAGTCATTCTAAACATTTATTTTAAACAAATAACTTGGCATAAATAACAATAATGCAAGTAATGTAATTAATTAATTTAAATTTTATGGGATTTAATATGATCAAAAACTTGTAACTTGCCTTGCTGCTCTGTGAACTCAAATGTCTTGTATACTTCGATGCCTAGTTCCGGTCCTTGTACTGTCACATCAGAATACTTGAAAACTAATGAAAACACATAAAATAACATAAAGTCCGTGCTTGAAACTAATCAAGCTAGGAAAATAAATAAAATAAAAGGGAGTAAAGTGCAATAAAAACCAAACATAGTTGGTTTGGTTTTTATTGGAGCTGCGATTGGTAACGAAGGTCAAAATGGGTTCGTGGTGTTGAAACAGTCAAAATGGGGTAATTTTGATATTTTGGGCTCGGGTGAACAGTGTTGCTATAGTAACAGGCCAGCCCAAGTGAACAATGCGCGTGCGGAATTAACTTTTAAATAAAACAGCTAGGTGGGCCGACCATCTCGGCCCAGTTACTTGCGCACGTGCGATCACGTCCATTCGCCCAACGGCACACGGACGGCCACGATGCAGCCATGTCGCGTCCGGGGGTGTCTTCTTCTACCTCCATCTTCTCTCTCCCCGGCGAAACAGAGGTGCGGCACCTTTTAAAAACCGGCATTGGCAAGACTCTCCGGTGGAAAAGATTAGTATGGTTGGGTTCCTCAGAGGACGGGGAATCCATTTTGGGGCTTTGGAAGACGGGGACTTGGGTGGTGGCAGCCGGCGGCAGGAAAGAAGGTTGTGGCTTTTACTGTGGCGCTTGGGTTTTCCATAGGTTTTTCCGGTGAGTTTATAAGTGATTTGACTATCTACCAGGTGTATGCATCACTGATGTGGCGGTGGTTTATGCTGAGGAACTCTCAGGCGAGCTGTCCACGGGAGAGGCTTTGTGGCTGGCGGTGGTTTTCGGCGGTGGAGCTCCACGGAAATGCTCATGTAAAAACAAGCTCACCAGAGTGTTCAGGGTAGTCTAATGATGCTGTGGGCACAGGGAGTCGAAGCATGGCGGTTGGAGTTGGGAGAATCGCCGAATGGCCTACCGGGCTCAGGGAAACTTGGGGTCGGAGGTACGGTGCAAGAAGGTTCAATTGGGTGGCTTGGTCGGTTGATTGAAGTGTGTGTGAGATGATTCAGGCAGTGGATTGGGCTTTAAAGTCATCTTGAGGCAGTGGGAGCAGTAGGTCAGTCTCGGCGCCACATGCGCATGGAAAGAGAGAGAGAGAGCGGAGCTCTTCTGAGGGAGAGGGACACGCGGGTGAGGTGGCGTAAGGTGTCTACAGGAGTTGGCGAGGCATGACGGCATCTGGTATGACGGAAGCGCGTGTCAGGCGGGGAATGGCTGAGAATCACGGCGGGGTGGCGCGAGTCAACCGACGCCCATGCAAGGGAGAAAAAAAGAGATAGAAGCTGGCAGGGAGATGGGCGACTGGCTGGTGGGATCACGGTGGCAGTCGCTGGCCAGGGCAGTGTGAACACTCGGAGGGAGGCACGGCTGCAACTTCAAGCCAGGGTGAGCGGCCGCGTGGAGCAGAGGCATAGGGAGGCGATGGCGAAGGCGGTTTCTTGCAGGGCGCCAAGGAGGGGAGATGGTGGGAAAGCCAAGAGTGAAAAAGATGGATTCTCAAGGGGAGATACTAAATTGGGAGGATTTCAAGAATTCAACCAAACTCCAAAAGGATATCAAAATTTTGAAATTTTGAGATGTTTCACTGCTTTCCTTTCAAACAAAAAAAAGCCTTTCGGTGCCATTTTTCTCTCTATGAAGCACAATTTCTTTCGGGTCAAGCACTCAAGCAGGCCAATCCCATATGCATGGCTTGGTCAGTAGGGGTGGAAACGGATCGGATACGGTCGAATAGTCTCAAATACGAATACGAATCCATATTTTTAAAACGAATACGAATACGAATTCGAATATTTTCAAATACGGATACGAATATTCTCGAATACGAATACGGATATTTTCGAATACGGATTTTCTCGGATACGAATATCGGATAAAACGGATTCCTAACGGGTTTGCCAATTTTTCATCGGTTTTTGACCGGTTACCAGTTTTAAACCGCCTAAATTCAAGTTTTGAATCACAAAATTTGTACGGATTTTTCATGGGTTCTAAAAACGGATCGAATACGAATCGAATAGTCTCGAATACGGATACGAATACGAATATTCTCGAATACGAATGCGAATACGAATACTCTCAAATACGGATACGAATATTCTCGAATACGAATACGAATATTTTCGAATACGGATTTTGCTTACCAAATTCGGATTTCTCTCGGATACGAATATCGGATAAAACGAATTATCCGTTACCGTTTTCCACCCCTATTGGTCAGTTGGTATGCTCGACTGCTAGCTCATGTGCAAGCACACGGCATCCGTACACTTGGACGGTGTTTGCAGTGGCACACGAGATCGTTTTGTCGAACAACCCGCCACAAAAAAAAAAAGCTCCGTTCCGCTGGAACATATGTTAAGCAAGCTTGGCTTTCCGAATCTTTCGGCAGCACAGTGCCAACACCTCGTTGGAAGCCGGGAGCGTATTCGCGTCAGGTGATATCTGCAACTGCAAGCTGCAAAGGGTAGGAAAAACAAAGGACTCGTGCTGCATGCAAGCATAATTTCGCGGATTCCAATCCAGCTGGTGTCTCTCCACGCATGCATGGGCGCTCCACCCCAAAATCTGACCATCCATCCATCGTGAACCGATGATTAACTCCATCTCCATGCAGGGCCGACAGGGGTAGATAGAATCCACGGGGTCTCCACTCTCGAGCCCTAACTGTTCACGTTTACCTACCCCGCCACGATGGAATTGTTTACTGTGACGAATCTTAGGGCCGTTTGTAACACAGAAATTTTATAGGAGTTTAATAAGAAATAGTTTAATTCTAGTAGAAATTAAAAAAATCATTCGTTCCAAACAGGATCTTACCTGAGACAATGAGATTACTTACTGGACAATGGGTGAGTTGTTTTGAGCTAATAACTTATTACTTATGGTTTAAATATTTGAATTCTGACTGTTCACGAGAGACAGTACGCAGAGGGAAATAGTTGCATGCGATTTTGGTTGATACAACTGAATTCAGTACACTTTTTACTACAATTTTTCTATTTATCATGTCTTGAAAAATATACTGTTTAAAAATTAGTTACTATAGATAATATAAGTATAAGTTAACTTTAATCTTAAAAGAATCTGATCGATAGCTCAATGTTAATGCCCTGTAGGAATTATTTATAGGTTCTCACGTGAAATTTCTGCGCTGAGAATAGGCTTTAAGTAAAGTACGAGCGTACCAATACTAAATGAACCCTGTCTTTCCAGGTTGCAAAAGCTGTCGCTGACTAGAGATTTTCCCGTTGAACAAGAATCGCTTCGATACTCGATCCTAGCTTCATTATGTTAAACCGAGTTTCAAAAAGCTGTTGTACGAGCTGATTTTTTCGCTGAATTAAAAAATATATTTCCAAACTAACTACGATCCTGATCTTTTCAACTTCTAAAAGCTACTTTTTGACTTTTCTACAGTAACTAACTTTTAAACGGAGTATTTTTTCAATATAGGGTCTATTAGTTAATTGTAGTACATACTTTATTGACTTCATTTATATCGGCAAAAACCGTATGTGAGTTTCTGTTACTCTGTAATCTCTTATATAAACAGCCAAAAAGTCACAAGCTGCAACCAAAAGCCACAAGCCGCAGCAAAAAAGAACATGCCCTACAGCTGCTACGCGTGCATGGGACTATGGGAGGATCTGCTGAAGCAACAAGCCAACCTGAGCACGCTAGACGCGACATTATTTCCCGCAAATAACACGCACCAAATGCACCGGCACCACCCGCGCATGCAACCAACGCGCGGCCAATTATTCGATCGATCGACATGGAGAGAGAGCAAATGGCACATTAAGGCTATTTTACTCGCCATGCATCCCGTCGCGTGCGCGTCGCCGCTTTTGGCCGCGAGCGTGGGATCCTCATGATCCACCGTAACGACGGGATTGCATCGCGTCTCCAAGGGCCAGCTAGACTGAACCTTTCCGGCTAACTTCCCCGTCCGTTCCCTTTGCGATCCGAACGCCAGCTCATAAGGTATGTATAGTTGTATAGACGATAGTTATCTATAAGGGATAATCGATTATCTGATTCGAAGTTAATGCAACTTTGATAAAAATATGCTCTATTATACTGTAACGGAGCTTAAGGCCCGAATTTCATACGTCATTTGTTAGTGTATCCTTTTTTAAATTTTAATCTTTTTTGAGGAAATGACCAAATTACCCTTTATCCTGCATTGTCAATGACCATTTGTAGCACCCACATAACCGTATAGGATACCACTATGCAACGTCATCGCCAAAGTGAAGAATAAATAAGAACAATAAAAGAAATTACAAAGAATTTAGAATTTTATTGACACTTTAATAGAGAACCAACGGAAGCTGGAATAAATATTTAAAACATGGGACCGGTCCACTTGTAACCAAATAAAGAACGAATGAAACAACAAAACAGTGGCAAACCACATTGCTGAAAAGTCGAGTGCTCCCACCCATACATGATGCTATCACTCCAGGCCTTTTACCTGAGACTGAAAAGAGTAAGTGTGAGATTTGGAAATCTCAGCAAGTACCCAACAACGGTCGCAACACCAGAGTAAAGACAAGTAATGCAACCACATGAAATAAAAGACAAGCATCACAAGTAAACAACGAGTACAAGATGAAAGCAACGAACAACTGATATCAAAGATACTGTCATAAATGGGAGATGGATATCATGGAGACTGTGTAATAAAGTTAGTTGTTATGTGACAAGTTATAGCAAGGGTGCCGGCGACCTCATCCCACATACCCGGTTATACGAGAATAGCCAGACACAACCTTGTCCTCGACTGTATAACCGCAGACGGGGTGTAATATCCTGTGTAACGAGAATGTACGGCCCCCCGTACGTTACCAGGTTGGGTGAAAATGACATCTATATGTGGGTAGTCCCGGTGTGAAAACCCTTAGTTCTATATTTAGCGAAGTATCCATGATATAGTCAGGGAGTCATGAACGATTTAAGGTAAAATTATGAGGGTAATGATTTAATACAATGAAACCGGAGAGATGGGATTGGTGATAAAGTAACTGATACATCATGAATAGATTAAATAGTATGAACTTAAGGAAACTAAGAGATGGCACTGATAAGGCTATAATAAGGTTATGAGAAGTAAAAAGATGCGCTAGAGTTGAAAATGGAAAGACATAGTTTTTGATATGAGGGCAATGTGGGATAATGATAAGATGATAGTGATATAGGGATTAACTTAAAGAGGTATTATAATATAGCTCATACAAGGTTATCAACCAATCAAGTTTTATTATGTGATAAGTGGTTATTAGTCAGCTTAACATATTTAATACATACATCATTCATGGCTCAAACACGACATCAAACAATTATTGGAACATAATATTCAAACTAAAACATAGCAGCCCTAATATCAAAAGAGTGTCAATAATTTAATCCTAAGTTAAAGCATGTTCATATGCTGCCCCTCATTAACAATTTAAGCACAGATTCTAACATACTAATTAAAAGCATGAACTCTAGAACATTTAACTAAACATCCTAATTACAGAGTAGCAGGTGAACTAAAATATCCTAGAACATCATGGCGTGAATACAATATTAAACGTCTATAAACAGACAAACATGAACGACATGATAATAACTAGACAACATTAGTGATATGATATTGACCAGATAAGTTTTAGTGATACACTAGTAGCCAGATAACTTTAGCAATATAAAATTGGCCAGGTAACTTTAGTGAAGTGATTTTAGTGATATAATATTGGCCAGGTAATCTCAGTGGTGTGATTTTAGCGATAAGATATTAGCCAAGCAGTATGATGTGAGCCACGTAATGATAGTGATATGATGTTAGCTAAGCGGTATGATATGAGCAAGGTGACCTTAACGATATGATTTTTGCAATATGATATTAGTCAAGCAAGCATAAATGACATGATAATTATACTCAATGACAAGGTGACAAGTAAACTGGAAACATATAATTTGTGAAACGGAAAGGTCATGGCCGCGAGGTACTTGCCTTGAGTACGCTCGACGAACACGCTGCACGATGGATTCGAAATGAGCAACTGCTCCCTCAACAGCTATGTGCGAACCTACAGGTTGGAGTGGACGGCAACCGATCAGATATGATGAATTTGATAAAGGAACAACAGGGGATGAATTTGACTGGAGAGGAAAATAGCCGTTCGGCCAAGCGAACGCCCATTCGGCCACACGAAAACGTGTTCGGCCGCGCGAACGGTCGTTCGATCGGGAAAAATGATATTCGGCCGCACAAACTGTCGTTCGGTCACGCAAACACGTGTTCGGCCAAGCGAATTGCCGTCAGCCGCGCGAACGGCCGTTAGGTCATGTCTGCCACCGGCCGCTTCACCGGACGTTCACCAGCTGCCGCCGCTGCTGCCAGCGCCGGAGCCTCCCATGCAGCCGCATGCGCACGCAATAGAGAGAGAGATTGAGAGGTATATTGAGAGAGAAGAAGAGTTGGAAACGGAAGAGAGAGAAAAGTATTGTAAACGGGAGAGTTGGTTAATTAAAGATAAGGGAGAGAGATTAGGGATATAACTTCCTTTTTTTTGTGAGGGTGCTACACCATCCTAAGCAGCTCGAACGACAGCACCTTCCCCCGCAGAAGCACCAGACCATCCGGGTTATCCGGTGTAGCAAATTTCATCGACAGCTTGCAGAGAAACGTGCCAAAGTTTTGATAGAGATAGACCACACACACCCTTATGATCATGAAATTCCACCACAAAAATAACAACGTTGCTAAGAAGAAAAACCCTAGCCCTGTCGATTCCATCCACACAGCACACACATTTCGAAAGGCGCACGCATTTACACAAAACACCCAGCCAACTTAAAAACACCAACCTCCTCCTACTGTTATTTTACAATATTGCAGCGCACCAGAGTGGCAAAGCATTGGCCCAAACGGTACTGAAAAAACATGGGATCAAATATAATCTGACGCAAGAACAGAAAGCAAAACACTTAAGGTCTCGTATGTATCGTTCGTAATTGATTAATTACACGTGGTTGTTGGACGCCGCCGGCTCGACGCGGGTCTGCGCGGACTTGAGCATGAACCCGCCAACCCTTGACTTGTCGTGGTCGTCCTCGTCGTGGTAGACGTACGCGAACCCGCCGTGCCGGGTCAGGTCCATGCCGGACATCTCGTCGTCGGCCGAGATGCGGAGCAGACCGAGCTTCTTGAGCGCGTAGAAGAGCGGGCCCATGGTGCAGCTCACCCACCCCGCGATGACCAGGATATAAAGGACGTTCGCGGCGAGCAGCCGGCCGCCGCCTCCCAAGAACAGCCCGTACGGCCTGCCGGCGCCGTAGATCTCCTCCACGTACTTTTTCCTGGCGAACAGCGCCGTGAAGATGATCCCCCAGGCGCCGCAGCCGCCGTGGAGCTGCGCGGCCTCGAGCGGGTCGTCGAACTTGAGGCGCGCGGCGAGCGCGTTGAGCCCGATGAGCACCCACGCCGAGACGAACCCGCAGATGATCGCCGCCCACGGGTCCACCACGCTGCACCCCGCGGTGATGGCCGCGAACCCGCCGAGCAGTCCGTTGCAGACGTCCACCACGTTCCAGTGCCCCGTCTGGAGCCGCTTCCCGAACAGCGTGGTGAGCGCTGCCATGCTGCCGGCCAGCGTCGTCGTCACGGCGGTGCGGCCCACGCCGGACCACTGCCCATGGATGCTCCCGGAGGGCCCGTACGTCTTGAGGATGGTGGTGAAGGACCCAGGGTTGAATCCGAACCACCCGAACCACAGCAGGAACGTCCCGAGCACGACGAGCGACGCGCTGTGGCCCTTGAGCGCCACCGAGCGCCCGGCGTGGTCGAAGCGGCCGATGCGGGGGCCCTCTATGAGCGCGCCCCAGAGCCCGGCGACGCCGCCAACCATGTGGACAACGCCGGAACCGGCGAAGTCGATAACGCCGGACTTGAAGAGCAGCGGGCCGGACGTACGGCTGGCGGAGGCCCACCCGTCGGCCGACCAGATCCAGTGGGACACCACCGGGTAGACGAAGCCGGTGAGGAACGCCGAGTAAATGAGGTACGCTACGAACTGCGTCCTCTCGGCGATCGACCCCGACGTGATGCCGGCGGCGGCGATGGCGAAGGCCCACTGGAAGAGGAAGAAGGGGTAGTCAAAGCCGGCCTTGGGCACGTGCTTGAGCCCGAAGAACTGCTTCCCGATGAACCCGTTGGACGGCGTCCCGAAGGCGAAGGCGAAGCCGAAGAGGTAGTAGAACAGCGCTCCCGCGGCGGCGTCGAGCACGTTGGTGAGCATGATGTTCATGGTGTTCTTGGCCCGGACCGACCCCGCGCAGAGCATCGCGAAGCCTAGCTGCATGGCGAACACGAGGTACGCCGAGAAGAGCAGGTACGTGGCGTCCACCGCGGACGTGGTGTCCGCGAACTGGTTGCACAGGTAGTCCGTCGCGTTCACCGCCGGCCCCAGAAGCGGCGCCAGGTTCGCCGCGCACGTCGACATCTTCCTCTTCTTCTCCCTCCTAGCTAGCAACAAACACCCTTAAGTTTGTTGCTACTAGAGTAGTAAAGTACACGAAGAGAGGGCTGGGAGATGTGGCGTGGGAGGTTGGGGGCAAACGGTGGCGTCGGATTTATAGGAGATCGGCGTGCGGGGGCCGGGAGACGACGGTAAAAAAGCAGCAAATAGGTGGCTTTATTTTGTGAAGAGAAGCAGGGAATCCGGAGGCATGGGATGGGGTTTTGGTTTGGCTCGTTCGGAGGGTGGGGCCCACGGGCAGTGAATCTTCTCTGGTGGCCAGGCCGGGGGTCCCGTTCGTTTAGGGAGGGGTGGAGCCGTTTCAGAATCCTGGGGAATCTGGAGGTGTGGCCCGTTCATATGGGCTGTTCTTTTCTATTTCTAGTTTATGACTTATACTATAATATAATGATTAGCTTTTAAATGAAGTATTTTTTTAAGATAGCGTCTACAAGTTGATTGTAATAGATACTGTACTGATTTTAGTTATATCGATCAAAATCACACGCGAGTGTCTCTCTCCGTACTCTGTCTCGTAAACAGTCAGGATTCAAAAATTTCATTCATAAACCACAAACCACAACTCAAAGGAATGACCCTGGTTTTGGCTTCTACTTCCAAAAGCTAAAATCAATACGAATGCCTTAGTTTCTATAAATCATTTTTATTAGCCTTTACTATTCATTAGCCATTACTTTACATTTTCATATGTTATAACATACTTTGCTTTTTACTATATCACAATTCCATAAGTCGCATAGCGGTCTAAATGTTGTAGTATCTTTTATTGCACCATCTTTCTTATGTAAAACATTACTATTCATCAGCCGCTACTATTCATCGGTCGCTTTTATAGGACATTACTATTCATCAACCACAGGCAAAAGCCATAAGCAAAAACTAATACGAACAGGCCTAGCAGCTCGTCTAGAGTAGACTCAATTAATGATGCGGTGCCTTTTGATCGTCTACTTGTATGTGTATGAACTGGCACGCGACAAATGACGAGATATATCGTTTGGTTGATGTGTGTATGGGTTAAGATGACTGCACTCTCGATTTCCTCAAGGGAAATGATAGGACATATACATCCGATATGACGCTTCATATCAGACATTTTTATAGTCTGAACAACTCCCTCACTCATTCATCATCGTGCACCATTGTTCCGACGCAAAACATTTTTTCTGCCATAGGCTATAATCGAACTCACACCCGTAGCAGTATTACAGTAGTCTTATTTCTCTCATACATTCCTACTCTTATTTTCTCCAAAATTTTCTACTCCCACACACAGACTCTCCTACTCCTTCTCATGTCCTCCAAGCTTCCTCTCCCTCCCTCTCCCTCTCTCTTCCGGGCTAGCAAGGTCAGGGAGTTGCGGTGGTACACTGCATGGTGCCCAGAGGAGTTGGTGCGGTAGACAGCTTGGAGAGAGCTAGCGGTGTGGCTGACAATGAGGTGGTGGCATTGGTAATAGGCATGCCTCATGTGCTGCTAGATCAAGTCCCACCGGGGACACCTGTATCATAACACCAGGTGCATTGTCTTCCTCGTTCCCATTAGACCTAGAGATGGAATGGACGAACTTCTTTCTCAAGAAGGCATTCAAGCGATGCGCTAGACGAGCTGGGGCATCAAATCTATATAAATCGAAGAGATCTAACGAAGGGCTAGCGATGAGCCACCGGGTTGGCCTTGGCCTCGCCTAGATCTAGGCTTATTGGCGACGAGATTCCAAGCTAGTTGTCTCCCCCTCCAGCAATATTGGTCATCAAAGCTACCGGCATGGCCTCTGCCTTCGGTAAGCTTTTGTTGCAGACATTTTCTTGAATTATTACTGACTTATTTATCAACTGTTGTAATTTGTTTCAATGCGATTTCTCAAATAAAAAGATGACATTCTTCCTTAATCTGCATTCACAATTTGTTGTGCATTTTTTTGCAATTGTTGTAAGAAGCATGTTGATTTGTTATAATTGTGTCTTCTTAAAATTATTTATCACAAAAGTTTTGAATGATTGTTACATCATAATTATTTCTTGTTTCAGTAGGGGTGCCATTTTGTTGCGCCACTTTGATGCGATTGTTTTAGCTGCTATAATGATTTTTTATAATTTTTGTGTCAATTGTTCCATTTGTTGCAAACATTATTCTTAATTGTTGCAGAAAAAGATCCAAAATGTTGCATCATATATAACATCATGTATTTTATTTGTTTGATACTTGTAAAGTAGCATAGATACACTACTATGTATATCTAAACAAGATTCGTCATCGATATGTTTTAGTAAGGTCGAGATATCTTTCTTAAAATTCTTTGTTGAGGTGATGTCTATTTGTTGCATCTGTTGATAACATTTTTGTTATAGCTATTGATCATATTTGTTGCGTATACTATTTTTAAATGTTGTGCCATCTACGAAGGGACCCTACGAGGGTCCATCATATGTTTGGGTGCCAGTAGCGCCCTTTCCTCAATGAACAAACATTTTGAAACCCTCAACGAGCAAACATTTTGAAACAAAGACTCCCGGTATCATAAACAAATATAGTGAAACTGAGGAAATATATCCGTAGAAACAATACACTTTTTGGAAAAGCCACCGTGCTATGAAACTGAACTTAAATCAACTCTAGGAGGGAATCTACTCTATAACCATATCACCTTGGTATCTCCATTAACCTTCTGCCAATTCTTAGGCAAATCTTAAGTTGCTAGTTTTATTTTCCAGATAACATCGACTTTAACACAAATTTAACCCCGATGCCATGCCAATTGAGAAATAATTTCACTGTTCTACATCATGTATCAATCATTTTATCGGATTCATGTAGAGCAATATCAACGGAGAATATTCAAATAGTCGACGTCATGGAAGGGGACTTTTGCACTCCCCGTAAGCCTTTATGCCTTGTTCAATCTGGCTTTTTTTAGTGGTTTATAGTTTTTAACTATTAGCTAAAATTGCACTATAACAACTATTAGCTTTTTCTGAGTCATTCAATTAAAAAAATAAAAAGATAAGAAAAATAGAAATATCATTATATCTCTACAAACAATGAGAGGAAAAAAAAGGAGAAAAACCAAAAGAAAAAAGACCAAAAAAACTTCAAAAAGTCAAAATTAAGAAGTCAACACATTTATTCCGGTTTCTGAAAGATAGAAGTTAAAATAGAAAGAAACAGGACCTTAGGCTGTTTTTTTTTTTGCTCTGGTCAACATGACAATCTCCCTGTTGTAAAAGACGAGTATTTTTAAGGTGGGTAATCTTTTTTCGATTACAAGTATGATGCACATATACACATCACCATGCATATATATGCGAGTATATTTTCTTAGCATATGTCTAGAAAGATAGAGTCTAGAGATAAACCTGTGATCTCATAAAATTTCTAGTAAAATATAATTTTATGTGTAAAGATGAACCTTAGAATTTGACATTGATCTATAATACCAACCGCACATCAAAAGGTAGTAAGAATCTCTTTCGTACATAAATAAACTAATGCTCGTACAGTCTGTTCGCATGCGTAATGGACTTGCAGAACTGAGAGCGACACAATTTTTACAGTTAATTATGCTCATTTGGGGTTTTTTGGCTTATAGTTGAAAAGTACTGTAGTTGATTGAAAAAACACTATAACTGACAGAGACTTATTTAGCATAATTAAATTTAAAAAATAAAAATATGTTAGCCCATTACATATCATACAAACAAATACGGGAAAAAAGAACCGGCAAAAAAGCTCAACAAAAAGCCAAAAGTTCAGAAAAAGACGAAATTTATGAATAGTGAAAAATAAGTCGGAAGCTAAAAGCTGAAACCAAAATGATCACAGCCAGAAATACCGAATTACTATTATTCTTTTATAGCAAATCAATTCGCTGTCTTCTCTCGTACATCGGCAGAAGCTTCAGACTTTGAGGAAGTACTACTGCCAATCAAAATCTGATTCTTTATCTTCTTTAAACGGGCTTAAGTTTACAATGCTATTTTTTTTAAAAAAATAAAAGGAAGTTCAAAATGTTATTCAAGCCGCAAACCGTGCAACACCAATCATATAGTCCCCATTTACAATCCCCAACTTGATAAGATACCTCAAGCAAATAGTAAAGTAGTAGTCATTTGCCAAGCATCGCAACTAGTTTAGGGTTAACAGCATCAGTAAACTCTGACGACAACGACGACCAGGAGAGTAAATAAAGGATCCCCAAATGGTACAAGCAGATCCTGTGGAGACGCGACGCGGCTGGGTCGCTCGCATCACCACAAGGTCAGCGGCCGACTTGTTTATCTACCTATCACATTCACCTATCAGACGCTAATTAAATCGCCTGCAAAGAATGGACTAATCTGCATTTTGAGAAACAACAAATCGAGCCATCCCAAGTCTAACGATCTGTATGCGTATGCAGAGTAAGATACTTTCCACTTGTCGCGTCTCTGGTAGCCAAATTCAACTTTGCATGTACGTTCGTTGGTTGCTCTTGCTCATCAGATGTGTTATTTCTTAGCCCGAAGAGCTGTTTTGTGTTGTTTATGATTGAGCGAAGAACCATCTGTGCAAGGGACCTCTGACTTTGGTTTAGCTAAGTAGGTTACTGTTTTACGAAAACGAAATGCGACAGGTTTTCCTCTTGCAATTGGCCTCCACCTCCACTGGATAGAGCTTGTACAGATTTCCGTTTTAGCTGTTTATTCTTACAGATTCGTGTGCGTGTGAGTATATTTCTGCTCTGTACCTGTAATGCATTCCTGCAAGCATGTTTGCGTACCTTTGCATGGCGTTGGCGCCCAGTTTATGAGTATCACTAATTTGACATGTTTGCTTATGCACTGGTCTTTTCGGATTTGGATAGATGTGCTATAAAAAGTTCTATATGCATCCTAGTAAAATTAGGATTCCTATTTTGTTTTGAAGTATGATTTCTATTCCATTTTAGAGGAGGGCTAAGAGAGGCTATATAAATTTATGAGGGTGGTCATAAAGAACCTAAACAACCAAGCAATAAGGCAAAAAAGCCTCTTATTTAAAATTAGAGGTGCACGAGAGGATTATAAACTAGATTATTCTTTAAAACTAGATTCTTTTTATAAGACATGGATATAAGGGTTCTAAAAGATTCGAGAGAGTTGTGAAGGAGCGACAATTCTTTATACTCTTTTGATGTTGTGCTTAAGGAATTTACAGCCGACTTTGCCAAAAATTTTTCTCTCGTCATGGTTGTTTCAACGTCGTTATTTTGGTTTTTCTATGAGATTCATCTTCTTTGTTTCTAACACCATGCATGCTCGTGCCATATCTCACAAAATCTAATCCGATCTGGGGCTGGTGCACATAAGAAGGGGTATCAGAGTGTAATAAGTGGTATCAGAGCCAATGCTAGATTAATCCGATTTGTGAGGATATCGGTAAAACGTCAGGTGTTATAAAATCAAGATTGATGTTGACGATGTGGAATCAACTAAAGAAATTTGATGCCGGAGAAAAATTTAGCGTGTGGCAATACATGGTGAAGGATGTCCTTATCCAGCAAGAGCTAACCGATGCTCTTGAAGGGACAAATCAGAAAATACACCCGATTTAGACTAGAAGGTGATGGAGCAGAATACTATCAGTACAATTCGTTTATGTCTGTCCGATGAGATAAAGTACTCGGTGATCAAAAAAAAATTTACTGAAGAAATTATAGGAGGACTTTAAAAAATTGTATATGGCAAAGTCGCTGATAAACCGGTGAGTGCTAAACCGACAACTATATATGTTGCACATGGAGGAAGGTATACGGTTCGTTGACTATCTTAATGTCTTTAACAAGCTTATCACGTAGTTAACTAGTGTGGATGAGAAAATTAAGGAGAACGACAAGATCATCATACTAGCATCGTCTCTACCACAACCATGATGGCAATTGGTGATGAATATTCTTGTAGAAAAAATTACTCTCAATTTCAATGAGCCAGTTGCATGTCTATTGGAGGCGGAGTCCTTGAAAAAGCCATCGGAACTTTATCCTTAGATGGTTAAGAGTTGGCTACAATAGATGTTGCAGGCAGAAGTAAGAGTCATAGGAAGAAGAAATGCAAGAGAAAGGGCACATGTGTATGCTATCTATGTAACGAGGAATGTCACATGATAAAAGACTTCGTGTTTGAAGCAAATAAAAGGTGCATGCTCAGTTGCGGTAGCAAAGGATAATTCAAACGTACTTGTCATCAGTCAATCAGATACTTCTTATGGACGAATATTAGATTCAGGTTGTTGCTTCCATATATGGTTGGCGAGTAAGATGTCTGATGAAAGATCTCTACTCCCAACGCATTTAACTGTTCACTTAGCGGATTGTAAGGAGAGTACAATTGCTGAGGTGGGAATGGTTACATCGGAGATGTATGATAGAGCACATCACACACTGACGAGAGTTCAACATGTTCCTAGATTAAAAAGAATCTAATATCTGTGAGGTCACTTGAACTCAAAGGTTGTGAGGTATCACTTCAAAGTGAAGTCATGCGAGATACTTCCAAAGGGCAAATGTTCATAAAAAGTATCAGGAGTAATGGAGGATACCGATTGGTGGGTACACATAAAGAAAAGGCAATTAATGAAAGGCATGATAAAAATGCTGGTTAGGAGAAGGAAATCGTATCATCAATAGTAGTTACGTAGATCCCATCTACAGTTGTTATGCGGAACTGCAAAGACAGATGCAATATCTAATATACACAAATGCGAAGGTGCAAGCTGTTGTAAGAAAAATGTGATGGGACCAACCACGTGGTAACGACGAGCAAGTGGAGCTCGAAGGCGGTACAAATCTGTGACATGGATGGTGTAGGAATAGGAGATGTGATTAATCAAACTACAAACACGCTTTTAAGTGGAGGGTTCAGGCAGGCTAGCCTGGACACTGAGCCCTTGTGGTGAGGGTACTCTTAAAGGTAGGATGAAAAAAAGAATAAAATATAGAGTCGATTTAGAGCGAGTTTTCGGATGAACACAGTAATTTCAATGGATAAGAGTCACGGTGAAGATCGTTAAGTATGATGACTCATATATTAGTCTTTTATTATTTAAAAATATATGTTATAAGGAGTTCTAGATAAACTCTAATAGAATTAGGATTCATACTTTCTTTTAGAATAGAATTCCTACTTCACTTTTGGATGAGAGTTAGGAAGATTATATAAAACCATAAGGGGTAGTCACGGAGAACCCAAGCAACCAAGCAACAAGCTAAAAAGCTACTCATTCAAAGGTAGATGTTCATGAGAGGATTAGAGACTAGGTTATTCTTTAGCACTAGATTCTTATATAGGGTAAAGATCCGAGTATTCTAAAAATTTAAGAGAATTGCGAGAGAGCAACAATCCCTTATACTTATTTAAGGTTATGCTTAAGGAATTTATGGTCAGCTTCGCCAAATCTTTTTTTCTCCCATCGTGGTTGCTTAAACATTATTATTTTGATTCTCTCTACAAGATTTATCTTCTCCGTTGTTGATACCATACACACTCATATCATATCTTATAAACTCTGATCTGATATAAGAGCTGTTGCGTATAAGAAGAGGTAACACTTATCATTGGAAACTTGGAATCATATAGGCTAATGGGTCTGTTCTTTTGGATTGTGTAGTGTGGTTTATTAGTCTAATAAATAGTGATTGCCGAGAAAATTCAAAAGCTAAAAGCTGCTGAAAAGCAAAAAAGAATAGGGCAAACAACTCTGCATTGACTCGAATCTAGTTGGATCATGATCTGGGTGCATGGTCCTGATCCCAAGTTTGCATTGGCTTTGATGTAGTTGGTTCATGATCTGGTAACATGATCCAAGAAGGTTTCAACTCGGCAAGAATGACATATCTTGTAGCTTGTGGTACTTGAATGCCCAGATATTACTTGTGATACATCCGTTCTGATATCTGAACATACTAGCTTGCAACTACCTTATCTATCCAAACTAAAGAAAAAAACTGAAAGAAGGTACCATACAGGCTGTTTAGTCTTTCCTAAAATGTAAGTGCTCTTTGAAGATGAATCCCATTTCTGCTTCAAAGGATTCCTATTGTACGCATCTTGTTGCATCCGTGCTTGGGCTGTCGGTTTCTTGTTTAGTCTGTCACGGAACAATTATGAGCGGTTGAAAACATGCTTGTCTGAAGCGTTTGCTACTATTCCCCAGTTATGATCCCTAAGATTATCTATTAAATTTTGTGAATGATCTGCAACTTGGAGGCTCGACTTCGGCGCAAGTTGAATGCTCTTTAGTATACCAGCTGCTGATGCTGTAATTGCGAAACGCGGTCTGCAATGCCACAAAGTCCACCCTCGCCTTTCGGCAGGGTCAAAACACTGCATATGCAATTGATCGGAATACTAGGCACTGCAATTATCCCATGAATGATTAATTGAGATTCTTGAGAACATAGTATATGAGATGCACTAGGTATATAGATACTAAGATACCTAAAGATTACCAAGTAAAAAGCAATTAGTCAATTATCCTAGAGGAACAGATGTAACGGCAGCTTCTTCTCTTTTGTCAAATGGTACCATTAATTGATTCAGATACAGTTCACATGGCCAAAATTTTGTATTGTATTCCATGTAAAAATATTAATGGCTTGAGCTAACTAATCAAGTAGACAATACAAAGTGTCGCTATCGGCCTACTGGCAATGTTTTCCATATCGAGCCTTGTCATTGTGGCTGCTGAAATACTAATTTAGTTTCAATTAAAAAGGGACATAATCACTAGTAAATAAGATGCAAAGTCAGCCCGATCGAACAGCTCAAACAAAGCAAACTCAAGGTGCAATTGATATACCTATATAAATGATTGTTGTCACCAATTGATGAAGTCAGGAAACAAGTGGGATTAGCCTCGTTTTTGAGTCGATGATCTCAGAAAATAAATTCTTAGAAAGTATATACTCGTCTAGAATTGTTTCTGTCGCCAATTCTAGAACAGAACCTTCAGAAAGAATCATTATTTTTTTTCGAGAACACAAAGCGGCAGTTTATCTCTATGTATTTGGCTCAAATCACTGAATTAGCCTACGCGGGTGGTGGATATCCACATTAATTCCTACGCGTCTTACTTGTAGAACCTGGGATTATCACTTCTCAAACCTGACCAATGGGAACATGGAGCTAGCACCAAATTTCTTCCTCCTCGACGTCGTGCTGCTTAAACAGTTGACCTTTTGGGAAAACAATGGTTCAAGACTTATGCGTACCCTATTTATGACTGTTGTCGTTTGGTCAGAGGGGACGGGATCTTGATAGCTAGTTGCAACTGCTGCAGTCTTTCCTCCCAACGTTAAATGTTCAGACTTGAGAGGCAGGCAGGCGGGTATCACAGACGAAGTCACTTTATTGATGAGAACATCAGCCTTGGTGGGATGAATTGTCAGAGTTAGCCGCAATTTTTGGCCACGTTTCTGTGCACTTTTGGCTTTTAGTTTATCCAAAAGTCAAAATAAATTAAAACGGATTGTACAAATAACTTTTCGAGCCCAAAATTGCATGTGCCGTCCGTGTCGGCATCTCCGTAGTCCTCTCCATCTCGAAAAGTACAAACTAAAACATCAAACATAGCAAAAACAATCAGCCATAGTCCAAAAAAACAAGGGCTTTATTTGCCCTTAAGCTACTATACAGCAACTGTGGCTTCGGAAATCAGGAAGCACGGTATGTGCTATCATTTGTGGCGCTAGCTAAGGAACCTGGAGCACGCAAGTGTTCTTGCACCTTTTTTAAGTTTTGACCGCCTTTTGGTAATCGGCTTGTGCTTGCGAGGAGTGGAGGCCCAGACCAAGGCCCAATTCGAGTGTCTACTTGAGTCTTGACCCATGGCCTGCGGGCCGTGCCGTCCGTCCGTCTCCCAACAAAAGTCGGTTTAGGCCGAAAGTTTCGGCGAAACGAATAGCCCGGCCGTAACCTCGCCCGTACGCCGGCCCGCGGGCCGATCGCCAAAATCCTGAGGACACAGTGTAGCCGCTGATGGTTAGCACCATCCGGCATCCATCCATCGTACCGAGCGTACGCATGCGAGTGCGCCAAGTGTGAAGCGGACCAAGGCGAGGAAGACCAACGACTCGTGACTCGTCGACCAACCCGTTTCAGTTGCACCCTACTTCCTACTTGCTCCATCAGTGACAAACTGAACAACGAGCCTGTTCTTTTTTACTGCAGCTTAGCTTGTTTGGTAACGGCTGTAGTTTATTGTTGGAATTTTTAAATTTTGGCTGTTTACGGTACAGATTACGGAGAGATAGATACTCACTTGCGATTTTGGATGGTACAGATATAAGGCTTTTAACATGTACAATGTTTAACTTGTAGACCCCGTCTTGAGAAAATACTTCGTTTGAAAGTTAGGTACTGTAGCAAAAACCAAAAGCCGCCAACTTCGGAGGAAAAGAACAGGCCCATAAGCTTGTGGTTTTTAAGCTGTTTGTACGAGAGATTATAGAGTAACAGAAACTCACGTGCGGTTTTTGCCGATATAAATGAAGTCAGTAAAGTATGTACTACAATTAACCGGTAGATCCTATCTTAAAAAATACCCCGTTTAAAAACTAGTTACTATAAAAAAAACTAAAAAGCAGTTTTTAGAAGCTGAAAAGAACAAGGCCTAACATCCTCTTCCTCTCTGTGCACACAGCCGAAGCTGGGGCTGAAACCATTGAAACTAAAGTTGCCGTTACTTTTGGTTTTTGAAAAAAAAAATGACACTGTAGTGGTCGTCTCCTTTTTCTCAGATATTTAATTAAAAATAACGAATAAAAATAAAAAAAACACACTGTCATATCCCTACAAATAATACAAATCGAAAAGGAAAAAAAACGTATTAAAAAGTTTTCAA
Organism: Dendrocalamus latiflorus; assembly: GCA_017311315.1. Classification (NCBI taxonomy): domain Eukaryota; kingdom Viridiplantae; phylum Streptophyta; class Magnoliopsida; order Poales; family Poaceae; genus Dendrocalamus; species Dendrocalamus latiflorus. The sequence goes on from CM029627.1 coordinate 12,874,194, forward strand.
ACTGAAACTCAGAAAACAGAAGCTATGTGGAACAGAGACTAAAAACAGGAAACTGAAAGAGAAGCGCAATACTAAAAGCAAGCCGGCAGGTGAAGATGGTGACCGATCATCATTGAGCCCAATGGCACCACTAGTGCAGGCACAGGTGTCACAAAGATACAGACAAGGCGACACGGCATTCCGGCTGTGTCGACGGTCAAAGAAACTAGAAAGCACCAGAAACATCTTTGCACTCTGATATATAATAGTCGACAGATTACATTACTTTTGAGTATATATCTTGCCCCTGAACTGAGCAGCCAGTTTTCAGTTCTTTCGGCTCTCATCTTCTGTAAACTAATGGCTGCCACAAAGTATAGCTAGCTAATTGATCGCCCTACCCATCATATATTACAGAAAATCGCAAGTCACACGGAGGCGTCACGTCAAGATCAAGAAAATAAGGCGTAAGAGGAGGAGACAAATTAAGCTGGACATGCGTGTGGTGTTAATCTAGGAGGAATCGAAGTTGTAGTGCTTGTCGACGCCGACGACGACGTCCCAGGTGCAGCTGAGGTCCTTGGGGAAGACGACGAGGTCGCCGGCGCCGAACTCGACGCACTCGGAGACGTCTGAGGAGCCCTTGACGGTGGCCTTCACCCTGCCCTTGAGGAGGTAGCACGTCAGCCTCGCGTCGAACTTGAGCGGGAACTTCCCCGGTGGACAGCCCCATCTTCCATCCATATGCAAACACGCAAAAGTTAATTACCACAGGATGGGATTCTCATGGTTGGATCATCGATGGAACTGAAAATGAATGAAAAGAATAGGAGAAGGAAGCAAGCTTACTTGGGCCAGGATTTGATGCCGAGTTGAAGCAAGCGCGCCTCCGGCGGGTTCCTCTCGACGGTGATGGAGAGGCTGGGGGTGTTCGCCTCCATGGTATCTGGATTTGAAGTCGTCCCCTTGAGCTCCACGACCGTAAGAGCCAGAATAAGAGGCCGGTGCACTACTGCTAGCTGCTCATAAAGGGAGAGCTAGGAGCACTAAAGGAGCCGCAGCCAGTTGCGTCGCTTGGAGGAGCTCGAGCGCACCTGGAGTGGAAGGAGTAAAGTTGTTAAAATGATGATTTTAGTCGTACGATTTTTTGGTTGCATGAAACCAGACTCAAATTACATATTGAGGTGTACATTGTAAAATAGTGATAGGATTGTGATTCTAGTCTAAAATCATGTAGAATTACAGTACGAATTATGATAAAATTATAATAGAATCGTACAGAATCATATATCATCCAAGATAATAAAAGACTTGTATATTTGATTGTTTTCTATCTCTTAATTTAAGTTGTATATTAAGTACTAAATAGTTAATAGTTTAGACGTTAAGATTTAGAGATTTAGAATGATAAAAATTAATTTGATTATCCATTTATTTTACTTTTTATGTAAAATGATCAGATTATGGTAATATTGATAACATTACTCTTCTAGTTGTAGCTCTTAATAATATAAAATTTAAACCATGATTCTAATTATGAATAAGATACATTTATTAATCACATTAGGTGCCACATGACTAAATAAACACTCATATCTCTACTCTTAAAAGAACGAGTTCAAGGTGATGGTGCGTCCGACGCTCTGCCACCTCTCACAGGAAAAAAAGCGCTGACATGTGGGCCTCCCTCTGCTTCTCTCCTCCCCAAAATCGATTGTCGTGCGCTGAGACCTCCTCCCCACAGAATCCTCCGCTGATACCTCCGTCCTCCGGGCGCCTGCCTCCCCACCGAATCCAGTGCGCCTCCTCCCCTCCCTCCTCCACCGCCGCTCCGCCCGTCGCTCCTCCCCTCCCTCCTCCGCCGCCGCTCTGCCCTCGCCTGCTCCCCTCCCTCCTCCGCCGCTCTGCCCTCGCCTGCTCCCCTCCCTCCTCTGCTGCTCCGCCCTCGCCTGCTATCCTTCGCCGCTCTGCCCTCACCTCCTCCTCCCCACCCCGCGCCACCATCGCCGCCTCCCCGTGGCGGCTGGCTCAGAGAGGAAGGGGGCGGAGGAAGGAGGAGGCGCTGCTGCGGCGGGGGAGAGGAAGGAGGCGACGGCGGGGGTGGCGCTGGTTGGGGGCGGAGGAGAGGAAGGAGGCGACGGCGGGGGCGGAGGAAGTAGGCGGCGCGACCTCCATCTCACCTGTTGGGGGCAGAGGTAGGAGGAGGCGCGGAGGAGCGGTAGAGGAGGCGTCGGAGGTGACCCGAGAGGTTTTCGAAGGTCACCCGAGAGGTTTTCGACCACTTTGGCCATGGTCAAAAGCCACTACGACCACATTGGCCATGGTCGGAGGTCGCAAGACAGCTTTACGACCACGTTAGCACGAGAGGAAGTCAGAAGTCGAGGCTTTGACTGCCGCGATCGATAGTCGGCAGACCTCAACTATGCCAACGGACTTCGACCACGTTGTGAGGCGGTCAGATGTGCTCAAAGCGCAGTCAGACTCAGTCGGTTGAGGTCGTAAGCGGTCGAATGAGGTTGGAACGTAGTCGGAAGTGGTCAATCGTGATCGAAAGGGCTTCAACCACGGTGAAACTTGGTGTACGTGGTCTGAATGGGTTTCGACCACGGTGAAAACCCATCAACGTGGTCGGAAGGTGGTTCGATCACGCAATAAGCGGTCGTAGCTTCTGTTAACCGATCGTATGGTCTCTAGAAGTGGTCACAAGACCTGGGAATCAGTCATAAGGGCTTTGAGCGTTGCTTGTCTTGTGATCTCGACCGGTCGTATGTTGGTACGACCTGGTTGGGTAACTCGTAACGACTGTCTTGGCTGGTCGTAGCAGAGCTAAGCGGTAGTCGTAGGTGCTAAAACACGGTGTTGGTTGGGTAAAACACGGTATTGGGAGAGGGGTTAACGGGTGATCCCCAGTGAACACACAGCTCTGCTACCACCATCCCAAATTTCAGATCCAACTTACCCAACCCAGTCGTACCAATTTACGACTGGTCAAAACCATTGATCAAGACTTGCTTAAGGCCCTGTTTGTTTCCACTTAAGATTATTATAATCCAGCTTATAATCATAAGTGGAAATAAACAACCTAGATTATAAGGTAACTTATTATAATCTAATAGCCCAGATTATTGTAATCTAATAAGCTGAAAAAAGGAGCTTATTTCAGCTTTTAGATCCACCTTTTATCTTAATGATCATAAAACTTTAGAAATATTACCCACCTTTGCCATTCATATATATCCCCAACGCATCCCAGATAATATTGCTAATGCTTTATTTGCTAGAAGAGAGTAATTTGTTTGTAAGAGCATATTTGTACGAACATATGATCATGGATATTTGAATAATTAAGCTTTTCTACCACTTATGTATTCAAATTCTTATGTTACTAATGTTTTGCAAGTCCAAACTAATAAAAAACATGTCATAAAAGAATAAATAAGTCACCAAAAAAGGTCAAGGGTATTGTAGTCTTTAAACATTCGAATACAACAATCCATAACTCTGATAATCCAGGCTGCCAAACACCTGACAGCTGATTTCCCACCAGCTTATTATAATCTAGCTTATATAATCCCCCACCTATAAGCTGGATTATAATAATCTTAAGTGGAAACAAACAGGGCCTAAGTCCTACGACCACATCTCAGAGGGCTACGACCACTCCAAAAGACCATAAGAATGAATCAGGAAAAAAACTCAAAACACACTCCCCCAAAGTCGTAAATGCCCTACGACCAGTCAAAAAGGTAGAACATGACATGCACAAGACCTACGACCAGTACCATAGTCCATACGACCACCCCAGTGGTCTATTCGACCGATTCCCAGTGCACAGAAGGTTCTAACGTGGTCGTAAGGACTTCCGACCATGTCTCACCACGTTACAACCGCATCCGACCGCTACTCGAGCACTTCCAACCGCATACAACCGCAAACGACCACAACCGACCGACTGCGACTACATCCGACCGGCTACGACCACAACCGACCGAGCCCGAGGCGATCTGACCACATTCAACCACCTCACAACGTGGTCGAAGACTGCCGACAACCCACGTGGTTGAAGTCGAAGTCTGCCGACTTCCGACCACAGCGGTCCAAGCCTTGGCTTCCGATTGCTTCTCGCTACAACGTGGTCGTAAGCTACTGACTTCTTAATGTGGTCGTAAGCCAGAGCGCCGACTATCGATCGTAGCGGTCGAAGCCTCGACCGCCGACTTCTTCTCGCGTTAATGTGGTCGTAAGCCGCCGACTACCCAACGTGGTCGTAAACCACAGCACCAACTTCTAATGCCTTCAGCTCTCGACAACGTGGTCGTAAGGCGCCGACTCCACAACGTGGTCGTAAACCACAACGCCGACTTCGATCGCAGTGGTCGTGGCTTCGACTTACGACTTTCGACCACAGCCAAGGTGGTCGTAGCTGCATTCGACCACGACCAACGTGGTCGTAGCTGCGTTTGACCACGGCCAGAGTGGTCGTAAACGACACTACGTGGTCGTAAACGGTCCTGATGCCCTTCGACCACGGCCAGAGTGGTCGTAAACCTCTCAGATGACCTTCGACCACGCCCGATGTGGTCGTAAACAATTCTGGTGGCCTTCGACCACGGCCAAAGTGGTCATAAACGCCACAATGTGGTCGTAAACTACTCTGAGAGCTTTCGACCATGGCCAACGTGGTTGTAAACGACCTGATTGGCTTCCGACCAGTGACTACGTGGTCATAATCGACTCTGGTGGCTTTCGACCACGGCCAACGTGGTCATAAACGACCTGGCTGGCTTCCGACCAGTGACTACGTGGTCGTAAATGACTCTGGGGGCTTTCGACCACGGCCAACAAGGTCATAGAGATCTTTCAACCACCCAAAATGGGCTACGACTTTGCAGAAAATGTTCAAACCAAACTCAAACTTTCCAAAATAATTGTCAATTGTGAGTGTGAGCTGACAGGCTTTTTTGTTATCAACTTTATGTGCTTGTGGAATGGTATTAGATTACCATTGTTTTCAATTGTGAGTAAATAATCTTTTGTGTACTTGGTAAAAACATTCTACAATTAATTGTTATTTTATGACATTCAAGTGTAATAATTCGTACAGGATGAGAATGCACTGAGGACCAAATTCTTGGTAGAGATGTTGAAGTACAAGGACAACGAATCTAAAGACAACATTCCTGAAGATATAAAAGAACTTATTAGGCATGTGAGGATTTAGGTGGCTTCAAAAGATGTAATAACTGTGATGTTATTTATTGGCAATGTTCCTCTTTAAGCATAATTGCTATGGACTCAACAATATGATAACTCATCATGAATCTCTTTTGGCATGAGTCTTAATCTATCTCACTATTTACTTCATTTTTAAGAAACATAGTCTTAATAAGTGTGACTTGAGGTAGTCTTCTGCTGCTGAGCAACTAGAGGTAGTCTTCACTGCAAGGTTGTCTTAGCCGTCACCGAAGGAGAGGTTTACGACCACGTTGAAGGAACGCAGAAGGTGGTCGTAAGACCATGGTTTACGACCACTAAGATCGTGGTCGAAAGGTAGTAACAAAGATTACGACCACGTTTGGTCGTGATCACAAGTTTACGACCACTGTGGCCATGGTCGAAAGCTGGTATGACCACGTTGGCCATGGTCGAACGCTGCTACGACCACATTGGTTGTGGTCTAAAACGTGGTCGAAGACTGCCGACAACCCACGTGGTTGAAGTCGAAGTCTGCCGACTTCCGACCACAGCGGTCCAAGCCTTGGCTTTCGACTGCTTCTCGCTACAACGTGGTCGTAAGCTACTGACTTCTTAACGTGGTCGTAAGCCAGAGCGCCGACTATCGACCGTAGCGGTCGAAGCCTCGACCGCCGACTTCTTCTCGCGTTAATGTGGTCGTAAGCCGCCGACTACCCAACGTGGTCGTAAACCACAGCGCCAACTTCTAATGCCTTCAGCTCTCAACAACGTGGTCGTAAGGCGCCGACTCCACAACGTGGTCGTAAACCACAACGCCGACTTCGATCGCAGTGGTCGTGGCTTCGACTTACGACTTCCGACCACAGCCAAGGTGGTCGTAGCTGCATTCGACCACGACCAACGTGGTCGTAGCTGCGTTTGACCACGGTTAGAGTGGTCGTAAACGACACTACGTGGTCGTAAACGGTCCTGATGCCCTTCGACCACGGCCAGAGTGGTCGTAAACCTCTCAGATGACCTTCGACCGCGCCCAATGTGGTCGTAAACAATTCTGGTGGCCTTCGACCATGGCCAAAGTGGTCATAAACGCCACAATGTGGTCGTAAACTACTCGAGCACTTCCAACCACTTACAACCGCAAACGACCACGTCCGGGGCTTGTCCGACCGCGTTCGACCTCAACTGAGCACATCTAGTCGCTCCTGAAGAGCTACGACCACAACCGACCGAGCTCTGACTCGTTACGACCACAACCGATCGACTGCGACTACATCCGATCGGCTACGACCACAACCGACCGAGCCCGAGGCGATCTGACCACGTTCAACCACCTCACAACGTGGTCGAAGACAGCCGACAACCCACGTGGTTGAAGTCGAAGTCTGCCGACTTCCGACCACAGCGGTCCAAGCCTTGGCTTTCGACTGCTTCTCGCTACAACGTCGTCGTAAGCTACTGACTTCTTAACGTGGTCATAAGCCAGAGCGCCGACTATCGACCGTAGCGGTCGAAGCCTCGACCGCCGATTTCTTCTCGCGTTAATGTGGTCGTAAGCCGCCGACTACCCAACGTGGTCGTAAACCACAGCGCCAACTTCTAATGCCTTCAGCTCTCGACAACGTGGTCATAAGGCGCCGACTCCACAACGTGGTCGTAAACCACAACGCCGACTTCGATCGCAGTGGTCGTGGCTTCGACTTACGACTTCCGACCACAGCCAAGGTGGTCGTAGCTGCATTCGACCACGACCAACGTGGTCGTAGCTGCGTTTGACCACGGTTAGAGTGGTCGTAAACAACACTACGTGGTCGTAAACGGTCCTGATGCCCTTCGACCACGGCCAGAGTGGTCGTAAACCTCTCAGATGACCTTCGACCGCGCCCAATGTGGTCGTAAACAATTCTGGTGGCCTTCGACCATGGCCAAAGTGGTCATAAACGCCACAATGTGGTCGTAAACTACTCGAGCACTTCCAACCGCTTACAACCGCAAACGACCACGTCCGGGGCTTGTCCGACCGCGTTCGACCTCAACTGAGCACATCTAGTCGCTCCTGAAGAGCTACGACCACAACCGACCGAGCTCTGACTCGTTACGACCACAACCGATCGACTGCGACTACATCCGATCGGCTACGACCACAACCGACCGAGCCCGAGGCGATCTGACCACTTTCAACCACCTCACAACGTGGTCGAAGACTGCCGACAACCCACGTGGTTGAAGTCGAAGTCTGCCGACTTCCGACCACAGCGGTCCAAGCCTTGGCTTTCGACTGCTTCTCGCTACAACGTGGTCGTAAGCTACTGACTTCTTAACGTGGTCGTAAGCCAGAGCGCCGACTATCGACCGTAGCGGTCGAAGCCTCGACCGCCGACTTCTTCTCGCGTTAATGTGGTCGTAAGCCGTCGACTACCCAACGTGGTCGTAAACCACAGCGCCAACTTCTAATGCCTTCAGCTCTCGACAACGTGGTCGTAAGGCGCCGACTCCACAACGTGGTTGTAAACCACAACGCCGACTTCCGATCGCAGTGGTCGTGGCTTCGACTTACGACTTCCGACCACAGCCAAGGTGGTCGTAGCTGTATTCGACCACGACCAACGTGGTCGTAGCTGCGTTTGACCACGGTCAGAGTGGTCGTAAATGACACTACGTGGTCATAAACGGTCCTGATGCCCTTCGACCACGGCCAGAGTGGTCGTAAACCTCTCAGATGACCTTCGACCGTGCCCAATGTGGTCGTAAACAATTATGGTGGCCTTCGACCATGGCCAAAGTGGTCATAAACGCCACAATGTGGTCGTAAACTACTCGAGCACTTCCAACCGCTTACAACTGCAAACGACCACGTCCGGGGCTTGTCCGACCGCGTTCGACCTCAACTGAGCACATCCAGTCGCTCCTGAAGAGCTACGACCACAACCGACCGAGCTCTGACTCGTTACGACCACAACCGATCGACTGCGACTACATCCGATCGGCTACGACCACAACCGACCGAGCCCGAGGCGATCTGACCACGTTCAACCACCTCACAACGTGGTTGAAGACTGCCGACAACCCACGTGGTTGAAGTCGAAGTCTGCCGACCTCCGACCACAGCGGTCCAAGCCTTGGCTTTCGACTGCTTCTCGCTACAACGTGGTTGTAAGCTACTGACTTCTTAACGTGGTCGTATGCCAGAGCGCCGACTATCGACCGTAGCGGTTGAAGCCTCGACCGCCGACTTCTTCTCGCGTTAATGTGGTCGTAAGCCGTCGACTACCCAACGTGGTCGTAAACCACAGCGCCAACTTCTAATGCCTTCAGCTCTCGACAACGTGGTCGTAAGGCACCGACTCCACAACGTGGTCGTAAACCACAACGCCGACTTCCGATCGCAGTGGTCGTGGCTTCGACTTACGACTTCCGACCACAGCCAAGGTGGTCGTAGCTGTATTCGACCACGACCAACGTGGTCGTAGCTGCGTTTGACCACGGTCAGAGTGGTCGTAAATGACACTACGTGGTCGTAAACGGTCCTGATGCCCTTCGACCATGGCCAGAGTGGTCGTAAACCTCTCAGATGACCTTCGACCGCGCCCAATGTGGTCGTAAACAATTCTGGTGGCCTTCGACCATGGCCAAAGTGGTCATAAACGCCACAATGTGGTCGTAAACTACTCGAGCACTTCCAACCGCTTACAACCGCAAACGACCACGTCCGGGGCTTGTCCGACCGCGTTCGACCTCAACTGAGCACATCTAGTCGCTCCTGAAGAGCTACGACCACAACCGACCGAGCTCTGACTCGTTACGACCACAACCGATCGACTGCGACTACATCCGATCGGCTACGACCACAACCGACCGAGCCCGAGGCGATCTGACCACTTTCAACCACCTCACAACGTGGTCGAAGACTGCCGACAACCCACGTGGTTGAAGTCGAAGTCTGCCGACTTCCGACCACAGCGGTCCAAGCCTTGGCTTTCGACTGCTTCTCGCTACAACGTGGTCGTAAGCTACTGACTTCTTAACGTGGTCGTAAGCCAGAGCGCCGACTATCGACCGTAGCGGTCGAAGCCTCGACCGCCGACTTCTTCTCGCGTTAATGTGGTCGTAAGCCGTCGACTACCCAACGTGGTCGTAAACCACAGCGCCAACTTCTAATGCCTTCAGCTCTCGACAACGTGGTCGTAAGGCGCCGACTCCACAACGTGGTCGTAAACCACAACGCCGACTTCCGACCGCAGTGGTCGTGGCTTCGACTTACGACTTCCGACCACAGCCAAGGTGGTCGTAGCTGCATTCGACCACGACCAACGTGGTCGTAGCTGCGTTTGACCACGGCAAGAGTGGTCGTAAACGACACTACGTGGTCGTAAACGGTCCTGATGCCCTTCGACCACGGCCAGAGTGGTTGTAAACCTATCAGATGACCTTCAACCGCGCCCAATGTGGTCGTAAACAATTCTGGTGGCCTTCGACCACGGCCAAAGTGGTCATAAACGCCACAATGTGGTCGTAAACTACTTTGAGAGCTTTCTTGGTAGAGATGTTGAAGTACAAGGACAACGAATCTAAAGACAACATTCCTGAAGATATACAAGAACTTATTAGGCGTGTGAGGATTTAGGTGGCTTCAAAAGATGTAATAGCTGTGATGTTATTTATTGGCAATGTTGCTCTTTAAGCATAATTGCTATGGACTCAACAATATGATAACTCATCATGAATCTCTTTTGGCATGAGTCTTAATCTATCTCACTATTTACTTCATTTTTAAGAAACATAGTCTTAATAAGTGTGACTTGAGGTAGTCTTCTGCTGCTGAGCAACTAGAGGTAGTCTTCACTGCAAGGTTGTCTTAGCCGTCACCAACTGCACCATTGGCATCCATGCACTTCTGGGAACGCATTTCGGTTGTCATCCGGCCCTCTCCGACCGCCGCTCGCCACCGACGACATAGCCTCACCGCCGCCTTCGACCTCCTCTGCCCGGCCCCCCAGCGAAGCTAGCTCAAAGGTAAGCGATGTGGAAAATCTTACGACCTCCTAGGACCCTCTTATGACTGGTTAGTGTAGTTTACGACCAGTAAGGATTGATTACGATCGGTTCCGAGAGCTTACGACCAGTTCCGACCGCCTCAATCGCTTTTCTGATCGTTTTTCAACGTGGTCGTAAACTTACTGTAGCAGTTTACGACCGCTCACAATGTGGTCGTGACCCCCACCGACCACTCAGAAACACCCTCCGACCATTTATACTGTGGTCGAAGCCCCCACCGACCCCTCACAACGTGGTCGTAGCATCTTTCGACCACATTCAGTTACTCACAACATGGTCGTAACCCCTTACGACTATGTCTGCGAGTACTTGGCTGTACGCGTAATCGTTTACGACCGCTCAAAAGCATTTACGACCACCTAGAACCATCTACGACCACTCTGTGCCATTTACGACCGCTCAGAACCCTTTACGACCGCTCTGTGCCACCTTGTGGTCCGTTGCGCGGCTGAGTTCATTCCTTGTGGTCGAAGCTCCCCTACGACCACACAGAAAGTCTATCGACCACACTCACTCTCTTACAGCGTGGTCGTAACCCTTACAACCACTCATAAACGGAAAGTGGGCTTCTAGGAAAAACATTTTTGCCCAGCTAGCCTATCTGAAGCCGGAAAGTATTGCCCTAATACCCCAGCCCCTAGGTGCGCATTGCTTCCTGGCGGCATGACCATTTTGCTCTGTCTTCAACCTCTGTTCGTTCGCCGCTCACTCGCCCATCTCAATCGCCATCGGATCTTTTACTCGGTTCGCCGCCCTGATCCCCACTTTGGCACTTCATTCCTCTTAAGTCCCCCTTGAATGGTGGGCGGTAGAGGGGGGACCCTGCACGATGGTGGAGACTAGGGCAGGGGTGGGAGAAGGCAGGACAACGGTGGAGGCTGAAGCGGCAGGGGCGGAGGCGAGGAGGGCAGTGGCGGAGCCCATGTAGGTGGTGGAAGAGGCTAGGAGGGCGGTGGTTGCCAGGACGTCGGGGGCGTAAACCAGGGCGGTGAGGGCAGAGCCTTGGACAGTAGTGGAGCCCAGGGCAGATCTGCTACAATGATAATTTCAGGTTAGGCCCTCTGGGATTTTTTATACTCTACAATGTGCACTAGAGTCACAATGCCACTCCACTACTCTTCATCCTACAGGACAAAACAATAGAAAGGCTATATACCTAAAGGCAGGCATCTCACTGAGTCATGTCTCTTCACATACCACCACTCTCTCCTTCCGCAGGAAATTTCCCCATCTTCCCCAATGTGCTGCAGCAGTCCCCCTCGATCTCTCTCATGCATCTGTCTCCATCTGTAAAATCGGCAGAGCTGTGTCTTGTCGAGATCAATTTTACAGTAGATCATGCAGCTCTCTCTCTCTCTCTTTCTCTCTCCCTGTGTGTAGCAAATCGATCTGCTAAATCATGCTGCAGATATCCCTCCATCTCTCAATCGAGATGCACACAATCTGGTGCTCCATTTAGCGCCAATATGGGGGAGAGGTGCAGAGGTTCAAACTTTTGGCGCCCAATATTTTGTGATTGTAGCTATAAATAAACATTCAGTGTGCCTTGCTCCATTGTTGTTATCAGACCAGTGTGCTTTATCAGGTACGAGTCAATTGCAATTTTTCTTTATGCACCGATTTGAACTTCATGTTTATATTTTTTCGGGGGATTTAGGATGAGGCCCTTGAAGCGTCTTAGAGTTGAAGCTCCACGTGTTCCAACCTTTGGTGATTTTCATCCTTCAACAAAATGGAGCATAGGTGTTCGAGTTTATCACAAGTATCATGTTGAGACATTCGCTCCTGGTAGGAAGAGGCTAACCTTGGTTTTGTTGGATGAGCAGGTAATGTTCACACATGTTTTTTTAGATATGCTTAGTTACATTCTGTTGAATTTTAATGGTGTCTGACTTTGCCTACTGTTAATAGGGCAAAAAAATGGTAGCCATTGTTTACGATGACCAGGTGCATCGTTTAGATCCCCTACTTCGAGAGGGTTGCGCATATTATGTGTCAAGGTTGTCCGTAGAGCCTACGAGGAGAATAGAGCATAAGTGGCTTGCAGAGCATGCTTATGGGTGTGTTTTCACACGTGTCACTACTGTGAGTGAGATACCAAACATGAGTGAGAAGACATTGCCGCTTTTTCCACCGCTCATGCCACTTAGTGAAGTTTTTGAATTCACCTATCATAATGACATTTATGTTGGTATGTATTTCAGTTGACCACCCAAGTAATACTGCTTTGTAATGAATCAAAGTTTTACTAATATTTTTTTTCACATGTCAGATGTTATTGGAATGGTCATGTTTGTAAGCATTGTAGGCTATATGCAAGGCTACTACAATAGAAATATACCTTTTAGAAATGTTCTTATAATTGATGGCAGGTATGTACTTTGTTGTAGTATCTTCTTGATTTTATGGTTGCACGTCTAAATTATTTATGTTACTATACTGGTTTCTGGAAATCATTATTGTCCATGGCTCCCAAAGTTTGCTCCTTTGGCACTTAGAACATTACGGTTTGCTGCTATATTTGGTTGTTTTTGCATAGAATGGAACCCCTCTTGTATAATTAATCTATAAATGCTAATGGCCTTCCCTGTATAATTAATCTATACATGCTAATTGCCTTACAAAATTTCCCTTCCCTTCATGACTTGTCTGGTTAGAATATATAATCATGTTTGGTGATTACATTTTCAAACAGATGGAATACCTTCTCAGTTTTTATATAATAGTGATAGTGATAATATATGAATCAGAAAATGTTTTTTCTTGAGTCTCCCAAATTTTTTATAAAGTAGAATAACCTGCTAAGTTCATATGTTGGATAAAGTGCCATGTTTATAGAGCTTTTATAACACAAAATGGAAACTCAGCCCATGTTTATATTCCTGTAGCTTCAAACATGTGAAGTTAGTTGTTAAGGACAAAGTACTTACCAGCCATTTGACTAAATGGACGAGATGCTCTGATGATCGAACTATCATCGTGGCAACTATGCTTCGAGCAAGGCGTGAACAAGGTGAGTTGATGTGTGTTCCTTGTTCATTTTGTGTTGATCTACTCTATGTTTTATACTTACTTATTTACTTTTTAGATCATAGCCTGCACACTACATGCTTCAGTAGGGTGCACTTTGAACCTAATGTTGCAGTTGCACGCGATCTGAGACGGAGGTAAACATAATTTTGATTATAAATTTTTTAGTAATTAGTTTTAGCTATATGGTTTATCATTTATGGAATCTTTTGTAGGGTCAACAACGAGCTTATTGGAAATGCTTCTCCATGACATTACTAGGGGAAGTAAATGCAAATCTTTTGGCTAAGGGACCTCTAGCTATATAATTGCTAGAAGTGCAAGACTCATTTTGGTGGAAGTAGATGTGATTTGTCATGAAGGAAGTTGATATGGTTCTTTTGGTTAGGATATTCATAGCTAGGATGCTTGCTAGAAGTAGATGCAAATGTTGTGGCTAAGATACTTCTAGCTATCATGCTTGCTAGATGATTGTACTTCAATGTGTAATTTGACGCATAGCAAATTGGACATGCGTTCATGCCATTCTATCTAATTTTAGTGGTAGTATTTGTAGTATCAAGAAACTTTCTTATATATCTGTGGAATGGAGTTATATCCTAATTGAATATCACTAGGAACAATGAGTGCATCCATTTGTGAATTGTTCGACGACGTCTTGTCAATATCTTTTATCTTGTCCATGGGATATGCTCATACAGGTGTTTAGCTTGCTGTTTTCTGGATGCGAGATTTCCCATATGTAACTGGGTGTTCTCTTTTCAGCTTGTACCATGTAACCCCTGTGGAAAGTTTTTATTTGTGAATTGCAATTAATTACGTCTCTCCTTTTTTTGGCAATCCTTGTAAGTCAAAGTCTTTCTATATGTGGATCTATAGTGTTCTTGTTTGATAGACTAATTTTAGAGTATTTCCTTTGCTCCCTATCATTTTGCAATTAGACTTTTTAAATGTTATGATTATGTTTTAATCCGTAGCAACGCACGGGCATCCAACTAGTTACTCTTGAAATACATGGTAAATTGAAAAAAAAATATTTTTGGTAGAATCAGGTGGGATTTTAGATTTTACGATTTGATTCTAGAATGCAATTATGTCAGAGTGTCTCTAATCTTATTTAGAATCACGATTCTAATAACCTTGTAGGGAGGAAGGAATTTCTGCATTTCTTGCCCTTCACTGCGTCTACATCCGTCAAAGTCGATGAGACTGATGACCGAGCAAGGTTTTCTTTTCTTACCGAGTGATTAGCATAGCTTGGGCCCAGGTTCCCTCTTGGGTAAGGGGATTATCATCAGTTGGAAGCTAAATGCAAGTGGCAGTACACCAACTTGTTTGCTCCAATCTTAGTAAATTTTGCTTTGGTTCAGACCTCTTGATTTAACTTCTACGAAAGCGCAGGTTGCCGAAACTTTCTGTAGAAGTTTAGATGGCACAATCCATTGCTCGAAACGCTCCAGAAATGTATTCCAAACCTTTTTGTATTCTGATTCATATGTTTTCCCATTTTTTAATCTAAACGAGGCCTAAATAGGCCAAATTGATAGTATACCCACGATCCAATTCCCCCCGAATAAGATTACCTCAACTTTCCTATGCGAAAACCAGGACACCTTTTTTATATATAGAATGACACTTTATTAGGAGCTGTATGGTTGGAAGTTATTGATGAACCATGTGGAAGTGACCACATGTATATGATGAGTAATTGACCGTGGTTTAGATAAGTCGAGTTTGGTTTGAGTGGGTCGGAGTCGAGTCGGTGCGTGGCGCATTTGGGCTCCGTCGAACTTGGTTATTCCTGGTCATTTGGATTTAGGTTGCATATTCAGATAATTCGTCAGGTTTGGACTTCGGCATGAGTGAGTATGATGTACTTATGCTATTTTACGCTTTCATGTATCGAGCGGTGCTATTTGATGTGTTTCTTGTCTGTGTGGCTGCAGGACGTCGAGGCGGAGTCGTGGCGAGACACGGTGGACCGGACTAGGCGCAGGTGGCGCTGAGGTCAGAACGTTCGGGATGTGTCGAAGACGACATGGACTTGAGGTAGTTGCGAGGCGTGCGAGGCAAGGAGCGCGGAAGCTTCCCGGAAGGTGCAGGAGGGGCGAAACGGGAAATTCGCGTGGCTGCACAAGCGAGAGCGGGCTCCGTTGGATTTAGCGGGCGTAACGGGGCGGAAACCCGTTAGCCGGAGGCTATAAATAGAGATTGGTGGCTACATGTCCACTTGAGCACTTGAAAGGGAATTAGGGTTTGCTAGAGTCAAAAGAGTCTTTAGTGGTTGTTTTGGCTTTAGGCTTTAGTAGTTGAGAGTGGTTAGAAGAGGCAGAGTGTGTTCCCTCTGTGCTCTCTGGTCTATTCGTAGCTTTGCCAGTGTGGTGTTCCCCTTCTCCAATCATGTATGGGTGTGTTCTTGTGTGAGAGAGGGTGAGGATGAGTTGAGGATCATGTAATCACTTCTTATGTCCTAATGTCCAGGCGTATCGGGACATATTTGTATTCCATTTGCTTTAATGAATGAAATTCCAGAAGTTTGCTGTTCGTGCTCTCTCTGTTCTTCTTTCTTCCTATTGGCTTGATTTGTGAGATCTTTGATTTCTTGTTCTTAGTTGCTGGGGAGTGCCAAAATGGATTGCTATGACATGAGAGATGCTCAAAAGCTATTTGGCTAGTCAATCTTAAGAGCAATACCTTGTTTAATTTCAGTTTTTCTCGTTTTGGCTCCTCTGTTCATGCATTTCTCTTTCTAGGGTTTGAGCAAGATTTTGTTTCCCTCAACGAGATGGCATGAAATTTGATCTGGATTATCCCATGGCTATTGCTAACATATCTACAAAATTTCATAGCCAAAGGATCAATGGTTGGGGAGTATTTTGAGTTTTGGTCCTGTTCTTGCAAAGGTTCAGGTTTTGTCAATTTTCTGATTTTCTTGCCTCTCAGTTAATCTATTTGCTTTTCTCTTGTCCTAGGGCTATTTGGATCATATTCTTGAGGTGCTAGTCTGAGGAGTTCATGTCTTTTCTTGTCTAATTCTCTGGTTTGTGTTTTCTCTGTATTTCAGTTTGCTGAAGCTTCTCGCGTGTGCTTCTAGTTTGCTGAAGCTGAAGCTGAAGCTTCACGTTTGTGCTTGCAGGTTGCTAAAGCTTCATTGCTTCTTTTTTTCTTGTGCTGATTTTTCAACAATTTGCATGCAGATCAAACAGCGATATTTTCAGTTGAAATTTTTTCTGGATGATCTCTGATTTATGCTGAATTTTTAGGTATCACATGTGTTCCAAATTTCAGCAAAATTAATTTTAATTTTCTGTGAGGTGCTTTGTTTTGCTTCTTTTTGAAAAATCTGTGTGCGAATTCTCGGGGGATTTTTAAGAGATAGACATTCACCCCCCCTCTGTCGCCATTTCGGTCCTACAGTTATATATTACCGTAAAAATACGACAAAGTGTGGCATGCAATGTATTGGCATGCTTGCTCGCCGCCACAAATTGCTACAGTTGAGTTAGACACCTTTGACCTTGTTAGGTTAGTGTTTGGTTCTTCGCCAGACTTGTGGCTTGCTACGTTTTCTGATCGCTATATGCTATACTATTGACACATTTGTTTTTGCTAAATATTGCCACACTTATGGTAAACGGTTTATTCTTCACAAAAACGCTTTGTATTCCCATTGTGATCACCTTTTTACTGTGAATTGGCCAAATGCTTCCAATTCAAGAGTGCAGGGCGCAACGTTCCAAACTTCAAATGATAAATGTTTCAAGAATATTGTCAATATCGACTTGTTTAAGCAAATTATCAGTAATTTAGTTTGGAAAGGTGTTACTTACTCGGTAATGCTATTTTTAGATATCCTTTTCGGTAATGCTATTTTTAGATGTTCTGGTATTATGAAAACGCAGTCTGCACATAAGTTCACTTAAGCACCCACATACTGCTTAGGGCACTCCCAATGCAAGACATTGCTAACAATGTCTTTGTTTTCCACATCACCTAGAAATTATCATAGACATCACTTCACCAATAAATAATATCTACTAGTAGAACTTATCAATAAATTAACATATCCCTCACGTTTCTCTCTCTCCCTCTTCGCTCCCATCAATAGCGCCTCTTTCCCCACTGATCGCCTCCCTCCCTCCCTCTCTCTCAAACATCTCACCAACCAGCTGCCACGTCCACCCTCACCGGTGCCCCAGCCTGCTTTCTCTCTCCCCCACTGACGGACCCTCTTCCCTCCACCGATTGCCTCCCTCCCTCTCTCTCTCTCTCTCAGAAATCTCATCAGCCAGCCGCCCTGTCCACCCTCACGGTATTGGTGACCTGCTTTCTCCCGAATCCGATCGGATCTAAGCCAGCAATGCCCAAATCCAATTGGATTTGAGATAACGCTAGTAGATGCAGTGGGCGGTAAGGTGTGGAGTGGCATGACCGCGCGCATGGAGCAACAAAACGGCTCGATGTAGAGCGGCACGACATGTGGGCGGCTCGGCAGGCCGGCGTGGAGCAGTGCGGTGGCCTGAAGTGGACGCGCGAGCGGTGCTTGGTGGGCCAACGTAGAGTAACATAGTATGGCAGACGCCGAGGGCTAGTTGGAGCGGGGTTGCCAACGGAAGACCTTCCCTTGGAAAGGAGGGAGGACTTCCGCCTTAACTACCGCTTGATGCCAAACAGGCGGGCTCAACCGGTATGGCTAAATTCATACACAAGGAGGACGCAGTTGTACAGGTCATCGAAGGCCATTTCGATGGAGAGCGATGTTTCTCGCAATGCCAGGGTGCATGCTTGTTTCATTTCACCCCTAGCATGACTGTTCACATATTTCTACGGTTCTATCAAATTCTGATCTCATACTTCCTCCGGAGGCCATCGATTACCCAAATGTCTTCGGGCCTTTTCCATCTTATGGTCCATGTGCCTATGCATGTTCTTGGACCATTTCTTACATTCGTCTATTTGTCACCTGGCCGCGGTGACTCTATTGACAAAATAATCAACAGTGCAAGTCCATGTCTCCTCCATGATCACAGTGATGGGGAGGCACCACACGCCTTTCAGAACACTGTTGTATACCTCAGACATGTTGGTCATCATAATCCCATACCACGCACCGCCCATGTCATAGAGAAGGGATAATTTCTCTAATTCAGGAATGGGGTGACGAATCCACTCTATGAAACTTATGATGCCATGGGATTGCTCTCTCTCTCTGTAGTTTGCCTTTCTAGCTCTGTCCAGATGGACTCAAACATCTACCTCTGGTTTTGTAGACACAATGCTTTAAACATCTTCAGAACTTCCTTGCTGCGGAACCGTGTAAATAAGTTAGATGCAAGATGCCTCATGCACCACTGGGTTCACACGTCGTTCCACTTCTGAAGGGGTTCAGTCACCATGCTGCATGGTGTTCAGTGCGGCCATCAACCCAGTATTGCGATCCATGATGACACAACGTTGAGTCGATCGTCAACCACCGCTTGCTTCATATTCGTCAGGAACCAGAGCCAACTAAATGTATTCTCGCTCTTCACAATGGCAAATGCCACCGAGAGAAGCCGGTCATTCGCGTTGGCCGCCACCGCAGTAGAATGGTTCCCTTGTACCTCCCTGTGAGGAAAGTGCCATCCATCGTGAGTACAGGATGACAAAACTTAAAGCTCTCAATAGCCTGGAAAAAAGCCTAGAATAACCAGTCCAGTATGAAGCAATTGGGCCCTCCGTCAACATCTGGATGCTCAAGCTTGTTTACGTACGTGCCGGGGTTTGATTCGACTATCTGATGAAGCAATCTTGGCACAAGGTTGTACGCCTTTTCATACGTCCCGTACATGAACTCGATGACCTTCTACGTGCCTCATTGGACCGTATTGTAGCTGACTAGATAGCCAAACACATTGGCGACTTCTAACATGAGCATCTTTGGGGGGACGGACACGTCTGTCGCAAGTAGGTGGCTGATGATTCTTGCCACATATGCAAAAGTCACATTCCGATGATGGCGTAGGGGCTCGCTGAGCATGCAAGTGTGGTTGATCATCACCTTGATCGAGAAGACTGAGCTAAAAATCTTTGTTCGTTGAGCACTGACTTTTGTAGGGCAAGCTTCCACTACACACTTCATTGCGTAATTGGCTGGGTTAGACCGGTCGAATTCAAAGACCGTTCAGGATACGAAGGGACCCAATGAGAATCACACACAAATAGATGAACAAGATCACACACAAATAGATGAATAAGTGTATTGCATATATGTGTCTAGTGTTACAAATGGCATCCCCTTCTCCTTTTGTAACTTACAAGGAGTCCTATTTATAGAGTGGGAGTAGGAAACGAGTGAAGTTACTAAGTTTGCTTTTGGGACCTAGTTTACTCTTAAGGATAGTTTCTTCGTTCACGCCATGTGGGTCTCTTCGCGTCCGAGAGACTTCGGAGTTGGTCCGCGGATTTTGCTCGGGGTTTCTTTCGGACCTCGTCTGATGTTGGCTTCTGAACCCTATCTAAGGTTGGTCTCTAAACTTCATCTTAGATTGGCTTTCGGATCTCGTCTGATGTGATATGGACCCTGTCCGGGACGGATTTTGGATCTTGGCCGTAGTTAGCCTTGGGCTCCATCTTGTTTTTCTAGACCCCGTCCTAAGTGGCACTCCGAACAGTTGGTCCTTCGGTGTGTGGTGTCACATCGAAATTGTCACGGGCCTCAGGTAGCGCCCTCCCCCAACAAATCGATTTCAACTTTGTGCCACAATATCACTACTGATTCCCACAGATGCAGTATAGCAGATAAGAGCAACAAAACCCGTTTTCCTCTACTTGGTAGAAGCAAAACCTGCATAATCTTCCTAAACAATCCTGCGAGCGTCGGCCGAAGGCGAGGTCGCCGGCTCGCCGCCGCCGCCGACTCGATGCAGCGGGCCGTAGCACCCACCGTCCCCTCTCCTCCGTGCGGGCCGGGAACCGAAGGCCGTTCCGACCGCGGACGGTTTGCGAGTGCAGGCTAGGCTCCGCAGGTAGGCTGGGTTCGCTTCCGTGCGTTACGTTCGGCGGGAAAATCTCGGCCGTTGGCAGCAGCAGTGAACCGCCGTCCGTGTGCTAGCGCTCATGAGCCAGGAAGCCCACCCACACCACGCTCTCGTTCGCACCCTGTACCGCTGCCGCGCCGCACCCATCCACCCGTCTCGCGGCCACCGTCACCACCCTGTGCCGACGCCGCGTGCCGAGAGGGGTCCGGATCGGACTGGATGGCGGCGGCGGAGGAGGAGCTGCGGCACATGGGACCCGCCCCTCGAGTGGAAGAAGCGGAGGAGGTCGACGGCGCGGCGGATGGGCTTGGGCGAGACGACGACGAGATCCTGCGGTTCATGGACTCGGTGGATGGCTACCTCCTCCTCATGGACTCCCTCTCCTCCGCTCTTCGCCAGGTACGGCACCCCGGCTGCCGCCCTCTGTCCACCACTCATCCATCCTCCGGCCAGTAGCCCAGTACTGATATCTAGCCTGGGTTTTTGTGATCTCTTGGGTTTTGATCTGTGGAACAGTTTTGACTCTAAATGAAGTGATAACTATAGGGGTAGGAAGTCGAACAAAGGAACTCTTTTTGATCGTGGTCTTAGTATAGCCAAATCCCTGCTTAGAACCGGTTCCTAACACTGTTCTGGAGCAGAAGCTTATTTATGCTGATAATTTTTATACATGTTGCATTGACAACCACCATTCTGTAGTGCCCTGAAACTTATCTGAATCCAGATTATTGCATTTGGATCGATTATTTTCGATAGCCGATCTCCTTTTCTGCCTTGTTCATGTGGTGAGCATGCGAGACTCCGAATTGCTGTTCAGTCTTAGTCAGATTTACTGAAGAAATTGTTTGCCTGTTTTAGCCTGCCATACTTCACAATTTAACATGAATGAATACTCTTGTTTCTAGGGGTGGCTTGATCTGGCAAGTGCTCGTCACTCGATGGGTACATCACGTGTTTCGAGTACACTGCTCGATCATAAAGAGCAATCTGCAGCCACTAAGCTGCAGGTAGTTGATTCTGCAGGCGTGCAGCCATCAGGTAAACCACGCACTATTTGATTTTGAGTTAACGATCTTTATTCGCAATGGAATGCTGCTATTACAAACATCGTTGTTTTCTTTCGAAGCTAGATCTTGGTTTGTTATTGTCTTGTCTAAGTCTATTAGGAAGAGCTATTCTTTGATCATTTTACAGGGTCAAACCCACATTTTACTCTATCAAAGTGGTGTTTGCAAGAAAATTCCGAGCCTAACAATCCTGTCAGTGTGCAAGATAGTACTAAACAAAAATTGAGGTATCGAGGATCAGCTACTACCCCAGGTATTAGCATGTGCACTGTTTCTATTTTCTTCCATATTTAGTATTGAAATGTGCCGGTTAGTTCTCTTTGCTGACATCAAATCTTTTCTTTGTTAAGAAGATGGTAGCCATGAATCAGATGCAACTACTGCAGAGTCTTCTACTGGTGTCAACACTAGCAGTCATGTAAGTTCAATGTAAAAGCCTGTCATCTTTTGGAAAAATGTATTGTAAAACTCGTATAAATGGGAGCTGTGCCTTTTATCAACGTATATTGCTTCATGCGGAAAAAAGTATAGCATAATTGATAGTGAATGACTACTTAGAAACAACAACAAAAAAAGGTTCAGCCTTGTATGAAGCTAGGAGCTAAATATTTGCTTTGTGTGGAGGAATGCCAATTTGGCGGCTCACCTGTGTGTGAAACAGGGGTCATCTAAACTTCATAGGTGCATGTGGCTTAGTGGAGCACCTGAATTCCCTGTTCAACGTATTAATTATGATTGTATCAATTCATCAGTTTAATATATGAGCTCCAGCTGTTCTAAAAAAACCACTTAGAAGCAACAAAATTAGAGCACTAGTTATGATGAATGTCAGTAAAACCAGGATTTTATGTGCTTTCAGTGGTTTGTGAGGCCAACCTTCACCCCTGATATGCTGGATTCCAGATCCATTGGTTGTTTAAAATGAAGTAATATGGCA
Source organism: Dendrocalamus latiflorus (assembly GCA_017311315.1). Classification (NCBI taxonomy): domain Eukaryota; kingdom Viridiplantae; phylum Streptophyta; class Magnoliopsida; order Poales; family Poaceae; genus Dendrocalamus; species Dendrocalamus latiflorus. The sequence continues at coordinate 12,896,474 of CM029627.1, forward strand.
ATAATATATTGTAGTATGCTAGCTGTACTTTTTTTTTGTGAACGTTCGAAATTGGAAGATTGCTGGTTAGCACTTGTGGTTTTAGCGGACAGGATTGGAAGCTAGTGAACCAACCAGTTCGGGGAATTGGTTTCAGGGTCTTTTGTCAAGTTCGTCTGGTTTGTGACAATTCTAGCCAGGTTTCCCATTCTTGCTAGTAAACACATTTCGCATTCTTATTTGAAAGCAATGAAGAAAATCAATTTCTGTTAGGCTTCTGAAGAAAATGAGGTGTCGCAGAGCTACATATTTGAGTAGTGAATAAAAAGGCTGTAGTATAATTCCTATACTTTCACTATTTATTGATTTGTTCTTGTCCTTGTGCACCTTTAGGTTCAAAAGGCGAGATCGAAAGCGTTATCAGTCTTTGGAGCATTGGTATCTCCAAAACTACGAACTGCCCAAGTTTCCTTTGAAACAGGTTCAATTCTTTCTAATAGGAACACACCCCGCTTTAGTATGTTTTGATCTAATCTAACTGTATATTTATTTCATGCAGCACTTGAACTAATTGTGGAGTTAGCAAATTCAAGATCAACCATGCTATCTACTTTCTCCCAGATAAAGAACGAAACTTGAGTTGATCTCTGAGGTTTTGTACCCTTGCACGTCTATCCAGTAGTTTGTGGGGATCAGTGAATGTTGATTCTGCCTTGTAACATATCTTGAGAAGCACTTCTGCGCTGCTGTTACATCTATTTACCAACACACTTAACTGATACTCAGGATGAATTTTGTTATTTTTCGTCACAGGAATAATTTACTGCAGTGCTTGTAGAAAGTCCTATCGAAATGTTGATATGCATCAAAATGGCTCTTTGGTGGAACAATTTTACTCGTTTCCTTGGCCTGTTATACTTCGGACATTGCTTTACTCTCATAGGGCATGTGTTAGTGGTATACTTTGGAAATTGCCTACTCTCATAGGGCATGTGTTAGTGGTATACTGGTATCACATGGGCAAATACACCTGGGAAATACACACCTGCCACACTGCCAGTGTGCAACCATTGAACATTGGGAGGATCCTTTACCAAGAACCGTGAGCTTCTATACTTACGATTCAAAGCACTTGTGAGCAAAAGGGAATTATTCCATGTCTTTGTTGGATTACATGAATCTTATTACATAGAAGTCACGAATGTTTTGGCAGACAAATCACAATTCAGAATGATGCACACAATGAGGATCGCCACGCTCACGCTCGGAATGAATGTTTGTGCGTTCATGTCCATTTCCAATGCGTGCAGATGAGAATCTTCTTATTTCTGTCCTGAATCCTGATTAGTTGAGGTTTTATCATACAACTTACTAATGGGTAATGGAGAATGCACATTTTCGGGGATGACCCCCTGAATTGGTTCCTTCTACCACAGGCAGGAAAAGTGTTGCCATAGATTTGGCAGGGACTCCATGACATGCCGATTGGGCTTTTAGTCTCAAAGATCAGATTTTCTTTGGTTGCAATGTTCCATGAGTTCTATCGCTGTCAAAGGAAGCTGAACACCAATAGCCCTGAAAGCTCAAAGGCAGCATCAAACACCAAAATCAGAAGAAATGCTTTTGGAGAAAATAATATCTCAGGTCAAAGATACCAGCCACTAAGCAATAAGTGTGCAATTGAAGTGCTTGGAGAATTGCTGCAAGTAAAATCCGAATCACATAATCACAATATCGGTGCAACTAACGCTTATTATTTTACATATATAATATAATGAACCCATCCTAAGATAAAAAAAACGAGAATACATAGGAGATAAAGGTATTTTTTTCATTAAGAAGAAAATAGGCACCCAAATTAACATCGAAGAGGACTTGCACTTGGGCCCACGAACTGAGCTAGGTCCAGTTCCTTAGCCATCCTAAGATACTTGATACATATTCAGACTTCTTTTGTTCACATAACGTACTAGACAGGTATTGGGAACTCAACACAACATAGGAAAATAATGTAAAATGTACATCAAAATGTTTAAATAACATCAACAATGTAGTCATAAGACATTTAAATGCGCATGATTTGATTGAGAAGAGTACCTTCATACAATGCCCCTTACAGCATGAATCAGGTCTGGGAAGTTCAAGCACGCAACTTTACTAAGATCACGCAGTCAATTGGCGGTATTCTTCATTTGCATTGTCAGCTACTTGGTACCTTGATCTCACACTCTGCACCAATTTAATTGTTTCTGTTGTTTAGTTACCTTCTCCTGGAGCAGCTTTTGACATATAACATGTGAAGTAAAAAATGCAGAAATAGTTCTTAAGCATAAGGCAAAACTAGACGATGTAAGATACCTCTAGAAGTGTGACATAGTAAAAGTCTTCCATGTGCTGCATAAGAGCTGAACCATCCCTGATTGAGCGGAGTAGATTTATTTCCGTCTGGAGTAGTTTTTCCACAAGTTGCTTCTCTCCTTTCATCTGCAGGGAATTTAATATGCGCAACTTGTCAGATACAATTTGAGCAATATCATTTTTGTTTATTCATGCATCATCTGTCCTGTTTCACTTTTCTTTTAAAAAAATATGTTTGGAGCAAACCAATTGATGAAAATATTTGTTTATCCATACATCATCTGTGCTCTTTTCACTTTTCTTAAAAAAAATTATGTTTGGAGCAAAACGGTTGTTTGGAGCGAACCAATTGATGAAAACATTTCCTGTTTAAAACAAAATTTCATTATACTGCTAGAAAACTAGAATCCTCATCTTTTCATCAGTCAGGATGACATTGCCCATACAGATATAAATGTATTAATTTTTAGTTGGCAATTAGCAGGCAATGTTGCTAAGGAAAGGAGCCAAAGTCACTCACAAATTCACTAACAAGAACATCAGGGGTGTACTCCCCTATCACATCCCCTTGGTCTTCATCATCTAAAATTTCCTTGTTTGCCTGTGTCAGAATACAAATACAGTTCTAAGTTTTGGGTGAGAACTGAGAACATAGATCTGAAGGATTAAATCCCCACTCCAAACGACTTCTGCTTCTGGTTTCTGGAACGCGTTTGCTTCTTAATTTTGTCGTTTTTCGTTTTTTTTTCTTTTTTTCTTCTTATTCCTTTGTATTGTCTGTGAGGATATAACTTTTTTACTTTTTAAAATTTAATTACTCAGAAAAAGTTAACAGCTGTTACAGTGCTTTTTTAGCCATTAGCCAGAAACTACATTAAGCACTACCTAAAACAGGGAATTTTGACAGGACCTGACTAATAGTAGAACAAAGTGGATTGAAATAGCAAAATAAAGTAATTCACCAGTGCATCTTTTAGATCTCCAAATTTAAGATAAACTGGTGCTTCCACATGGCAATAGCCCATAAGACGTGGTACTGTTGGAATGATATCTCGGTGATTGACGACTCTCCAGCTGTCCTTTACTTTCTGCATATATTAGTCCAAAATCAAAATTGTTTCAAAAAGCAGGTTGTGATCGCTTGTTCAATTATTAGAAACAATATCCGCGTTATCAATTTAATCCATGTAATGGTATAATGACATATGATTCAAGGTAATCAGGCTTAACCCAAAGAACCAAAACATCTTACAGTGTCGTAAACTTACCTTCTCTCTCCTTCCATGCAAACAAGGATTAACACTATTTCGTTAGTCTTTTTTATATTCTTTTCTATGTAGTAGCCCACATGGTTGGGTGAACCTACTATTCTTTAATTTTCTTTTTTTGTCTACATTTGATATTCCAAAACAAAATCTTATCTCACCTATATTATTACTATAAGCTTTCTCTAGGTTCTAACCAATATGAACTTGCCTATATTTTGTATCCAATATGCCTAGGGGAGGAAGAAGATTGAATCGAAGAAATATGCCAAGACATGGTAAAATTGGCATTGGTCAATATTCACATTCATTTCCTCATTTCCACAACTCCATAGTTCATAGTCCATACCAATATGACTACGATAGGTCCTAGATCACAGCCAAATTATATTGGGTGGATCTTCCAAAAGAAAAAAGAATGGGATAACATCATCCAAAATATAATCATTTTATTATGTATAAAAAATTAGAGTTTCCAGTAGCTTTTAACAAGTATTCCAATTCAAATGCAATTCATCCAAGCAGAAAATTTAGCGTCTTCCTATTTAGTAAATGGTCTTAAAGTTACCGCATTGTAGACTTCAGCAAACCTTCTATTTCCGACTCTAGGAGAGCCAAAGTTGTACATTGTCACGAATATGACACCATTCCTATACAAGGTGACATGAAAAATATGAGCACATAGTTGTAGAAAAAGGTGTAGGAAATAGGAAGCCATTAAAGAATTGTTTAACAGCTACAGGAGAGGAGGCATACATGCATAAATTTGTGGTGTGCTATGTCAACAGCTTTATAACACAACCATACATAAATTGGAAGCTAAACTTCAATTGTGCCCTTTCAATTCTATTAAGCACCACTACTTTCACTAATATGAAAGTATCCTGAGATGTTTTCTTTTCTTTCTTTCTTTCTTTCTTTCTTTCTTTTTTGTTACAAAGGCGAACATTTTGCAGTTCTAGGGTAGGACAGTTAAAACTGGGTCAAAGCACCTTTGCCAAGTTCATCTATCTTGCTTAACTGATAGTGTCTCGCGTGTTAAATGTTTGAATGTCACTTCTTTCCACATTAACCCTGAACTGAATGGTACTATATGGTCTATATGAAATGAGAAGATCACAGATCAAGTTCGAGTCCAGATCTTCAACTTACTTGGCCATTTGACTTGATGAAAGTTCAAGAGCGAGAAGGGTTGCTAGTGCTCCACCTAAACTATGTCCAGTTACATAGATATGCCACTTAGGTACGGTTTCTGCATCTTCTTCATCCCTGCAGTGGAAAAATGAGATGCTTTTGAATAGAATTTGAGAGAATTACTTGCAAAAGATTATGTATCGAAAGCAGAAGCATTCAAGTTTTGAGTCGAAAGGGTTGTTTTTTTGGCAATAGTTTTCTATGTGATAGCAACCAGCAATTCTATCTGGAGAACAACAAGAACATGCTACAAAAGGTAGTAACTTGAAAATTTTCCTGCTTCATATTTGACGAATTGCTAGTTTAGTTTGCAGTAGAAAAGTCACGTATTTTGTTACGAAATACTTACATATATCCTATGGCATATTTGATGAGAGTCATGATCCTATTCCTAACAGAGTCATATGCACTTAAGAATCCGCTGTGAACCTAAAACATGATATGACAAGAAGTCGGTTAGCATAAAGTGACATGAAGAAATACATTAACAAGTGGATGAAGAGAATAGATAACTAACTTGAACTTCTTGTTTGAAATCATCACCCAACCTCTCAGGGTTTAGTCTGGAATCAATATTGCAATACTAGTACTTCTTGATAATGGACAGCTAGTAAACCAATGAAAGGGGAAAAAGCTGTGGTGTATTGAGTCTTACCCAGCAGGTACAAGCATTAAGTCAGTTCGCAAATCCTTCCACCTTGACTGAAAGGACATACAGAAAGCAAATTAAATAAGATGGAAGATGTGACAAAGTAATTAGTGAATTTTCTATTCAGAGAATACAAGTGAGGCCTTCATGTTATTGCATACTTGCTCAGTTCCTCGGAAGGCAACAACCAGCCTTCTTCGTGAAGAATCACGCCAAATGGCAACCTGCAGAGATTTGTTAACATAGGCCACACAACACAAGGGCAAAGTGACATCAAAACTCATTGATAGCACAGCAACAATAACTCACCTGTGTGTCACTCGAATCATTGTCGAGAAAACACATCTTCTCAAAGTCTGATTTTATAAAACTGTTACGCCCCAGTGAAGTGGCAAGCATAGCCCATGCCTCCATGGCAGTCTCTGCACTTGCAAACAGTCGCCTCATATCCTCTGCTTTCTGTGCATCGGTTGATGCTTTGGAAGATGCAACATCCTTATCAATGGAATCTGCAGTTCCTTGTTCTTCTCTGATCGAATCACCGCTCCTGTTTGCTTCATCCGTCATTACTGAACCCTTGTCTTGCGGTGAGAAGTTTTTAGAAAGGATCATCAAAGCTCCTAGTATATTCTCCGTTTGAGACAATACATCCCGAGATACTTTATTAATGTCAGGAAAGGAATCATGCACCTCCTCTTTAGTTGGTTTTGTGCCATCTTCATTGTCAACACTGACTGCATCTTCAGGAGTTTTTTCACTCCCATCACTGGCTGATGTATCTGCTGTTGCCAGTCCAGATTCTAAATATTCCTGTTCAGCAATTTCACGTGATTTCAAACCAAGTGAACTTAATAGGTCAAATCCATCCAATTGCTTAACCTCAGGAAGAGAAAATCCAAAATTTTGGAGAACATTTTCGTTAAGCACGTTGGTGAAAGCACTCCAGAAGTATTCATCTGATTCCTTCATATCGGATGAAACATTTCCTTCACTGTTAACAACTGCAGCAGTAGATTCAGCTTCACTGTGAGAATATGAACTGTCTCCGGAAGCTTTTGAATCAATCTTCTGCTGTTGAAATTCATTTGATCCAATTGAGTTATCCAGGGATGCTTCAGCACTTTTAGAGACCTCAGCTTGGCTATCCAAAGACAATTGCTTTGGAAGGTACATGTAACTGAAAGAACTTAGCTGCCCAAATGCGGATTGTGCAAACTGACTTGCATTTATACTTTCAGATCCAAGGACCATTCTAAGAGCAGATCCTAGGCTGCTCTTCACAAGAAAGTCGGACACAAAAGGTATTCTCCACCATTGTTTTTCACGTTCAATGTCATCATAACTCTTGTATTTGACCTGATGTGTTATACTAAGAAAGTAAGAATTTAGATAAACAATTAGAACGAAACTCTACAACATCATGGAAGAACTAAACTATTGATATCAGCACAACATAATAGCTAAGCTGTCCATATACCACCATACCTGTTTGTGCTAGGGGAACAGCAGCAATGCATAATAAATACAGCAATCTGTTGCCCAATGTTGCCTTATATTGCACGGTGTTATATGTGATAAAATGACCATTGTACTTACGACTAGTAAAAAGGCTTTTTTGATTGTAGTGTGTGCAAAAAACTTTATGCTAGTTAACTGTGCAAATTGTTCTACTAGTGTTGATTTTATAAGAACCTATAGATAGAAGGATGAAAAAGAAAAGGTAAGAGGATTTTGCTACTACAAAGGTACTTCCTATCCCTCTGGGGGGCAAGGATCAGTTCGCCATAGCATGCACCTTTGCCAGAGGAGTATTGTGATGACAAGGAAAAAAATAATGGCAAGGATCTTTTGTAATACCACCAGAATGTAAAAGAGAAGAAAAGCGAGAAATGAAACAATCCAAGGGGGAATAAAGGAAATAAAGTAGAGTTTTGCCGTCAGATCCATCGGCTTTAGAATGCCGAATAAAAGTAGCACTCACAAAGGTTGTCAGACCGTCTGGGCCCGGTCGGCGCCTCTAGCTATTGTGAGTTTCCTCATCCGGCAGAAAAATTTAGCCAACGCCCACTTAACTGACTTACCTGCCACAGTTGGAAACCCCCAAAGCACAGTGCAGAGCCCTTTGGACCAAAATGCCCTTCGAGCAGTCAGCCATATGAGAGAAGAATGGGAGTAAGGTGAAGGCATTACGGTCATTTCACAAAGCTAGAGGGCTGCCCCAACCATGCCCTTATTAGCTAACACAGTACAAGCAAGTCCCACACAAAGCCATTTCACTTCCTCAACCAAGAGGTAACCTAAAACCAAACCAAAAGCCAACCACCACTATAGTTCAGCCAAAGGTAAGGCACAAGCCGAGCTCAACCCCATCACCACCCAAGCTCCTTGCCAGCCATACCCAAGCAGTAAGGAAGATGAAGCCCGAAGGAGAAGAACTAGGGAATGAGGGGCCGACGACGGAGAGGACCAAGGGGATGGCAACAACCCTGGAAGCGCAAGACTTCCGGTGATCGTCGAAACCACGCCAAGTCGTCGTCCACCCCAACCCCTTTTTTAGCCGAAACCACGCCAAGTCGTCGTCCACCCCCAACCCCTTCTTCAGCCGACATTAAGTAAGCCTGCATTCTTCCCCCCAACGCATCGGCGGTGAGCCCGTAGCATCGCCGTGCGCCCTTGGATGGCAGTGCATGCTTTCCGGCGCATGCACTCCACCAAGTCCCGTCACAGCGGCCACCTTGAGCCTTCCCAGCCATGCGTTCTTAAGACTAGAGCAAGGCAAAAGTAGTAGCTAAATCAAAAGCACAAAAGTAAAGAGGGGGGAAGAGTGAACCAGCGCCGCCCCTAGGGCTCTTGGTGGCGGCGAGTAGAGCATAGTGGCGGGAGGTCAGCGTGGAGGACGACGAGCTCCTGGCCGGCGCACCCCTAGGGCGCTGAGGCGGCGGCGTCACATCGGAGGTGGAGCGGTCCGTGGAAAAGGAAGCACCCGGCCGGCTGTGTGCCGTGGCCAGTGAGCCCGAGGAAGGGACCAAGTCGGGGAGGCGGCTGACGGCAACAGGCGGTGGCACAGGCGCCGAGCCCTGAGGGCGGCGGCGTGACCGGACCGACGGGCCTGAGCACCCAAAGCGGTGGTGGCTTGGGGCCAAAGGTCGGGAGGAGGAGCCGCACAGGAGGCGGCCAGGTAGCAGCACCAGCAGGAGCTGATCCATGGGCGGCGATGGGGAGCCAAGAGGCCACGACGGCGGTAAGCAATGGCCGGCAGCCCGAGGGGATGGTCACGCCCCAAATCCGATCGACAAAGAGGGGGAAGGATAGGGCAAGGGAGGCACAGCACAAGGGGGAATCCGGCGGCCGGCGACTGGTGGCCGGCGATGCGGGGACCACCACCCCCATTCCTGGTTTGGGGAGGAGCCAGGCTATTCGACCGAACTAAAATGAGGAGGAGAGAGAGAAAGAAAAGAGAGAGAGAGAAGAGATGAGTTGAATGAAAGAAAAGAAGAAAAGAGAAGAGAAATGAAGAGAAAAGAAAAGAGGAGAAAGAAAAAAAAAGGGGGTTTGGTACTTGCACGTCGGGTCCTTAACCCCGGGTGTTTTTATGCGTAAGGTCATCGCTACTCGCTTAAGCACTGGTTTCGATGTGATGCGTTGAGTGTGTTTGCCTTTAGTTGAATGTTGAGGCATTGATTACCATGTTATGGTAAATTAACTATTTCTGGTTGCATGCCGGGAAATGATGAATAACGGTTATTGAGACATGACATGTTAATATGCGTAAACGGAGGGCTTGCATTACATGCATTTCATGAAAAGAGATAGTTTTGTGGTATCATTGGTCCACTTTGTGTGGACACTTCACGGGAGTGGAGATTGAGGTCCCTATATGAAAATGATAGATTATTGAGGTCCCCGTATGAAAAAGGACGGGCTTGTAATCCCCACATAGAAACAGGGTGGGCTTGGGTGAGTATCGACAGATGCTCGCTCTGCTATATCAATACGGGCTAAAGAGATAAGAGAAAAATGCATGTGCATATGCAATTGCATTATGACCAAGAACAGGTGCAAATGCATATTGAGTTGATGAAAATGGAGAAAGATTAAATGAAAACAAGTGGTTAATGAGACTATGATGGTTATGGATTGATACGTATGCCTGCTATTTCCTATTTTACTTTGTACTTGCTGAGTTTTTGGACTCACCCTTATTTTGTTGTTTTTTTAGGTAATCAGTAAAGACGTCATCACGGGCAAGAATAGCATATGAATAATTTCATGTATCATATTTTGTTAGTATGTTTTAGACTCTACTGGTATGCCATGCTAAAGTTAGAATTAAAATAGTATGATGTTTATTTAGTTACTGCAATATAAATAAAATAGTGTTTACTTAAAATTATTAGCAGTTGATGAAAATGATACCAGTCTGCAATGGTGGTAGCACTTTAGAGCTAGAGGATGGACGGGGTGTTACAATCTTACCTCTAAATCAATAGTCCCACCACCACCAAGGCCTTCTAATTCAACAGTAACATCATGTTTATTTCCTAGAAAGTGGAAGGGCATTAATAGGTTATCCCAAGAGCGAGTCTTACAAAATACAAATGAATTCATATTAAATATTCTTGGAGAAGATAATGCCTGATTGCACTAAAAGCAATGTTTTTACATGAATTCTGGCAATGAAAATTGAAAAATGAACTAGCACACCAGAAAGTGACCATCCTACAGATCAGCAAGATTACATGCATCTGAGCAACAAGTAACTGTGTGGTTGCCACCAGAGTTCCAAATAAAAAAGAAAACAACAGCAACTGTATCCTATATCTGAAATCCCAGTACAGGTAGTGTGTTGCATCTTGGACAATCTCAAATGAGTGGAATTGGCAAGTTAACCTTATTTTTTACTGAGTTAAGCTTATTATAAATCTTCTTCTTCTTGTTGTTGTTGTTCTTTGATGTAAAATCAATACTCTATAAGCATAAAGAAAAGATGAAATATGCACTTTTTTCAAATTTCTTCATAGAACGAAATTAATCAGCTTCTATGGTTTCTGGCCAATTCCAGCCTGATTCACTATGGATTTTGGCAAGGGTTCTGTACGGATAAGTTCCCACTGAGAACTGGGTTTTAAAACCCTTCTTATAACAAAAAAGAACAACAAATGACAGTCATTTTTTTGTCAACACAGAGAGTTACCATCGCAAAGTGATTCAAGGTACAGTCCAGCATTTCCCATGCGTTTGTGTGGGGTAACAAGGTTTGCATCCCAAGCTGCAACCTATTGAGAAAAATGGTACCAGATGCCAAAAGGCACAAAAATCATTTGCGGTGATACCAAGTATAATGAAGTAGATGATAAAAAGGAAAATTAAAGATGCATAAAATTGGAAGGTATGATTACTATCATTTGCTAGAATGAAATGTGTAGTTTGTTTATGGACTTCTTGTTGATTAAATAAAAGAATTTGCACCATGTACTCCAGCCTTCTGATGCTGTAGATTCTGAACTAGCCCCACAATGGAAAACCGTAGATGTATATTTCAATTGGTTAAGATCTCTTATTTAAATTTTTTTTGTAAAGATCTTTTATGTTAATATTGCATATTCAGCTTAAGATTTAATGGAGATTGATGTGCCAACTTCTGTCATGGTTTACTTACAATAGCAACCTCATTGGCTCACTCCTAAAGAACAATACCATAGCCACTTCCAAGATGCAGAATTCTAAGAACAACAAACATGGCTAATAATCAAATTATCAGTTTAGAAGACTTGGAGCGAGTCCAATATCACCATAGTTCACATTACACTATAGTCTCCTGCAGTTAATTTGCTGAGACAGTCGTAGTTTAATAAGGCCAAGGACAATTGGTTAACAAGACACAGAATGTAGAATGGTAAACCTCAAGACTTAAGTTCTAGTGCTTGGTACTACACTCAAAACAAAATGGACCAGAATGAGGAAAGTGAAAATTATAACTTGTTCATACCTGCAGTAAATTTTCTCGAGATTTCCTAATGTTAAATGTGAAATCTTCATTCCATGTTGGCTCCTTCGTCCTACGTTGATCAATTACTGAAATCACAATCTGCAGCAATGATGAAAAAAACCAACAATCTTCAAGCGCATCAAAAAAATCTCCCCCCCCCCCCCCCCTAAAAAACAAGGGGCATCTTAATCTCTAATTCAAATGTCACAAATTTGGATGATAGATAGGAAGAAAACATCTGAGTGATGCCTAGACACTCCCGATATTATATCAAGGAATTGACCAATTAGTGGCCAAAACATTCCAAAATGCAAGAAAAAGGCAGTCGTATCTATTGCATATGTTGTTTTAATCTAGAGAGGACATTCTTGTGTAGAGCAGCAAACCCAGGGCCCAGCATACACTGAACTGGAAAAAGTTACTCACGCCCATTTAATGTTGCTCCTTGAAGTTTGACCATCCAGTTGTAGAACTACATAAGGATCACTTGTACCCTGCAATGGAAGGGATTAGGAGAAGGAAGTTGTTGAATAATAATAGTTAAAATGTGCAAAGTGCAAACTACTACTCCATTAAAGAAATGTGGCAGATTTCAAAATTCTTGGAGGCTGCATTAAAACTGAGAATACAATCTGCCAATTGTCCCAAATATCCTAGACAACTAGATTATAGATTGGGACATACAGGCTAAATCATGGTGTGTTTTGACTATATAAACCTGAGTACCAAGAGAAGGAACGAATTTTCAGACGAGTTCAAACCAAAGCATTACTTGATACACATAGGACCTGCAAAAAATTCCTATACTTCTCCAAGGTCAATAAGAAGAACTTAAGTGTTAGTAGTGATATATGATATATTCTCCGTAAGTCTTCAACAATCAGCTTCGCTACTCATTTAGCAATATAAGATGTCTGCTCATCCACTGCAACAAAATAAATGAAGCATCGAGGAGACAAATAATAGACGCAGCAAATAGCATCGAGAAAACAAATAATGACTAGTCGGTAGCCTATGCATCATCATACCCATGGATCCATTGCAGGAAGATTCACGCCTTTCTTCAGCCTCACAACGAGCTGGCCATCATATACTTCACGGAGAAATACACTGCAATAGTCGCCGGCACCATTCACAACATTTACATTGATAAGCTATAGCAATGCTTTCAGCATTCCATTGTTCTCCTTGTTTAGCACCACAGCGGCCACAAGTACTTCTAGCACAACTTACAAACATGATTCAAGATCTAAAAGGAAGGATAAGCCCACAACTTACTCAGAGAGGAACACTGTCTGACATTCAGCCGCATCGGTCTCGCGCCAGCCCACATCTGCCTGCGACATACGAAGAACAATTGTACCATTGTAAGTGTACAACACTGCTGGATTAGAGCAGTTTAATGAGGAGGAGTAGGGGAACCCAGGGGCTCACGGGTGGGCTGGTGTAGGCCTCGAACGCGAACCCGGCGAGCACGACGGCGAGGTTGAGGTCGAACGGCGGGCGCGGCGGCCGCTCCTCCTCAGCCAACCCCTCCCCGGCGCTCCCCGCATCGGGCTTCAGGACGGACTGGCCGGCGCACCTCGCCCTCAGCCCTGCCCACCGCCTCCGCCTCCCCCTCCTCGCGCTCCAGCACCGCACCACCCGATAGCTCGCCGACGACGAGCGCCCGAAGACGGAGGCGGCCACGAGCCGCGGCGCGATGGGGCACACGCTTGTGGGAGCAGCGGAAGCCATGGAACTTCTCCAATCTGTTCGTTTCGTGTCGCCGTCGCTTCTGGTCGGGCTTCGACTTAAAGAGAAGCAAAAAGGAAGCGACGAGGAGCTTCTAGTGGGGTGTGCTTAGTTCACTTCGAGTGGTGATAAAGAGGGGGAGAAAAGCCCGCCACGTTTGCGCTAAGACTCACTGTTCGGTTCCTGCTCGGTGGACCCCACCCCGTGCCAGCTTGGACCCACCCGACTTGTGTTGCGTCATCCGTCGTGCTGGCGAATTTGTCTTTTAAGATAGGGATATCATGGCACTTCTCCGATCGGTTTTAGCTTAAGATTTATTTTAACTTTTAATTTATTTAATCTAGAAACCATTTAGAACATATTAATTTTTAATTTTTATTTATTTTGGCTTTTAGGTTTTTTAGGTTTTTATTTTTTTCCCTTTTTCCATATTTCTTTGTATTATCTATGACGATATAACAATCTTTTATTTTTATAATTTTTCTTTATTTTTTCTTGAAAGAAGCTAACATCCGCTACAGTGCAATTTCAACCATAAGCCAAAGGCTACAGTTAGAAGCTTAAATCATAAGCCAGTTGGAGCGGGGCATTATTCTTAGACAGAAATTTTGTTTTTGTGTTAACAAAAATTGACATGGTAGGATCAGTGCAAGGTATGAACCAATTACTCCATCTGGACTAAGGAGGTAGTGAAATTGAGAAAGATAAGAGAAGATAACCTAGATACCCCTCATAATTATTGTGAAAAGATAAGAGAGAATACTTTTGCGTAGGTGATATGAATAAATAAATGCATATGATAGAGAAAATAAATAGAGTCTAGGAGGAAAAGCCTCATCAAATCTACATGGAAGCCTTATATTTATCAACAAATCTTTTCACACTATTTACCTTATACTAATAGGGTGCCCCACATATTTGCTCGGCTAGATTTGTTACATATTGTGCACAACCGTTTGATTTTTTTCATGCAAACAGTCAATTTTACTGGTAATTAAATTATCTTTGAGATGTTTACATGCAATTAAATAGACAGTTACACTTATAAAAAAATTTAGCCAAAATACGTCTTGAGAGAACTCAATTGATGTTTTGGTATAAAATTTTTCATCTAGTGCGGTACGTTCTTAGGTTATAGAAACATATTATTCAAATACGCCGTTAGTTAAAAGCATTCTTTTAGGAAGCTACTATTACTCTAACCTTATCTATTTTATTTTTCCAGCTCCCCTCATCTATTGCTCCTTCTCCCTTACTTCGTATCCTTCAACCAAGACTTGAAGCATGACACTAATGGTTCTTACTAGCTATTGCTAAACCCGCGTCCTCTTTCTCGACACATCCCACCACTCACCGCATTGCAACTGTATTATCGTACTTCTATTGAATGCATGCCCATCTCTTTGCCATCATCGACGAAGTGCCTAGCTTGTCCTTTTAAGTCCACCCCGACCACTATCTTAGTGCCTTACATCATATTTGCATTTGGACCCGGGACATCATGCAAAGCATTAACACTACTAACACGATTTCATGTTGTGTCGCCTCCACTGACTTCTTATATCAAACTTCTAGTATTGCTCTCCAACATAATCCCACACATCACTTAGTTCAAATCATGTCAATCAAACCTGCGGGAAACAACATGCAAGTTCTTTTTAGTTGTGTCCAATTTTTTCCATCGCATTCACACAGTGAAATGTTCCTTGGATGATTTTATTCTCTTGTGATTAGACAAAGTATCTCTAACAAAAGCAAGATTTTTTTTGTTATTCGATGATGTGATAGCTTCTCTTGTTCCTAGATGCCACATATATATGGCATCTCTGAGTAATATGTGTTGTATGCAACATGTGTTGTTTTATTTTCTCGTGTCCTATTTATTATCAAAGTGTATTGTCTATTTATAGCCTATTAATCCTTACCGTAATAATCTAGATCCACCATAATCGACAGTATAAATCTTTCATTTTTTTATCGATTAATCGATTAACATGGTAGTTTTCTTTTGATTTTGCATATTGTCATGGAGTTATATATATATATATATATATATATATATATATATATATATATATATATATATATATATATATATATGAGGGTATTACCAGTGGTTACATGTAGAATAAGCGCACGACCCTAATCAATCCAATCAGCCAATCGCCCACCATCCCATCTCACGAATGGTTACTAGTGTTTGTTAATTATGGTAAAATTACTGTTATATGCACATCAAGTTGTAATATGTAATTCATGAAGTTATTTACATTTCTTATGCACGTTAGACCCACGCGCCTCCCTTCCCCCTTCGCAAGCGGTATCACATGCCATTTTTGGGGCATTTAGTAGGGTTGTTAGTTGTAAAAAAGTTACTATCTTCTGAATATAAAGTTATCATTTATAATTTATCAAGTTACTTACATTTGGCAAAGTTACTGTCTTATGCACAAAAGTTATCGTCTATAATTTACGAAGTTACTTACAGTTCTCACGTGATAACTTTTGGCATATTAGAACGCAACTTTTCATATTACAATGTTATGGAAAGTTATTATCTCATAAACATAAAATTATTATCTATAATTTATCAAATAACTTACAATGGAAAAATTATTGTCTTATGCATAAAAAGTTATCATCTATATATATAGGAATCTTATACAAATCCAACTGGAATTTTATTTCATTTTTATTTCAAATTTAAGCTTATTAGGAATTTTACTTTAGAGTTTGTATGAAAATAAAATTATTAAATTTGTTTTATTTTCATTCCAAATTTCAGTTTAGTTATACAAATTCAAGTACTAAATTTCATTTAATTTTTATTTCAAATTTTAGTTTTGATTTGAAATTCATATAGAAATCAAATTGATTTAGAATTGATATAAAAATCGGATTGCGAGTTATCTTTGATTTTTAATTCTAAATTTGCATATTGTTCAATTGTGTATGACATGAAATTTATTTTTATAATTTTAGGTTGGAATCATACACAAATTCAACTGGTATTTTTTGATTTTTTATTCTAAATTTAAGCTATTTAGGGATTTTAATTTAGAGTTTACATGAAAATCAAATTGCTAATTTTATTTTTATTCCGAATTTCATTTTTTAGGTTGGAATTCGTATACAAATCCAACTACTAATTTTTATTCCAAATTTCAGTTTTCTTTAAAGTTCATATGGAAATCAAATTACTAATTTTCCTTTATTTTTTATTCTGAATTTCAGTTATTTTTTAATTGTACTTGTTATAAATTCTTTCTTTTAATCTAAGCCATTATAATTTGGATCCACTAGATTGGCAGCTAGATCTTTTTTATCCAATTAACGTGGGAATTTCTAACCCCTGAGAGCGAATGTGATGCCTTTTTTCCCCTTTGCTTTAATAATATAATAGATTTCTTAGCGGAGGGCGTAGGAGTATTTTGTATTGCAAGATACTACTATACGGATCGTGATATGTGCTGTGTAATTTTAATTTTAATTTATCGCTCATCTGAATTTAAATATCTGAATTCAGTGCACTAGAGGAAGCAAAGTTCTGGACCAAAATGCATGCATGCATCCGCTACATTAAAAGATCAGAACCAGGGGTTCTTCAGAACAGGCATCAAAATCTCATCAAGCAACAGGCCAGCAGCATCTATACAATTAAAGAGTGAAACAAGAAACTGAAGAGCATGGCGGGTAATCTGCAGATAATCCTTGCTACATCCAGTAGTAGCCCTCCATGCTGCAGTCTTCCGAAGGATGGCCGTGCTCACTCATGCTCCCCCTCAGCCTGTAGAAGTTCTTCCCCTTGGTCCTCAGCGGGCCGGACCAGTCGTACATCGCCAGGGACTCGATCTTGTCCAGCACGAGGTTCGACGACGACCGCAGCCGCCGCGCCGTCGTCTCGTCGGCGGGGTCTGAGCTGCAGTCCATCGTCGGGCGGGAGGCCCGGGGGAATGCCAGGCCCAGGCGCGGCGGCGTGGTGGCGTCGTTCCACGAGCCCGTGCCATCATTCCACGGGGACTCCTCCGTGGCGCCGCCAAAGGAACCGCTGCAAGTCTCGTCGTTGTCGTTGTAGATCAGCTTCAGCGCCTGCACGACCTCGCCCATGAACGGCCGGTGCGACGCCTCCACGTGCACGCACATGGAGGCTATGGCCGCCGCCTTGGCCAGCTTCTCGAAGCCGTAGCCTGCCGGCATCGACGGGTCGATCAGCTGCTGCAGGCCTTCCCGGTTGGTGAGGAGAGGGCGTGCCCAGGTGACGAGGTTCTCAGACCCCGGTGGCTGGGACATGTCCACAGGCTTCCGGCCTGATAGGAGCTCGAGCAGCACCACGCCGTAGCTGTAGACATCGCTTTTGACAAGGAGATGCCCGGTCATTGCATACTCTGGGGCAACGTACCTGCAAATGATCGAAGAATTGATCCAAAATTTAACAAGAACTAAAAGGAAACTCAGTGTGACGTACTCTGTAATGATATAACAGCAGTAGGATAATAAAGAGTGCAGGTCCTACCCGAAAGTTCCCATGACCTGAGTAGAAATATGATCTATTCCTTCCGATGCTTCCTTTGCCAACCCGAAATCCGCAACCTTGGGGGTGAAGTCGTTTTCCAATAGGACATTACTAGCCTTGAAATCACGGTGAATAACATGGGGATTGGCATCCTCATGCAGGTAGGCCAGGCCCCTTGCAGAACCAAGGGCTATTTTCATTCTAGTATCAAAATCAAGTGGGCCATATATTTTATCCGAACCTGAAACATCGAAACAGAAGTAACTAGGCAGATCACAGCAAGTATATTCCGGTACACAAAGTGTACAAAGGCTCTTATATGCCAATGAAAACACACCAGATTATGTACATATAGTGCTTTACGGTTTGCAGTCATGTTTCTTAAACGCCTGATGAAAGTACTTTTAAGATGTCATGCAAAATTAACATAGGTTCGCATACCATGCAGATGAGACTCCACGCTTCCGTTTGGAATAAGCTCAAATACCAAGCATCTTGTGCTCCGTTCAATGCATATACCGATCAGCTTGACAAGATTGCGGTGATGCAAACGACTTAGCATCTCAACCTCTGCAATGAACTCACGATCTCTATTTTGATGTTTCCTCGTAAGCAATTTGACAGCAACCTCAACTCCATCTTCAATTATACCGCGATAAACACGTCCATACCCCCCTTCACCTATTATTTTGTTGAAGCTGAAGTTTTCTGTGGCCTTCTCAAGCTCAGAAATTGAGAATGTCTTAACCGTGGATGGGCAGGTAGCTATTGTTGAAGCAAAAGATGCTGTAGAGCTGGTCATACTGGAAAATGATGACCTCATACCTGAAACAAAAACAACGCGTTATTACAAACATCAAGGGAATTACACATTCTGAAAATGAGGTTTTATTGCTCCTGGTGCATAGTTGCTAGGAAATTATAGCAAAGTCAGAAGTAGCTTAGGGTACTAGTTCTTTTTTAAAAAAAAGAATAGTACCCTAGGATACACCAGTGTTCAAGGCATTGATCTTTGCTCACTTATTATTAGCTTAATACATAATGAGATTATGCTGCCACAACATGAAACAGCAAATAATAAGGCAAAGTCATATAATGCAAATGAGCGTGCTTGCCACTTAGCATGACACTCTGTCACGTGCCCTGCTAAGTCTGCCCTCTGCGGCATCTAACAATGGCACATCACACAAACAGAAGGATGAGAAGCAGAGCATGACCCCCCCCCCCCCCCCGGGGGGGGGGGTGAAGAAAGAAGTCAATTCAAATGCTGAGTCAGTGGGAGGTGAGGCAAAAAAAGGCAAGAGACCGGGATCACAGCCAGAGTCTCAGGGTGTGATGTGCTTAGGTGAGAGCGACTGGGTGTATGGAAGGACGGGTAGAGTCGGGATGTAAGCGAGGAGTGTTGGGAGTGTTGTCTATATATTGAATGACCCCACTGTCAGTGGTGAAAATCTTGGATAACAAGAAACTCAAGAACGAGCGATGTAATCACGGGAGTTGCATAAGGAATGAATAGAGCAAGAGAATGAGAAACAAGTAAACCAACAAGCAGTTTTAGCTATTAAGTCAAGCACTAACAGGGACGAGGATGAGCTCCTGTTGGTGGGAGCGCGGGAGTGCGCATCGCCTAACCTGGGTTTGATTCCAGGATTGGCAGGGGTGGAAAAAGCCCTTGCCCCCCAAAAAAACTCAAGTACTAACATGTAATGTGCAGCTTAATTAGTCTGAATGCAAATGGCTATAATGCAGCACATAGTGCGGTATATTGTACAAGGGTTGCTAAGAAATTTACCTGCTTTTCTGGTGACTGACGAATTTGAAGCATGACCAATACCATAAGGCTTTTCAAATCCTTTATATTTCCATATGATGCCGATGCCAAAGCATGTCAAAACAAGCACAACAGCTGACAGAGCAATTATGGCAACAATTTTAGAGTTAACCTTCTGATGGCTTCTACTGTGTACATTTGCACCGAAGGGGTACTCATTACTGCTTATGGGACCCAAGGATCCCGGAACATTAGGTAATGAAGAAGGAAGGCCTGCAATGTTTGTATGATTAAATAAATCAAGCAATACAGGGCCATTATGCTAGTGAAGTGGATGTGTCAACAACAATTATATCACTCACCGGGATAATGAACATATATTACATCATAATCACCAAAAATAGACGACTTTATTGGCACCTTCTTTTGCAAAAATCTGTTGCTAGTCAGTAAGGCTGAGGTCCTATCAAACGTCTGACCTAATGGCACCAAATCAATGGTTACCGTAGTCTTTTCAGGATCTCCAATACTGCTCCCAGCACCCATTATCCGAACTTGAGACTGTTTCAGGAATGTACCTGCTGCAATCTCGATTTCTAACTCATCGATTCTTGGAAACAACTGATATGGTGCTACTCCAAGGTCAAGTTGAATTTGCATAGGATATACACAGCCACAGGGGGAACCAATTGGAGTAGAAGTGAGCGGAGCAGAACAAGTTGTTCCACTGCAATCTGTTAAATTTCAGTAACAGACATGCCTATTATTGTTATGTTCTTCAGCACTAACAATAAGATTTGCAGTCTCTACTAGTCTGAGGACAAAAAGAAAAACCTTGTCTTTCTGATGATGACGATGAAGATGGTGGGGCAACATGTGGCCTTTTTCTGTGATGCCTATGCACTGGGTGACTAACAATGGGGCCTGAGAATCAAAAGGATAGATAAATTATATGAAGAATGCTAGATATACATTTTCATTGAAATGGAAGACTACACACAGAAAATAAACATCTTAGGTTGCGGAAAGAAATGTAAGTGCTCGCTACACCTGTATTACTCTTTGTGTAGAAATCTCGAAGGTATTTCTACTTACGTTGAGATTCAGGGGCAGGGGCAGGGGCAGGGGCAGGGGCAGGAAGAGAATGCCGATGCGTTCTACTCCAGAATCCAAACAAGTATGCTGCAATGGTTGTTGAGCTTGCTGTTCCCAGTGGCACTGCACAGGATATTCAAAAAAAAAAGAAGAAGCTTGAACCCATGCAATGCATACGAACATCAACATAGCTAATAAAGAACTTTGCACTTCATTATAACTAGAATGAAAATATGGTTAATGTACTGGGAATTGCAATGCAAATGCACGCCGTTTTGTTTTCCTCATTTGGAGTTTTGCGCTATGTATACAGTTGTCTGACGCAGAGTGCAGTGACAGTTCTATGCAAGAAGAGTTGTCTGACGCAGAGTGCAGTGACAGTTCTATGCAAGAAGATGAGGACAGAGCGGACCCTGCCCAAAACCCTCACCAGGCATTGCACCAAAACCTAAAAATTTCGAGTTCAAGCCACACCCATCAGTACAGCGTATGCTGTATTCAGTGTTTCAGACAAGCCTAGTTTAACCAGGCGACTCAGGCATGACGAGAAACGTACCACCAATCGCCGCGGCGCCAATGCAGCAAATCCAAAGCCACAGATTCGCATAAAAATTCCAACTTTCAGATACCGAGCCTGAGTTGATTCAGGAAAGGCAGAGAGAAAGGAGGCAAGAAACGCCCATCTACGTTTGGTCCATCCCTACTGGATTCAGATGCGCTCGGACAAATCACAGTAGCAACAGCTCCATGAAGCAAAGGCAAACCTCTTTTTTTTCCCACATAACCTTGGGGAACTTGCCACGCACGCCATGCCCACCTCTTCTTCCAGGTGATCCCATTGCACGGCCGCGACCCAGACTAGAATTCTACTCGGCATGGCATTGCAACTCGAATTCAAGAAAAAACGCTTGGGCAAGAAGCGCGGACGGGGGAAAGAAAATCTCGAGAACATACCATAAACGGAGAGCACGGCGAGCGCGAGGAGGAGCAGGGCCGCCCCCCGCGGTGGCATCTCGGTGCCGGCGCCGGGCGCCGGAGTCCGGTGGGTGGGCCAGGCTCAGGGCGCTGCCATGTGGGATCCTAGTCCGCCTTCTTTCTTCCTCGCGCTCTGCTTCTGCTGCTCCTCCTGCAAGGTGTTTTTTTTTTACTTCTCGGGTCTTTTTGGTTCTTTGTATTGAAGTGATGAGGTCCCGAGGAAGCATTAATTGGCGGGTGGGAGATTCATCGAGGTCTTTGAAGCTTTCCAAGTGTCTCTCTCTCTTTTTTTTAACGGTTTTGCTATTACATATTGGATTGGAATTTTTTATTTTTTAGTCACTTAAAATTATACTCTTGGTCATCTAAAATTACAATATATTAATTCACTCTATTATGAAGTTACACTCTCAGCCACCTAAAATTATAATATAAAAAATGATTGAAGATGAAGAAAAAAACATTTGCATGTGCAATAGTCACTCCTGTATTTTTCGCTCTCCAAGTATAACCGACACACTCATATGTGATATGATGCAAGCTTTCGCGCAAAAAATCCTTTTTTGCTTGGCTTAAAATTTTCCGTTTTTGCGGCAAAAGTCTGTGTTTTTGTTAACTAAATATTCTGGTTAAAGAGTTTGAACAATGTAGCATACAGTTTTGCGAACAATATAGATGGAGCCAGATCGGATCAGGTTTTACGAGTCTGGACCCAGGACGGGAGAGGAAGCATATCCTCTGCCTTTCTATACTAAGGGCACTAATGCATCTTGTTTGTTACTAAGGTCATGCCACGTTATTTATTTTATGATACCGAAAAGTGAAGGAAAAGATAGAGGATGCTTTGTTACTTGCATGAGTAACAAGTCTTTTTAGGAAATCAAGAAATTAGTGGGGGCCATATCTCTTCAAATTAGTCATTTTCTCTCATCTAAAAATTAACTAAAGATACAAACTACTGAAGTAGTTGTATCTAAAATCTCATATAAACATTCTCTCTCCTCTAGTAGCAACATTCTCTCTCCTCTTGCACTTCTATACAGCCAGCTGAAGGCTGTATTAGAGCAAGTCCAATAATAGAGCCAAGTGTTTGGCTATAAGCCAAGTTATACAATAATCTGTCTTCTATTTGTCTACAAAAGATTTTTTTATTATTATGTGGTACTATGTCTCACATTCTCTTTCCTACTCCTCCTCACATACATTTATTATCTGGACCCACCACTGCATAGGCTCCCGTGTGCAGCTTGTTGCTTGCATGAGAGCCAATCTCTCCTCTCTCTCCTCTTTTCTCTCCTCCACATCAGCAAAAATGCTGACTAGCTTGGCTATAAGACCATTGTTGTACTTGCTCTTATAAGACTTGCTCTAAAGCCCCATTTGGACATACGATTTTATCTTGATTTCTACCTGAATTAAATGATTTCCTGCGAAATTCGTGCATATCAAACATGTCTAGAGGCACCAAAATGCATGGTCTCAAGGATTGTCACTATGCCTTTCTAGAAAGACAAGATGATACATTTCCGGCGCAGATTTCGGACTTTGGGAATCTTGTAGATTCCGGCCTCAACCCACAACACTGGAATTAACCTTGGTCAAGACCTTTTTCTTCTCTCAAGGTGTAATACCATTCTACATGATATTAGGGCTCATTTTTTTTCCCCAAAAAGATCAAGGTTCATCCTCAGACATTTCGGTGGAAATAGTCATTCTACCAAAGTTCTAATGTTAAGGCTACCCTAATGTTTAGTTTGAGAGCAACCCTTTTCCTTAAATTTTATTGTCCCTCACCTTGGAGCGTGTGTCATAGCCGTCATGGCAGATGGCACTTGAGTTAGCATAGGTGCAGGTGCCATGTATGATGTATGACGCCATTGTGGACCTAGAGCAAAATAACAGAAACCCACGAGAGATCGATGAAGAAAACAGGGGTGCCACCCGTGCTAGCCTGGATCTTGCCAGCCAACGCATACGCCCTTAGACCAGAGGAGTGAGCTTAAAGGAAGAGCATAAAGGCCCAGGCCCACCACCTCATCCATTACAAGTCGGTCAAGGGACAATAAAGTTTGCAAGCTTTTAGTCGCACCAAAACAATTTACCAAAGGAATTTTAGGGGGAAAAAACCCGCCGAAACTTACATGTAAGAAAGTAAATTGTGAACAGGTGGGCCCTGCTCGGTTAGGCTGAAAAGCTGTGGCTTATGACTGAAAATGCACTGTAGCTGGCTGAAATTTTACTATAGCTGAAAGTGGTTTATTTGGCGTAATTAAATTTTAAAAAAATTAAAAATAGCAAAAATATGTTAGCTCATCTTGGATAACGCAAACGAATACAGGAAAAAAAGAGCAAAAAAGATTTTAAAAAAAGCAAAAATTATAAAAGATAAAATTTATGAATAGTAAAAAAATAAGCTAGAAACTGAAGCTGAAACGAGATGATCCACACGCACTGAAATATGAATCCGATCTTCACTCGTAGACCACCAAAAAAGCACAAGCTAATATTCACTAGAGTAACCAATTGTCAGGCTACACGGTTCGGTCTTACCGTTCTCCTTGAAAACAAAGATACGTACTTTGTCCTCATGTATTCTCAATTTTCACTTGGCTCAGAGGCGACCACCATGTTGGAAGACTACGACGTTGAACACACTGACAGACGAGTCAAGAGCAGAAATACGCGAACAAAGGAAGCCCTGGTACAGCTGGATTGTACATTTGTACGGTACCTCAGGTCAGGAAAAGGGAGCGGTCCATCCAGCGTCGCTCTCTCGTTGCCGGTTCTGAAAGGATACAACAGTGAAATGCTTGCATCTCGATCGAGTAGAAGGCGACGCATCCATGGCCGGTTAGTTAGCCGATCTTTTCGGTTATGACCGATAACTTTTGATTTTAACACGAGCGTTTATGTAAGAATCAAATATCGATAAACTATTTTGGAAAGACGACAGAGAAACTATTCTATTTGCTTGTTCGAGAAGGATAAAAAATTATAAGCTATAGAGATATAATGAAAGAAGGGGACAATGTAAACTTAGAAGGCAGGAAACGTCGCCTCTTTTACTTCCTTCAGCTCCATCGCTGATAGATTAAAGGCAAGTGGGTGCTGCCGTGCACTGGTCAGGAATTCCATGCTTGCACGGGCAACGAGACTCGATGGAGCCCGTGGACGGCTGGTTGCGAGCAGGGGAAGGCAATTCCGATTGTATCGGTTTCTTTCTCCTCCGGTATTACAAGCAAATTATGGGCACGTTTCGACGGGTTCCAATGCGGATGCGGATATTCAGCTTATCTTTCTACTGAACTGGGGCGGAATGTTCGAAGAAGAGGCGATATTATTCAGAGAAAAAACTTCAGAGCAGCATCAACAAAAATGCATGATACCAACTTTCAGTCACACGCCACAAGTCTGCTAACTACTGTACAAGTTATAACGATTATTCGTCATAATTTTCAGTCACGTAACTGATCATCAAAGCCCATCTTCTTAGCATCAGGTCGCGATCATCGATGCCAACTTTTGATAACGTACAAGTACCAATCAAATCAACAACCACCGATGGGCTCAATCCATCAGTCAGCCTCTCGTTATAAACAAAGCATCACATCGTCAGATCAAATCAGAAGATGAAAACATTTGTCATTACGCATTGAACCTCCCTGGGCACTTCAACCGCAGTCACCAAACCGTCCACTGCATCGGATCATTGCCCTTGCTCCTCCGTTCGAAGGCTATCGCTACTAGTAGCTTAGCTGACCCTGGGCCAGGACCGTCTTCCTAGTTCCTACTAGCTAGCTATACTAGGCTGTGCAAGATGTGGGCTTAGGTTTAGGCACTATACACAGTGTCATGTGAGGCCCTTATTGTTGTGGGGCACCCACATATGCTTCTGTTCTGTTTCGATGCGAAGTCAGTTCCGATTGGTTATTAGTTGTGGTAACCCGAGGGCAGGAGGCACAAGTTGACCAACCGTGGCATCCCATGCAAGCATAAGCATTCAAGCTCCGTAGCTAGTACAAAGACGAGCAGTAGAGTGCAATTTATCTGACGGAACAAGCGCAGAAGAACAATGTAGCACTCACAAAAAAAGAGAAAATAAATAAATAAAACCCTAATCTAGATATAGCTTTAAATGGGAGGACCTCTCTATTCTTTTCCGTGTGTAGCTTTTCTAGATCCAGGGTTTTCCATCTACTCTCTCTCCGTATGGTCGGCAGCGGACGGCAGCCGCCGACGGCAGCAACGGCGGCGCACGCGCGCATGGCCATGGCACGGTTCCCGTGATCTCTGTCTTCGATCTGTATCAGTGCTTTCGAAAACCTAAGTTCATTGCCTATGCCAATTACTTACTTACATTGCTTGACCTTTGCATATCTTGGTTGTATTACCTGCCCTTTACTCATTGTGTTGCGATCGTTGTTGGGTACTTGCTGAGATTTTCAAATCTCACGCTTGCTCTTTCCATTCTTAGGTAAAAGGCTAGTGGAGTGATAGCAACATGCATAATGGGAGCACTCGAGTTTCAACACTGTGGCTTGCCACTATTTATGCCATTTTATTTTATTATTAATTTGATTAGAATTGGACTGGTTGGTCCCATGTTTTAAATATTTATTTCAGCTTCTGTTGATTCTCTAATAAAGTATATTTAAGGTTTTAATTTTCTTGTGATTTTTATTATTGCTTTTATTATTTACTCGTTGTTTTGGCGATGACGTTCCATAGTAGTATCCTAGTTTGGTTGTATGTGGATTGCTACAAACAAGATACCGAGGTTGCTAATTCTGAACATTTCTGGAAGCAACAAATACCAAGAGGCTAGTGGTAAGGTCGCATAAGATTGGCCGCCTTCTTCTTGTGATGACATATTGGCAGAATTGTAGAAAACTGTTGTCTGCATAGGCGGCGCTCTAATGGGCTTTGGCTGGTGGTTTCAGTTTCTAGCTTACGACTTAAATTGTACTGTAACGGCTATTAACTTTTTAAAGAAAAAATATAGAAAAATAAAAAAATAAAAACCATTATATCATCATGGACGATGTAAAGGAATAAGGGAAAAAGAGAAACCGATACATTCCAAGTGGCTTCTAACTTAAATAAGCTGAAAGCTAAAAAAACAAAAACTGAAGCCGTTTAGAGCGGGGCGTAAATATTGTACAGGGAATCGAGAAGAAGTGAAGCTCATTTTTTTGTTGTGTTTTCAGACTGTTACCTCTTGATTTTGGGGGAGTTCATATTGGATTTTGCTAATGGTTTTTGGTTGTGACTTATGATTTTTGACTGAAAATAAATAGTAATAGCTGAAAGAAGTGGCATTTAGAAAAAGGGAAAGCGATGGAAAAAGTGAGGAAGAGATGTGTGCGCGTGTTAGGAGCGAGAGGAGCAAGGTACGTGATGCACCCGTGACCCCTGCCTTATCTCCAAAGCAAGACAGTAGCAAAAGAGTGGACAAGCTAGATGTTTATATTGTCTTTTGACTTTTTTTTTAAAACAGAAATCAATACAAACATGGCTTGCACTTTTGATTCATCATGATCACAGCTTTCAGCTTTCTATCCTTTCTGGTTTAAATTACTCTGAAAATTTCTACAAGGTGCTAGGTTAGTACAGCTGAGCAGACACATTGAACCAGTGCTAATACTGCATTATGGTAGTGCTCTAAACAACTTATTGCTTCTGGCTAAAAATGCACTGTAATGGCTATTAGCGAGAAATTGAGAAAAATAAATAAAAAATACTATTATATTTTTACGAATAATACAAATGAATAAGAGAAAAATAAAAAGTAAAAAACCAAAATTAATAAATCGACGCGTTCCAGTAGTCATAAACAGAAATTGGTTGGAAAAGAACTATATATCCTTGTAATGATTGGTGGGACTTCCGCAAAAGATCCCAAGTCTAGGGATTAACTTTTTGCAAACTAAAAGTCATTTTCACACATGGATGAACACGCATGAAGCCAAATGTAGTGCACGAAGTGCAGAATTCAAGAGGCAGCTAGGGAAGAGATCCAATTGCACTTTCAGATTACTGAAGCTACCTGATTTGTCGGGACATAAGGTGGTGTTTTAATCGACTTTAGCTTCTGCCTTCATTTTGGAAAAGTTGAAAGTCGATTTAAACATTCTAACTTTTAAAAGCGATTTTTTTCAAGCCGCATCTACTTTGGCTTTTGCTCCTAGTCCTCCCTCACACACGCCGCTGCCTCAGCTGCTGCAGACTGTTGTCGCCTGCCACCGCCTCCTCCGCCTTGTCGCGCACCCCTTCTCCCTCTACCTCCTGCCTCTTTCACCGTCGCTGCCTGTTCTCCTCTACCGTCACCCCTTTTTCAAATTTCTTTCTTTGTTCTTTACCCTTTCCTTTCCATTTTCCCTCTCCCTTTCCCATTTGTCTCTTTTATCTTTCATTTTTCATCCGTGGAGACGTATTTTTTTTCCTTTTTTTATTTTTTCACGTCAGCTTAGCCAAAAGTTTCAACCGAATCAAACACTTTGATTATTATTAACTACTTCCTTTAACCGCTACTATTTTATTTTAGTCAAAAGTTATCAGCTCCGTCCCTTACCTGTTTTGTCGGTTTGTCCACTCAATAACTCTCATCGCTAGCGTTGCAGCAATAGTACCGAATATCTGCCGTGGTACTACAAAATTGCCACGTACAACTGCAAAATTTGTCAAAAAGATGATCAATGAAGAGGTAAACAGGGCACAGCGCAAAGATGACACTGTGTGACATTGTACAGGCGTGGCTCATCTGTGTTGTGTCCAATGCAATACATTAGATGTAGTAGCCTGCTGCAAGCACTGTCAAGTAAGGTTATGGCTTCTGATTTCTTAATTTTATTTATATATATATTTTTGGTTTTTATATTTTCTTTTTGCACTGTCTGTGATTATATGACTTTTTATTTTTAATCTAATTACATCGAAAAAACTAACAACAGCTACAATACAAAAAAGTCACTATAGTGTAAAAAAACTAGAAGTTTAGACTTAAAAGCTCAAATGAGCACCATTAGACCTCGATCCATATTCTATATCATAAAAAAAATTCCGATCTCAATACTTTGTATGCTCTATATTAGGTAGAATCATATAAGACAATGGTCCAGATCTTATTATCTCCATCATCACAATTTTCAAGCTGCCATCCTATCACTATCACACATCCTGTAACTTTGATACCATGTCTTTCCAATCCAATTATAACTAGCATTTAAGTTTATAAGAGTTCAAATCAAACACACACATTTTTTTTAAACAAATAGGGAAACATTCAAATTTTACAGTGACCTTCAAACTACAACTGATGTCTAAGTTTGTGAGAGGTTTTGTTTTGTTTTCTTTTTTAAGAGTTTTTTTTTGAGAAGTTCTTTTTTAAGAGCTGGTGAGACTAGAGTCTGTTTTTTAGATTACAATGTAGGATGCATATGGCATCATACACTACACACGCGTATACGTTCTACTCAAACATACGCTAAGATTTAAGCAAGAGCCACTAAATAAAATTTGAATTTATCTAGAACCTTACAGAGTACAAATTCATAGATTTTCACTTAATACAGCTCGGCGGCTCGGCCGACGGTAAAACTAAGCTTGTCAACCGAGCTGTCTGATGGTTAGCAAAGATTAGCAAAAACCCGCCCAAAAGCCCAGGAGCCCCAAACCCAAACAGACTTCGCCGCCTGGCCCATCAGTTCCTGGTCCCGACCTCGCCTCCGTCCTACTCCCATTCCACCACGCCGCCGCCCCCACCACCCCCACCATGTACGGCGGCGGCGGCGGCGGCTTCAACGCGCCCTCCACCGCCTCCGGCCGGCGCCGCAGCCAGGATGACGACGAGGACGAGGACGAGGAGGAGGGCGGCGAGGGCCGCGTCCTCGAGGCGTGGGAGCGCGCGTACGCGGACGAGCGGTCGTGGGAGGAGCTGCAGGAGGACGAGTCGGGCCTCCTCCGCCCCATCGACACCAAGACGCTCGTCCACGCGCAGTACCGCCGCCGCCTCCTCCTCCGCTCCGCCGCCACCGCCGCAGCCCGCATCCAGAAGGGCCTCATCCGCTACCTCTACATCGTCATCGACCTCTCCCGGGTTCGTTCCTTCGTGCCATCTCCTGTTTGATTTCTCGACCTTCGGGCGGCTGCCCCGTCGAGCACCTTGTGTTTGTATGAGCTCGGGTTAGTTGCTTGGGATCACTGGGACTAGCGAGCAATGCTGATCGTGCCGATCTCGCTTTGTTTTGTTGAAAAACAATCGTTTGTGCCGAGAGTGACCTGGTGTTGTTGCCCATGGGCTATCGATTTGGTTCCCGTATGATGTGGACTGGAGGCAGGATTGGTGAAGTTGTGGCTAGTGAGCAGCTGAGCATTGAGTTAATGCTTTGGGTTGTATCGTATGCTGGTAGTTTCACTGAGCAGCTTGCGGTTCGTAGTAGAAAGAATGCATGCCCGCGTCCATAGCTGTGTTTCATTTTGTATGTAGAAAGAAGTAGGTAGCCTAGACGATCTGATTCGTGCCCTTCTTTAGCTGTGCCTTTTCCTCCAGGTTAGAGTTTCTTCTGTGTCGATGATCCGATGAGGGATCATGCATACCTGGCCAGCCTGCCTTCTTGCTTAGGTGTTCTGATTTTAATTCCACAGTGTGGGTGTTGTAATTGGTGGATGTCAGCGCAATTGCTGGAATCTAGCCATTGTTGATATGTCAATAATCAGGGCAGAATCAGAAACTGAATGAAGGGGGTGTCAATCATTTAATGGAAGGAAATTTGTTAACCAAAATTAAAACCATATATAGTTTAAATTATTAGCATATCTTGTATGATTTTACAATAGTAGTAGTTTGATATTTTTTTAAAAGGGAAATTTTGCTCTTGCCGGATGATATCCTGAGATTATTTATTTTCGCCTACTATTCTTATTTTTAATTCGGCCGCCTAGGCGCTAGGCCCCACCTTGCCGCCCGCCTAGCGCCTAGCGCCTTCTTGAACATTGTATGCATGGGTAATTGAGGAGTCCAATGGATGGTGGAGTCCAGAGTATCAGCGTGTTCGTAGGTGCAGGAAATGAAAAACAAAAATAGTCTTCTCTGTGTTTCGTTTGTATGTGTGCTAGCGTGAGTCTATGTGTGCAGTGATCAGAGCATTGCGTGCGTGAGTGTTTGATCGCCTTAGTTCCGTGTTTTTTTTCTGGGCTAACAGAAATAAGATTCTAGAACTTACTGCACTATGGGCCACCTAAAAAAGGAATATCACAATTTAGACCCACCTCCCTCTAGGTTCGTGCTCATAGCAATTTTCTCTCAGCCTTGTCCTCACTTATAACGTAATAGGAGTGTGAGATTCTTCACTGTCAAGAGTCTGAAAAGAATAGTGCATTGATTGATTGTGTCTTTTGTTTTCTGCCATAAGAGAATGGCGCTGTACTGCTCC
The DNA here is from genome assembly GCA_017311315.1 of Dendrocalamus latiflorus. NCBI lineage: Eukaryota > Viridiplantae > Streptophyta > Magnoliopsida > Poales > Poaceae > Dendrocalamus > Dendrocalamus latiflorus. Next base: position 12,927,427 of record CM029627.1, read on the forward strand.
AATATTACTTAACATAGCAAGAAAAGGTTGCGCTGTACTGCTCCAATATTACTTAACATAGCAAGAAAAGGTTTCTGTTGGTTTGACAAAACTATAGGTGTGTTTTTTTGGGTTTGAATTCTGGCTATTCACGAGAGACAGTGCAAAGAGGGAAACAATCATATGTAATTTTAGCCGTTATAACTAAACTCGGTATAGTGTTTATTACAATCAACTTGTAGATCTCGCCTTGAAAAGATGTACTATTTGAAAGCTAGTTACTGTAACAAGAAGTGAAAAACAAAAGCAAAAGTGGAGCCGAACCCAACCTATATACATTTCGTGCATGCATTCGTTTGGAAAATGTTCATTTTTGGTACACCTTTTTTCTTCACCACCCTTTCCTTTGGTTGTTGCAGTGATAACTGATAATCTTATATTTTAGCATCCACATACTGCCTAGTTCTTAATGATTACGCTGCTCAAATTTGTTTGCTGGTAAATATTTTTCTTTGTTGGAAATTGTTGATACACTGTTCAGAACTCTTGTGTCACGTTTTTGCATTATCTTGTAATCACCTTTTGCACTGGCTGTATTTTGATTATGTAGGCAGCTTCAGAGATGGATTATCGTCCTAGTCGAATGGCTGTTGTTGCAAAATGTGCTGAGGCGTTCATAAGGGAATTCTTTGACCAGAATCCTTTGAGCCATGTTGGGCTAGTGACGATTAAAGAAGGCATTTCTCATCGACTTACAGACATTGGAGGGAGCCCAGAGTCACAGATTAAGGCATTGATGGGGAAGCTCGAGTGTTCTGGTGATTCATCTCTACAGAATGCTCTAGAACTTGTCCATGGTTATTTAAACCAAATTCCTTCATATGGCCACAAAGAAGTATTAATTTTGTACTCTGCCCTGAATACATGCGATCCTGGTGATATCATGGAGACAATAGAAAAATGCAAGAAATCCAAAATTAGATGCTCTGTTATTGGGCTTGCTGCAGAAATTTTCATCTGCAAATATCTCTGTGAAGAGACCGGTGGATCCTACACAGTTGCACTGGATGAGGTGCTAAAATATGCTTGTGCTTTTACCTTTTATTACACAATTCTTGTCAAGATGAATAGTGTTTCCTTTCTTTTCGCAGTCCCATTTCAAGGAGTTGCTGCTGGAACATGCTCCTCCACCACCTGCAATTGCAGAGTATGCTGCAGCTAATTTGATTAAGATGGGTTTTCCACAGAGGGGAGCAGAGGATCTTGTCTCGATCTGCTCTTGTCACAAGAAAATAAAGTCTGGGGCTGAAGGTTACATATGTCCTAGATGCAAAGTTAATGTATGTGAGCTTCCAACAGAGTGTCGAACTTGCGGTCTAACACTAGTTAGTTCTCCGCACCTGGCAAGGTCCTATCATCATCTCTTCCCTGTAGCACCGTTTGATGAGGTATCGTCCGTGCACCCAAGTAAACAAGGTCAAAAGGGAGGTCAAAATTGTTATGGCTGTGAGCAGAGCCTTATTAACCCTGGTATGCTTAAACATATCAAAGCTCGTATATGGCCTTTGTCATTATGTTCTTCATCTTCATTATGTTTCAATGCTAGAAAAAGTGCATTAGTTCCATTTGTATGAAATTTTTGATTTTATGCCTTACATTTAGTAGCAATTAATGTATATCTTGTGATACATTTTCTTTATTTCATTATCACTTCCTAGTGAAGTGTGACATCAGCTTTATTTCATTAACAAAACAAAGTGGCATAGCGTGAAGGGGAACATACCAAATGAGAACTAGCCTTAAATTCTTTCTGCAATTAAAGCAAACTGTTGATATTTGAGAGCAAGCGAAGCCCTTAGTTCCATTAGCAAATTATGTGGGCATTACATTCCTCCCTTCTCAAATCTCATGCTTCTCTTTCCTGTGACATCAGGTCTAGTGTCTTATATGTTGAAGTCATCAGGTTCTTTGATTATTTCTTCAATGTCCTTGCAGATAACCGTTCTAGTCTCCATGTTCGCTGTCCAAAATGCAACCAGCACTTCTGCCTTGACTGTGATATTTACATCCATGAGAGCTTGCACAATTGCCCTGGTTGCGAGAGTCAGCGCAGCTTCTCTTCATAGAGATGCCATCGTGTGCATTATTCAGGTGTTAATCTTTTTTCGAGTCAGAGAGCTAGCATTATTGTAGGCTTTCTCGTACACTGACATTGATGATTAATGTTGTTTGATAATCAAACAGTGTACAGATAATGCCCGGCATCCTTTAGTTGACGCCTCTTGTTGGATTGGGTTAGCAAGTTAAGCTATTGATACAGAAGAGAGGTCAAGGAGTTGAAAGTATAGCATTATGCTGAAAAGAGACGTTTAAAATGTACAATGTGACTGGAAACTTGTAACTCTTGCCAGTTTTCTGAAGCAAGATTTATTTTTCAGTATGGTGAGTTCGTGACTCGTGTCTTTACAATTGTGCATGCCAAAGCTAAGGTTAGCATGTACGAGCATAGGACGGTCTGAGGGGCGTCACTTCAGATGGCAATATGCCTGAGCGCATATCTGGATGAGGCGCAGTTTAGAGGCGAAAGCACGCACCCTGCAGGTTGTTGCACTGCCTCGTGTTCTTGACAGCAGAATTGCCAATGTAAGCAATTACCTCGCCTTCTTAACTGCAAGAATTGTCAATGTAAGCGAATGTGGAGTTACTTCATTTCAGATGAAGTACCATGCAAAACAGGTAGCAAGGCTGGAAAGGGTATGGTGTTGCTGAGCCAAGCTCTGGTGTTGATGCTTTTCCCCTCGCCATTCTTGACTTCTTGAAGGGGAGTCAACATGAAAGCGAGATTTGTAGTGCGGGCTTTTGCAGACGCAGCTTTTCAAAAGGGATTGCTCATAGCTCCTTACACCTTTTATGTGGCGAGGAGCGGCCTCAGGTTCCTGTACCTGCTATATGATACAAGTTGTTTTGGCTTCCAGAGACAACGTGGCCTGTGGTGGGTGATATATCACGAACGGTTTTTGGTAGAAATCGTCTGTGATAGTATGCTTTCATTGATGATTCTTTATACCAACCGTCTATGTTGTGACTTATTACGGACGGTTCACAAACTGTTTGTGATAACCGCCTATTTTCATAGACATAAAAATTCAGACAGTTTAAAAATCGTCTATGATGAGGGTTTAGAACCGTCTATGATAACACTTTGTGTAGTAGTGAGGTCATATATTTTTTAACTACAGGATCATGTAGAATAAGACATACCTACCCTATAGCTAATCTAAAGGACAACAAATATAATTTAGGGTTAACAAAAAATAGGAAACTTACAAATAGCAAATCCGTTGCAATTAACAAGCAAAAACAAACTAATAATAATAGATGTTGATGAATAATAACAAAATCACTAGTGCACATGGGTGGACACTCGGTTTATTCAGTCTACTCGGTTCGGTTTGTTTGGTAAAAAAATTAGTTTGATTTCTGAAATGTGAGTGCTGAATTTACCAAACTAAAATAAAAAAAATCAAACCTAATACATCGAATTATTTCAATTTGGTAATTTGGTATTTTAGTATATACTGAGCTAACAATTTAGAGCTTTTCCAAAACAAGAATAACTAGGGACTTGAGAGTACATATGTGGGGACTTCGCCTTCTAGCACGACGACGGTCTCTCTACTTGAAGGCAGAGCACTAAGACCCGGGTGGAGGCAGCGAGTTTCCGTCACGGGCGAACATCGGAGGTGGCGAGTTTCCATCGCGAGCGGAGGGCGGAGCTTGCCGTCGTCTACCTTCTTCAATCTTTGCTGTCACACAATCTGAAGTCATCTCCACCAGACACCACCTTCACCGCGCCATAGCTGAACGAGGTGGATTGGCTACATACGGCATTGCGTGCCTCCGTCTGAGAGACACAAGCTATAGAGAGATGGTCAATGTGGTGCATCCAAGAGAGAGAGAGAGAGAGAGAGAGATTGTGAAGCGAGAGAGCGATGGCTGATAGGGGCACTCATTCTGTTGTGTTCTATGCGTGGCGGCTAGGTTTACGTGGGACTGTGGGCAGTGGGCTAGGTGCCTCGATTGGGCTTGGGCTTTGGGATTCATGGGTGCTAACCTGTTGGGTTATTCGATAATATGGCTTATTCAATTTTTTAGAGGTGAAAACCGAACCTAATACTGAACACTGAATATCAATGAATTTAAAACCGAGCCAATAACTAAAAACTGAATTAACCAAGAATTTTAGTAAAACCAGCTCGGTTCGGTGTTTCAGCTTTAATAAATAAATGCCCACCTGTACTCGTGCAGGCTGCACGGAGATGGACCCCCTCCGACCTTTGGCTTTCATACAAGCTGGCCATAATTCACATCCTTCACCACCACATCCACCACCGCCTCGCTCGACGTAGCTGTTGGCCAGCTGGTCCCACAGGAACTACAACACCTAAACATCTACCCCCACGCCGTGGTTGCCACCACGTGCTCCTCCATCAGGTCCATGCCGAACTACGGCACCAAGCCTCTGGCTAGGGACGCGTCCCCATATGACAAGACCGCTATTGAGTGGATGTGGATGCATGCCGTCATTTCCTAGAAATTCTTGATGTGGACGATGAGGTTGAGCACAGGAGAGAGGGCCGACCATTGGTCACTCATGAGGTCCAGTGCTGGGTCCAGCCCCGCGACGCCGGTGATGGCCACTGAGTACTTGAGTCCGTGCGACATAGCACATAGCTAGATATGATGGGCCATCCCACCTATGAAATAAAGTGCCACCGCGGAGACGATAAAAGCTTCATAGGCTGGAGGATCATGTGAGAAGGTCCGGGATAATGTTATAATGAACTATTGCAAGTTTTACAGAGTTAGTATTTGGTTTTGTAAAGATAGCATCTTATTTAGAGTGTTTTTCAGTCTATCATGAAAATTGGTAGTTCCAAACGTGTTGGCATGGTCATACCGCAGGTTGGTAGCTCCGATTTCTAATTAGCGGTACGTTATTTCCATAGAGGTCTAGTTCTGAGATGTGAGGTGTGGTAGTACTGGTCCAAGGGAGCGGTAATACCATAGTGCGGTAGTATTGGTCCAGGGGAGCTATAATACCATAGTATGATAGTACTAGCTTTATGTAAGCAGTAGTACCATTTTAGGTAGAAATTGAGGATTTTGGATTTTGAGTTATAGATTGAGTTGAGGTGACTTGGGTCATTGCATTAAGATTGCATGATTCATGTTTTCACTAATGTGGGTCAAGTTGTGAAGAACTTGTGCACGAAAATAATTTCTTTGCCTTTGGATGTGCAGGGACATTTGGAGTCACCATGGTCGACAACGAGGATTGAAGCTATGCACAGAGAGGAGCCGAGACCCATAATGACCAAGGATGCCGCGTGAGATGGTGACCTTAAGTATGGCATGAGAAATACGAAAATGTTAAATGTGAGTTCAAACGGCGGGTTTGCACCATGTGGCTTAGTTGGTCCAAGTGAGGCATGGTCCGATGAAATTTAAGCGGGAGAGACTTGCGGATGCGTGACAAGATAATGGTGAATCTACATGTGGCAAGAATGATAATTGCTTGCATTGGAAGGAAATGACTCGATTAAGAAAAGGTATTTTGGTAGTTTAACCAAAATACCAGAATCTGCCTTGGATTAAAACTGCTTCGCTTGGAAGAGCGGTTTTGGTCAAGGAGAAATTGGTTTGATCAAGATAGATTAAGGCCAAGGACTTAGCGAATTCGAACTTATGCACTTTAAAAAGCGTGCATAAGTAAACATTTATGAGTAAAACCCGTGTGTGGAGGGTTATCGGGTTTCTCCTATTGTGTTAAGTGGATAGTATCCATTAAGAGCTAGGTATGAATGGTTAGCCCACCTATATAAAGGGATTGAGACGGAGACTTATGTTAACTAGCTATCCAATCCATCTCTTTTTATACTCTCATGTTTAGGATTAGGGTTTGAGAGTTGGGTGTGTTGTGTGCTCTCTATCCTCCAAGGTGGAGTAGCTGTACAACTTACCTCCTTAAGTAAGTAATACATCAATATTTGATCATCCCTATGGATTCTTCATGTTTTGATTGATTTGCTCTTGATTTGGTTGGTTTTGATCTCTCTTCTTCCCTTTTCTTGATTTTATTGTACCAAGGACATGAATGGAATGGAGATAACTTCTTGAAATTAATCTCTAATCATATAGGCACTTTGATAGTAAGTTCATCAAGAAACCCGGTTTTGGTTAGTTTCGATCTCACCAAGTGATTTCTTGTTTTAAGGGTTTTTGGTCATATTCTTTGGTGTTCTAGCTTGCTGTGACGTGTGGAAATACATCTAGAGCTATCTTAGCTATTATTTACCCACGAGCAAGTTGTATTCGCTGTTTTTGGTTTTACCTCGATTTTGGTACAACTTTTCTTCAATATGAACAAGGTCTTAATTTTGACCATGATTTTTATGATCGTTTGTTGGAATAGATTCTTAATATCTTAGAAAAGATACTTGTAAATTTTCATGTCATTTGGATATACAAATCAAAAGTTCTATCTATTTTGGTTTTTAAAATCATGCTGAAAATATTATCCACCCTGATTTTACTATACCAATAGCAGTACCACCATTACTGTAGCAAATAGTAATACCGCAGTTCTAAAGTGGTACTTACGATTTTGCTGATCTTTTCTTTAATTTTAGCATTTCAGTTTGCTAGGTTTTGTGTTGATTTTATATTTTATTCTTCATAGCTTTATAACTGTTGAAGTGAAAGATTATTCAATAATTAAAGAAAAATTTAAGACACTATTTGCTCTTCTTCCATTGGCATCTTCGATCCTATATATGCCACTGCGGTTCGGTGGCCTTCATCATCCGGCAAAGCTTGCGCGCCCATTCTGGAAAAGCTGCGTGATCCTTTTGCTGGCCGTGAGGTGTGGTGGAAAATACCAGATTTGTAGCGTATTTTTGCTCACGTAGTTCTTCACGGGAAAGTTGATCATATACCCTCTCTTTATTTTGGGAATTCAGGATTTACCCTCCCACCTCAATGACATGTGGGGTCATCATAAGTCACTGACATGTGGGCCAGGAGGGTAAATTCTGAATTTCCATCTAAGGGGAGGGTATATGATGAATAAATCCGTTCAAAAATGGATTCAGAAAAGTCCCTGCTTCTATACTCTCTAGACACTTAGAGTTCTGACTTCGGAGAAACAAAAGTATAGGAAATAGCTTGATTCTTCGGTAGGGGTGAAAAGTGAATACGAACTATCTATATTACTTAGTTACCGTATTGATAGAATACGAATATGGTATAAATTATCCTATCCGATTAATAATTTTTAACTTATTTGTATTCGAATCCGCATAAAAATATGGATACAAATATGGTATATACTTTTACCATCTAAAATGTTAATTTATCTGGATTGTCCCTATCCATGTTCAGCGAAGCAATATGCATATTTTACTACAATACAAATAATTAGTTGGATAAGGTTTTTTAATTGAACGTGAATTCGTGTTTCTTTAGGTGAAGTAAATAAATTAGAATGATTAAACGTGATCGTACGAGGATAAAATTTTATTAATGTCTTCATATTACATAAGTTATGAGAATATCTGGATCCAATTGAATTGACTAGATATTTGATTCGAATTCGTATCCAACATTTGTTCGGTCCGTATTCATATCCAATATTTGTTCGATTTGTATTCAAATACGAGAAAAAAATATAGATGCGAATATGATTTCAACACTATCCAACATGTTTTCACCGACTCCTTAGGTGTGATGTTTCAAATGTCATTATGCTATTTAACCCGTTATCATTTTCTAGGGAATAGGGATAAACATCCAGCAGCATAAATAAAAACAGATTCTACCAAGGGATCGATATATATCTCCAACTAACTAATTGTTTTTAAGAGTTCAAACACAGACTATGTCCATCTTGAAAATTGAATTTTGGAGTTTTGAATCTCGAAAATTGTGACATTTTAAAATTTTAAAATTCAAATGAACTTTTAATTTTGAAATTGTGATGTTCACCACAATGAAATTTGATGCTATGAAACATGAAATATTATAACTTATTTGTTTCAAAAGAGAGTTTTCTTACCCCTGTTTGTTGACTTAAAATTTGAACCAAGGTTAAGAAGCACTTGGGAGCTGGGACTCGAAAATCCCCACCACCCAAAAAACTTTGAACCTGTAGATTCAAATTTTGAATTTTTTTAATATTGTAAAACTACCTGACAGTTTCTTTTTGATAAAATGATCCATTTTGAAGATAACTACCTGGTGTAATCTTCATCTTTAATAGTGGAAGCACAAAACTTAGAGAGGCAGAATTGTGTCCATACTTAGAAAAGTAGGAAAGTGGAGTTACGGGTGTACGATCCCAACTATCAGGGTTCAAATTCTGGTGCCCATTTATTACACACACGTGAATACCCTTCAGTAGAAATTTTGTGAGGTCACAGATTTATCTCCGGCCTCCATCTGTCTAGACGTGTGCTAATCTAGATATGTGCTAAGGGGGTGTCCTTGCATGTGTGTTCGTACGTTGTGGTGTGTATGTGTGCGTCTTCCTTAAAAAAGAAAAGAGTATCCAAACTCCACACATCTATGCCTTAGATCTCAATTGTGCCCTCCAGCTCAAGCTGCCCACTGGCAGCCTCCTCTTTCTTGTCGCCAACGTACAGGTACGGATTCTTCTCCACCGGTTGAAAGTTGTAGAACACGAACACGTAAAAGACTAGGCTCGCCAACTCGACAGCGATGTTGACCACCCACTAGTACTTGTAGTTGAGCATGATGGCGAAGGCTGACATGGCGATCCGGGTGAAGTAGAGGTATCCGACCACAACCAGGTAGAACTTCGTGAAGATGGTAAGCTTCTGGAGGTTCCGCGCTGCCTTGTCGTCGGTCTTGGACGCCTTCCACAGGTTGTGGATGGACTAGATGATGGGGAAGAATACTGCACAGCAGCAGATGATGTCAACGAGTAGGAAGATCTAGCTCCACGCTAGCCAGTCCCGACCCGGCCTCCACCGACCCTGTCTCCCGATTACCGCCGACGCGATGTTCTCGATCACTTGCATAGGTATGATGATCATGAGCACGTTCTTCTCGTGCTCCTGCACGCATGGATTCGAAAACGTACGAGTGTTATATGCGCGCGAAACTCTGTCTTGGCCTTGTTTGCACGTATGTACGTGTCGGCTATGATCGATCGTTCCTTGCATGCACGGACCTGGAGGCATGGCTTTAAGAAGGACCAGCCGGTGCCGATGAGCACGATCACGGTGAAGAGCAGGATGCCCTTGAAGAACCCGAACACGTAGAACGCCACGTCTCACCCGTGCGGCGTGCCGGTGCGCTCCACGTACCACGAGTCCTCGGCGGCGCTCGCCAGCTTCAGCGCCTTGAACAGCGCAGCAGCGCACCTATTACGGCGTGGATGCGCTCGGCCGTCGCGCGCTGCTTGGCGCAAGCGTACACCCACGCAGCCAGGAACGCGAAATACACCGCGGACGCGGCCGCGAAGATCCCCGGGAGCGGGAGCAGGCCGACGGGCAGGTAATCCCTGGCGCCGCCGGAGCGGCGCACGTTGTACGTACATCTCGGTGCGCACGTCCGTGGTGACCTCGACACCCTCCTGGCAGCTGCTGAACAGCACCGTGTACTGGTCGGCGCTGTCGATGGTCACGGAGCCCTTGTCGGTGCCGTCTGGCGCGATGTCGTTGAGCCGGAAGAGCGGCAGGACGTACTTGCTCGTGAGCGGGCAGAAGGCGCCGCCGGAGGCCTCGGCGTACTCGGACTCGTTGTTGGTCTTGAAGAAGAGGGAGTTGGAGATGAGGATGAAGCCCATGAGGCCGGGGTCCGCGGCCTGGAGCTGGGAGCCCTCGGGGACCCGCCAAGTCACGCCGGCGACGCCCCCGGGCTTGAAGCCGAACTCCTCGAACAGGATGACGGAGCGCGGGTCGGACACAATGGGCGTCGTCTTGATCTCGGCGCGTGCCTCGGGGAGGAGGAGGGCGACGACGGCCAGGAAGACGGAGGCGGCCGTGGAGTTGGTTGCGTAAATTTCGTTCGCTTCACGTCATGGACGCATGTGCGATCGAGTGAGGAATAGTAGCGACCGCTCCGGGCGTAGATAGATTTTTGGCGTGTGGCGCGCGCGAACGGAGAGGGAGGGGCCCGTCGATTAGCGAGGCGCGTTTTAGGGATGGCCATGAGAGCCGGGGGAAGAGCGCATGAGTCGAGCTCCCAAAACTAACAATTTTTCCGCTCTTTCATCTTTCTTTTCGGTTTATGCTTTTGATTTAATATTATAACTTCTCCTAAACAAATAAATAGGACGGTTCCATATCTTTGTAAAGCAGCTTATCATAATAATATTTTTAAAGCAGCTTATCAGATTTATCCACATAAACACTCATATTAAACCAAAAACCATTAGCAAAAAGAAAACAGCCTAAGATGAACGATCACGTTGCATTCGGAATTGCCGGCGATGGATCAACTCAGTGGGCCTTTAAGATGGGCCGGGCTGACCTTTTGGTTCTAATGCTGGTTGCAGATGCGTTTTGCTGCTTGTGCAGTGGAGGACTGGAGGTACACATTCTCCGGCAGAAACGACACCATGCAAGTACAGCATTTGCTCGGACCATATATAGGTTGTAACTTTGTAGGCACATCTCTTCTTTGTAACAGTGAGATGCTTGCATGTTCAGCAGTTTATGATCGATCTCTCTCGACATCAAGATTCCGGCTTCACTTTACGCTAGGAGGATTGCGAGACTCGTGGAGGGATCAGGCTGCTACGTACAGAATGGAACTGATGCCATTGATTTGTTTTCTATTTTCACGTCACCTAGCTTAGCCAGAATCCTATTTGCACGATGTCCCCAATAAGAGCTTGGTGGTTCTTAATTAGCATTAGAATGTCAACCCCATGGGGAGTTGTTTCCCTAGCTCCCCAAGGCCTAGATTCTTCTCAAGAAAATATGTCACCTTGTTTCCTTGATACTGTACATCCTGAAACTATGTTATGAAATCGTATGCCTCTCTTCTTCTTTTAAGAAAGGATGCGGTTGGTTACACCATAGTCCATAGCTATTTTAGGACGCAAGAACCGAGAAGTTGCAGGATCAAATCCTGTGTAAAAAATTAAGGAGAATACTATCCATTTTAGACTAGACACCGGTAGGTAAATCGTATAACTATCTAGTAAGTAATAGAGATAATAACCATCAATGACAACATTTTTGTGATACAGAGACATATGCCCAAGAAACTTTGTTCTCTTTCATTCTAGTCATGTAATGATCACAAATTAAGTTATGTATAATTCAAAACATAGATTTAGTTAAGTATATTGGATACATGCATAACAGTGGGCTGAGGGTCGTAGACAAAGATATATAGAAAGTTGTTCAAAGTACATAATAGATCATAAAACCAACGATCGTGGAGAGAGGGAAACGTGTATGCATACAAGAGGCCGAATGACCAACCTAGTGAGTACTGAGTACCTAGCTAGCTAGTACAATTTACCTTGCCCTGAGCTTTTAAGGCATCTCACGAGAGACCTTTCAGAGTTTCAGTGCCTTGTTTTCGTATTCCCCTCGCAGGATCAGGGCTGTTCCTGAGGCAGGGCTGCAGAGGCGCTCGCCCAGAACCCCACGGCAAAACAAAACAAGCGGCAACGCGTTTTGCTGCAATGTTTTATTTATTGTTGTAAACCATGCTACTTATTTTAGCCGATCTCTAATTAAACAAACATATTTGTCATTATATAAGGCCATACACAAATATAATTACTATTATAAAAAAATAAGTTGGTGGTTGTACGTCCATTCTCCTTCAACCGTTTTATTCCCTTAACTTTTTACCATTCTCTATTTTCTAACTGATTAGAGTAACTCTTTTCTATAACAAAATTCTCTACATATTCAATGAGTTTGGTTACAACGCACAGATATATAATCAGTAGACATATATATACCATATATACCAGTGTCACCGCACCCACGCGTAAAGACGGCGATGCGCGCATAAAATAGCCCCTCCGACCCGCGCCCTCACTGGCTCACCCGTACGTACGTGCTTGCCCGAAATAGTAGCCACATTATTCTACGGGCGCGCGACGCCGTCGCTACGTACGTACCGCGGGAGCCGATCGACGGAAAGGAGAGGCCGAGGCGCGCGCGCGGGTGGCACGGCGTGAGAGGCCGAGTGGCCGCCCGTCGGCGCAACAGCGCAGCGCACCACCGTCAATTGGTGGCAGCGACGGCCGCGCGCGCGAGCTGCCAACGAGGACGTCGTACATCTTTGTTAAATGAGGTGATCCATGCCGTACTTGCCGCTGGGCGGTCGAAGCCTTTTCGTTCTTTTCCTCGTAATTTTTATTTGTAATTTTTAGACAATAGTAAATAACGAAGATATCGATATAAATAATATATATAATTTTAAACTCAAAAGATTATTTTAAAAAATCTGTTTTAAAAATTACTGTCCATTCTCCTTCAACCGTTTTATTCCCTTAACTTTTTACCATTCTCTATTTTCTAACTGATCAGAGTAACTCTTTTCTATAGCAAAATTCTCTACATATTCAATGAGTTTGGTTACAACGCACAGATATGTAACCAGTAGACATATATATACCATATATAGCAGTGTCACCGCACCCACGCGTAAAGACGGCGATGTGCGCATAAAATAGCCCCTCCGACCCGGAATTTTTGGTACAAATAATCCATTTTTTATTCGAAATTACAGAAATATACCCGCGAGAAATTTTTTTACAAAAATAGGCTCCAGTCGCCCAATGGTTGAGCGACTGGAGCCTTTCGCCCAACCAGCGGACGACACAATAGCTGTCGCCCAACCATTGGGCGACTGCATCTAGTCGCCCTCCCATTGGGCGACTTTTATGCAGTCGCCCAATGGTTGGGCGACTACACTCAGGGGCCGACAAAACTGTATGTACCGATCATTTTATATACCGATGCAATATAAACAACTAGTCTGAAAAGATAAAATGGCAAAGTTCTATATGGCTTATATATACTCATTTGAAAGGTTTCGACGAGATCTACAACTTTTCAGTTAAAAAAAAATCCAAATTCCAAAGGGAAGAACAAGAAAAAGGCCAAAAACAGAAAGAAAAAACTTACGACGCAGGTTTAGGTCCAAAGATAGCCGATTTTCGGGGTCTTGGAGGGCGACTGGCGTAAGCGGGTCGTTATTTTTAGATCGGGCTCGTCGTTAGCTTTCCAACGAGTACAAGAACGTCGAAAACGGACACCGTATGCAAAAGTTATGCCCGTTTTACTAAAGGTGTGTCGGAAACGGACTCAAATTCGTTTCGGTCTCAATTGAAACTGCTATAACTTTTGATCCTATGGCCGAAATTGCTCAAATTTTTTTCTGGAGGCTTTTGGATGTATGAAGAACAGCTCCACCAATTTTCACTATTTTTGGCGAATGTTTGATGCACTTTCCAAATTTCGGCAAAATAGACTCTTTCCTCTCTTTTTTCTCTCGGGGACCTGAGTGCAGTCGCCCAACCATTGGGCGACTTTCATGTAGTCGCCCAATGGGAGGGCGACTGGATGAAAGTCGCCCAACGGTGGGGCGACTGCAATTAATCGCCCAACGGTTGGGAGATTTTCTAGTTTTCGCTGCTGGGTTGGGCGAAAGGCTCCAGTCGCCCAATGGTTGGGCGACTGGAGCCTATTTTTATAAAAAATTTTCCCATAGGTATATTTCTGTAATTTCGAATAAAAAATAGATTATTCATACAAAAAATTCCTCCGACCCGCGCCCTCACTGGCTCACCCGTACGTACGTGCTTGCCCGAAATAGCAGCCACATTATTCTACGGGCGCGCGACGCCGTCGCTACGTACGTACCGCGGGAGCCGATCGACGGAAAGGAGAGGCCGAGGCGCGCGCGCGGGTGGCACGGCGTGAGAGGCCGAGTGGCCGCCCGTCGGCGCAACAGCGCAGCGCACCTACCGTCAATTGGTGGCAGCGACGGCCGCGCGTGCGAGCTGCCAACGAGGACGTCGTACATCTTTGTTAAATGAGGTGATCCATGCCGCTGGGCGGTCGAAGCCTTTTCGTTCTTTTCCTCGTAATTTTTATTTGTAATTTTTAGACAGTAATAAATAACGAAGATATCGATATAAATAATATATATAATTTTAAACTCAAAAGATTATTTTAAAAAATCTGTTTTAAAAATTACTGTGCTTACTTTAATTTTTAAAGAAACCAACAAGTACTTTTGACTGGTCGGTGATTGGGTGAGGTGTGAGATACATCGAGGGAGGAGTCAAGGAGGCAGCTGGGCACATTGGCATGGCAACTACGGCTCTGCGCTGTGCGGAGGGGGTACGTGGATGGGAGGGCGGGGGCCGTACCTATACTTAAATCCGGATGAGATGTAATGATCAATCTACTTAACTTAGTACAGGCTCATTATTCTTTGGCACTGGATGCATGCCACGACGGGGAGGATGTGTCTCGATCAAAGGGGTAAGCTAGGGCGGCATCTTACCAGTATACAAAGCCGGGTGGATTCCGCGCAGGAGAGCCTCCACGTCACCCCCAGCGCTCCCTCGGCCGGCGCGTGGCGGCCGAATTCGCGTATGGCCGGAGAACCGATTTCCCTGAACTTTCCGGAAATTACGTAAAGGTCTTTTTTCCTCGCGAAAAGGTCCCTGCCAATTTTCCCCCTCCACTTTGCAGGATAGCGCCCTGCGGTTTTCTAAATTACGTACGGGTCCTCGTTTATTTACGTACAGGCCCTTTTATTTACGTACAGGCCCTCAATTTTTTACGGAAAAAACCTTAAACTTTTTCGAAAATACACATGTGCCGTCGATTTTTTTTTTAAAAAGCTCCTCACGAATTATCGTCTCTTTTACTTCGATACACACGGTGGTTGGCGCGACGTGTCGCCGCGCCTATGAGGCTAGTATATTGGATACACGGGGTTTTGGTTCCTTGCTAAGTAATTCGTGCGGTGTTCCAAAGTTGCCCTCCGGTAATTAACTAGTGGCCGGCAATCCTGGACTGGACTCATGCAAAGATGCATCTCGTATGGGATAAACATGACGAAGGAATCAAATCTAGAGCCCTATCCCATGCCCGGCTCTCTTGATAGATCGTCCATGCATGTCGCGCGACGGAGTCTCTGTACACGTGTTGCAGGTATAATATAGGTCATATTCTGTTCAGTTTTTAGTTTCTACTTTTAATTTTCTACAGTAACTAATTTTTAAATAAAGTATCTTTTAAAATAAGATTTACTAGTTAATTGTAATATATATTATACCGACTTCATTTATATCGGTAAAAACCGCACGTAAGTTTCTGTTACTCTATAATCTCTTACATGAACAAACAAAAAACTATAAACCACAGCTAAAAACCATAAGTAAAAAAAAGACCAAACTTACTTAGGCCCCGTTTGGCACGGCTCCACTTCACAAGTGGAGCTGTTTTTTTACTTCACAAGTGGAGCTGGGTGAAACTACTTTTTTCAGCTCCACCCAAGGAGCTACTTTTGTCTCAGCAGGTTTTAAGAGACTCCTTGGGTGGAGCTATTTTGTTGTACCCCGTTTGGCACAAAAACGGCTCCAAACAGCTCCAGAAACCGGTGGTGGAGCTGTGCCAAACGAGGCCTTACATCACGTAGGTTAGATCGATTCCTCATCATCCTCTTTCTTCTTATTATCACGGTTAAGTAGATGGAACTCGATCTACCCTAATTAATTAGGTTTCGCATGCGATGTCTTCCGCGAAGCAAACGTGTAATGTCGAACCGTGCCGCCGAACAAACTTGCGTATTTACCATCTCTTTGCAGCGTGTTAATCGCAGAAACTGAAGTCCTGGTACAAGTGTCAAATCCTGCATACATTGATCAGTCGCTAATTACGGTCCCTCTCTTTCTCCCCCCCACTCAGTCCCTAGTCTAAAGTACGCGCACGCGTGACGTGAGAGACAGAGATCTGCTTGGATTGGATCACTTTGTCGGCGTTCAGAGTCGAAGCCTAGCACTAGTGGCAGCGACAGCGCCACAGTGTGGTTTGACTCCAGTCATCGCACAAGGCAAACGCGTACAAGTTAGGTTAGGCCCCATGTTGACCGACCGGTCGGGCTAGACTTGACCCCATGGACCCGATAGATCAGCACGGACGAAGGCCGGTGGGGTGCCCGGTATGTACCGGGCACACCCAACAAATTAACTTGAGAACAGAAGAGAATAAGGAGTGTATGTCACTACTACAGAAAAGGTCATCACAGACGGTTCGAAAACGTCATCACAGACGGTTTTGTGAACCGTCTGTATTTATAGGTCAGTGATAATCGAAGGTCATCACAGACGGTTTTCGAACCGTCTGTGATTATCAGCTATCACATACGGTTTTTACTCAAAAACCGTCTGTGATATTCCCTTCGACCCCTACATACATTTCTGTTATTGGCTAGCCTCAGGAAATGCTAGCCATGCCCTCTGAAACAAGCAGATAATCACAGACAAAAACATACAATTCACACATCTCATTTCCTTTCAGATACATTTCATAGACATAAAACATCCAATTGACATCGCACTTCATTTCACAAACATAAAACATGCATCCATTCGCAAATCGATTATTTGAATTGAAATGAAATATCCATTAACAAATGCATAGTTACAAAAGATCTACACTGCATTTGCAGCGATAAGACCAATAAGAAATCATGGTGCGCAGTGGAACCGTCCTCCTGACTTTATGACTTGAGTCAGCAAAAAGTACGCCAACTCTCCTTGAATCCCTCCAAGATCAGACTGTTTCAATGCAGTTGACGGGATGGACCCAGTCTGTCGATAGGAATATCAATGTGCATATATATGTAACGTGATAAGTATGAAGTAATTATGGGAAGAGTGACAAACCTTGGGATTGGTGAGCCTCGAGGAATCGAGGAGTAGTTCCATATGTTGGCAAACGTAGTATCCACATGTTTTGCCCGGCTGCTGCTGGTGGCACTGCAAAAAATGGAATGTGTTAGTTCAAGAGGCATTAGTACCAACTGTTGCATAGGATTAATTAATGTGAAATAGCGAACACCTTAAAATCTTCAGATGTATCCGGTTCATTGAACGGGAACACTAGAGTCCCTACTTTAGTTGGTAATACTATAAACCAAATAGCAAAGTCTCTAAACTAGTGTATCCGATTCATTGAACGGGAACACTAGAGTAGGTCACTTGCTTCATTTGCTGTTTTTTGGCTAGATACATGGAGCATTTGGGTGGAAAGATGAACTGTTTCGTCAGACGCATGACTGCCAATTCGAAGCATAGCATAGCATCCGAGGCACATCCGAGGTCTGTTGCTGTGTCTTGAGGAATGCCAAGAGCTGGTCATCAGATGTGGCATTCCTCAAGACACAGCAGCAGACCTCGGATGTGCCTCGGATGCTATGCTATGCTTCGAATTGGCAGTCATGCGCCTGACGAAACAGTTCATCTTTCCACCCAAATGCTCCATGTATATTTTGCAACAATCGCAAGATTTCTTTATCTGGGAACCTCATCCACAACATTCTCCACCCCGACAATCCTTCTTTTTCCCGCAAAATTCAAGGCAATTTTATTACAAAAGTGCAAAAAAAAAGACATTCCCAGATTCTTCGTGAGCAGCCACATAGCCGACTTCTTCGGTGAGCGACTATCCATCTGCTTCTTCCCACTCCTTTTCTGCATCTCTGGTCTCTGGATCACGTACGCCAGTAGCGATAATTCAGAATCATCGCTACTGGCGTACGTGATCCAGAGACCAAAGATGAAGAAAAGGAGTGGGAAGAAGCAGATGGATAGTCGCTCACCGAAAAAGTCGGCTATGTCGGCTGCTCACGAAGAATCTGGGAATGTCTTTTTTTGCACTTTTGTAATAAAATTGCCTTGCATTTAAGAAGGAAAAAGATGGATTGTGGGAGTGGACATCACATCTCGGCAGTAGTCGGCATATACTATTACTACAAGGTCTCTAAACAAAGTTCTATGAAGCAAATGACACAAACTAGTGTATCCGGTTCATTGAACGGGAACACTCGAGTGTGTCACTTACTTCATGCCCCTTGAAGGTCTATGTGGCATATACACTAGAGTGGTCCTTGATTGGTTAATTTGTGCTCTCAAATTGTAGGGTTGCACAAGATTAATCTTGGTCGTCCCGCTACTAAATGATAAGATGAGGAAGCAAGAAAAGTGAAACATGATGCTCAATGTTAGGAAGAGAGGAGAGGAGTAGAGGGAAGGGGGAGAAGGGAGGGGGTGATGTGAACAGAGAGAGGGGTTATGTGCCTATACTATATACTATATATTAACACAACAAGCAATGTAATATGTACCAATGTAAACTAAGCAACTGCAGTAAACAATGTACCAATGTAATATGTACCAAATAGCAAATTAAACTAAGCTACTGCAGTAAACAATGTACCAATGTAATATGTACCAAATAGCAAACTAATTAAGCAACTGCAGTAAACAATATACCAATGTAGTATGTACCAAATAGCAAATTAAACTAAGCTATTGCAGTAAACAATGTACCAGTGTAATATGTACCAAATAGCAAACTAATTAAGCTACTGCAATAAACAATGTACCAATGTAGTATGTACCAAATAGCAAACTAATTAAGCTATTGCAGTAAACAATGTACCAAATAGCAAACTAATTAAGCTACTGCAGTAAACAATGTACCAATGTAATATGTACCAAATAGCAAACTAATTAAGCTACTGCAGTAAACAATGCTCACAATGCTCAAAACCATAGTCCATCACAGAAACTGCTCACAATACTCAAAACCCTAGTCCATCACAGAAAGTGCTCACAATGCAGACGGTAATCGAGGGGAGGTGGCCGGCGAGGGGCTCGGGGGAGGCGGCCGGCGACGGGCTCGACGAGGGGCTCGGGGGAGGCGACCGGCGACGGGCTCGACGAGGGGCTCGGGGGAGGCGGCCGGCGACGGGCTCAACAGAGGCGGCCGACGAGGGTTCGGGGAGGCGGAGGCGACGACGGGCTCGGGATTTAATTAGATCTAGATCGAATAACTGCGCAGCACACAGGGAAAACCCTAGCCAGAGGGTATATATAGGGAGGTTATCACCGACGGTTTTAAACTTAGAACCGTCTGTGATATTGATATCACAGACAGTTCTAAGTTCAGAACCGTCTGTGATAAGCCTTTGCGACTGTAGTTATTAAGACAACGTCTCTCGATCGTTATACGAAGTGTCTATATCATTAATGCTTCGCGCGTGTTTCCATTGCCAGAACGCTTCGTGTTTCGATTGCCAGAACGCTTCGTGTTTCGATCGTCTAATTAACGTCTCTCGATCGTTATACGAAGCGTCTATATCATTAATGTTTGGGTATACGATGCTAAAGGTTAAATATGCGCGCCTAATCCAGGTCTCTTCTACGTACGTACAATATGGATTCTACTATTCTTGTGATCATCTCCTTCCTCTCATCTGTTCATCACGAATTGTACGGCCGGAACCTTACACAGGCAGCCAGCAATTTGCATCTGGAGCAGCTTCTCCGGACACGCCCTGCTCTCCTTCCCCGACTTTCTTGCATCCGTCAGCTCGACCTCATCATCCGCCGTCGACAGAGGCGTCTCGCTGCCGCTCAAGAAAGGGAAACATCCCTCACCCTGGTTCTTCTCCACAATGTGCGCAAAGCGGAAGAAGATCTACACGCATTGGAGAGACTGATGGATAGCCTTGCCGATCAAGCAAATACGGCAGATTCTGAGGAATCTTTTCATGCTATCCTCTACGACATTATGGATGTTGCTGATCATTTGCCCAAGCTGGAGGAGGAAGTGCTGAGGACAAGGGCAATCTTAACGGCGTTCGAGAATTTAGCGGCTGATCCTCCAAGCCCCCAAGTCGAAGAAGAAGCGTACGAACCCCAAAAGATTACAATCTGGAAAACTCTTTACCTGTGCGACTTTTGTAATAAATTTGCCTCTAGTTGAAATTAATAAATTTGCCTTTAATTTGTGATCTCTTGTCTCAGTAGTTCTGTAGTTAAGTTATTAGAAGCAATGTGTACTTATATATTAAACTCTGATCTAGAATATGACAGACAAAGGGACATCACAGACGGTTTTTGTTAAAAACCGTCTGTGAACATTCACAGACGGTTCTTAACAACAACCGTCTGTGATAGTCTACACAACACAGACGGTTTTTAATAAAGAACCGTCTGTGATACTCCTTTTTCCCGCCACAAATACCACAGATGGCCTTCAAATTAAAACCGTCTGTAATAGTGTACATTACAGACGGTTTCACAAAATCGTCTGTGATTTAGCGTCTACTATTAGCCTTTCTGTAGTAGTGTGCCTTCTTTTTTTTTTGGAAGTTTTAGGAGTTTCAGCCAAATTCCCCTACAAAATAAGAGAAGTTAAAAAAAATATTTAGTAAGTTTTGGAAAATATCAACCAAATTCAATCAAGTTTAAGCATATTACAAGTTTCACAAGGCAAAAATCCATGTATAATTCATAAGTTTTAAGCAAGTTTTGGGCTCTTGACTCAGCCATAGCTTAGAGCATGCCTGCGCCGTATCCTTAGCTCGCCATCGTGGATTGTGGCTCACCAAGCGCTAGCCCACTCCCGCGTCAGCTTTGAGCATGTTGTCCACCTCGCTGCCATGCCTACTTGCCCACAGCTCGCCGTTGAGTTCGCCCATGTTGTCGTCGTCAATTCTCGTTTTGGCTCCAAGCATATCTGCACCTAATGGACAGTTCTTAAAGTCGTTGTATGCTTGGATTCAATAACTAGATCCTATCCTGAGGATCGCATGGCACGATATATTATTTATAGTCTTTCTCTATTATTAATACATTATACGAGACCTCGCATGATATATCGTTATCTAGTCTTTCTTTATTATCAATCTATTGTACAAGACACCTACATGAAGTATGTACCATTAACATTTTTCAAGCTCCGCACTGTAGATCAGGTTCGCGCGTGTAATGTATAATAATAAAGTGCTACGCTAAGCTAAGCTAATGGATATGGATATACATACACTTGGACAAAGCCATCCTCGTGTGATTTGTGTCTTTTTCTAGATGGAGATAAGAGATCATCAGATGATCGGATTAGACTATTATATTCTTTAATTTGCACCAAAGAAAGGTAGCACATACATCCGTTGTAACCGCGTACGTGCCATCTCAGAACATACTGAAGCGACCAGGTGAGGAGAATGCAAGAGTTTCTGCATTTGCAGCGATACATGATCGTCAAACTAGGATTAGTTTAGTTCACTTACGCGTCGGAAAGTGCACGATCACGACAAGTACTATTGCATTGATCAAAGCGTTATTGCACGAGATGAACGACCACTTGTAGCAAACGTAGTTGTCCACGCGGCAACTTTAGAAAAGCCTGCCAAGATAAGTTTTGCAAGGTGCTTCGGGCCTTTTGGGCTTGTGCTAAATTTTGCTTTGTAAATTGTGCCAACGCTTAGCGTCACTGAAATTTGGTCATGATATTGGTCGATCACCAAGGAATTTAGGTAGTGATCGTTTCGGCTTCAGCTTCTGCTTTCCGGTTTATTTTTTACTATTTATAAATTTCATTTTTTTCTGAACTTTTGGTTTTTTGTTGAGCTTTTTTGCCGATTCTTTTTTCCGTATTTGTTTGTATTATACGTAATGGGCTAACATATTTTTTAAATTTAATTATGCTAAATAAGCCTCTGTCATCTACAATATTTTTTCAGTCAGCTACAGTGCTTTTCAGCCATAAGCCACAAAAAAAAGCTCAAATAATCACATCCTTAGAAGTGATGTGAGATGCTAATGCTTGCTAAAATTTTGGCATCGATAGGGTTGAACCCTTGCCCATTCTAATCAACAGTACTACTAGGCAGTAGGCACTAGCTAAGCTAGTTTGCCTAGTAACTAGTACGATGGTCGCTACTAAGTAGACTAATCTTCAAGACATTGTTAATAGTACAGTAACTTGTTTGGCTGTAAATTAGACCCTCAAATTTTCTTTAAGATATCATGAGAGAGCAAGCTACCACCTAGCTGCTGCGCGCTTTCGTAAGAAACACGCGGCAACTCACCGAACGACACCGAGCCTGCAAAAGAAAAAGGTAACGAAAATTTACCGTGGGCATTTTCGGAAATCTCCACGATAGTGGAGCCGGAATTCCCCTGACAGCGACGTGGCCATATGGCGACACAGAGCACAGAGAACAGAGCTAGCTCCTGCCCCATATATACGCGGCAGCGGCTCACTCGTTACATGGCCTTCACTCACTGGGAGACAGCATAAGAGGAAAGAGGGGTTGCTTCCTCCCGGCCGTAGATAAGCTAAGCTTCGTTGTGTCCTACCAGCACAAATATCTCCCAGGGAAAGAGCAGAAGCATCGGCCGTTTTTGAGTAAAAAACTAAGCTCTCTTTCTGCTAAGCAGAAGAGGTAGCTAGCTGAAGAGCGCGCCAATGGCGGAAGGGCAGTTCGCGGGGGGAAGGCAGGACGACGGGTGGAGGAAAGGGCCGTGGACAAGCCACGAGGACAGGCTGCTCATCGAGCATGTGAGGCAGCACGGGGACGGGAGGTGGAATTCCGTCTCCAAGCTTACAGGTACTGAAATTAAGTGAATCACGATTCACGTAGACACCAACACAATCATGAGCAGATTTCAGCTTCAATTAAGCCCTCCTCTCTCTCTCTCTCTCTCTCTGCTTCTTCTGAGATGTTTTACTTGATTTTCTCGCTTCACGTGGAGATCAAGTACGAGCCAACCGGTTTGCAACTTGCAAGTTGCGACTTGCAAATGATTGGGTTTGCAAGTTGCACGGGAGTCAACCAGTCAGTGGTTGACCTTAGTGCCTTCCATATTGGTTTTTCGATTTTTTTTACTTTTAAACAACAATAGTTTATAGAGAAGTCACGTGAGAAGATATTTATGTGTGATTTTAACTAATAAAAATAAGTTATTAGAGTGTACTATAACCACTAGTAAATTTTATCTTAAAAAGATATTTTGTTTTAAAGTTATGTATTATAAAAAAAATTATTTACTATAAAAAAATAGGTTTTAGAAGTTAATATGAACATGGCTTTAGGTATTCAGTTAGGATTTAGGATATTCAAGTGACAACTTGCAACTCAACTAAGCAGGAGGCAATTCTATCCTGTACGGTATTCTTGCATCTGTCTAACGTGTGTTTTTGTCTTCGATCGATTTTCCTATCTTCCGCTAAAAATTCTTCTCTTAATCTCTCCTTCGTATTATTTAATTCCCGCCAATGTTGTTTCTCATACTCAGCTTTCATATAAGGTTTGTTCTTTTCGGCTTCTAAAAAACTGCTTTTCAGTTTTTTTTATAGTAACTAGCTTTTAAACGAAATATCTTTTTTAAGATAGGATCTACTAGTTAATTGTAGTACATACTGTACTGACTTCATTTATATCGGTAAAAACCACATGTAAGTTTCTATTACTCTGTAATCTCTCACACAAACAGCCTAATTAAACGTTATAAGCAGCAGCCAAAAGTTATAAGCTTTAGCAAAAAAGAACAAGCACATAAGTCGGTCACAGCTAGCCTCTACACATACCTGTTCCATGATGTTGACATGCTGATCATGACTCGTGAGTAGAGAGATCCGAAATTCTCTTTGAGCTTCATGCACCAATCAATCAATTTTAGACACCTACGAGCTATCGTGACCTTTCAATGATCCACGTTAAAAAATCCAACAGAAGTTAAGATTGAAATTGTCTCATGGGTGGACTTGAACTCGTGCATCCACGTTGTAGAGTTGGTAAGCAGTGTGTTAATGTATAATTAGAATGGGTAGTGTTTCCGAAATGCGTAGTTATTTGAGTGAGTTGGTTAGCGTACGAAAAGCACTATTTGAGTGAGTTGGTGCGCATTAAAAGTACTCAGCACATAAGTACTTACTGAAAGCTTCTGGCTAGTAAGATTAACCATCAATTTGTGATGGCATCGGTTATGTGGTGCATTTATATTGGTGGCGAGGTTAAGTATGTATACGTAGTAGCGGATGGGTGGCGACTTACTGTCTGAGATCCATTTTCCATTTGGCCTTGTGTTGCTGCAGGGCTGAAGAGGAGCGGCAAGAGTTGCAGGCTGCGGTGGGTTAACTACCTGAGGCCTGATCTAAAGAGAGGCAAGATCACACAACAGGAGGAGAGCATCATAGTCCAGCTCCATGCCTTGTGGGGGAACAGGTACTGATAGTACAGGATCATTCTCACATGCAGCATGAAATAATTAACTTGCCGTTGCTGTGCTAAGATTCGGTCACACATACATGCAGGTGGTCGACGATCGCACGCAGCCTCCCCGGCAGGACGGACAACGAGATCAAGAACTACTGGAGGACGCACTTCAAGGAGGGCAAGCCGTCCAAGAACATCGAGCGCGCCAGGGCGCGGTTCCTGAAGCAGCGCCGCGAGATGCAGAGCCAACAGCAGCTGCAGCTGCAGCTGCAGGGGCAAGGCAAGGACGAGTACCCGCACGGCGGCGCGCGCACCGGCATCGTCGTCGTCGACGACGGCGGCATGGGCGATGTGGGCGCGGCGCCGACGTTGGCCGGCCACGAGGACATCCTGATCATGCAGGACGACGTCATGGACTTCATGTGCCCTATGTCCTGCGTCGTCCTCCACGGCGGCGGCGGGCAGAGCGGTGGTGGCGGCAGCTGCTGCGCGTCGACGAGCGAGGAGTACGGCTCGAGCGAGGAGGACGGTGCCACGTGGGGGAGCCTGTGGAACCTGGAAGATGTGGTCGATGACGTCGACGGCGGGGCGTGCACGCTGTGGTAGATTATATTCCCTCCGTTAGCCTGCTCGCTGCATGCCTTGTAGGCTTCTCGCACAGAGAAAGGAAGAGAGGTGCGAGTACTTGTGGTGCTGATTGATAAGGATGGAACAACAACTATCGTACGTCCACTTTGCAGTAGCTGAGTTGATGACACGTTAAAGCTCTGGAGCTCTCTTTTAGGCATTGTTTGTTTGGGAGGCTCGTTCCCGACCGGCCGGACGGTCGGGCTAGATATCATTATTATTATTTTTATAAAAGAGGGAGTTAATCATGGTTTGTCTCTTCTTCTTTAGTTATTCTATTCTTAATTTCTTATCACTCTTCACTTTTCAATCGATTAGAGTAGTCCTTTTTTATAGATGATTCTCTATATATCTAATAAATTTTATTAGAACGTATAAGTATGTGACTAGTTTAAACTAACATCTTGGTTTATTTATATAGATGAGTTGAAATTATGGTCTAATAAGATAAGATCTAAAGAAAAATGGAAGATATTTGTCCCTAGTTAGCGATCTAGTTCTCCTAGCCCGATAAAATATTGGCGGTGTCTAAGAAGTATTTGAGTGTTTTTTGTGATTTGAAATACTCAAATTTTCTTAGAGGCTATATGCATGGAAGAAGGGGGATTGAGTATTTTTGTGGTTCGGAGCATTCATAATTTTTTGTAGAGGTGTATACATGGAGAAGGAGGATTTGAGTGTTTTTTGTGGTTCGAAGAACTTATATTTTTTTTAGAGAGGGTGCATATATAGGAGAGAAATGTAAGTGCCCTGAGTCTAAAAAATACTCAAGTGTTATTTAGCAATTCCCTAAAATAATAAGGAGATGCATGTGAGGGTGTTAAAATTGGTTCTTGCGGTGATAATTAACGATCTTCAATTCCATACTGTTAGTAATTACTGAGTCTGAAAAACCTATGGTTACTATTGAAGTATGAATATATGTTATAGCATCGAGGCTAAACAATGGATATAACAAACCTTCTGTCATTATGGACCAAAAGACAAAGAAGCCGAAAGTGTTAGGTATATTGATAGTGGTGAGTGAATGAATGAAAGGAGACGGACGGAACATATACACACACATACACACACATATACACATATACATACAACCAACATACATACATACATACATACATACATACAACAGGGGTACCATGGTGCTCAGGCTCCATGATTAAGACTTTCCATTCATGATTGATTCAGTATGCTAAATCAATGTCTTTCTTTCCAAATCGATGCCTTTTCGAATTAAATGAATGTTAACGGTTTTGCCTGATATATTATACATCATTGCACCTGCAAGTATTTAAAAGCAATCCAAAGGTAAGGAGGCTTGGTGCCCAGACACCATGGTGCCCTATTTCAGCGTTATATATATATATATATATATATATATATATATATATATATATATATATATATATATATATATATATATATATATATATATATATATATATATATATATATATATATATATATATATATAAATGGTTCCATAATTCTTGGAGTACGTATTTTCACTTCTTATATACTATTTTAATGGTGTGGTTATACTTCTTTATCTATTTGAGTATACTCTAATAATGATTATAATATACTCCAAGGTGAGTTCCTTGAGAAATTTCATAAAAATCCACTTTTTATAGCATAATTTGCGTATATAGTCTTTTTATGCATGCAAAATAATACATAGCAAAAATAAAGGGTTCTGATGATATATTTTCAACCAAGTCACATTAGAGTATCTTAAAATTACTATTTAAGTATACCGAAAGTGATAAAGAGAAATAAAATATTCATATAAATAGTATATTAAAAGTAGGCGTACGTACTCCCGGGAATACGTAACATGCTTCATATATATATCATTTTGGTGCATCCCCCTAAGTACAATATAAAATTTGATCATGCACGTACTAATAGTCTCTATATTAAACCTGGGGATTCCCGGCCTCTCCCTGCACTACGTCATTGGATTTGCGAAAAGGTCCTCTGTTTTGCTGAATACTCTTCTTTACCCTGCGTCTACGTCAGCCGTTCGATTGGGCGGACTGCGCGATGCACAATCTTTGGGTGAGCTTCATGTGTTCTCGCGAATGTTCACGTCGGTTTCGTCATCGCGCATTGCGACGACAAAATGCTGTGGTCGAAGCAGTCATTGTGGCTGGTTGCCATAGCGCTTTGACGACATTCTCGACCGCGACATAAACAATAACGTTTCAAGTAATTTTTAGAAAAAAGGTTCATGGTCGAAGTGCCATAGTTGAAGCAATCGTCGAGGCCGATTGCTATAACGCTTCGATTACAGCGCTTCGATCATGTTCTTGATCATGCTGCAGACCACGACGCTTCGAGTACGACGCTTTGACCACAGCCAGTTACATCATGTTCAGGACTGACAATGTTAATCGAAGATTAGCAGCAAGGCGTTTCTTCTGCTAAAATAAAAAAATGTAGTATATAAAGAAGTGTTTTCGTGTATTTAATACCTCCTGTTACTATCACTGCTTCTTTTCTATAATACACTTTTGTAACCTCTCAGGATTTTGTAAAAATACTTACTTTTTTACTACATACAACCAGCACATACATAGACTTCGGTAATCATAGCTTTCTTCGAATCATGTATCCTACTCCATATGTATGTGCTTATTCATGTATATTTAATACACATTTTTCCTTCTGTATTCTGCTTACGTAGTTTTGAAAATGTTATGTAATCTCCTTATTATGAGCCCTTTTGTTTACACCACCACATTCGTTCGACTACATTGTGTCGACCACGTTGTTTCGACCACGATTGTTTCGACTACTTTGGTCGACCATGTTGTTTCCACCACCTTGGTTCCACCACGTTAGGTCCATCATGCTATTTCGACCACCATGTTTCAACCACTTAGGTCGATCGTGCTATTTTGACCATGATATTTTCGACCACGAGGTTTCGACCACTTCGGTCGATCTGGTGTGTCAACTACGTTGGTTCGATCACGATTATTTCAACCTCTTCGGTCGACTACAACATGTTCGATCATGTTGTTTCGACCGCGATATGTTCGACCATGTTGTTTCGACTGCGTTGGTTCGACCATGATAGTTTTGACCAGGATGTTTCGACCACTTCGGTCAACCACGATGTTTCAACCATGATATATTCGACTATGTTGTTTCGACCAGGATCTTTTGACCATTTTGGTTTGACCATGACATTTTTGACCAGGTTGTTTTGACCAGCATGTTTCGACTACTTGGGTCAGCCACGTTGTATCGACCACGATGTTTCAACCACGTTGATTGACTATGGTGTTTCCACTATCTTTGTTCAACCACGTTAGGTCGACCACGTTGTTTTGGCCACTTGGGTTGACCACGCTGGTTCGACTACGATATTTTCAATCATGAGATTTCGACCACGTTGGTTTGACCACGTTGTGTTGACCATGATAGTTCGACCAAGTTGTTTCAACCATGTTGGGTTAACCACGTTGTGCCGACCACGATATTTCAACCACGTTGTTACGACTACGATATTTCAACCATGTTGGTCCAACCATGATAGTTTTGACTAGGATTTCGACCACGAGGTTTGGAGCATGATACATTCGACCATGTTATTTCGACCACGAGGTTTTGAGCACAATATGTTCGACCATGCTGTTTTGACCACGTTGTGTCTACAACGGTATTTTCAACCACAAGGTTTTGACCACCATGTTTCGAACACTTCGGTTGACCATGCTGGTTCGACCATGATTTTGTCGATCAGGATGTTTCGATCATGATTGTTCGACCATGATGGTTTTGACCACTTTAGTTGACCACGAAGTTTCAACCAAGATGGTTTTGACCACTTCGGTCGACCATGAGGTTTTGACCACTTCAGTCAACAACGGTTGTTCAACCACGATGGTTCTGACCACTTCAGTTGACCAAGAGGTTTTGACCAGGATGTTTCGACCACGTTCGTTTGACCATGGTGTTTCGACCACCATGTTTTGACTACGTTGTATCGACCACGCTGGTTCGACCACGATGTTCTGACCACTTTGGTCAACCATGTTGTTTCCACCACCTTGGTTGAACCACGTTAGGTCAACCATGTTGTTTCGACCACGCTGTGTTGACCACGCTATTTTGACCACGATGTTCCAACCACTTTTGTCAACCATGTTATTTTCACCACCTTAGGTCAACCACACTATTTCGACCATGATATTTTGATTATGATATATTTGAATATGTTGTTTCGGCCACGTTGGTACAACCACGATAGTTTCGACCACGTTGGTACAACCACGATAGTTACAAATACAAAAACATAAATTTGCATATTGTCCGAGATTCATATCTAACTAGCAAGCTAGCATAGCATGCATGCAAAGATCTTTTCAAGGAACATCTTCCATTGCCATATAGAAGTTCAAAAGATTGCGAGGATCGATCGATGTAACGGGAGTGTGTTTCTTCGAGGACACCTCTGATGCACTTTTCTTGCATTGTGCGACGGGTCGATTCTTCTTTTTCTCGTACCCACTACTCAGCATCTAATCATTCGGAAAAGAAGGTAAACACAGAAGGGCGCACTAGGCACTGAGTTTTTGTTTTTCTACTCTGTCCTTTACTAATCTGAAAGGTGAACGGACATCTCGTCACGCGATGTGTCGTCCTCCTGCACGACGAAGTGGTGTCCCGGACAGGCGGACAATACAGCCTGCGGACCTTGAAGGTCTGGGCCAGTCTCAAGCCCAAAACCTAGCCGGCCCACTTCAAAAGACGAAAAGCACTTCCACTTTCGGTGCTGTTTCGTACCAGGAATTGTTCTGCAGATTCCGTCATATCTGTTGCATTTTGGCTTCTCGAATTATTATGTCCTACACGGCCTGTAACTGAAATGGAATCCAGTCTCAGCGTTGATAGCTTCCTTACAGTAGCAGAAAGAAAATAAGATGGCATACGTATGTCCAGAAGAACGACAATCATTTGGGGTTGACATCTAGAGACACTGTTAGCGCACAGATGATTTGATTGAAGTCTAGGAGTTTCACATGGAGAC
Organism: Dendrocalamus latiflorus; assembly: GCA_017311315.1. Lineage (NCBI taxonomy): Eukaryota > Viridiplantae > Streptophyta > Magnoliopsida > Poales > Poaceae > Dendrocalamus > Dendrocalamus latiflorus. Next base: position 12,957,383 of record CM029627.1, read on the forward strand.
TAAACAGTTACTCAGGATACTAGATAGCAACAAGTTCTGAAGTAGGATACTAGACAGCGACAAGTTCTGAACTTGCCAAACCTCCCACCTTTTTTATTTCATAACGCGGCGATTGCTCCAGCCTCAGTCAGCAGAGGCACCAGCTTCCCTCCATTGTTCAACGCCACAGTATCTACCACAGAAGGTATTGACATGTCAGGTAACTTCTGAGTAATCCAATCGCGACCAAGCAAGCGCTTGTTTAGAAAAGTTTAGCATATAAAAGACTGGGTAGTCAGTAATCCGGTATTCAAACTCATAGAAGCATAGTGATGTCAGTGTCAAATAGTATTGCAAGGTAAACGGGCTCACCATCACAGCCACCGATGTGTTTCCCATTGATGAAGACATTTGAAACAGTCCTTTGTCCAGTCCATTCAGCAAGAGGCCAAGAGCCGACTGCAGCTCGGATCCATCACCTTCATAAAAGATAAAACAGATTAGTTCACTAATGAGGCCAATATCCTGCCACATATGATCTTACTTAAATCACATCTGTAAGCTCTCAAACTCTGTCTGTACTCTATTCCGAGAAAACACTGCAACAGAAATACTCCAAGACAGGCAAAATAAGGTACCTTTTTCACCTGGAAAGTTCAATATCAGCTATTGGTACAACCATCCTGCTTCCAGTCTACTTAGGATTTCATAAGAGAACCATGAAAAGGAAAAACCAAAGGTAAGTGCACTCACGTGGAGGGAATAAAGAGCGAAAGAATATGCCCGACTCATGTGGAGGGGGAAAGGAAGACCAAGGAAAAGAGATGGAAATAGCGATAGGATCTCTTCTTCTTCCTTCACCTTCCCCTTTTCATTTCTCAAGAACTAATTTTCCATGTTCAGTAGTATTTGTTCTCCTCTCAAAGGAGTTCGGTAGTGTTTGTTCATGGCAGGAGCCATCGATAAGAGAGAGGAAGGGAGGGGGAGAGAGACCTGAAGACGACGACGGGAGCGGAGGCGACGGTCTCCTTGGCCTTTGCGAGCGCCATCGCCCTGGACTTCGGATTGGATGAAAGGGGAAGCGATCCCCATCCGCCTCGACGCTTCGTATTTAAGATTTTTTATTTAATCTTTTTTAAAAATTATTTTAAAGTTAATCCTGACGAACTTTATTTTCAATTTTGATCCCAGTGATGTGGCCAAACGTTCTATCATACCATCCATAAAGACGTGGCCAAAACTACAACGCAAACCCTTGATCACGCATCGTGCCAGCATGAAGGCTTGCGTGGCATCTCTCACGTCGTAACTCGTGGCGTGACAACCTTTTGTCACGACAGGAGACTTGGTGTGACAGGAGGAGATTGTCACACCACGAGACTTGGCGTGACACGGCCATCGCTCCAGTCACCATTTTCCCCCACATCCTCTTCCCCGACGCGTTCTTTGGCGGACCGTGTCCCGCCGCCCCCTCCAGCCCCCAGCACCCTCCAGCCCCGCCGCCCCCGCCCCCTCCAGCCCCCGGCCCCCTCCAGCCCTGGTAAAGGTGAGCGGCGTAGAGATTGTTCCCAAGCCCGTCGTTTGTAGCAAGCCCGCCACCTTCAAGATCTCCACCTCCACGGGTAATCGACCTAGCCATGAAATCCCTGCGATTGTGCTGTGAATAAGACGTTGTGTGCTTGTGAACTGTGTCATCAAGTAGCTACATCTAGTTTGTTAGTAGCAGTATGCAATTTTAGTTCGGTGGTTGGGGAAGTAACTTACTTCGCATGTAGTAGTATTCAGATAAAAACCATCAAACCGATGCAACTTTGCTTGCGGGATCATATTAGTGTTGTAGTGAAGGTTTCACTCGCGATGTCCACGTACTAGTATTGTCTATGAATAATTAATTAGTCTAGTCTACAGTAACAACTAAACCATGACATGGAGTTTTGAGGAGGACCTACTATTGGATGTTAGGATTTGGAAATAGCTCTCCTTAGGTATTTCTGTTAGACTGCTTTGGACAAGGCAGTTGGTATCATCACACTATTTGCACGTGAAGCACATAATATTTTTCAGTTGCAAATTGCAATGATACACACGTGTATTTAGTATTTACCTTAGTTTCATGACCTTTCCTTTGTTTATTGATGCCTATATTTAAACTTTCCGAGGACCCTTAGCCCCTTAATTTAAGTATCTCACTAGTATATCGAAATGGTTGTTATATGCTCATTTAATTCCTCTGATAGCAAAGGACAGAGAATACTTACAGAGCAAGTCAACAAGATGGTCTAACCATTAGCTTAATGCATAAATGAATTCATGCATTTTGTCAGCAACGGAATGGGCGATTTCCATCCACCTAGTTCAATAATCTTTCTATTGTTTGTATTCTACAAATTCTGAAGTAGCTATTTAATTTCACTTCATAGTGAATGTAAACAATGGAGTATCGACATGTGCTTTCTGTAAACCTCAGAATATCATATCATCTAGTTACATAAGAAGTATCATAATATAGCTGAGGTGTAGCAGTAATATCCATAATACAGGCGAGGCGTAGCAGTAATATCCAGCAGCTATCTGGTACTGTTGAAGTTTCAAAATGCTAGTTTGTGAATCCATTTGAAATAATATCCTTTTTTGGTCATAAGTAGGAAAAACCCCTCCATTGTGATATTTCGTACATATGGCATGCGATACTGACTTTGCAATATTTTGTTGGATGTAGAGGGATAAAGTTGTACGTGTATTTATCGGTGGGCCGATTAGCGAAATGGGTATTGATGTCGACTTTGGTGGTATGAAAGTGACTGTTCTTTTGTTTTGCGAATCATCGGACTTTCGAACTCTTGTGATTAGGATTAAGTCGACCTATGGATGGGATGAGCCCGGGGTCATTGTCGGATTGCAGGGGCAATATGATGCTGGTGATGGGATGTGGTGAATTGGAACACGGACGAACTAAATTCTGCTTTCCATCTTTCGCAAGGCCCCCCCAATGGAGGAGCAACCTTTTGAAAAGCTCATTGCCGTCAGTCATAACAATAATGTCCGCCATAGTGGATCTGTCACATGTGCTTGTTGGTACTGCGAGCCACCGATATGCAATTTCATAGCTACTGTCACGCTAGGAAACCTGACATGACACTATGGTACTAGAACGCCAGGGGAACTGGCGTGACAAGACTGGCAGTGTGAGCCACCGATGAGCAATTTTGCAAGTAATGTCACGCCAGGTTCCCGAGTGTGACAGTCTGCCATGCCAGGGGAACTGGCGTGACAAGACCTAGCACTGAGAGCCACTGATATGCAATTTTATAGCTATTGTCACGCTAGGGGCTATGGCATGATAGTATCTGCCACTGAGAGCCACTGATATGCAATTGTGTAGCTACTGTCATGCCAGGGGATATGGCGTGATAGTATAGGTTAGGGTTCAGGGTTTTTAGGGTTTAGGTTTTAGGTTAAGGTTTACGTTTATGTTTACTATTTATGGTTTAGGGAGGTGTAGGGTGTAGGGTTTTAGGTTCAGGTTTACGTTAGGGTTTAGGTTACATTTTAGGGTTTTATGTTCAGCTTTATGTTTATGTTTAGGTTAGGGTTTAGGTTTAGAGTTTTAGGGTTCAGATTAACCAACAACTCTCTTTACTGACTGTGTTTGCAAAGTATAATTTTATTTGTAGTGTTATCATGTTGTAACTCTCTTCACTACCATGTTGTAACTTTATTTGCAAACTATAATTTTATTTGTAGTGCTATCATATTGTAACTTCGTTTGGAAACTATAACTTTATTTGTAGTGCTATGATTTCATGTTGTAACTTTATGTGCAAACTTTTATTTTATTTGCCAGCCTTTCGCAGTGATACCGACGCGTATACCATTCAGTTACATACATTACGAGATTAAACATAATCACGAACAACATGGGAGAGTACGGTGGTACAAGCTTCTCCGTGCATGCCATTGGTAGAAAGTGCCTTGCGCTACCCATATAGAGTGTTGCAGAGGGGGCACCTCGAACGTGGCTGGCCATCATTGTAGTGGCACGCACATATGCAACTAGGGTTCATGCAACAGCATGTGGGATCATAGGAACTTCTAATGTTGACGACCTCCTCATTACCCCTCTTGCGCTGCATCTGTTGGCGGATGTCATTGTTCTCCTCAGTGAGATTATCAATCCACGACTCCAACTTTAAGATTCGCTCCCACAATGTATGCACATATACTGCAACATAGCATTCATTGGGAGGATTGATCCAGTAGACAAAGTCGCATTTTATCATCTACTGCGAAAGAGGGTTAATGTGCAAGCTCTGTTTTACTAAAAAAATAAACTATTGGCTAATTGTACTCCAGAGTGTGGGCATCAAAAAAACATCATCCGCCATCGAATGGGGCATCCATGATCTGCATGACCGCATCTTCTCTGTGTCTGCATTTTGGCCATACTGGTTTAGCATGTTTGCTTGGCATCAAGCGGTAGTTAGGGCCGAGGTCCTCCCTCCTTTCCAGGGGAAGGTCTTACTTTGGTGACCCTAGATCGACTGGCCCCTCTACGTCTTTACGATGGAGAAGTATGTTCTTCTTGCGATTCATAGGGTGGAGTGCTCCTACTTTCAGGAGGTGGGGTGTGCATTTTATAGCCCTTGGGAGGAGATAGCGTGCTTTCTGATGAAGCAGGTCATGCGTTAGCTTTGTGCAGCTTTATGCAGTAAGTGCACTAGATGGGGCAACTTTGTGTAATGACAAGACCAAACACAACAATTTTGAGCAATGATAAGACCAAACACGATAGTTTTGCACAGTGACAAGACCAAACATTTGTGCACTGACAAGACCAAACGAGAGTAACTTTATGCAGTGATTAGACCAGACTCTTGACTTTGTGCAATGACAAGACCAAAGAAGATAGCCTTGCGTAGTGACATGACCAAACGAGGCAGCTTTGTGTAGTAACAAGACCAAACAGGGGCACCTTTACGTAGTGACTACACTAGACTCTTTGGCTTTGTGCAGTGACAAGAACAAATAAAACAGCCTTGCGCAGTGACAAGATCATGCGGGTCAGCTTTGCATGGTGACACGACCAAACCTGCCAGCCTTGTGCAGTGACAATATCAAATGGGGTAGCTTTATGCAAAGACAAACCAAAATAGGGCAGCTTTATGTTTATATTTAGGTTATGGTTTAGGGTTTGAGGGTTTAGGTTTAGGGTGCAGGGTTTTAGGTTCAGGTTTACGTTACGATTTATGTTAGAATTTAGGGTTTTATGGTTTACGTCTATGTTTATGTTAGGGTTTAGGGTTTCAAGGTTTAGGTTTAGTTTTAGAGTTAGGTTTAGGGTTTAAGGGTTTTAGTGTTCGGATTAATCAACAACTCTTTTACTAGCTGCAACTATGTCGCCACCCTCTGCAAAGTAAGACGTGACAACAGTCTACCTCGCCAGTTTTTCAGATCAACATGACACCACTATACATCCTCAGCTTTTCAAACAAAAAAAGACAATACTTTGCCTCGCCAGCTTTTTAGATCGACATGACAACATTATACATCCTCAACTTTTCAGACCAAAAGACAATACTCTGCCGCGCCAACTTTTTAGATAAACTTGACAGGGCTTTGCAAAGCATGACATGACAGCTCCCTACAATGCAAGACATGACAACACTCTGCCTAGCCAGAAACTTTTCATAAAGACAAGGCAATACTCTGCCTCGCAGACTACTCACATGAAATTAACCACACAATGCCAATCCTTTGGCTTATAAAAGGAGGTGGAAGAGAGCTGGAAGAGAACAATACACTACCAAACCCAACACTACACCAGAGCATGCTTCACCACATTTGGACCGACAAGAGACAGAAGAAGCAATGGGACAAGATGATGAAGTAATGGGGAGGAGACCCTTTGCTGTGGTCGTTTGACAAACAAGCAATGGATGCTGCGGCCCGAGCCAAACAAGCGGAGTATGCCAGAAAGTTAGCTCTCCGCAATGACGGCCCCCCGTAGCAGCAACCTCATCTCAAACATTCCAACGGAGCGTTCACCGCAACACCCACCGGAGGGGGAGACGCTGCTCCTCTGTTGGTGCAGGGACCCATGCAAATTCTTCAAGTCTAAGCAGTGGCTCAGCATAGGTATGCATTATTGGGATTATACGAACTACTCCTGTGACTATCCCAACCGTCGTCGGGACACGAGCAGCTATTGACAGCCGATAAGGACCAGTTACAGTGTGTTCCCCTACTATTTCTCTTTCAAAGTACGCACTAACAACTTCTCTCGTCTACCCATAGTTTTCGGAACCGCTATATGGCTATTGCAAGTGGATCGACCTAGAGATCCACCTACATGACCAATGGACTCTCGACCTCAAGGTGTGGGATGTCAAAAGGGCCTGTGAGATCTAGAAAGAATAGCACCGCAACGATGAGCAAACCGAGCGTATACATCTAGAGATGAAAGCTCATCTCAATTCGTGCATGCGTAGGGAGCACGAGAAAAATAGGGAAATGGTAGCCAAGGCCAAAAATGCCACCGAGGAGTTCAACGCCGAGCTTACAAGGAAGGAAAAATATCCCTAGTCCACGCAGTAGGTCAACCCATTTCAAACTAGTCCACTAAAGGTCGAATTTTATTTCTATTCCGAAAAGGCGTATATGTATCATATGAGTACTTCGGTTTGTTACACTTGCATGATGCTGTTTCTTATGCACATAACCAAACCCTGTGTGTCAAGTTATTCCCAGCTTTATTACAAAATCTATTTTTGTTCACAACATCAAATCTCGTCGTCCTTTCGCATTCAATTCTTCGCGTAGCAAGGCATCCAACAATATAAAAAAATGAGTTCTGGAAGTAGCTACAAAATGTCTAACTAGCACAGAGTGAACGAATTGGAGCTCAGCACATAGGACACTATGGATCAAATGCTACCAAGTACCAACCAGAGCAAGTCTCAAAACAAGTACCGATCGGAGCAGTTGCTTTACAGCATGTAACTAAATGCAAACAAAAACGTGCATTATAATAGTACTACCCTGATTCGTAGGAGAGATAAAGTAGGTAAAATATTGTATGACAGAAATATCAAGCAATGCAATTAACCGGTTTATATACCAATGTACGTACTACACGGGGCGTCTGAATTAATCAACGCAGCAGACAAGCATGCAAGCATTGATTTGGTTTTGACTGCCTCTGCCTAGATCTATCCATTCTGGAACGAGGAGAATCTAATCTAACTTCTTTCTCATTCTCAACCATCGAGAATATTAACTTCAATCATCACCTGTGCTAGCTGTAAGTGATCAACTTGCGTTGCATTTCAACACAAGACTGTTCATTGGCCCTTGTTTATTTAATTTGCTGCTACCTAGTAACTTGATGTGCATGCATATGTGCATGGAATATCTAACTTCATGCTGTGATGCGTCATTCAAATCAACTTGTGCTACTTGAAAATGTTGCAACTGATCTCATATAAATTTTCAGCTTGCTTGCTGCAACGAGGATGAGAAGAAACTAAGCTACAAAGGAGATTTCTCCTCCTGCATACTTGCTAGGTCAAATGTTGAATATATTCATCTTCCGTAAGTGTTAAGAATAACGATGAGGATTGGTAGGAAAAAATTTAATTAGCATACTGACAAATATATCTATGTGCGATACCAAATGGCTACAAAGAAATCATAGTAACTGACAAAAAGAAAACTAAAAGGACAGAGAAAATTTTGCTAGCTGGCACAAAAAGGGCCCATCCGGGGTTGGAGGCGAGTAGCGGCGCTGGCAATGGATTTGGGGGAAGGCAGATAACACGTTTGGACGAAGAGGATGTGGGAAAAAATAGAAATTACAGCGACGGCCGCACTTAAGTCACCCCCTGTCACGCCAAGTCTCGTGGCGTGACAACCTCCCATATCATGCCAAGTCTCATGGCATGACAACAGGTTATCACGCCATGAGTTACGGCATGACAGATACCATGCAAGCTATCCACACTGGCACGACAAGCGACCGAGGGCTTATGTGGCAGCTTTGGCTATACCTCTATGGGTGGCGTGACAGAATGTTTTGACCACGCCACGGGAGGTGGCATGGCCAAAGGGATCATAATTGAAAATAAAATTCGCTAGGGGATTAACTTTAAAATAATTTTAAAAAAGGATTAAATAATAAAAAATTCCATATTTAAGGGGCATTTAGTATTGATTTTTGCTGATATTTTTTTTGTTGTGGTAAGACTTTTGACTGAAAGTAAATGGTAATAATTGAAAAAATAATTTTTATAAGAAGAAACGAATGGTGAAAAAAGTAAGAGAGATATACGTGTATGTGACAGAAGCGAGAAAAGTGGAGTGCATAAGACACGTGTGACTCCTATCATATTTTGAAAGCAAGACAATTATGAGAAAAATGAGAAAGTTGTTTCAAGAAATCGATTGTTTGTGTTAAATTTTAAAATTTTTTAAAATAAAAGTCAGAAGCTGATACTAACAGTGGCTAAATTAGGGGAGGACGAACAGCGGCCGCCTTTGCTACGTCTCCCGACGTACTCACAAGGCTACCTTCCTTTTGGCTCTTCGCATCTTGCATAGTCAGAACAAACGGTGTTCTCGTTTTTACCGGATCTTTTAAATGATTTCTCTAGTTTAAAACTGTATTGCTGTTCTTGATTGTTATTTGTTGTTACATAAAAAATACAGATAAAAAAAGCTATCATCTAAAAGAACAAATCCTCATAAAATCTTAACCATTTTTATACTAGTAGTACTAATACCAAACATACGGTATGATTCGCTAACACGTAGTCAGGACGGCGGCTAATCATCTATCAATGCTCGTTGATAACATATTGGGGGCGGTTGGGCGCTGCGCGGGCGGGCGTTCGCCAGCTTGCGGTGGCAAATTTTGTTACCACATCACTCGATAAACACGGGACCATCACTGTTTCCCGACTAAAAAATACGCATTTGGTACAGTGCAATAATATAATGTTTAGCATATACAGATACTTGGATCAATTGAGTCCTGATACAACAATACCGTATAAAATTACGTCCAAAATACCAAAAGGTTACGATTCGCGAAACATGCACTGATGTACTCGTAGCAGCTCAAGCACACATTTCAGGAAAAAGAAAAGATAGGCAGGTTTCTTTTAGGCTTTACTTCTAAATGATGTCTTTTTAAAATAAAATCTACAAATTAGTTGTAGGATATATTGTATTGAATTCATATATATTGACCAAAATGACACGTCTCTCTCTATACTCTCTTGCGAACAATCAAAATTTTAAATTTTAAATAAAAAATCACAGCCAAAAAAATCCACCCATACTACCGGCTCACGTACATGGCGAAGATGCAAACAGAATTGTGCAAAAATACCATGGATGACAGGCTAAACAAATGTAATGAACTCAAGGTAACTCTAAATTTACTGGGCCATGGACCATTTATTTACCCAACCATGAGGCTGAAGGGGAAAAATCGCATAGCAGATTATTAACACGACGAAATGGTTGGTTCTAGCAAAATTTGTTTCAAGACGAAAACACAAGTGGATGGATTCTCCATCTCATCATTTCAATCGAAATGTGTGCCGAATGCACAGCCATAATAAACTTGATCAACCCAATTCCACGCTTTCAGCTAGAAATAAAATCTGCATACGGAGAAATTACACCGCAGCTTGTATCTGAATCTTTTCTCGCAGTTGCTGAGCGACAGCATCAATGAATTCCTCGGTGCTCAGGTAAAACTCCCTTGTTACCCTAGCAACAGCAATAAGGGGAAAACAGAAAGTCATGCTCCTGCAAACACCATGTAAAGTAAAACAGCGCAGCGGAGGCACATGATGTTAAACAGATTGACCTACCGCACTGATCTGAAAAACAAGGATGCAGTAAACAGAACTAAAATCCAGCAATAAAAAGGCCGTCAAGAAAATAGTAGGATATTAGGAAATGTCATAATCTCTCTTTTTTTCATAGGAGGAAATGACATAATCAACAACAGATCCCTATTAGCAACATCAAGGAGGTTGGTCCCTCATCCATGGACTAACTAGTATTTGGCGGAAAGCCGGAGATGAATCAGCAGTTAAGTGGAACAGGGGAGCAATACCGTTCATTACTCTCATCTCTGTTGCTAGCAAATTCAGAATTGGGCATCTATAAGCACTGTGTTATAATTATTGCTTTAACAACCATGTTAATAGAATCTCATGAGCTAGTTAAAAGTGTTATTACGCAGAAGATGTTGGTCTAAAAATCATGTTGAAGAACAAGCACTTAAATTTTCCAGACCTTCCTAATAAAAATATTTGGTCCGCTAATGGCTTTGCAACAACAAATAATTTGATGCTTACCATTGTCTCTAAATATCATCAATACAAAAGCTACAATCATTTTAGCTGCCTAGTTGTTTCGTTATAGTCATTGTGAGATAATGTCTATTTCTTACTATGATACTATCCCTGTGCTTCCAGATCAATGAGTTTCCAAGATATGATATCAGCCAAAGTTTCTGAATTACCATGAAAAAACTGAACACAATATATATAAATCAGCTTACTTGGGGCCATGGATAAGAAGTGCAAGATCCTTTGTCATTTTCCCAGATTCAACTGTTTCGACACATGCAGATTCAAGCTTCTGTGTGAAGTCCAGCAGCCTATCATTTTTATCCAGCTTTGCTCTAAACAAAGAAAGAGGCAGTTATTACATAAGCAGGTATGAAATAATGAAAGCATGTAACTCTTTGGATTGATTATGAACAAAAGAAGGAAGAAGATTCTAACAGGTCTTCTAACCTAACGTAAATTCATTGTCTACACCAACTATTGTGATTACCTATGTCTACACCAACTATTGTGATTACCTATGTTCTAGTCCACGAGTCCAAGCAAATATAGAAGCAATGCTATTGGTACTGGTCTCCTGTCCCTTCTGATGTAGCCTGAAATGTCTAGTGACAGTCCCATGAGCAGCCTCAGCCTCTAATGTTTTCCCATCAGAAGATAACTGTAGAAGAGAACATGCTTAATTAGTGACCAAATATAATACAATTGATTCTACAGGAGAGCAAAAGGAATAACATGATGTACCAGAACAGATGTCATCAAACCCAAGGAACCAAAACCTGAAACAAGCGGTCATTAAGAAAAACCAAATAAGAAACATGAATAGGAGAAAAATTCATACTACTAAGCAAGCACACTGCCTAATATCACCATGCAGTATCATGAAAGCTATAGCTCAATAATGGCAGAGGAAGAAAACCTATGCAAACCTTGGGCAAGGAAGTCACTCTGAACATCTCCATCATAGTTTTTGCACGCCCAGACATATCCACCTTCGCTTTTCACAGCATATGCCACCATGTCATCAATTAACCGGTGCTCATACCTGCATGGATCATGTAAATAATGTTTTTAGCTTAAGCAGAATTTTAGTGATCAAAATCTGGTATAAATTAACACAGACCATATTGAGTTTTCCTCAAACTTCTCTTTCCATTTCCCTTCATAAACCTCCTGAAAGATGTCCTTGAACCTATAATCATTTCAAATTTACACATCAAATTTGGAGTGGTCTATGACGGTATGATTAGCTGCAATATAATACTTTCAAAAGGGTCATCAGAGCAACAAAAACAACACTCATACTCTATGAAAACAGATCTGCACATCCAAATTCCAAACCACCTTGTCTCTAAGCCTATGAAGTTTCTCAATTGCAAAGATACTGGAGAAACAACTTCTTCAGGGGAAAATTGTAAGGATAAATATGCAGCAGTGTACACTGAGGATGCAGGTGAAGAGAGTAGCTTTGTGAGTATAAATAATGAGTCATCAGAGCTCAACAATGAAAGTCCTTGGCTACTGGTCAGCTAATGCCAAACAAAACGTTGGTTCATTCACAGTTCAGAGAGTAGGATGAAACTATGTATACAATTACAGAAGCATCAGAGAAAAGGGTTGGTACTTGGTATCATTGTCGCAACAAAAGAGTGCTTAATGACTGCGATACAGAATAAAAACATACTGCAAATAAAGGCAATTCCAGATACCTGCCATCGTATTTTTTTAGTATTGTATTCTTGGTGCTGAGATAAAGAGGCCATTTCTTGGAAAGTGCCATTGCCATCGATGACTCGGCAAAAGCCCTAATAGACTAAAAAGAGAGCAGAAGTTAGCATAGCACTCAAGAGAAGAAGAGGGCAATGAACTCTATTAATTTGTACCTCATCCACATTATACATTGATAACGCCACACCAGGCCCTTTAAAATCGTAAACATTTAGCTCCACCGGCTCAGCTCCATCAGGGACTGATTTTCAGTACGAAAGAAAGGAACAGATGAACAAAATTACAACATCAACTTTACACTTTATAGAACGTTAAATAAATAGCAGTCAAATGGACCTCACCAAAAACCATCTTAAGCTTTCCTGGACCATCAATAATTGTATCAGTAGCTCGATACTGGTCTCCAAATGCATGCCTTCCAATGCAAATGGGCTTCTTCCAACCTAAAAAATAAAGCTACTTGAATCTGACAAGTGGAAATTTTATAACTTGTTCTCATTACCAAATCTTAATATTTCCTTACCAGGAAGAATCCGTGGAATATTTCTACACAAGATAGGCTCGCGGAAAACAGTTCCTGTGTGCCACGGAGACCAAATGTGGAAAGGCAGAATTAGTGATCATGATCCAGACTATTTCATATAATCTTGCAGTATGGTACATCATTATGTGTTTCTCATGATTACTAGTTCTGTGTAAAAAGTGATTAATTATTATAATTACTTGCCGTAACCTATGGAAATATCCTACATCATTCCACATTTAGGGAGTTAGTGTGATATATCAGAAACAAATCAAGTTTGATAGCAGCTTGTAAGTTGTAACATTGCCAAAACATCAAGAAGCCAACCAAAATTCTCAATGTTACACTATATAACATATTCTGGCATGCCTTTCCTTAACTGAAATTTTAAATGTATCCAGCTAACCTAACATTTGTAGATTCTGTCAATTTAATTCCAGATTATTTCATACAGTAATTAAAAGACCAAAAGGCATCTCGGAGAGTTGAACAATAAACCATTTAGAATATTCCTGATGGTGCCATTTGGGCTCCTCCACATTGACTTGAGTTTGAACTCTTTGACTCTTGTTTCATCTGCATATAAACATAGAAAGAGGGAAAACATATGCATCCAACAAAAACTTGTTCAAATTCTCGTAAACAGTTTAAATGGCACTGAATCAAACTATTCCTGAAACAAATTAAAATTGATCATATATGCTCCTAAGCCCATAAAGGAAGTTGAATAACTTAAAACAAATATACTTCACCTAGGATTTCATATCTAATGAATGCAGTAATGTAACACAGGATGTAATGGCAAAGATTGTAAAACAAAAGGCATAGGAGGGTTAGTTTCACTGAAGGCTTCAACCTCATTGCAATAGATAAACAATTAATCGTATACAATGATCTAATTGAAAACTTAGTAAATGAAGATCAAAACAAAAAGAAAATTTGGAGAAAAGCTCGTGAGGGATAACAAGCAATTCAGCACCATGACAAAAAGATGAGAAATAGTGCAACCAAAACAAAAGGTCTTGTCACTTTATTTCAGGTGCAATCAAGGTTCCAAAAACCGCTACCGGGATAAATCCCGCCGGAGGGCCGGTAACCGGAAAAAAACCGGTCGAATTTCATGCGTCAAAATTTGAATTTAAAATCGGTAACCGGAAAAACCGGCCGGTAACTGCCCAAAAAACGGAGAAAAACCGCTAAGAACCGGAAAAACCGCTAAAACCCGGGTTTTCAAATTTGAAATTGGAAATTCCTAACACATTCATGGCAAAAAGTATGAAGTTAAACACAGGAGATGCATAGATCTTCCTAATATATTCTATTAGTGTTAAACAATATAAACATCATTAGGAAAACTAACTTTTACATTCAAAATTTGAAAATTCCTAATACATTCATGGAAAAAGTATAAAGTCAAGCACGAAAAGTGCATGCATCTTTCTAATACATTTTATTAGTGTTAAACAATGTAAATATCATTAGAGAAACTAATTTTTACATTCAAAAGTTTAAATTTGAATTAAATAAAAAACCGGCGGTTTTTTCTCCCAGTCGGCACCGGTAAAACCGCCGGTATTTGGAACCCTGGGTGCAATTACATAGTTCAAAAAAAGGTGACAGATATTTACAGTATGACAATTCACAGAAAGGGGAGAAATCTTGGGTGGACGAAGACTGATAACATCTTTATTAACAGCTTGGACAATCCAAACAAGTATTAAAAAACTGGAGCATATTTATATTGTTTCTTCTTGCAATTTATGGAGTAGATCTGTCTAAAGAGTGTCACTCCCACAGAACACCACTGATTGTGGTTCTAGCAAACTATGAGGCTACTGCACCATAAAAAAAATAGCACGCAAATCATGTGAGCAACATTCTTATAATCCTTTGAGCTCATCTAAGCAAGCTGATTAGAAAAAAATAATACAGAGAAGGACTATTAATGTCCCAAATACAAGTACAAAAATTACACTTAGGTACGCATATGCATGTGCCAGAACTGCATGTCCATTCAGTGTCAGAAGCGCGTGTCCAATCAAAGGAACATTGACAAAATAAAATATAAACTCTACACAAAAGCACCAAAATTGAATCAACAAAATGCATGCACCTTAATGCCAAAAAATAGAATAAAACATGGGAATTAAAAGTTTAATGGACTCTACCAGGAGTAATTGTAGCACACTTAACAGCAACGTTATACCTGTTGAGAGCACAGAAAAGAGATCACTATGGATGAGAAAAGAATATAAACACCAACTTTTCAAATAAAATGCCAAATAAAACTTTAAAGCCAAAACTAGAGCAAGTGAGCAACAATAAAATACAAAGAGAGTTGTACAAAAGGTAAAGCATAATTTTGAGATGAAACTATGATTTACCATCACAGTAGAAGAATGAACAGTTTTACGATTTAGATGATCAACAAAATCTATAGTGGTTGTGCATTTGCGTAGGTGCTTGATAACTAGGGGTGGAAAACGGTAACAGATAATTCGTTTTATTCGATATTTGTATCCGAGAAACTTGACGTTGGTTTAGGTTCGATCAACTATCCTTTTTGAAGCGGATAGTTCACAGTGCTCATTCTCAAAAAAAAGCGGAAAAGCCATGATGTTTCCACTCCATTTTCATTACGAAGATGTATTACGTCAGGATCTATTGCTCAAACTGAATCACGCCAATGTTATGGAAACATGAATATGGTAAGCAAAATCCGTATTCGAAAATGTTCGTATTCGTATTCAAGAATATTCGTATCCGTATTTGAGAATATTCGTATTCGCATTCGTATTCAAGAATATTCGTATCCGTATTTGAGAATATTCGTATTCGCATTCGTATTCAAGAATATTCGTATCCGTATTTGAGAATATTCGTATTCGCATTCGTATTCGAGAATATTCGTATCCGTACTCGTATTCGAAACTATTCGATTCATTTCTAAAACCCATGAAAAATCCATACAAATTTTGTGATTCAAAAATTGAATTTAGGCGGTTTAAACCGGTAACCGGTCAACAACCGTTGAAAAATCGGCAAAACCACTAGAAATATGTTTTATCCAATATTCGTATCCGAGAAAATCCGTATTCGAAAATATATGTATTCGTATTCGAGAATATTCATATCCGTATTTGAGAATATTGGAATCCGTATTTGTATTCATTTTAAAAATATGGATTTGTATTTGTATTTAAGACTATTCGATCGTATCCGATCCGTTTCCACCCCTATTGATAACACCACTTACACCAGAAGGTGTACAAACTAGAGATGAGTGCATCAATTCTACTTCACAATAATAGTGTGGCAGAAAACTAGACATCGTAAGCTCTTCCATCACACAATGATGTATGTGGAGATAAAAAAAAGCAGTACATGGGGCATGTTATGCCCTATTCATATTAGCTTCTGTTTCTGTTTAGAAAAACCAAAAGTCAATACGATTATACGAACACCTGGTTTCTTCACTCTTCTTGCTATTGTCTCACTCCGGGATAAGGTGAGGAGTTACGGGTGCATCACGTACCATGCTCCTCTCGCTCTCGTCACACGCGCACATATCTCCCTCACTTTTTTCACCACTCAGCTCCTCTTTCTAAAAACCACTTCTTTCAGCCATTACTATTCATTTTCAATCATAAGCCACAGCTAAACCCATCAGCAAAAGCCAGTACGAACGCCCCCTACGCCTGTAAGATCATCTAGTTTTAAGCGCGCTGAGCAGCAGAGGTCCAATGATTGGGTCTCATCGAGCCCCTGGTTTGAACTTGAGTGAAACAATTCTGTGGAAAAAGGACTGCTAAAATCCATCAGGTACTGCTAACTGAAAAAAATAAATTAAACTTTGGCACAGGCACACAGCTGCACGGGCATATGAAATGGATGCAAGCAAACTTGATATTCAACTACTGAAAGTGATATTTTCATTTCCATACAAGTATCCTACTCGTCGTCAATACTTACTTGTAGCTACCAATGGCATCTCCAAAATCTAACATAGGAATGCCGAATGCATTATGCAAATGCTTCATCCAAAATGCTACGGCAATTAATAAGTTATTTACATGAAGGATTCGGATCAAATCGGTCATAATTGGGACTGTGAACAGGAAAGGGGAATCAGGCTACTTACTTCAACGTAGCCTCGGCACCCTCGACGGTGACACTATCATCGGTGGCGTCCCGGTTGAGAAGCCCAAGGTCGAAGTACTTGACATCCAGCTCCAGGTACGGGAAGATGAGCTGCACGCAACAACTCGCATCACCAAAGTATCAAACTAGCTACGAATCCCAACACAAACAAAAGGCAAACGCAGAATTCCGCACCTTATCCTTTATCATCTTCCATATAACCCGCGTCATCTCGTCACCTGAAAACCACACACGTCATTCGCGCGCTATACTCTCTCGAGGAAGGCGAGAGGTGTGACAAAAGCGTGTGAGCTGTGAGGAGCGAGGATGGCACGCACCGTCCATCTCGACGATGGGGTTGTGGACCTTGATGCGGTGCTGCTCGGCCACCGTGGCGGCGGCGTAGCAGCGGAGGGAGACGCCGCGGAACGGGCGGCCGCCCGGGGCAGGGAGGCGGGCGAGAGGGGAGGGGAAGCGGCCGCGGGCGGTGAGGGCGGCGGGGTTTAAGAGTAGGGCTTTGGTCGCGGCGGAGCCGGAGAGGGGAGCCATGGCGGGCAGGAGCAGGTGGCGCATGATCCCACCAAACCACCCACCCAGGAGGGCGAGAAGGCGGAGCTCCCGCGGCGCGTGGGGCACCTCACCACCGGCTGGGGGCGCGGCACGGAGGAGGGCGGCGCCGCGGTGGGCGAGAGGAGTGTGGCAACTGGCGAGTGGGCGGCCTCGGTTGAGCCGGACCAGAGAAAAAGGGTTCGAGCCGCGCGAGTGCGATGGGCTGAATTGCTGCGCGGTTTTGGTGCGAAGTTTGAGAAAGAACCGTGCCCAGCCGAGGTGTTCGTCCTCGTTGTCGTGCGGTTCGGTTCGGTGGTCCAGGCCGAGCCGGTGCAGCAAGTCAGCATGAAACGGTAAGCACCGGCCCGGTTGAAAATCAGATCGCTGAGGTTTTGACGCTCCAGCCGTTTCAAACGCCCCCGGTTCATGACGCATCAGTGCGTCACCGTGCACAGCCAATCAGCTCAGACACAGGCACAGCAGCGGCATCTAGTACAGCCTTCAATCCTGAGCACAAAGGAGCATCAAGTTCGATGCCATCTGTACTCGAAACAAAGCGACAGTTCATGAACCTGCCACGGCATTCACATTATCGTTAAGCGTCTAAATTTCTACAGACCAGTGAGCTTCACACAAACAAGCAATTGAACAAGGCATAGGCAGCGAATGATGATGCACCTCTGGTTAAGGTTAGCATGCCAGTCGTGTCCGAAACTACGTACTAAACTCAGCATTGCTAAGTGGCAACGCTTCCACGGACAGTAAAGATTTCCTACTAGATCACAATGACAACGATATAGCTTGATCCAAGATCGGCCAGCATCGAACAGACATATCGTACCAACAAGCATCAACAAAGTTATTCATTATTAACAATGTAATTCAGGCTCAGGCCTTCTTAGGAAGATCACTCATGTAAGCTGTGTTCCATTTCAGGGCACATGAGCAATAAGGAAAGTACATCATCTATCCTGCGTCTACTTCTCAAGTTCAGAAAACCTGAAGATCACATGGATTCTATACAATGATTTCTTCAATGGGACCATATCCAAACAGCACCCAAACACAGTACTAACGAAAACTGATAGCACAAGTGTAGTTTAGCAACAACTTTATGGACGTCATGAGATGTGCAGACCAGCTTCACCGCCTGAAATGCTGCAAACAGAGATTTTTCAATCAGATATAGCACTTCAATGATATTACACATTACAATGATACTATGGTGACACCATTACAATGATATTACACATTGTAACACAATGAGCAAAACGCAAAGTTCTGGTGTAACGCTTTACATCATCATGGCCACGAGCATCCCTCCATTGCTCTGATAGCTCTTGCCTCGCTTCTTTAGCTGAAAGGCAGAAAAACTGATCAGATTACAAGCAGAAATGAGGTTTGCAGTAGCAACCATAATAACTAAGGATGTGATAACCAATGACAAAGCACAAGTTAGAAATTAGCAATGTAACATAAGAATGCACCATTCCAACAGAAAACATGTTGTAATGTACTGCATTTTCATATCAGACAACACAAAGTACTCAATCAATATTCTATGGGACCTGATGGAATACATGCTAGAGAAAGGGGCATCGTTCCATCCCAATATATTGCTATTGAGGCCATAGTTTGTAATCATTAGTAACAGAGTGACTTTGTGCACAGATGTTAAGTGCTACAAAGGGTGCAGATGCTACCTTTTGAAGAGAGATTCTCAAGAGTCTTGTTGGTTTTCACGGCAAACCTCTGGAAGGCACGACTGCAAAATAAGAGATATCTCACTACGAGAATCAATTGCACTGAAACAGAGAATACAACAAAAAAAGCTGAAACCCAGAAAAATGTGGTATAAAATATGGTATCAAGACAACAGCAGGTATATCATTTCAAGAGAAACTGGTAGAAATGTGGTTCCTCAAAGCCCAGTGGCATAAAAAACTCTGCCCCGGATAGCGAGAGGAACCATTAAGCCTTTTGCTACAGCTTTCCAGAGCTCACTAAACAAAACCAGCTCATGAGCATGAACCAAGAGAAAACGCACAAAACCACAAAATGCACATTGACAAACAAAGTAACAAACATGGACTACAAAATAAAGTGCATATGCTTCATGACAACTCAGTCCCTTAGGGTGTGTTTGGTTTGAGGGATGGGGTGGGATGGTTCCTTTGACTAAGTCTATCCATGTGTTTGGTTTGAGGGATGGGGTGGGATAGAATGGTCCAAAGTGGGATGAGCCTGTGCAAATTTAGAGAATATTCTTCTTAGATGCTGGACCATATGGTTCCACCTTTTTTGTGGAACCATCCCATCCTATTCCATCCCATCCCATTCCACTTTCATCACTCCAACCAAACACATCCTTAGATGTTCTTTGAACCGTACAGTCATTTCCGCAAGAATCATTACAGGTCTACAAGTACTCATCACCGTTGCCATGAACACACAGCTTCAAATCTGCCCATCAGCTACAACTTACAAACGGCACACCAAACCAATAACCAGGGGCAGATCTACCTCCCAACGACCCAGGGCGGCTGCCTGGGCTCACCAGCGAGCCGCCGTTGAACTCCAATGTTCCCTCACCGCTGCCGGTAACGATGACAATTGGTGTTTCCCTGGCAAGCTGCGTCATGGGGCATGGGCTATGCTTCGGCCTTGTTGGGCCACGCCCTTGGCCTTGCGTCTGGCCGGTCTGGGCCTTGATGGGCCACATCCTTGCATCACCAAGCCGGCAACCCCAGCAACCCAAGCACTCGCCTCCCACTACAATCAAGGCCCTGTTTGTTTCGGATTCTAGGCAAGCTAGCTACTTCTAGTAGCTAAAAGCTCTCCCAAACAGTCTAGCTTTTGGACCAGCTACTGAGAATCTGAAAATCTGGGGAAGGCACAATTGTACTGGGACCGAGTAGCTGCAATAGCCCAGCTTCTCACAGATTCTACGGGCTAATGCCACTAAAAGTTAAAGTTATTTACCCGCAAATGCCACTGAATAAAACTCCCCCTCCCCCGCCCCCTCCCCAGATCCCCCGCACCCCCCTCCTACCCCTCCTCCCCCACGCCTCTCTCCTCCCCCCTCCCCGCCGCTGCCCACCCCGGCCCCCTCACCACCGGCGCCCCCTCCGCAGATCCCCCGCCGCCGCCCCCTTCCTACCTCTCCTCCCCCACGCCTCTCTCCTCCCCCCTCCCTGCCGCCGCCGCCGCCCACCCCCTGTCCCCTCCCCCCAGCGCCCCCTTCTCCCCCACACCTCTCTCCTTCCCCCTCCCCAGATCCCCCCCCCGGCGCATCCCTCCGCCCCCCCCCCCCCCCCCCCCCCCCCCGCCGCCCCGTCGCCCCCTCCCCCGCCGCCGCCCCCTCCCCAGATCCCCCCCCCCGCCCCCCCCCCCCTCCTACCCCACGCGTCCCTCCTCCCCGCCAAGAAGGGTTACCTTGATTTGGATCTTCCAGTGGAGTCTGGCTGTGGGCACAGGAAATTTGGGATCACAAGGGTTCATATGGAAGAAGATGCCGTTCTGTTGATTTCATTGGTTTCTGCACTTGGCCGTTCTTATATTTTTATGAGACAGTTATGGCATTGTTGTCCCAGTCCCACGTTCCACTGTAACTGATGCATTTCGTTTCTGATTGGGTTTCTTGAAGTGAAAATTTGTATTACTGGAAATGGTAGATAGCAGATCCAGCAGCAATTGATGCTATGGTAGATCAAGTACTTGCTGACAATCCAAAGCAACTTGAGCAGTATCGGGCTGGGAAAGCTAAGTTGCACGGATTTTTTGCTGGCCAGGTTTGTCAATTTTGAATGTGTTCCTCTCAGCAACATTTGTTAGCCCCTGCCATTGAGAGAGCTTATCATATTATTTCAATTGATTCCAGGTGATGAAAGCATCGAAGGGTAAAGCCAACCCTGTTTTGTTGAACAAAATCCTTGGGGAGAAGTTAAAGGCCAATAGTTGAGGGTTTTTCTGGCACACGGAGAATCTCAAGTAGTCCTTGAAGAGTGGAACATCGAATGAAACCCTGCAGCTGGGAACCACATTTTTTTCTATGAATAAAATCCTAATTTTGGCTTTGTAGTTGTAACTGATACTTTGAATTTAGAATGTGATTTCCCCCTTCTTTTCCATAGAGTGTGAATTTTATGTGTACATGTGTTCGAGCTGATATTATGCAACAGAGAACGGTATTATATGTGTATTTTATGATAGAATAACTGAGCTGAAGATCAAACATTTTCATAAACTTCTACTTGTCAATGACTTCTGTTCACAACTGGTGGCAAGAGGGGCCAAGAGCATTTCACAAAAAAAAAGGCATTGACAATCTCCATCATGGTTTATTGAATTAATTTTCGCATCCTTGTAACATACAGGGACTGGACGGGTTGCCAGTTCTTGTGTGCATTTACATTTCAATTGTACAGTGTCCCTTTTACATATGGACTATCACATTTGTAACAGTTCTGATTGCACCAGAAAGTAGTTCGAATTCGTCTTTTTTCATGCTGTAGTCTTCGCTTTTCGGGGAACAATCTCATGCTCCTTTCGTGATTCCATAGCTAACGGCTTGATGGCTTCAAGACTATAGATAGTACCATAGAAGCTCCTTTTTATGGTGATATGTGCGCCTTATATGCCTATGAACACTTTTTGTACGCTCCTTTTGTATGGTGACATGGTAGTTATCCATATTATTATTTAAAATTACGATTTGAAGTCAAATTTATTGTCATGAAATTTTAATATTAGTTTTTCAATGTTTGAACTAAGTACTACAAATTTACAATATGGATGTCTCTTCTATCAATACATAATCAGGACATCAACTCACCTAAGGGCATTTCAGTCAATACATCTATCAGGATATCAGCTGCACAGCTAGAATCCAGGATGCCAAACAGGCTAGCTACTCAGACCAACTGCTACTCAGACCAGCCAGCTACTCAAACCAGCCAGCTAGCTACTCAGACCAGCTAGCTACTCAGACCAGCCAGCTACTCAAACCAGTCAGCTAGCTACTCAGACCAGCTAGCTACTCAGAATCTCCAGCTCCCCCAAACAGGGCCCGAGTCTGCAATGTTCGATCCCCAATTCTCCAGTCGCTGGCCTCCTCAGTCCTCACCACTGCTCTCCCCAGTAACCAGCAAAACCCTAGGAAACCGGCGCGGCACCCAAAGCGGTGCTCCAAGCTCTGCTCGACCGGTGGACGCGCAGAGTGGTAGGCGACAGCCGACAGACGGGCCAAGAGGAGGTTGGAAGTGGCTAGAGCCTAGCGGTCCACAGGGCCAAGGGGCAAGGGGGGAGTCAGGGAGGTAGGGGGGCAGCCAAGCAGGTCAGTAGGCGCAAACTGGGGTGCGAGCGGCAGCCAGCAAGGCGTAGCCGCAGGCCACAAGGCGCATGGGCATGGCAAGGGGCAAGCGGCAAGCCAACAAAGGCCAAGGGGGCGAAGCAAGCAGTGAGGCTCGTGTGAGCCGTGAGTAGATAAGTTGAATTGAATTTTTCATTGTTGCTCAATCTTCCGTTCAGATTTCAGAATTCAGACTGCTTTGTGTTCTTCATACAAATGACCATATATACCTATACATGGATTAGGCATGAATCCATTCTATTTTATTATGCCATTGAAAGGAAGGGGGAATACCAATTTAAGAGTCGTTCACTACTGCAACTAAAAACGAGAGAGAATTCTAGTTAATGGTTCCAATTTGTTCTGAATTTTGCAGCCAGTGACTGGAAATCGACTTTTCTCCTTTTTCATTTCAATCATTTTCCTAAATTTTCCTTTCATTTTCATCTATGGACATTCGCATGTGTATTGGATCATGCTTTTAGTTTAAAACTATTGCGGTTATCAACTTTGCTTTTTTCACATGTATATTGACTTGTTCGCGCTTATTGGCTATAGCTAGGCTCCCCAGGCTCCCAATTTTTCCTGGCTCCGCCACTGCCAATAACCAAAGCATTAAAATCCAGATAAAACTACAACTCATCCCCTTAGATGTTATTTGAATCAAGTGATCGTATCCACAAGAATCATTACAGGTCTGTATGGACTAATCACGGTTGCCCTGAAATACACATCACTACACATCAAACCATAACACACAAACAGCGCACCAAACTAATTATCCCAAACACCGTAATTCAAATAAACCTACAGCTCAATCCCTTAGATGTTCTTTGAATCAAGCGATCATACCCGCAAGAATCATTACAGGTCTGTTGGGCTCATCACCGTCACGCATACAAAACGAAAAGAAATATCCACACAAGACAAAGGTTAAGCATGCAAGAACATTATTAACAGCATCATGTATGTAAGAGCCGTGCTACGCCCTGCTTCACGGGAAACCTCCGAGGGCGCAAGAAAAAGGGCAAGCCCACGATACAACGAGATGATGTGGCTTCAAGGGAACGAGTCCGTTGGGAACCGACCAGGAGACTGGTCCTCCCAAGGACCAGATGACGAAGCGTCACAATCGCATCACACCGCACCAAATCAAGAAACGAACTCGCGCGGCAAGCAGACGGACAGATCTGAAAAGAGAGAGAGGAAGGGAGGGGGGTATACTTGTTGGCGAGGCCCTCGACGAGGAACTCGTTGACGACGTAGCTCAGCACCCTCCCGAAGAGGTTGCCGCCGGCCATGGCGGAAACGGAGGAGAGGAAGCTTCCACAGAGAGGGTAGGGTAGGGTTTTTTTTTTTTTTTTTTTTGCTATAACCGGGGCGTGGAGGCGGCTGCTCAATAGGAAAGTGAGTGCGCCGGATTGGGGTAAGAATCTATAGGAGTTGGGGACTTGGGGCCACCTGATTGGACGGTTTGGATGCAGAGTTGGGAGGATTGTGCGGTTGTGCTTCAACTTGATGCTCGGTTGGGCTGAGAGGCTTAGCAGCTACGTGGCCTTCATAAATGGGCCTTTCACCCATGGAAAAAGGACGGCCTGTATTCGATCTCTCCGTTTGCTAATTGCAAAATCAGCTCATATACTACTTCCAAGATATATTAATCAATTTCAAAGAACTGAACTGACTGCCATCTCCAGAAAAACATAGAACTGAACCAACCACCTAAAAAAAGGAATAATCGAGAAGTAATAGACTTTTTTTTAGTTGTAGGCTGTCCCTTTCACGTGATTCTCCTTAGGAGAGTAAACCTGGAGTGGCCTATGTGGCACCATATCGTACCATGAGACTCCTGACTTTGATCACTGATCAGTAACTAATCACACACTTCAATCTCTGCAATGCATTGCATACACGATGCATGGCGATCTACCATAAGCCCCGGGCTGCGGCGCGGAGAGCTCGGATGAGTAGCCGCATCTCGTCTTTTGACTACAATAGAAGACTAGTATTTATATACTTTTCACTTCAACAAAAATAGCATTAATCTTAAAACATATGAAAAGATAAGTAATCAATATCCACTATCAATTCTACTTAAAAAATTATACAAATCACTTTGAAAAAATATAAAAAACACCTTCCAAAATAGAATAGTAAAAAATAACTTTTGAAATAAACTTTAAAGAACATGTACACAGAGATGGCGATGGAAGCCGAGACAGTTTTTAGAAACGGTTTAGAAAAGCTACTTTTAAACGTTGGTTTCAGTTTTAGCTTTTAACTTCTAGTTTCTTGTTTTCATCTTTTTTTGGTTTTTTTTTGGTATTTCTTTGTATTATCCATGATGAGTTAATTTGTTTTTTTAATTTAATTACGTTAAAAAACCACCAATAACTTACTTTAACCAGAAACCAAAAATCGAAACCCATTTAAACACCCCTTAAGTCTCCCTTCCTTCCCTACTGCCAAGACCAGTAAAAAGCAGTTGCATTCTTCCTCTTAACTGATCACTCGACAGCCGACACCCATCGGCAATCACTACTCGAACCACGACTCGCACCTCTCTTCTCAGTCTCACCAGTCACAACCACGTAACTTTGATCTGAAGAAGGTGCAGCGGCGGCACAGACGCACCGTCACATGGGCTCCCTCCTCGGCCTCCTCTCCCCGTCCTCGTCTTCCTCCCTCGCCAACTACAAGCGAGGCGGCGCCGGCAGTAAGTACTACAACGGCGGCCACTTGAGCAGCAAGGCGGTGCTGACCTGCTTCTCCGTCGCGCTGGTGCTCGCCTTCTTCTACGTCCCCGTCACCAGCGGCCCCACCGCTGACGACTCTTTCCCCACCCCGATGGCCTCGTCGTCATCCGGCGCCCTGCTGTCGTGGGCTCGTGGCTCTCGTCAAACTCATCGACGCCGACGTTGCCAAGAAAGTCTTTTGCTCCCCACCCTCCCATTCCTCCTACTGTGAGTAGCACCGGCACTGCTCAGCAGAGCAACGCGCGCGACGCGACCGTGGAGCCGCGTCGAGTGCAGAGCAACGCGGAGGACTCGGGACCGCCGGCACCGATGCCCGGGCAAACGGCGCCCAAAGCACAGGGTTCTCCCCAGAACACTGGAAACACCACGGTCCTACGGGTGGCCAGAGGACGGCCAAGCAGCAGCATCTATAGAGCAGCAAGCTCTGGTGACGCTCGAGAGGACGGCCACTTGTCTTATTACTTTTCTCCCTTCTCTTTTCAGTTTAA
Source organism: Dendrocalamus latiflorus (assembly GCA_017311315.1). Classification (NCBI taxonomy): domain Eukaryota; kingdom Viridiplantae; phylum Streptophyta; class Magnoliopsida; order Poales; family Poaceae; genus Dendrocalamus; species Dendrocalamus latiflorus. The sequence goes on from CM029627.1 coordinate 12,983,260, forward strand.
ACCTTATTACATCTTTCAGACAATTGTTTTTATATCACAAAAAAAAGGAAATTTCTACCTCGGTGGAAATATATGGCTTAGTTACCAACAACGATAACATGTGTCGGAAACAATTGAAATGGCTTAATCACAATAATACACCATATAAAACATTTTTTATGGCAACACTGATCGCTATGGGATTAACATATTTGCAATAGATCAAGACATAATCAGGGGCGGATCTAGCGGTGGGGCGGGCGGGGCTCGAGCCCCCCTACCGCTACCGGACCCTTGGAGCCCCCCTGGAGCCCCCTCTAAAATTTTAGCCAAGGATGTATAATGTAGAAGGGGCTGAGGTCGAGCTGAAGGTACTTCAGCCCCTCTAAAAAATTTTCCTAGATCCGCCACTGGACATAATTAAAATTATATGTGGCTTATTTTCCACTCTCAGTCTAACCCCCGCTTCAAACGGCCTCAACTTCTAGTTTTTTTTTACTTTCGGCTTATTTAAGTCAGAAGCCATTTAAAACACGTCGGTTTCTAATTTCGGCTTACTTTGTTTTTTAAAAAACTTTTTTGGACTTTTTGCTTTTGTTTTTTCTCTTTATTCCTTTGTATTGTCTATAACGATATAACAATTTTTCATTTTTGTTCTTTTTTAAAAACTTTTTATAGTTGAACGACTCAGAAAAAACTAATAACGCTATAGTGCAATTTCTATCAAAAGCTAACAGCCAAAACTATAAACTAGAAGCTTAAGCTCTTTGAAGTGGCCCTAAACAAATTTGTTTAAAAATAGCAATGTAACCAGCTGCGAACCGGTAAAAGGATATTGAAGACAATAAAATGAGACAACATAAAATATTTTTGCTAGATAAACATTAGCCATTTATAGTAGCGTGTTTCTAGAGCACATAAAACAAACATTGACTCAGCAATGAAGGATTCATGGATTCGTCCCACACAGAGATTTCTGATTATTTGGCTTCGATCTGATACAACTGGAAGGGGGGAGGAAAAAATAAAAAGAGGTTGGACCCCTGCTGGAGTTCACCATTGCCGTTTTGTGACTTGCCGGTTTGTGCATACCTCAGCCGACCACCTGGGAGGCCAGGAAAGGCATCACAAAACTGAAGCGCTTCCCAAGGAGTTCAGCTTTTGGACTCCATCCTCATTCTGCTTCTGCTCTCAAGAAGCATGTAGGTGCTCAAGCCATGCATCTTCCATGGTCCGTAGGGGCTGCGAACAAGAGGAGGGGGAAGGGCTGCTTTATATCTTGTTGAGGTTGCTGATGTCTGCAGGTAGTTGTCCAGGTAAATCTATGGCATAAGCCGACAATCTGCATGGTGGCATTTTAAATTCAACAGCACAGCATGCTTTAGTGGAGAAAGGACAATGAAAGTAAGCCAAAGTTTACTGTGGTAAGTGCTCATTTGCTGGAATTCACACTTATGCTGTTCTTGCCTCACCATATGTCAATTCCAACTATATTCCTTCTCTAGAGAAATTCCCATTCCACTTCCAAGCCCCGCGTTATCCAAAGTGTTTTACTCAAGAGAACAATGCTAATTGCTAAACGCCTAAACCTATTTTGTATAATAACCAGGACATATGCAAAAGCTACTGCTGAAGCTGCGATCTACATCCAGTTCCCAGGGCATCTATACTTGTAAACTTCGTGGGCATCTCTTTCACAGCATACAAAATTTACCTCATTATCTCTGCCATTTGCCATTTGATTTTCACTCATTGTTAGGGGTGAAAACAGATCAAATATGGATCGGATAGTGTCCAAACTATATTCATATTCGTATTTGTAAATGAATACGAATATGAATCCGCATATTATTGAATACAAATATGAATCGAATATTGTAACGAATTTGAATCGAATATCTACTCAATTCGGTCGGATCCGGATATCCTCATAACTTATGTAATATAAAGACATTAATGATATTTTATCCTCGTACAATCACGCTTAATCATTCTAATTCATTTACTTCACTTAAAGAAACATGAATTCACGTTCAATTAAAAAAATTGTCTAACTAATTAGTTATATTATAATAAAATATGCATATTGCTTCATTGAATATGAATACATATACGGATAATTCAGATAAAATAATATTTCAGATGATAAAAGTCCATACCATATTTGCATCCATATTTTTTATGCGAATTCGAATACGAATAGAATAGAAATTGTTAATTGGATGGAAAAATCTATACCATATTCACATCCTATCGAAAACGGTAACCGGATAATACAGATAATTCGTATCCACTGTTCACCCCTACTCATTGTTCCATTTGCATTTGCCTTTTTAGTTTATCTAATAGCACCTCTTAACCAATTGTTAGTTATGTTTCTCATAATAAAGATATGTCAGCTCTGTAGGTAGAATAAGTGCCTCACCAACCTGGTGCTTAAGCCTACGTGATTTTTATCAACAAAATGAAGTTCAGCAACTCATAATGTGGGACTGAATCTACTGATCAACAGAGGGGGGGGCAGCCTTTACAAAAAGCTGAACAAGCACTCTCCACCTAAAGAGCTATGCATTTTAGAATGTGGAGTTAGAGCAATGTGGCCTTCCTATTCAGCCACTAGCTCATGCTTATCCAAAGAGTTGCATTTCCTAATCCTGGAGTGTAAAGTAGAAAGCCCCTCCATCTACTTAAATCATCTCCCATTCAGATGCTTTTAAAGGTGACAAGACCACAAGATCTCAGTTTCAAGTAAGATTAGCACTCTCGAGTCCCAACTGAGCCATCCTTAAATATACAGAGATACCTAAAAAAATCAACTATGTATAGTTAGTGGATGACTCTTTCCACTAGGACAGCGAGGAAATCACTACCACCAATCGTGGGGCTCCACCGTTCCACTAAAGTGGGATTTAATCGTTGGGCGCAGTCAAGTGGACCACTTCAACAGAATTTCTGAACTTTTTGGTTCTTTTAATAGATGGCTGAGGCATGGAGATAGTGAGTACCCTCTCGGAAATGCACCCAATCAGTAACATCATAGACAAGAACCAAGGTTCAAGGTTCCCACCCATAGTGATTGGATTTTTTACCATTGGTAATTGAAGATGCCATAACTGGTTGATTTTATGAAAGATAGATGATTCAGGCAGTGGATGCTAGAGTTCTGTTTTTAACCCAAGTTACTTAAGTTATTATGAACACTTCTTAGTTTTTACCAATCCTTACTGAGTTGTGTATTACTCATGCAAACAAGCACCTTACCAAGTTTTGCACTATCATTTAGCAAAAGAGAGAGAAGATATCAACAATCACGCCGAGTGTGTGTGTGGTCGTTGGCGCCATGGTCGTGGTGCCAAGTGCAGTCGATGTTACTATAGCAGTCGGTGTGTCCGAGTGCTACAGTGGTCGTAGCTATAGTGTCATAGCCACATAATGGTCGTGGTTAGAGACGCGGTTGAAGACAAGTCGTGGTTGATAGTGTGCGCTGTCATGGCACCGTGACCGACGGTGTGCGCGATCGTGGCACCGTGATCGATAGTGTGCATAGTCGTGGCACCATGGTCAACAGTGTGTGCGGTCGTGGCGCCATGGTCGACAGTGTGCGTGGTTGTGGCACCGTGGTCGATAGTGTATATGGTCGTGGCACCGTGGTAGACAGTGTGCATGGTCGTGGCACCGTGGTCGACAATGTGTGTGGTCGTGGCACCATGGTCGAAGCAGTTGTGTATTGCAGCAGACGTGTACAGCCGAAGACGTGTGCGGGCAGTCACTGTAGCAAATGTGTGCGGCTGGTCACTGTAGCAGTCATGTGCGGCCGGTCAGTGCAGCAGACATGTGCAGCCAGTCACTGTAGCAAACGTGTGCGGCCAGTCACTGTAGCAATCATGTGTGGCCAATCACTGCACCAGTCGTCAGCACAAGAGGTCGTGGCATGATGCGGTGCTTCAGTTAATTAGCGAACTACTCAATATGGGCCGGTAGTCATTGTTAGAGTCAGAATCGTAGTGGGTGAGTGGCCTGCGCGGCTCGGTTGTCTATATATACCTTGTAATTTGTTGAGAAGAAGAGTAAGTCAAATAAGAGAAAAAGAAAGAAGAGGAAAAGCGACGTACGTTGAGTTCGCGTCGAGAAAAATTTCTCTCTGTGTCTCTGTGTTTGTTCGACTTCCCGTGTAGTGTGTTCCACGGGTAACCTGATGTGTGCAATACTGCAATCCTTGGGGGCAATTCCCAACAGAGCTAAGCATTGGAGCACGAAGTCAATCTGATGCGGCAGACAGGCACCATGGAGCGAACTCAGCACGACGGCTAGGTAGAGCGGCGAGCAGGAATAGCGTCGGTGATGCTAAGCCGGAGCAAACCTGATGCGATCGAGAGACAAGGCCTGCGAGAGCTCCAGACAAGGTTGGGGGTGAATCCCGGACCAACTCCAGAACCACCGCGAACTACCTCGAGGGACCCGGACAAGGCCCGAGGGAGCTCCGAACCAGGTCTAGGGCGAGACCCAGACCTGCTTGGGGCAACGGCTGGGTGGAGCGGACCACAGGAATGCGAAGTCGATCAAGCGCGATGGACAGGCAGCACGGTGCAGACTCGGCACGACGGCCGGGCAGAGCAGAGAATAGGAGCGGCATTTGCGATGCTAGGCCGGAGCAAACTCGATGTGGCCGAGAGATGAGGCCTAATGTTACAAGTGGTATTCCCCTCAATATTTACAAGAGATCCTATTTATAGAGGAGGGGAAAGCACCCGAAGTCACATTTTTGCCCTCGGATCTTAGTTCATCCCGAGAGATGCTTTCGTCCATCATGTCAAGTGGGTTCCGCCACGCCCAGGAGACCTCATCCGGGTTGGTCCGCGGACCTTGCCTGGGGTGGAGCTTGAACCTCATCCAAGATGGAGCCCCTGATGTGTGACACCACGCTGAACTTGTCATGTACTTTGGTGCACCTTGTCTTGCCGAAGTAACGTACGAACCCACCCACATAAGATTCATTGCTTAGTTTATATAGTACAAATACATGAGAGGCATTGCCTCTACAAGTATCGAATTCCTATCATATAGGATTCTGATAACTGCAGCGGAGGAAGAATTCTACACCAACTCTTCACTGTCCAGCAAGGATACAACAATACGGCTGCGTGGGCTTCAGGTTCTACTCAATGACTCGGAAATCTCCTGGAATCCTTCGCTGACACCGACTTTGTGCCGTTCAAACCTGTCAAGCACGGCCTCTCTTGGCGCCTTGGCGTCGTCAACGGCACTCCAAAAAGAGAGGAGACATAGCAAAGTCAGTACCACAGCAATGACTTCCATCGGGCAGAGAAGGGTGCCACAGCATCCTCACGACGCGCCAAGGCTAAGAGGCCGGCCCCTAAAGCCTGCCATGAGGACAACAGATACCGTGCGGACTTTCCACTCACTTTGCAATTGGTGGGAATATGTCATTTTCTCGTATGGTACACCGCGAAAAACAACATCATCGCTTGTGATGCTAGTCTCTTGGCATATCTAGAAGGAATGGAACACTCGCATTTTTTGTTCCACGGCAACTGCATCTTTGCTCTTAATCGCCGCCATCAAGGAGGAGGCGACCGCCTGGGCCCTAGCAGGGGCAAAGCGGCTACAGGAACTCCCTCTTTTCTCTGTAACTCCGTAACGTTTTTATCGTCTAACGTTTTCTTTTTTCATCCTCTCTCTTAGGCCAGCCCTGGTCTTTCTCCCCGCCCCTTGTCTCTCAATCTAACTCGGTTTGTGTTTCCCTCCTCTCTTTGGAGCAAAAGAAGGCAGTCCTCCTGCCCTTTCCAAAAAAAAAATCATGCTCCAACCTTCCCAGCTGTATCGTTGCCCAGTTTGAAGAAGAAAACAACACGCGAAGGACCTGAAAACGTATAACCTGCCGTTCGCGGTGCAGGAGCCGTTCAACGAAAACCAGACGCCTGAGATGAAGGCCGGCGCCGAGCATACCGGCGTATGCTGCTTTGCAGCGTGGCAGATATCTAACTAAATCTAAAAAAACAAGCGCCCGATCATCCGATCGGTGATCACGAGGCATGGAGGCTGGTGAGAATTTTCAGGCCCCATTGGGTTTTTCCGAGAAGCATTGCTCTGAATTCAGCATCCTCTGCCCTCCGTTTAATGGGTCCCCGTCACGCTAGATAAAGACCCATTGTAAATAGTTTCTGGCTTAAGAAATCAAAAACTGTTTAAAATGCATTGATTTTTTAATACAAGTTCTTTTTTCTTTGTATTATCACAGAGATATAACAGCATTTTTATTTTTTTATTTAAATATTTTGTAAAAAACTAACTCCTATGAGCTAAAAGCCACAGCCAAACTGCTTTTGGATGAACCCAGGTCTACGCTGGTACTTATGCACAGCGCTTTTTTATCAGTGGTCAACCCACCTACCTAACTCGCTGCACAATAGTATAATACACGTGTGTATGTGTAACTGAGCTCAACGAACCAACCACCAAAATACTTGCAGTAGATTCCCGGCACCAAGGTAACTAGTATCAAAGTTCACAGGCTACTAGTACAACGAATTCTTGAATTAATCGAACAGAAACCACTGTCCAAAGTCGGTAACCATTAGACCCCTGCCAAACAATTTGGAACAACAAACATACTCTACTGTAGGCTTAATTCACCATCACTTTCGCCCAAACCAGAAAAGAAGGAACTTTAACCAAAACCAGAAAAAGAAAAAGGAAAGAAAGAAACACCAAAACTTCGTAATCACCAGCTCCAGGCACATACAGAGCTGTTTCCCTTCAACCAAGAACAAGTAGCACAGCTATATGATATTGATGTCTACAGCAAGGATGGCAGTTCTGAATACGCCCTAGTTCCTGCTGTCCATGGCCAGGATGGTGCTGATGTTCATGGGGCTGATGTGGTCGGTCGAGCCGTGCATGAACTGCGCGACGATGATCCGGTTGGCCCGCTCCGTCGGGTGGAAGGCGTCCCAGTACGCGTACACGTCCCGGTTCGCGCACACGTTCGACGCCGGCGTGCACAGCCCGATCCCGTTGTACGGCCCCTGCCCGCAGCACGCCACCTTCGCCGTGACGAACCCTGCAGCCACAGCCACTTCACCGACCTGCTTGACTGAAACAGCTAAGCTAGCTCACACCTACATGCGTACGAAGTTCTTAACAACGAATGGCTGGCAGGTGGTCCCGGCGCTCACCAGGAGCCACTTGTCAGCCATTCTTGGTAAGGATTTCGTAGAATTTTTCGTACGTGTTGTCTACTCGGTTCGCATTACGAAAGATTTATAGAGTATTACCGTAGTCCTGGGGGTTGAACACGAAGTCGAAGCTGATCTTGTTGGTGTTTGCGGCGATGAAGACGTCGTGGCCGAGCTCGCCGTTGAGCTCGTTGAGCATCCGCGCGAGCTGGGGGTTGAAGAGGTCAGCGGCCCGCGTCAGGTCAGGAGCGCATTCTCCGTCGAAGCTGTGGAGGGCCAGCTCCGCCGGGACGCAGCCGATCAACCCCGTGCCGGTGACGATCACATGCCGGGCCCCGAGCTCGTACAGCCTCTGCATGCAGTTTTTTGTTTTTGAGACAAGAGGCGGAACACTTGCGAGCCAGTCCCCTGCCTACACATAGCTAGCTAAATTGCAGGGACGAAACATACGCACAACGTTGAATCTGCACGAGCACGACTGTTCTTGCATGTGGTAGGAGTAAATACAAAGCAATCATCTCATGGGTACACCAGTAAATGTAATTACACGAATAACGGCACCTTTTCTTTCAATTTATGGTTTATATATTTTTTAAAATAAATAAATAGAATAGCTTCTTCGTTGTTTCCTCGATATAGTTTATCAAAATAGTTTTTTAAAACAGTCTATTATATTCAATTTATTTATATAAATATTTACACTAAAATTAAAAATATTTATGGCCCAAGGGTCCGAGTGTTTCGTACTTACGTACCCCTCCCATCGATTGCTTCCTGCTGGTTTTTACTGTGGGGGAAATTAGAGCAGCTTTTGTACAGTTTGCCGTGTACTGGTTGGCCCAATTGATTGCCTGTGCAGTGTGGTAGGTGACAACATGCATGCATAAAGACTTTCGTATTACCACCCTATGGTAAAAACTTGAGTTTTACTGGAGAGTACTGGCAATTCAGTAAATGTTTAGGCTTATTATCGTTGGATCCCATGGATCATAAATGTGAAGGAATGTACATCTGCAGCACAGAGATCTGGTATGACGACGTGCTCATTTTCTTTGAATACTAGCTCCGTGTATTGAAACTCTTGTACTTTGCAAAGATGCTATATATGCGTGGAATGGAGCATGTCGATTACTGGTTAAGAGATGGTGTTAAGGTTTGCACTTACAAGTTTGTATAGCTCTTGATTTAATGATGCGAAAGTTAGCATAAGTAATTTCCGGATGAAAGTAGTTTCATTATGAATGAAAGTGACCTTACTAACACTGATGGCTCGAAGTGTACGTGAGTTAAATTGTATTATGTGTTTGGTTTCTTGCTTCAACAGGAAGATCTCAGATTGTTACTGAACCTGATCGTGAATGAACGGATTCTGTCATCTTTCATGGGCTAACGCTGACCAGAAACAGTCTAGTACTTAAGTTGGTATAGAGAAACTACAGGCCGTGCCATGTTTGTTGTTTGCCGAACATACTAATTAAGAGACTCCACTAAGAAATGTTCACCTGCAGTCCTGCGCTGTTTCTCTTACTTCTACCAACAGTCAGCCTAGAGACCCATCTCTTTGTGCTACTACTTTTTACTCAGCATGCAGAGCATCTCTCTCCATTTTCCGTGAGGCGTACTACTCCATTTCGACAAATTTTCTCCTGGATTGCTAATCATGTTTGTTTGATTATGCTAAAACTACTTATGGTTAGCATAAATCTTGGCCTTTCTAATTGTATAGTACTTTTTTAAAAGCTTTTTATATAAATGCAAATCATTCTTTGGAGCAAGAATTGGGAAGCTAGCAAAACTCACCGTGAGGATTTTCTTGTACTCGGATATGAGGTAGGGGACGTAAGCTTGGATCGCGAACTGTTGGGACCTGACAGAGTAGGGCACCAGGTAGTAGTTGTTGACGAAGTCGTTGCCGCCGAGCGTGATGAGCACGAGCGCCTGGTTCACGAGGCTCCTCGCCGGGTCCTCGCCGATGAACGCCGCCAGCTTCTGCTGGTAGTCCTGGAAGTTCTGCAGCTGCTGCCCGATCCTAATTATGTTCACCTGCGGATGCACGGCACGGCACAGAGCCCATGTACAGAACACAGTGTCACTAACAAAGACTAGCTTCGTATATAAGCAGGAAGTGGAATGGAAGCACGCATATATGGAGCTTACAAACTGTATGCCTGTGTCGTTGAGGATGCCGACGCCGGCCGACGCGAAGTTGGCGCCGACGAGTAGGTTCTCGCCGCGGAGCTCGGGGCTCAGGTACGGCAGCGCAGGTTGAGATCCGAGGTACTCACCTAATCAAGGCGTGCCAATGCAATGTCAGGAACTGCTCTTTCTGTGCATGCGTAGCATTTGTGTACTTGACAGACGATGTGCAGTCTGAAAAGATGGGGTGAAGCTAAGCTAGCTAGGGGCGTCAGGGCGTAACTGATGATGTCGGGGATGTTGAGCCCGTTGGAGAACCTGCCCGTGGGCATGTGCGTGGGGAAGTCGATGCCGTAGGGCGGCGCGTCCGCGCGCGCCGTCGTGATGAGGTAGTTGTTGTTGCCGTTGTCGACGAGGGAGTCGCCGAACACGAAGAAGGCGCGCGCCGCGGACGCCGCCGGCGCTGCCCCGAGGAGCGCCGCCGCCACCACGACGAGGGTGGGCACGAGGAGGCCGGCCAAAGAAGGGCCCATCGCGGCGCGCGAGACACTGGGGCGTACGTACGCCGACGAGAGAGATCAGACGAGTCCAGTGGCTGCGACTTGGCAACAATGGCAAGGCGTGGACACGGCCGGGAAGGTGGCGGTGTCTCTCCCCCCTCACTTATAGAGGCCTGATCGCTCGCTGTCTCATCAGCAACCTTGAAACGCCGAGTTAAGGAGGGCAGTTGGCTAGCGGGCGAGAGACGGGGGGAAGGAATTGCTCGCGAGGACCACAGGAACGGAGGAGTAAATTAAATCAATCGAAAGCAGATCGATCAATCGCGCGGGAGAGCCTGGCCTAGCAGGCTAGCTAGCATCGGCGTTGCACGCCACAGATGACACTTGTCTCGATCGGCTTGCCTCGGATCATGTGCCACCGAGGGGCTGCTCAAACTTCAAGGCCGGCACAGAAACTGAATTTCTCCCGGAAGGTTTTCAGTCTTTCAGATGATCGACGCACGCCCGGGGTGTCATCGTCAGTGTCTGCACTGCGTTTTTTTTTGTTTCTCGTAGTCTTGGTGGTGCCTTTAGGGGAAACGTTCGCGATGATGAGTGTGAGTGACATGTCTTAGGATGCAGATTAAGCGGTTGCATTCTTCTAGTGTAAGGAGATATAACTAGTTCATCTGAAGATCTATGTGGTTTTAATCAGCTGTTACCGGAAAAGCAGCACACTAGGACATGGAGCACGGGCAGCTTGACCAGGAATCCGATAAGAGAGCTAGTTATTCCGTAATTAAAACCGGAATTAATGGCCATTTAGTTCCGGGATGAATACGAGGAGGAGTAGTTAGTGGAGTAACCAATTTTAAACCGAACGATCATCTTCTTCAATATTCCTTGTGTCATACTTGAACCCAACTATCTCACCCAATATTCTTAACTGTTCTGGACCCAGGCTTTTCCATGAGCGCAATCTCGGTCCTCACTGTTGAGTGTTAACTATAGTTGACTTTAAGTTTTCATGTACATCTAAAGATCAAGAAATTGTTTCCATATAAGTGTTCTTCATAACTTAATCTATGTTAGCTTAGACATACTTCACGCAATATGAATGCACTAGCCTATGATCAATTGACCTAAACCACGATCAAATTCTCAAAATTTCAAAACTCTCGGCCGAAATTCAGAAGTTAGCCAGTCTGACAGCCATGCACGGTCGGTCTGACCGCTCAACAAAGTTGGTCTGATCACCAGGTTGAAATTATCAGACTGAAAATTTGAATTTTTTACAAAGCTGAATTTTAACTCAACACAGATTAATAATGTTTCATTACAAAATTTTCTGGACCTTCTGATGGAGTCCGTCAACTTTCTACGGTACAAACTACGTAAGTCCAAGCATTTTCATCCCTCAGTCCCCCCCTAACTGCCCGTCGTGCCTGCAACTCTGGAGCTACAGGTTGTAAGGTTCATAAATTAAGTTCCCTTGAATACTAACTAGTAACTTCCATCAGGAAAAGCTTGATATGGTCATAATTCAGTCGTGATACATGTACTGCTCACTACCACTTAATTGCCATGCTGATCGAACCCGTAGCTAGAAGAGGTACGTATTTCCATCTAAATACGTCGTCGCAGCTGAAAATACCATACACAAAACTAGCCCGTATACTGCTGTATAGACAACCAACGCCCGGTTTTCATTCATTGTACTGCGTACTGCCAGTCGTAGCGCATGCGGTCGATGACAACGTAGCAAGGGCATGTGTATTTCATAACGCGTGGGGAATGTGTATTTCATAACGCGGTGGGGTAGAAATTTTCAATGAGTGGCACCACCATCTTTTTAGAAACAGGGTCACCCAGCTCTTATTGAAAGCTAAGTAAAAAAGTTACAGAGTTTTCCAACAAAACGACTGAGGTTAAACCAGTTTTACAAGATAACAACACTGCCAATTTAAACTCAACTAACAACACCAAAACATGAACTTAAAGACAGCAAACCAGTGAAGTTGGACAGAAAACACCACCACACAGCAACCCATTCTAGCTTACATTAGCTGAAATCGCACTGACCGTTAGTTTTTCTGAGAAAAAACAGAGAAAAAATTGAAAAAAACAATTATATCGTTACGGACAATTCAAAGGAATAAGGCCGCGTGCAATCACATCTTCATCTTCTCCATCGAAGCCTCAATCTTGACTCTGCCGTCCTCCCGAAGCAGAGCTCGCCACTGCTGCATATTCGCCACCCTTTCAGCCTCTTCTGAATTCACCCCCAAAACAAGCATCTCGCTCTTATGATAATGTATCTTCAAGCCTAACATCCACTCAAAACAATATAAGAGGAATTTCATATGTAAGATGAAAGCAATATCAAGCTCACTTCGAAGGACAGTATCATCTGCATACTGCAAGTCACCCACCCCTGGAAGCCGATGGTAGGCTGGTAGCACCCCCCCCCCCCCCTATTAACCTATTATCGTTGAGAGGGTCACCCTTCCTCAATTATAGAGGTAATATCGTTTACTTCAGCATTACCACTGTTTTACTGCTCGTTCTTCGATTTCTAGCTTCATGATTTGCGGGCTTTTGTGTTAAATTTTCATCATAAATCTTCATAGCTCTATAGGTATTGGAATGAGAGATTAGAGAATACTTGAAGGAAAATTTAGAATGCACCATTTACCTCCTCTCTATTGTTATACCGGTCCTACACAGAGTCAGAATCCATTTCATGGAAAGCTTTTGCTACCTCCTCCTCTGTAAAATCTTTTGTCAACAAAGTGTTGGCTGACACTTTTCCAGAATGAGCCCAGGTCACCCTCCCTCTCATCTCAGGCTCAAAGAGTTGCTTGTAATAATTGTAGATATGGTCAGATATTTCTTGAGAATTAGTATAGTGCATTTCCTTCTCCTGCCATAGTGCCATTAGCACAACAATGAAGTATTGCAACCCCCCGCCCTGTAGAATCCATTTTTCATTCCCCCTTTGCTGCCAATATAATTCCTCAGCTTGGTATACCCCTTCCAAGTCATTTTCCAATTTGTATCTCATTTCAATTGCAGTGAGATCCCTTTGATTAGCTACATCATCTATCTAAACACATTAGCTACATCATCTATCTAAACAATCTGAGCTATCAAATCTTTTTTCTTTCTCTTATAATCTCCATTAACATTTGCCCCCTTCCTGCCTAGTCAGTCTTCTCAGCAAGAGTAGTTATCAAGCCTGCTTCCTTAGCCTTCTCTTTCCTCCTTTTCTGATCCTTCTTCTGCTCCTCTGTTTTTCTTTCTCAACAGCAAGTCTAACTATTTTTACTCTCTTTTCTTCTTAACGAATGAAACGCAGATCTCTTACACCACCCTCTCCCTAGGTACCACGGCAATGCACGCAATTGCGCCTGCACATTCTTGAGGAATAAAAGAATTGCCAACCATGAGGCGAGGTGATTCGATTCGCGGTACGTTCATCTTCTGCACATTGTACAAGCAGCTGCCAGAGAAGTATTTTTTGCAGTTGCAGTACATGTTTTGGGCCAAATTACCCTCAGCAAACTGCGCATACACATTACACAACTGTGCCTCTGAGCTAGGAGTCTCTCTCCTCTCTTTTTCGTAGCTAGCTAGCTAGAGAGAACAGAAAAAAGGTTCTTTCTTGGACGAATTCTTGCATTCGGTACTGTAGGTGCCTCGACTTTCATGTCAGGACAGAACAGATCAATGTCTTGGTAACATGTGAGTAACTTAACATCTGTACGTACTGCTCCCCTTCTTACGAGACTAAACCTTCCTCCAAATTTCTGATGTCTGAGCATGAAAGTCATTTCTGCACCGAGGAACATAGCAACCTGCAGCTTCTTTGAGCAGCCAAGGTGAGTAACTCCATCGCAATCTGCAAATGCAGAACCTTTACCGAAGCGGGACAGGTAAAAAACCGGCTGCTGATCTAGCTACCTACCACCCGTAAAGGCTGAAGCTAGCATTTACTCATACGGTCATAACTCCCCCATTGGCAGCAGTAACAGCTCTGGACCCTACACGTACGAGAGAGAGGCGATCGGGCAGCAGATGCATGCTGCCAACAAGGTACCGTTGCCTCGCGATCTCTACCTGGCACCGCTGATCGATCTGCAGGGCAAAGTGCTGGCTGCAGTGTCGCGGTATTGGTTAATCGACGCAGAGATGAAATTAAGTTACTGTACTTCTCGCCGTGGAGGCGTAGAAGATTCCAACCTTCTCCACCGATATGCTGTCACTTTAGGCCAGTCTCAGTGGAAGTTTCATCTGCATTTAATAGACTGTCACATAGGTATTTTTGATGATATGACAACATTTTTAAGAAGAGAGAGAAGAAGTGAGTTTCATCTAGATGAAACTCTCTTGGCACGATTACCAACTCTATATGAGTCATGAAATTAAATGTCTATGAAACAATAGAATGAAACTATGCATTGAGGATGGAAGTTTCATCCATATTTCATTTCATTTTACATGATGTGGCAGTCTTAGAAACAGCACCATGAAACTCTCCACTGAGAATGGCCTTATGAACAGTGAGTGGCTCCGCTGATCTACATCCTGAAGAACCGTGTGAGTGTTGTATAAACCGAGGGCAAAAAGGGAATTTCCCATGTTGATAAAGAGAGAGAAAGAGTGAGGCCCACCCGTCGGTGGGCCAGATTGGAGATAAGGTGGGGAGGACGTCTCCTCCCCATCCATCCGAGCGCAGAGAGGAGCAGGGATCAGGCGAGAGGAGGATGGCGGCTCCTCGGCTCGACGCGGATTTTGCGGCGACGGGTGTGCTCCTCCCACGCGTCCTTCTTCACCGCAAGACCCGATCTCTCCTCCCCGCACGCCCTCCCGTGCTGCTTCTCCCATGCAGCTCGGTCATCCCGCGAGGCCCGGTCTTCGCATGCGCGACGGAGGCGGACGGTGCAGGTGGCTGGCTCGGGCTTCGGCCCGACCGTTGGAGGCGCCGCGCAACCCCTCCCTTCGGCTATAAGAAGAGATCCCCTCTTCTTCCTTGAGGTATCGGGAAAACAGTGAGCTCTCCTCTCTTCTCTTTGATACTTGAGTTGTGCCTTCGGTGTTTTGGAAGTGGTGGCTGTTTTGCATCCCCAATCCGACTTCAGTCCTTCACTGGTGGTGCTCATCGGCGAGGCGCTTGGCCGGCTCCTCCCTGTGCTTGTGCGGCATTCCTCTACCTTGGCTTTGTCCTTGTACGTGTGGCAAAGAAGGGCTTTGTATCTCCGTGCATACTGCCCTCTCTCACGGTGGTGTGGGGGCAATAGGTTTTCTGGGACAGCGCGCAAAGCGTGCCTAGCCCGTGACCTTCTCGGCGATTTCGAGTATCGCCGGTCTTGTGAGTAAATCAGTCACTTGTATTTGCAATCTTTGTGTGCTGTGCTAGATTGATAATCTTTTATTCTTTATCTAGCACTGGGAGACTTAGATTGCAGTGGGATTGGATTGTTGCTCGATGATAAATGAAATCATATACTGAGATTGGTAGGTTTAATCTTTGAGCTCTAGTTACTGTCACTTGCTGTCATTTGGTTCATGCTCATATTCTGTGATTACTGTTAATCGTGAGCATTGGATGATAACCACTAGACAAAGATATATTGTATATGTGTGATTTGGTTGAATCTGTTTTTAGCTTGTAGAAATTCCACATATTTGTTGCAGGTCTGTTAGAAGTTATACTTGGTTAATTAAGTCTGATTTAGTTATTGCAAAAGGACATCTTGTATGTGGTTGGACTTGCTCTAGTTAATTCTTGGCCGTTGGCCGAATACACATATGTGGTGGATATATTATTTAAACTTGAGAGTGTATAGTTTTTAAGAGCTCAAAGATTGAATTCTAATTTGGTATAACTAATCAAGAAAGAGTATATGATTTAGTAGCGGGATGGCCAAGATTAACCTTGTGTAACCCTACAATTTGAGAGCACAAATAATCAATTAAAACTTGAGCTTGTTGCTAGTCTTAATTGGTACATGCCTTTTACATTGACATACATATTCATGTTTAGAATGTTATTGATTCTATTATTGAATATGTGGTATATTTTGAATGATATGTTCAATTCATATGATTTCATACATGCTATGTCATTTATATTTGAATTGATGTCATTCTTGTGTGCTTATACTTATGTTGGAATTATATTTATATCTTTGCTTATACCGCAAATATTACAACAGTGAGAAGGTTCATTATACTGTTGTGATGAACTATTATAATATTTATAGAGTAGTCAATTGACTTTGCAAAGATTGTATTTTGATTTGGACTGTTTCTAGAAGTGTTAGGAAAATCGAAAGTACCGTAGGTATTAGTGCGTTAGTTCTGCTTTGCAAAAGTACCGTATGCATAAATGCGATAGTACCGCTCGGCGGAAGTACCAGGTTGAGTTGCGGTACTTTTTTCCAGAGAGATCCAAATGAGATTTTCAACGTACAGAAGTACCGTTTTGGGGAGCGGTAGTACTGCAGAATCAAATACCGACATGGTAAGTGTGGTACTTCCGATCTTCCCAGAAAAACAGGATTTTGGGGAATTGAGTAATAGATTAAGTTAGTTTAATCTGGGTCATTAGATTAAGAGTGTATGGTACATATTTTGACTAATATAGGTCAAGTTGTGAAAAACGTGTGCCTAGAAACGATTTTTTTGTCTTGGATGTGCAGGGTCGCTTGGAGTCAACTGTGGTCAACAGCGATGATCGAGACTGGTCACGCATAGAAGTTGAGACCCAGAACAATCGAGGACGCCAGGTGAGACGGTGAGCTCAAGTATGGTACGAAAAAGGCAGGAATGTTGAAGGCTACTTCGAACGGTGCACGGGCCAAGTGAGTCGTAGTTCGGTGGAACCACGACAGAAGAGACTTGGTGACGTGTGATAGGCTAGTAGTGCACCTACACGTGGTAAGTATGGAGATTGTTTGCAGTGGTTGGTGATGACCAGATCAAGAAATGGTATTTTGGTAGTTTGACCAAAATACCGAAAACCATTTTGGATTAAAACTGCGGTGCATGGACTATGTGTTGGAGAGCGATTTAGGTCAAGGTGGAGTTGGATGGATCAAGGCTAAGGATTTAGCGGATGTATACTTATGCTCTTTGAAAAGCGTGCATAAGTAAACTTGTGAGAGTAAAACCCGTATGTGCGGGGTTAATATGTTTCCTCATTGCAATAGTGGATAGGATTCATTAAGGGATGTAGGTGGCTGGTTGTCCACCTATAAAAAGGATTGGGATAGAGACATGTAGTGTTAACCATCCAACCCATCTCTTGTGCTCTCATCTTTAGGGTTAGGGTTTGAGAGTGAGTGCCTTTTGTGCTCTCATCTCTTGTGTCTCTGTTGTTTTTTTATTGATGCGCTAGACTTTTGGTTGATTTTGATCTCTCTTGTTTCTCTCTTGTGATCTTATTGTGTCAAGAACATGTAAGAGATAGAGATAATCCTTGGGAATACATCTCCACCTATCTTTTTTTAGAAAATGGAAACGAAGTTCCAGCCTCTACACCCCGAGGAGGTGCACACAGCTAACATCTCCACCTATCTAGGCACTTTGATAGCAAGATTCATAAGAAAACCTAATTTTACTTGACTTTGGCCTCTTTGGTCCATTTCTTGATCCGAGGGTTTTTTTTGCTGGGATTCTTCGGTGTTCTAGTTTGCTATGACATATGGGAATATATCTAAAGTCATCTTAGCCATCGTCTACCTACGAGTAAGATGTATTCACCGTTTGGTGTTTTAGTTCGGTTTTGGTGTAACCTTCTAACAAACTGAAAAAGATCTCAACTTTGATCATTTATTGAAATAGGTTTCTGACACCATAGAGTAGATCCCTACAAATTTTCATGTCACTTGGATCTACGGATAAAAAATTCTCTTAATTTTGGACTTTGAAACCGTGCTGAAAATACTATTCAGTCTGATTTTACTGTAGCAACGGAAATACTGTAGTTACTGTAGCGGTAGTACCATAGTTGCTGGAGCAAGCGGTAGTACCGTAAATTTAATTGCGGTAGTTCCGTTTTCGCTAATTTTTCTTGGGTTTTTAGTGTTTCTAATCGCTGGTTTTTTGTGATGGCCTTCCATTCTAATCTTCATAACTCTGTAGTTATTGAAGTGATGAAGAATTTGTGAATATTTGAGAGAAAATTTCAAAGTACCATTTACCCTCTCTCTGTTGTCATATTTGGTTTTTCAGATTTAGTTATAGTAGCTGGCTTGTGCAGTTTGATCTGTAACACTATGTCAAGTCAGCAATGTCCTTTTTGGGACCAGATTAAATGACATTGTAGGTTTTTTCATTGGCGGGTTGTAGCTGCCCATCCTTGTTGCGCGTGGAAATTTTTTCTGAACCTCCTGGACACTTCAGCGAAGCTCCAAGAGCTTAGGAAAACTCGATGTGTCGCTTGCTCTCTCTCTCTCTCTCTCTCTCTCTCTCTCTCTCTCTCTCTCTCCATGCTCCGCTAAATTACTTTGTGCAGTAGGCCAACAAGCACTTGGGTTTTCCGTGGGTTTTGCAACTCTGATCTTTGCCAAGTTTAGAACCAATCATGCTCCATTGCTAGGACAATAGACGTAGCGCAACTGAAAGACTGCAACTAGTGAGGCCAATCAATCGCTTGCTACTGAATGCCTTACAGATTTGAGTTTCGAGAGGCTTCTGATACCGTGGCCGCAGGCTGCAGCCATGTCCTTCTCACCTTGGGCTCTGGCCGCGAGTTCAGCGTGCAGCGGGGCTGCTTGCCCGCGGTGGCAATTCGGGCCAGCCGACCAGGGTTCGGTAAGCCTCACCGTAGCGGTTGCTGCGTGGCGCCACTGCACTGGCTGAAGGTTGGCTCGGTGGAAGAACGTCTGCCCGTATTTTATAGGCACTCCATGATCTTTACTTATACGTATGTGCGTGTGGTATGGTGTAAGTGTGTATCCTCCGTTGTAATCTAAAAAAAATGAGGCTTTCAGTTTGAGCAAGAGTACTTTTTGAGCTAACAAAAATCCTTTTCGGTTGAAGAAGTGTGAGAAGAGAAATTGTGCTGATCTTAGCCTTTCTAGGAGAAAGAATGATGTGCTCTTAAATGATTGGAGACCGGTGCCCTCCAGGCCTGGAAATGGGGCTCAAGAACGGACCGTCACGTTGAGATCGTCCTCGTCCTTCGATCTGCCACCCCTGTTGCAGGCATCTCTCTGCCTCTCGAACATGCTAGCTTGGACGTCGGAGAGCCGTTTCAGCCACCCCTGCTGTAAGCATCTCGTCTTGTTTTTTCAGCTTTTGAAAACTACTTTTCATCTTTTTTTTTGCAGTAATTATCTTTTAAACAGAGTATCTTTCTGTTAAAGTATAAGTGAATTACTCATCATTCCTCATCAGCTTAAGCTTTTGGGTGAATTGGTTAGTGCATGAAACTCAATATGGTATCAGAGCCAAGAGGTCTCGAGTTCAAGACCTGGCTGACGCAATTAAAAACATTAATTGCAGTCCATTTCTATTCCACGTATTAGGCCTAAGGGAGCCTACACGTGAGGGGGAGTGTTATAAGTAAATTACTTCCTCATCAGCTTAAGCTTTTGGGTGAATTGGCTGGTGCATGAAACTCAATACTTTCCAAAGTAAAATTTATAAATTAATTATAGTATATACTGTAGTGACATCATTTACATTGAACAAAACTGTACACAAGTTTCTCTTATTTCATAGTCTCTCTCATAAATAGATCAAAAGTCATCGTAGCTAAAAAAACTCAAGCCAAAGCTAAAAAAACAGGCTGCCTCTAAACATGCTAGCTTGGACTTCGGACAGCCGTTTCAGCCACTGCGTCAGGAGTAGCCTGATGATAACTTGTTACTAGAAAACATTGTGAGAGATGAAGCAATTAGCGTCCTCCTCGTACCACATCCTACACGGCTGCACCAAGCTCAGCCTTTGCAGTTGCATTGCGCCATTGCCTCCGGAGTATCCACTTCTTTCACCTTTCCGTATGGAGGCAGCAAGAGAAGCTTTTATCGGGATTGATCCCTGGGCAGTGGCTGGCTAGCTGCATGCACTAGTCCATGCCATCCCATGCCTCGCGACCTGAAGTCCAGCGAAGCAGATGGACAGTGGACATCTCAAGAACATGTGTGCCTCTCCACTCTCCATAGCAGTCTAGATTGTGACCTCGTGAGCCGGGTAAAAGTAAAGGAGATGGATGGATGGCGTGCGGCAGCATGAGTGCCTCACTATTAGCAAAAGCGATCTGACAAAAAAATTCATGGATTTGATTCATAGATTATGGCCCCATTCTTTTGGTTTTTCAATCGATTTTAAATTGTAATTTTTTAGCAACTATTATTCATTAGACTAATAAATCATACCTAAAAGTTATAAATTCAGCCCAAAATAACGCTTCGTCATTGCTCTAGGACCAGCCTAAGACCCTGAACAAAAGCCAACCTGTACCTGCTCTCCCTTCAAGCATTAGTAAGCAGCACCAGAGAATGTAAGTTGCGCTCACCGAGAGATGAGAATGTAAATCAATTATAATGTGACTGAGCGATGGTTTTTATGAAAAAAATCGATTATTAGGGCATTGGTTCCTCAAATGTAAAGCACGTATGCTCTGAGTCTGAGTGATATACAGCTCCTGGTCAGTCAGTCCTGCCTCGGTGTGAGATGATCTGACATCAGGTCGTGGGCTCACTTGCACCAATGCAACGCAGCTTTCTGGGATACGATAAATGATATATATAGCTAGCTAGCTGCTTGGAATTCGTAAGGTCTACGAACAATTCCATTGCTGTCGAGGGGAAGCAAAGGGGAGTAAAGGCAGCGTGGCCAGGGCTCACGGAGGATTAGTTGAGGTGTAACATCACCGCAGTTTGTGCGAGTGCTGAGTGCATCCTATGAGCGGCTCATGTAAACAGAGTCACTAGGTCGCTGCAGATGATACATCTTGGCATCTTTAATAGTGTCATCTTAACTATCTATTATTTATACTAAATGAGTAAAATTTTATATGAAGAAAAGAGAATAGGACGAGAGATAATATACTGTCTTATGCAAGAGACGACTTAAACCCGCAAACCAATATAAATAATGAGGGGTTGTGAGGTAGGAAGTTTTGGTAAAAAATAGTATACAATAGTTAGAGAAATGATTTACTATTGAAAAGGTTATCTCTAGTATTGTCTTTAGGTGAAGTGGAAGTCTTAGAGACATCTTAAAAGACTAACTATTATACATGCCCTCAAAGCATCTACGATGGGTTGTTTCTTAGTTTATTACTAAGAAAAGAGAGAGTACTCAATCTAATAACAAGAAATAGGCCTTCCAATGCAGTATTTCTTGAGTTTGTATCTACTCCCTCCGTCCAGAAATGATGGACGTATAATGAAATTTGGGATTTCCAGAATTGATGCACGTATTAGCTTAACTCGTGTGCATGTTGTGGTGTATTGAATGCAATCGACGTGCATGCATCTCTTTTCTGTTTGCATGGCACTAACAGCCTGCATGCATGCAGTACTCCTGGAAGCATACCCCTGGCTCTTCACATACCGATTCACATACCGCTGGCCGTTCACATACCGCTGGCCGTTGAAATACTCCTGTCGTCGTCGTTCTACACACAGCGTCGAGGTGAAGCAGACAGTCGGAGGTGATGGACGACGCGGCCGCCGCGGTTGACAGTGAGGAGGAAGTGAAGTTCGATCAAGCAGCCATGATGGACTCTGACGATGTTAGGTACGTACTCGACTCATTGGCTGGTGAGACAGAAATAGAGGATTCCTTGGCAGGCGAGAATGATGTTGTGCGTGCGGATGTTGACATCGGCGAAGCGGCCGACGTCGCACAAGCCCTTGTGCTCCTAGCCACTACCAAGGAGTGGATATTCAAGATTGACAATCAAGGAGCAGATGTCTCTAAGTTGATGTGGCCTATCATGCTTCCTCAATTGTATGGAGATCATGATGATGCTGTGCGTGATGCAGCCACGAGACTTCTTTGGATCGCACATGGGTATTGACATTAGGGAGGGAAGGAGAGTTGATTTTGTTGAATGCAAGACTATGCTAATTTTCATCAAAGTATTGTAATCATGTCATGGTACTCCAATGATAAGGCAATGTTAATCTTGATGCAGTAAAATGATGAAGTTATGATTCCATACACATGCTAATCTATCCGACAAACTGCAAAGCTTCATTGTATACATCTATTGGACACTGCAAGCTAGTTGGAAGAGCACCCTGCATCTCCAATGTTTGCTTCTTCATGTGTGGGATGTTATAGTGCTGCCCTCCATTGTGCTTCATGATCTCCATCATGCAAGCCTGTTGTGTTAGGAAAATTCGGTTCGCCCTCTCCACTGGGTAGTCACGAAACGCCTGATCAACTTTTGCTACAATTTGTTCAATATTGTTCGGAGTGCCTTTCTGAAACAATGCCTGGATTGCTGCGAAAAAACCGAGATCCAATACATTAAGATCAGGTGAGTTTGGAGGTTGGCATGTCATTTGTATGTCCCACCCGTCTAATTGGGCAGCTTGAACAAATTCTAGGTCATTTACGTCAATGTGGGTCTTGGCGTTGTCTTGTTGGATCAATATAGGCATCCCTCTTTCATCGGCGGGCCACTTTTCTTTGATTGCGGGCAGGACCTTGTTAACAAGGAATACTCGGCTAGTTTCTTTGGTAACTGATGTCATCGCCTTTGTTACCAAGGTACCTACACATGGAAACAAAATTTAGCATAAGTTAAACTAGTAAGATGTCAATTTTAAAGTACACATGCATGTCTTACCTCTAGGCCTGTTTGTGCTCGATCTCTTTGCTGACTCTACGTAGACGAAGGGAAATATGCCAATTTTACCATCAAAAATGCAATTACCATGCTCGTCAAATCTCGGTCGAGTAACCACAGCAAGGAACATCACCTTCTCTATGAAGTTTTTGCTTTTAACCTCCCTTTTCGGTCTTTGTTCATTATTGGCGAGATAGTATTTCTGGTTCCGTCTTGTCCTATAGAACCATTTCTCATCAATGTACACGATGTTATACATCGGTTTGAAAGTAGGAACATGGTTTGAAACTAGTAGCATAGATAAGCAATACTGGACACGGGCCTTCTTGTTGTCATCAGTCAAGCTAAACTTTAGGTCATTGGTGTGCCGTCGAAAATATCGTTCCTTAAAGCGGCTATGAAGTGTACTCTTCTTCACACCCATAGCATTTGCAAGATCATGGAAGGTTGTGCGCTCCCTTAAAGGCACAACTTTGATGGCTTACATGTCTATTTCTATTCTTTTACGGCCACAATTTTTAATCAATTTGTTTTTGACACCCTCTATCCCACCGTGATCTTGTCCTTTGCGCCACACACTCTGCACAAGTCTCTGTGGCACACCAAATTTCAGTGCAACCTGGTTAGACACTCCATGATGCAGCACTGGTGGATCTGTCTTCGTCAACAACTCCAGATATATGGCGATCTTGAGTTCATCCGTGTAGAACCTCCTCTTCCTCACATTCGCACCTTTTAAAAATAGTTCAAACTCAAAATCAGCATATAATTATTTTTTTTCAGAATTAAACTCGAATTAACAGACAATTTTTAGATTGTACTTACACACAATATTCAGAGTTCAGTCAAAAGGAATTAGAGTATTGTAGACCTAAAAAATTGAGTTTTCAGATTCTACAGAACATTTTTCAAATTTTAGTTACAGGGTATTTTTAGAACTGAACTAGAGTTTCAGATTGTATAGACAATTTTCATATTGTAGTTACAGACAAATTTTAGAAGTGAACTAGAGTTTCATATGTACAGACAATTTTCAGATTATAGTTACAGTCAAAATTCAGAAGTGAACTAGAGTTTGAGATGTACAGACAATTTTTAGAACTAAACTCGAATTAATAGACAATTTTTAGATTGTACTTACACACAATATTCAGAGTTCAGTCAAAAGGAATCAGAGTATTGTAGACCTAAAAAATTGAGTTTTCAGATTCTACAGAATATTCAGAGTTCAGAGTAACTAGAATATTCAGAATCAACTTGAGTTTCAGATTGTACAGAACATTTTTCAGATTGTAGTTACAGAGTATTTTTAGAACTGGACTAGAGTTTTAGATTGTATAGATAATTTTCAGATTGTAGTTACAGACAAATTTTAGAAGTGAACTAGAGTTTCATATGTACAGACAATTTTCAGATTATAGTTACAGTCAAATTTCAGAAGTGAACTAGAGTTTGAGATGTACAGACAATTTTCAGAACTAAACTCGAATTAACAGACAATTTTTAGATTGTACTTACACACAATATTCAGAGTTCAGTCAAAAGGAATCAGAGTATTGTAGACCTAAAAAATTGAGTTTTCAGATTCTACAGAATATTCAGAGTTCAGAGTTCAATTTTCTGAAAATTTGAGTTCAGTCACAGTGAACTAGAATATTCAGAATCAACTTGAGTTTCAGATTGTACAGAACATTTTTCAGATTGTAGTTACAGAGTATTTTTAGAACTGGACTAGAGTTTTAGATTGTATAGATAATTTTCAGATTGTAGTTATAGACAAATTTCAGAAGTGAACTAGAGTTTCAGATGTACAGACAATTTTCATAACTGAACTCAAGTTTCAGATTTCATCACCATTCTCTGCCTCTTCTTCTACATCTACATGGGCTCCCTCCCCTTGATCATCTCCATCTAGAAGAAAAGAAACAATAACAAGTCAGCTCGATGGAATGAAAATCTCTGTAAAACAAATTGTATGCAACACAATCAATACCATTCCAATCGTTCGGATAGTTTAGGTCCCAATCGGGTGGATCGAAGTTTAGATCAATATCGTGTGCCGCCATGGGGGAGAAGTGCGCTGAGATGATCTGGTGGCTAATGGCGACAGAAGCTGAGATGATCTAGTGGCTTTATAGGGCCATGAAGGCGGGATTAAGGTGGCCAAATTTGAAAGTTCCATGCAAATTCGACAGGGATGGCGGATCGATCTTGCTCGTCTCTTGATTGGTGATTGGCCAGAACAACTCATCGCTGGATCAATCCGTTTGGCCACCACACGATCTGCTCGATCAAGCCGTTCGCGTGATCATGCAATTTCGTTGCCGCCTGGCGCGGGGATGGCGCAAGATCTGACGGTAGCGGCAAGGCGCGATCATGCAGCCATGTTGGCGCTTGGTGCGGAGATGGCGCGGCCAAGATACCATCCTGAAATTTCACTAGGCGCGGGGATGGCGCGACGGGCGGTTCGGCCATGCAGTGTGCGACGCATGCAGAGGAAACCGAAACGTTGTGCGGCTTGTTCGATGCTTTCCTTGGTCTCGTTGCAACAAGTTATATGCCCATCGTTTCCGGACGGAGGGAGTACGACTTTAATTGCTACAAGTGTACATAATTCTTGATGATCAACAATGAAGTTCAATTTTGTAGCCCACATGTTTTGGCTCATTTATTATATCATCTGGGGCAGGTATATTGAACACAAATACACAAATTATTAAAAGCAAAACTATTTATTTCTCATAGAGAATCATGGCATTTTATGAACAAGTACATAGCAAATGGACTAGTTTGAAAAAAATACATAATTATTTAGGCCTAAATATTTTAGTTGTGACTAAACCTTTGCCAAATATTCTCAACTAACTCTTTTGAGTTGGACATGCGTTGGTCGAGCTCGAATAGTGTTATTTCTCAGTTGTACATCGGCAAAGGTGGGCGGAGCGCTGTTGATGATTTCCGGTGGTAGAACAGTTGATGTGCATGGAGTCTTGTTTAAGTCTGGAGGAATGGTAACCATTTCTTGCTCATCTCCTACTATCATGTTGTGAATAATAATGCAATCTCACATGATTTTCCCAAAAGTTATCCGTTCTCCGATAATATACGTTGCTAAAAATATATCATCCCATTGCGATCTTCCCTTGCCATGGGCTAAGCTTCAATGAACTTGTCTAATTTTTCTCTCATCACTGCTATGGGCTATAACACCTTGTGTTTCCCATTGCGATTGGCCTTGGCTGCCTTGTTACCTTTTGGATGGGGCAAATCTTCGATATCTACAACATTTTAGGGTAAACTTGAATTTTCTCTTTATTCAACATTTCACGGTATGCGTGCCATTTTGGTTGGTCTCAAATAGCCCTCCACCAATGCATGAATGTGAAAGGTTTTGAATATTGATTTTCATACTTCACAAGTGTATTATTCGTCAATTGATCATCGGACATGCCACTAGCATACACTACCTTCAGCAACATCCGACAGCCATTAAAATGGTTTATTTGTGTGCTAATTTTGTGTCAACAGATCTTCAGTTGGTTAACTTCCCTTCTCCAATTACTTGGAGTGGTGTTATTGTAGATGACAACAACCTATGACCAATAATGATTAGTCTTCTTGCAATTCCCATTGATGGAATCATTTGAGTTGCTCAACCAAGCACTGACCAACCATATGTCCTCTTAATGTGTCCATACTAAATGCCCAACGGTCCTTGCAGATTCAACATCACTCTCATTGTCAAGATCAATGCAAATCTTGGGCTAATTGTTGCACTACCGAACGTGGCGTGCCTGAATCTAGCATTGCCATCGATGGACTCCCTTGGGCTGCTGGTGGTGACAATGGAGCATAGTGCATAAGAACACCAACAAAATGGGAATTTTCCGGATGCGTTTGTTGTGGGAATGGCGGAAATTGTTGACTTTGAATAAAATTTGTGAAACCATCGGGGTGGACAAGGATTCATTCCCCTGGGAAAAATGAAAACATGAAAATTGTAGTAGCAGCAAGACTCTGTTTTTACAAAAAAAATGAAAATATGAGGAAAGGTGTAAACTTAGGTATGTAGCACAACAAAAAGGACATGGTATATTGCAGTTAATTTACATCAGATAGCGTCATAGTAAGAAAGAGATTAATTAGTACCAAACTTGGGATAGATGATGTATTTATGCATCAGTTTCTATGCCAAACAAACTAAATCATGATAGCTATCAAATTGCATCCACTAAATCAGGATAAATAATTTCAAAATTACATGCAGATACTTGTATCATACCACACTCCATTGCATCCACTAACCAAAGAACTAATTGAATCACAGTCAACAGGGGATGAAGATTCAACTGCATTGAACAAATCGAAAATTCCCAAATACTTACCCCAGCCATGGAGACAAATTGGCCTGAGAGGAAGCCCACCAAGCGACAAAGGAGGCGACGACACTTTTCTCTTGTGCCAGTGACTAGCGATGGAGGAAGCGGTGACACTTTTTCCCACGCCGCTTTCTTCCTCCTACACCATCGTCTTTCCCCGAGCAGCTGGGCATCCTTCTCCGAGCAACGACCGGTGGTTGGGAGTGGGAGAGAAACGACAGCGGGGTGGGGTAGATGATGGGCAACAGGATTTGGGGAAGAAAGGAGGAAGCTTTGGGAAGAACGACGGGAACTTGGGGAAAAATGGAGGAAGACAACAGGGTTGCAAGGATGCCAAGAAGATGGTGGGCTACACAAGCGATCTGGATAGATTTTGCTTGGAGATAGTGGGACCCACAAAATGAGTTTTTAAGTAACAAGCAATTCTCCAACATCACCTAAATCCTGACGTGTCCATCCCTTAGTAACAAGTGACATGGACTATTGTAGATGCTCTCAACAGACTACTGAACTACCGAAATAAGTACACTGAGAACTAAACTTAGTGTTTCCGATCCGGCTTAATTGTGAGTTCATGAATAGGGGCGGAGTCTAGTTGCTCCACCTAGTGTCACGGAACACCGGGTTCAAATTTTTTTAGTAGGGATCGACATCTTCGACCCATGTGTGAACCCCAGCGGTCCAACCTAAACTCGGCATACCCGTTAGACAGCAGTAGCCCATAAGGAGACAAACTCACGTCGGCCCATGAGGTAGCGCTCGACCCAAGAAGGAGGATTGCAGCAGGTCAAGGCGCCCATTGCTACCCATGAGCGGCAAGATTGTATAAGTCCATTTGATCGATATTGAAGTGTCGAATGCGTCACAGCCCTCCTCAACACATGTTTGTCTCATGCGGTCGCAGGAGCCAGGAGACGTGTGCCGCGCGCTCATGGCTGCACCTAGCAATGTAGTAACCAGTCGCTGGAGAATGGGAGAAATTGGCCGCCCTTGCTTGCCAGCTAGCTACAACGTCTCCTGGCTCTGGTTCCCATTGCCTCGTGCCCTCGCAGGCCAAAGGAGGTTTAGACTCACTCGATTTATATGTACTTTACTTAAAATTTCTCTTAATTCTTCTGATTTATTTAAAAATATGGGCTAAATTTGTGAGTTATGGTTTTGATGTGATTTTTGTTTATTTTTATTGAATTATAGGGTTAAAACTTAAGGTTTTAATTTAGATTTTTGGAATACTCTCCGGATAAACTTGAGGACTAAGGCATACTGATAACACCTATTTGATCTGAAAAAACGCTGAAATGACGCATGAGCTCGCAAGTCGCGACGACTCTCATGTTTCCGCGTAGATTATCTGTTGAGTCTTGTTTTTGGATTAAAATATATAGTATTAGTGTATCATACTATCATGACATTGACACTCTAGTTCGAAATGATGCTTGCTCTCAAATGAATCAAAACGGAGGAGACAACGAGGCTAGGCTAGGACATCATAGTAAGAAATGATTTGGCATGGATTGCGACTTTTTTGTCTTGTCTTGTATGTTAAGTGAAAGAACCCTAAATCTAATACCCTAGTTAAGTAAGTAATTAGCGGGTAAATAAATTAAGTATTGCATTCCATCAAGCATTATTACAAATAGGATTACAAATGGAATTGCATTGTTGGGCATTGCATTCATAATAGTAAATTACATTATTCTCATTACAAGCCTATTTTACAAAATTGGAAATAAAACTCCAGCGTCGAGGTCTTCGGCGTAGGAGCACATGTGCATTTCCCCGTTCTTCGCCTGCAATTAGAATTGCCGTTAGTACCAAACCCCAACCTATTTTCTTGCGTAATTAGAGAATTAAATAATTAACAATCCAAGGGAGAATAAAGAAAATAAATAAAGTTGCCATCAGTGCCCCTGGGCTGCTAGGGCCAATTCGAGAACATCTTAGAGACTCCCCAGACCGTCCCGAGCCGGTCGACACCTCTCGTCTCGGTGGGCGTCATCATTCGGCAAACTTTAGAAAACAAAAGCCCACAACCCTTACCTTAGCCCAAAGCCCTCATGCATTTTCAGCCCAATATATGAAATCTTAGCCACAAAAGCCCACAAGTGAAATTCATTCCTTTTAGCCCAGCATATAAGCATTCAGCCCACAAAAAGCCCACAAATGCAATCTTTGCATTTCCAGCCCATAAGCCCACATATGTTTTCTAGCCAGCCCATCCCAGAACAACAGTGCTCAGCACATCCTTAAGGCCGAAGCATCCTCGGCACAGGAGACCAAAGAAGATAAGACCGAAGCAGCCAGCTGTAGCCAGGCAAGCCAGCGCCAGCAGGGAGAGGCCAGGAATATCTCCCCCGGCGCTCCAAAAATCAGTCCCCATGTTCTGCAATGCCCCAGCTTATGCAAGATAAACACAGCCAGAGCACAAGCTGCCCACAGCCGAGAGCCAGCCCCATACTCTACATTTGCCACAAGCCATCGCAAGGATAAGCACAACCAAATAGCAGACATTCCACAGCCAGGAACCATCCCCATAGCTCTTTCCTCAGTCCCAACCAATAGCATAGCACCTTCGGCCAGAGGCCAGAAGGTGGGATTAGAGCCACGGTCGTGAGGAGCAGAAGGAGCTGAAGAAGAGAAGGCTGCGGCAAAGAGGACAAGCCAGGACCAGCGAGGACAAGGGAGCAAGAAGCAAGTCAACGGAACCACTACGAGGCAAGGACTTCCACATCGGCAAAAAGAGGCAAGCTGCATCTTCGTCCCCGACAGCGACAACGTGGAACCACCCCTGTGGTCCCCATCGACCCAACTTTCCTTCTTCAGTCCGACAGCCCAACAAGTAGGTTTCTACTTTCCCCTTGCTACCTCCTTTCTTTCTTCTTTGGGATCATTCGAGCCAAACCACACCGAGAAAAAAAGCCATCACCATACCAACAGCTACTCCATAGCCACAGTCAAACACATCACCCGAACAATAGCATCAGGACTCAAAGCCTTAAGGTATACCATTGACTACGGTAGCATAAAGCAAGTAATGAAAAATAGGACTAGTAAATAAAATGCATGAAAGATGAGTAGAGAAAAGGGAGCTAGTGCAGTGGTTATCTCAGTGTTGGTTCACCGCTGTCCGACCCCCTAGCACAGTAGCCGACGCAGCCAGGAGTCGTGGGACTTAAGCCACCGCAAAGCCAATCATCAAGCCATGCGAGCTCCGGCTTAGATCCAGCCATGGGAGCACCGGGTAAGTGTAGATCCACCGTGGAAGGTCCGCTCTAGACCGGATCCGCCCAGATCCGAGCCAAAGAGGAGGGCGCCATGGCGGGTGAGAGAGAGAAAGGAGTAGTGAGGGAGGAGGCGACGCAGTGAGGCGGCGTGGTGTAGAGGAGCCAGGAGGAGGCGCGGTATGGAGGCACCGACGGAGGAGGCGGCGCGGTGTGGAGGAGCCAGGAGGAGGCGCGGAGCCATGATGAGGAGGTGGGAAGGCGCGGTGAGGAGATTGGGTGAGAGGGAGTGGAGTAGTGTAGTAGAGTAGAAGGAGTTAGGGGGGTAGGAAGAAGAGGGAGAGGTGCCACGGTGGGAAGCAGTGGAGAGGCGGCACGGTGAGGAGGCGTGGAAAGGAGGTGCAGTTAGAGGCGGCGGAGGATTTGAGGGCGGAGGAAAAGAAAAGAGAGAGAGAGGGAGGCGTCGGTGGGAGAAGAGGCGGAGGAAAAGAAAAGAGAGAGAGAGGGAGGCGTCGGTGGGAGGAGAAAAAGAGGGCACGAGGCAGAGAGGCGCCGGTGGGAGGAGAAAAAGAGGGCAGGCAGAGAGGCGTCGGTGGGAGGATGAAAGGAGGAGGCGAGGAGCCACGGTGGGCCGAAGCCAACGAGCTGCCGCGCGTGCATATAGGGCCGAAAGGCCCAGTAAAATGTGAAGAAGTCAATTTTTAGCAATTATCTCTAGTATTGCTTGTAGCACTTTCTTTAATCAGCAAATAAGTAAACCTGTTCGAAAAATCCATAAATAGGATTAGAGAGGTCGCGCTATTAGAGATAGATTTTAGATTGGGAGGGAAATTATTTCTCTATTTAACCCCCTTTCTAAAATTTGTAGCTGTAAATATTTATTTTTAAGTTTAGTATAAATTCTGCAGAATTCGAGCCATCGCCAGTCGAGGGAGCAAATTCGAGTTTTGATTATTCTGAATTACCCCACATCTCAGGCAAGGACATTCTTCGATCATGCACGTAGTTATGTTAAAAATATGTGTATTTCCAACAAGAGTAAGAATTTTATTTAAATGCATGAAAACACTTGTTTTAAAAAGAAATCCGAGAATGAAGATGTTATGATGTTATGATGAGTAAGATGAGAAAAGAAAAGAGGAGAAAAAGAAAGAGAGAAAGTAAGGAAAGAGATGTTCACTTGTGGTACTGCTGAGAAGAGGAGCAGGCCCACAAGCAGAGATGTATTTGGTGGGTAAAGAGGTTCAGGGAAAGGATGCAGAGAGACCAGACGGACCTCTTTACATAGGGCTATGATGTAAGGATTTATCCCGTTTTCACTCGGATAGGGAACCGTACTTATCGTGCCAACCAATTTCCCGTTTTGGACGGGCAGAAATTAGTATCCCGTTACGTTAACCAGTCCACCACAAAGGGTAAGTATTTATGTGTGAGTAAGAGATGGATGAAGCTCAGGACCAGTAACGCAAGTCTGGAAGTGAGTAAGTCCCAGGCGCTATATGCGTTAGGTGGAGTGTTGGGCCGGGAGCCGGTCCAACCAAACACTATTAGAAGTCGGTGGAGCCCAAGTGAGCGACTTGGTACACCGATGGAAAATAGATGGGCTGGTGGCTGGAATAACGTAACCGGAGAAAGGTTCTGTACTCTGAACTGGATTCCATACCTAAGGCAGTGTGGAAGAACTGAGTTAAGAAGGTTCAGAGCAGCTTTGGGTACAGTGGTACAAGCCTACGCAGTGCTGTTAAAATCATGAATTCATGCCAGTTCACTGGAATGTGGACTACGGTGATCACTCGGGATCGTACTTTATTGGGTGAAAAATAGAAATCATTTGAGAATTAAAAATGCAAGAATGGATATTTTGTAAGATTAATTTCAGAATTTAGAAGCTAAAATTTGGACTAAGGACATGAGACATATCAGTGCATTCTTTGCTATTATGCTTGCTGAGTACTGTGGTACTCACCCTTGCTATTAACCTCCTTTGTTAGACACCAATCCGCTCGAGGAGTCTTACGAGCAGGATGAAGGGGAAACAGGTTACGCCGAGTCGACCGGAGAAGAGGAGGGAGATTACGAGGATCCAGGCGAGGTGGACCCCGTATACTTCAGCTGGGACGAGTAGGAGTTCTAGAGGAGTGGGCAGAGGAGCCCTGGGGTATTAGTTTTGCTTTTGTTAGTAAGTGGTACTTTCGCAATACCAGATTGTAGGTCATGTGGCCATTGATGTAATAAAATCTACAGTGTCTATGTTATTGTTCTGATGTGCAACTCTGGTAAAGGCTTACCATTTGCCGGAGCAGTGTTCTACTGATCAGGCAAATAGTAATCCGTTTGTCCCATGTGGTTATCCGGATGGATAATAATGCGTGGTGCGTCACATTAAGGGTACATTTGGATTATAGTAGTAGTCTCTTATTTGTCGGTAGACCATAACCTGACTATGCAAACAAAATAAGTTACTCCTAACCGTCCAATGGGCCGGGCCAACTTGTCTGCCCGAGGTATAGCCTGTTGGTCTAATCTGGATATAACATGATATAAATAATAATATAATCTAAATATATCACGATATGAATAATAAATGGACCTTGCTAGCTTGGTCTAATTGGATGTGCTGTGCTTGAGCTGGTATCTCGGCATGGTACGCACAGAACCGTGTTGAGGCACTTCACGTTATTTACCCCCAAATACTCATAGAAGTTTAGGTTTGCTCAAAAGAGTGTGGTAACTTTTCTGTGGTATTACAATAAAATTACTTGCAGATTATAGTAAAATTACTTGTATTATGGTTATTGCACTCTTCTGAGCGTGGACGGGTGACTTGGTAGTAAAATTACTTATGATTGGTGGTAAAATTACTTGTGACTAGTAGTAAAAATTCTTACAACTGATAGTAAAATTATTTGCGACTGATAGTAAAATTATTTGCGGTTGATAGCAAAATTATTTGTGATTGACAATAAACTTACTTACGACTTGTGGGCGGCAACTGCGGCTGTTGGCGAGCAGCGCTGGACCGAGTCACCGTGTTCAACGGGCCATCAGTGGCTTGTTGGGTTAAGCGTATCTAGACCGACCCGGCATGCCCTGATCTCCATACGTAGGCCAGAGGACAGGCACATGGACTGATAACTTATTCGGACAAGCAATACTAGATCTAATTAGGTCGTGTTTAGAGATGGCAATGGGTACCCGAAACCCGATACCCGGTGGGTTTTTTACTCTATTAGGGCATGGTCTGAGTCAATTTCCTAACCCATGGGTCTTTTAATGGGCAAAAAGCCCAACCCATCGGGTCTGCTGGGTTCGGATACGTTCCTATAGTACCCAAACCCGTAAACCCATGGGTAATATAAACCCGATCCATAGGAGTTATAAACCTAGGCTCTCAAGCAAACAAGCCCAGCCCAACCCAGCACATAGCAGCCCATTAGCCCCAATGCC
Organism: Dendrocalamus latiflorus; assembly: GCA_017311315.1. NCBI lineage: Eukaryota > Viridiplantae > Streptophyta > Magnoliopsida > Poales > Poaceae > Dendrocalamus > Dendrocalamus latiflorus. The sequence continues at coordinate 13,016,914 of CM029627.1, forward strand.
CCATAGTAAACCAGCCCAGCCCATCTCTAGTATAACCCTAGCACTCAGACTCACTCGGTCAATCAGTCACTACTCACTCCTCCCCACCCCGATTCAACAGCTGCCGCAGCGGCGGCGCATCTCGCGCTCCGCTCTCGGTCTCCGGCTCTTGCTCTCCACGCTCGCCCTCCCGTCCTGCTCCTGCTCCCGCCACTCTCGCCGCACGCTCGCCCTCCTGCACGCCCTCGCCGTCCCCGCTCATATGCTATGCCAGTGAACTATGAACTGAGAATTGATGGAGTGAACTAGTGATGTGCATTATGGATTTGTCGTTGCTTGTTTCGTGCATAGTGGCATATAAATTGAACTTATTGTTAACTTGCTAAGCACTGCACTGTCTGCAATCTGCACAGCTGTTGTCGGGCACGGGCGACCCGTGGGTACCCGTTACCCGAGTGAGCATGGGTCTGGGAAAAAATCTGCACCCGTCACGGGCATGATTTTTTAGCGGGCACATCCAACTTTCATGGGCACGGGTTTGGGATAGCAAAACCCAGCGGATTTGTGCCCGTTGCCATCTTTAGTCGTGTTCTATCTGAACCTATATCATACAGTGCCAAATGGCTCATTTGGCCTGATCTGCTCTTAGCTACTAAGCTTGAACAATAAACAAAAAAAATCTACTGTTTAAATTATGGCCAAATTTTAGCATGCTACCAACATTATTTCGTAGCGTGCTGCACTTTTCCGGATACCACTTCATACCGCTGGTTCGTACCCAGAGGGCCTCAAAGTGCAAGGTTGAAAAACCAGGGGTCCAAGTGCACAAAACTACCTAAAGCCCCAACCACCCTAAGCATCTGTGTTCGCGTTTCTTTGCGCTCTCACACTGCCCCTTCCCCTCCCTCAGATCCGACCCCCCTCGCGTCGCCGCCCGCCTCCGGTGCACGGAACCCTAGCCTTAGTAGCTCTATAGTGGATTCGCCGGAGCCCGCGCGAGGAAATGGAGGCGGCGCTGGAGGCGGCGAGCGCCAAGGACACCAAGGAGCGGCTGGCCGGGGTGGAGCGGCTGCACGAGGCGCTGGAGGCGGTGGCGCGGCGGGGGCTCACGGCGGCGGAGGTCACGGCGCTGGTGGACACCTGTGTGGATCTGACGCGGGACGCCAATTTCCGCGTCGCGCAGGGCGGGCTGCAGGCGCTCTCCGCCGCCGCCGTGGTCGCCGGGGACCACTTTAAGATCCACCTGAACGCCCTCGTCCCCGCCGCCGTCGAGCGCCTCGGCGACGGCAAGCAGCCCGTCCGCGAGGCCGCGCGGCAGCTCCTCATCACCCTCATGGAGGTCCGCTCCCTTCGTTTGTGATCTCATTTGTTAGTTAATCTCTTCGGGGGGAATGTGTGTGCTTTGGAAGTTGGCTGGAGTTGCAAATTTGAGTTAGAGTACGAGCAGGAGCACATTTTAGATTCAGGGCTTGTTTTGGGTAGTTCGGGCGGAGCATTGGAGACGTGGAGTTGCAGAGCTGAGCTGAAGTGAGAAATCTGAAGTTCTATTTGGTGCATCATAATGGATTGATAAACACAATATCAAAATTGATCAATAGACTAACTTTTGCGGCCCTTGAGCCCGAATACTGTTCCAAGTTGAATTTTCAGGGGAGTATCTTACTTTTGTTTTGGGTGAAATTTGGTTGTTGCTCCAGGAGCAAATATAAAATTTGGGATTCAAGTAAAGTTTTTTTTAAATGCTTCCTCATATGCGGTTCGGTGTTGACTCGTCTGTTTTGAGATAAGATGATTACAGTCAGATATGCTGCTGGTAGACATGTAAAGATTTATCTTTTGTGGTGTCGAAATATATAATGTGCCTTAGTGCTGTGAATTTCATAGCATTTTCTGAATGCTTGATATTTGAAATGTAAATACGTGATGCCTTTCCTATGTTGCATGTCAGTGTTGATTTGTACAATGCTAATTTCCAATTATTAAACAATATTTACACGTCTACTTCATCCGATGGCAATCAAAGTATCAAGACAAACACGTTTGCTTTGTTCTCATGTATTTGGATTATTAGCGGGTGATCTTTTGATTTTATCCATATCTCAGGTTTCTTCACCAACAATCATTGTCGAAAGAGCTGGAAGTTATGCATGGGCTCATAAGAGCTGGAGGGTTCGGGAAGAGTTTGTACGTACAGTGGCAATTGCAGTTGGGCTTTTTGCTTCTACAGAACTCCTCTTGCAACGAGTTTTGCTATCACCTGTAAGTCTAGGCTTTGAGATGGTTATTATTTTAGGTGCATGGTTCCAACTTTTTTCATTACATAGATGGATACACTAAGATTTTCTGGCTTTACAGGTCTTGCAATTGATGAATGATTCGAACCAAAGCGTTAGAGAAGCTGCTATCTCTTGTATTGAGGTTAACTGACTTCATCCCATATATACCTACTTCAGTTGATGCTTTTCACTTTTTCCCCACTCATATTCCTTTTGATTTCTATTTGACTGCATGTTCAACATTTCTCTTTTAACACCTTCATCTTGTTCAACTTTTCTCTTTTGGCATCTTCATCTTGTTCAACTTCTCAGTAGTTCCATAGTTCCATCCCATTTTTGCAAACTGGAGATGCTGAATCTTTCCTTTACAACTTCTAGTTGCTTTCCTTTAATCCCTTAGTTTCATCAATTTTTGTCTGTTTTATGCATTACCTTTCTGCTTTTGTTTAACTAGTTTGTTCCATGTTTTGAAGCTGGAGGTGTAACTAGTAGCAATTGGTCACACTGATTAATTGGGGCATGTACCCATTATCTAGGTGGTGTAAAATTATATGGTAATCCTAATATCAGTATTTTCACTACAGGAGATGTACAAGCACATGGGATCTCAGTTCCATGAAGAGTTGCAGCGTCATAATCTGCCTCCATACATGGTAATATGTTTGGTCATCTAGTTTATGACAGTTGTTCTTACTTGCTAGAAGCTCCTTTTAATATTATAGTACCACTTTTAGTAAATATGGTTACTTTGGACTAGAAGTCCCATACTTTAGATGATTGAACTCTTACATGTCCATGTTTTTAAAGGTCTACAAAGCAGCACACCTAGATTATCTTACTTTGTATTGTTTAATGTTTGCAGCTAAAAGAAATAAAATCAAGGTTGGATAAAATAGAACCAAAGGTTCCTTCATCTGATGGTACTGTAATGCATTATAAAGTTGTGGAATCTAGATCTGTTAGTGCTAATCCGAAAAGGGGCAGCCCGAGGACAAAAAGCATACCGAGGGAAAGTACATTATTTGGAGGTAAGTTCTATATTTCCGGCGAAAAGTTCGCACATAAGCATTGAATATATTTGCACTCAACTATAGGGGAAAGCCAGGACATTATTTCTTCACAACTGCAATTTGTGAAGGTAAATCTAGTTACTGGTTAGGTACCAAGGGATATCCTTCTTTTTCTTGGTGTGTATCTGGGTTGACATTTGCAAATGCCTCAAATGCTTTCACTGTGTCACGGTAATAGGGTGTAGTCAGCCATGAAGAGGCCTCATGTTCCAAACAGCACCAAGCAGCCTTGTGTTGCTGCTCCCGTTCTCGCGGTTCTGAACTTTGTCAACAAAACTGAATTCCAGTTTTTGAGTTACAGTTACAATATGGGTACTAATAGTGGAATATAATTGTACTGCATAGAACTAAGGCGCTTCAAAGATATTATGACTAGATGAGTTTATAGACCAAATAGGATCTTCTCAATCCATTGGTATGATAGATAATAGTGAAAAATAGCACACATTGTTTTCAAAATTTCACAAGGGCCACTGCATTACACTGTTATGATATTATGTTAAGATCGTTTCCTTCGAAACATACAGTAGATTCTTAATTTGAAAATCTATTGGCAGTCGCTAACTTACTGTACAGGCCATAGGGTACAATGCATGTTTACTACATGTATGTCGGTCCTTATGAAATTATGTTTGGAAATAATCCTTATAGAATGTTCATGAATTCATGATCAAGTAATTGTGAATGCTACATCATTTGAAGATCCATTTCATGTATTGAGATGCATGTGTTTTTTATTCGGGTCAAGTGTTCCTATATTTTTTTCTTCATTTAGTATCTTCTTACTTTTGCTCAATATATAAATTATAATCCTGAGGCCTCTAGTTGAGCTGTCTTGTCTGCCCGAAACTTCTGTCGAGTATGTGACCTATCACAATAAATTGTTATTTTCTGAGAAGTTAGTGGAGTTCTGGCGATATCAGATCTGTTATAATTTCTATCTCAAGTTATGGTTTGATGTGTGTTTTCTGATAGTTGCCAGCTGCCACACATACAGCATGTTTCTCATGTACTGTAATTTGTTGTGTCATGTAAAGGTGACACGGATATAACAGAAAAGCCAGTGGAACCAGTAAGAGTTCACTCAGAGAAAGAATTACTTCGGGAGTTTGAGAAAATCGCAGCTACCCTTGTTCCAGAAAAGGACTGGTCTCTACGTATTGCTGCCATGCGAAGGATTGAAGCCCTGGTCTATGGAGGTTGATGTTCTACACTATATCCTACCCTCCTAGATAATGCTTTATGCAATTATGCTAGTCGATAATTACCTCTGTAGCGAAGATTTTGTCGTATGTCTTGGCTGTGCAGCTTAGAAAATGTTCTTTGAGAGAAAACGGGCCTCATTGCTAGGAAAAGTTTCACCGTCAGTGATTTTCATTGACAACTATGAATCTGACCTAATTGATTTCGAGCACCTGAAATATGCAGTGAAGTGAAATAAATCGAAATTCCATTAGAAAATCAACGGACTATCCTTAATTAGTAACATTTTTTGCGTAGTAATATTGGTTGAATGAAAAGAGCTATTCCTGGTGCAATGTGCAGTTTTGAGGATGTAGCCTACTATTTTGAAAGGCCTTCTTCATTTGACTAAAATAAAGGAAAAAATGTATCACAGTCCAATTACAACATAATATACATTAGGGGAATTTGAGAAATTTGTCAGTCTGAACCTTCATCTGTCATTCATTGTTAATAAATTACCCCTTGCTGTTGTATGCTTAGTTTTAAAAAGGTTGTGTTTCTGTTTTGTCAGGTGCTATTGATTATCCATCATTTCTTATGCTCTTGAAGCAGCTGGTACCTCCATTGTCCACTCAGCTGTCTGATCGACGGTCTAGCATTGTAAAACAGGTATTCTTGTTTACCTATTAATCCTTATTTTGATAAGTACAGAATTGATTATTTCCAAAATTGTTCTATTCCCCTATTTTGTTGTCCAGGATGAGTTGAATACTTGACAGAATGAATATTTTCAAGGCGTGAACTTCCTCACTCTCTTGTTTTTATGCCCAGGCATGTCATCTACTTAATGTACTATCCAAAGAACTCCTTGGTGACTTTGAGCCATGCGCTGAACTATTTATTCCGGTAATTGTACGAGCATTTTTTCTATTATTCCTTCTATTGTTTGAATAAACCTAACATTGTGAAATTTTCAGATGCTTTTTAAGCTTGTTGTCATAACTGTGCTTGTCATTGCTGAATCTGCAGACACCTGCATAAAAACTGTAAGAAGGCTATGTATTTTTCCAATAGCTTTGTACTTCATGGATGCCATTTATTTCCTCTCTTTGCTGACATGGAATATCTTGCAGACCCTGCGGAACTGCAAGGTTTCACGAATTCTTCCTCGCATAGCTGACACAGCAAAGAATGACCGAAGTGCTGTCCTCCGTGCTAGGCACGTATGTTTCACGTTGTTCAGTGTTCATGTGTCTTCAAGCTAATTAAACTTACTTTCTACTGTACTAGGTGCTGTGAGTACGTGCTTCTAATACTGGAGTATTGGGCTGATGCCCCAGAAATACAACGCTCAGCTGATTTGTACGAAGACCTAATAAAGTGCTGTGTAGCAGATGCAATTAGTGAGGTAGGATCTGTTTGCTGACCTATGGTGCATACAATAGCTTGTTCAGTTCCATTTACATTTTAAAATTGAGGCAGTTATATACAAATTCAATATTTCACACCATGATATATTATTATATATTTTATTTATATTGTGTATATTTCTTTTATATTGTGTGAAGTAAAAGAAGAAAAGGTCTAGACTCTGTCATGACGGAATCTAAGACAAGAACCTAACAGAAAAATAGAAAAATGATTCTAGACTGTTAATGTCTTGGCTCTAGAAGGAAATCGCGTGCAAGTAAACTAACATCTTTCGTTCGGCAACCCCACCTCACTTCACTTAACAGAAAGGGGGCCCTATTGAGAATTTATAGCATCGCATAACAGAAAATCGATTTACAAGCTACTGATTCTCTGACTACCAATTTTCAGGTCTGTGCTTCAGTTAGGGTTAAAGGTTTAGTGTGGGCTTAAATTATCCCATTACTTCCTCTATCTCTTTCTAAAGGGATTAGAACGTAGACTGACTACTACAAGAAAGGGTACAAGGTATAGATAGAAATAGGGGTACTTATGGACCAAGGTAACTGATGCAAAAACGGATTACCCGTACTCCTTGATAACTCCTTTTTTTCTGCCCAATCTAGCAACCCACGGAGCGGTAGACAACCGAGGAAACAAACACTATGACTATTCATTATCCTTTAGAATTGAACCCACTTAGGCTGGTTCATTCAACCATTGTTGTTCCATTCTTCTTCTACGAGAAGTGAAAGAGGCTGTGTCATAACGATTGCAATGCTGATAGTCATCCGTCTTATCCGTCAACTTAAGCAGACTAGTGGTAGTCGAATGAATAGCAATCCATAAAGCCAATACAAATCTAATATTTCACACCATGACACGCACACACACACTTCTCTCTGCACGTGGCATGCTAGGTTGCACTCTGTTTGCAAATATGCATATGAAACAATTGAATCCAGTTGGAAATATTTTGGGTTGCTCGGGATGACAATGTTGCTTTCTGTCCATAATGTGAATAAAGAAATACAGTAATCTGATGCTCAGAAATCAGTTAAATTATGAGGGTTCCTACTTCATACGAAGTGGCTTCAATTTTTTTTTCTCCCACCACCCTCACATGTCACCAAAAACAGTTGTGGAGAGAACTATGTGGTAAATGAAAAGCTGTGGAGAGAACAATGCGGCAAATGACAAGTCCATATGCTGAGTTCATGTTTTACATAGTTAATAGATGTTGTTTTACCTGCTTATTGGTTATTTGAGGATGTAATTGTTAAAATTACAAATAATTTTGGAGTTCTCTGTGTTACTGCTATTGTTGAAGCATCAACTTTTTTGGGATCATTGTGGTTCGGTCCATATTCATTTTGATTCTTTTGTTTTTCATGGGATCATTGTGGTTCGGTCCATATTCATTTTGATTACTTTTGTTTTTCATGTCATTTTGGCAACTCTAGGTCCGTGCAACTGCAAGAACTTGCTATAGAATGTTTGCAAAGACGTGGCCTGAACGCTCACGTCGGCTTTTCATGTCATTTGATCCTGCTATACAGAGGGTACTCCATTCTGGTTTTCTTTTTGTATTTTTCACCTCTTGCAATCTTTTTTCAGAGAAACACACCCCTACATTGTAATGTGTAATTGGAAATAATGCAGATAATAAATGATGAAGATGGTGGTGTGCACAAACGGTATGCTTCTCCCTCTCTGCGTGAGAGGGTTGTGCAGCCATCTCGTGCTTCATCTAATGCAAGTGGTACACATATACCTGGATATGGCACTTCAGCTATTGTTGCAATGGACAAGAGTGCGGCTATTTCTTCAGATTCATCTCTTTCATCGAGCAACCTTCGTTTATCACAGTCAAAGACAATTGGCAGAAGTTCTGAAAGAAGCCTAGAGAGTGTGCTTAACTCAAGCAAAGAAAAGGTTTCTGCCATTGAAAGTTTGCTGAAAGGTGTAAGCATATCAGATAGGCAAAATTGCTCAGTTGCACGCTCAACAAGTTTGGATCTTGGTATTCTTTAAACCGCTTAGTTGTAAATTGCTATTAAGAAACTTAATACTCTTTCATAGTGTATTTCTTAGTCATTTACTGAGAACATTTTCATTTCTACTTTTTCTATTATACTATAGAAACTTCAATTTCTTATTTCCTTTTAATCCTAGTGCAGGAGTTGACCCTCCATCGTCTCGTGATCCTCCTGTTCCGCTTGCAGCACCAGCTTCAAATCATCTGTCCTTGCAGAACTCAGCACTATTGGATTCATCCCTTCCTAGCATCACAGGTGAAAGTACAAAAAATGGAGGTTCCCGCTTATTGGATACAATGACAACACAGTTGGCCACCAAAGAGCGATCGAGATCACCATATTTGAGTAATCTGTCATCTGAGTCCATGTCAGGCTTATCACTGCCTTATTTGAGAAGATCGGATAGGCTTCAAGACGGAGGCCGCATGGACGAGAGTAATGATATCAGGTCAACTAGGCGATTTCCTCAAATGCACATGGAGAAAAACTATGTTGATATGCCTTATAGGGATGCCGCTCACAGAGATTCACATAATAGCCATGTCCCGAATTTCCAGAGACCTCTCCTAAGGAAGCAAGTAATGTCAAGGGCTTCCGCAAGTGGCAGGCACAGCTTTGATGATAGCCAAGTAGTGTCTGGTGATGTGTCTGGATGTACAGATGCTCTGGCTTCTCTAAATGATGCACTTTCTGAGGGTCTAAGTCCTAGTTCAGACTGGGTAGCAAGAGTCTCAGCTTTTGATTTTATTCGTAATTTAGTGCAACAAGGTCAGAAAGGTTTTCAAGAAATTACCCAAAATTTTGAAAAGGTCATGAAGCTGTTTTTCCGTCATTTGGATGATCCTCATCATAAGGTTGCGCAAGCAGCTTTCTCTACACTTGCAGAGATTATTCCAGCTTGCAAGAAGCCATTTGAGAGTTACGTCGAAAGAATTTTGCCCTATGTCTTTTCCCGGCTTATTGATCCAAAAGAGTTGGTAAAAAAACCATGTTCGTCGACCTTGGAGATTGTTGGTCGAACATATGCTATTGATATGTTGCTACCTGCCCTAGTACGCTCACTAGACGAACAGAGGTCCCCAAAGGCAAAATTGGCTGTTCTTGAATTTGCAAATAAATCGTTCAGCAAGTACACTGTAGATTCTGAAGGTTATAGTAACAGTGGCTTCCTTAAACTATGGCTTTCAAAATTGGCACCTTTAGTAAATGAAAAGAATGCAAAATTGAAGGAGGCATCTATTTCTGGTATCATATCTGTTTATTCTCACTTTGATTCTACAGCAGTGCTAAACTTTATTCTAAGTTTGTCGGTTGAAGAGCAAAACCTCTTGAGGCGAGCCCTGAAGCAATACACACCTCGTATTGAGGTTGATCTGGTGAACTATTTGCAGAGCAAGAAAGAGCGTCCCCGTCCGAAAATCTACGACCAAGCAGATTTTGGAACTTCTTCCGAAGATGGTTATGCACTGACATCAAAGAAGAACTATCCTTTAGGGCGGTATTCTTCTAGTTCCCTTGATGCTGAAGTGGGGAAGAAGATGAATACAGTGCAAGAGTTTGCCCTGCATATTGCCCCTATGGGTCGAACAACTTCTGATATGAGCATATATCATACTAATCAAAACTTGGAACTGGCCACAGGAACTGAAGTTCTTTTAAATAGAAGTAGAGAATCAAAGAACAATTCTAGTTCAGTTGTGGAGGCTGCTCGTTCTTGGACAAACTATCCTGAGAAAACTGATGCCTCCTTAGATGGTGAAACTGCCACCAGTACTCCTCGCTTAGATTTGAGCCGGCATCTCACTTCTGATGGGCATAATGCTGTTGGTTCAACTACTGAAGAAAGCGTTCAAGAGGGAGATATGGCTGTAAATCCTAGTTCTATAAAGACCAACCTACATGCTGACTACAGGCTGAGCATACCACAACTTCTTCATCAGGTACTAATGAAAAATTCTTTCATTGTCATTAATTGTGTGCTAATGGTGCTGTTGTGTTTTTCTTCCCTAAAATCTATGTCAAGGACTTTAATTTATTTTTCTCAACATTTTAGATAAGCAATGATACTGAAGTTTCAAGCTTGGAAAAGCGAGAATCATTACAACAGTTGGTTAAAGCTTCCCTCGATGATGACAGCTCCATCTGGTCAAAGGTTTGCTATTTGATTATTTTACAAAGTGTTCCTTAAGTTAACCCCTTCCCCCTTCCTTTTCTTAGTTTTGTGATTTTGTCTGTTCTCCTGGACCATCTTCTGTTAAAGTTCATGAATAAATGTTTGCATTTTTTACAGTTTTGCTTGTGGCTTAGATCTCTGAAGGCAATGTTTGCTTGTAAAACTAAGAGTTTTTTTTAATTCATTTGCGATGTAAAAGCAATTTGGGTTTGGTAATAGTTTTTTTAATTCATTTGCGATGTAAAAAGAATTTGGGTTAGGTGAACATATTCGGTCAATCTCCATACTGGCACTTGATCTGGTTCTGTTCTACAAAGTACAAACCCATCTGTCCAATACTCCAATTGCTTGTTTGCCAACAGAGTTTGGTCTCTTGTCAAAAGCAGCAATTTCTTTTTTCTCCCTAACAATAAAGGAAGAAACCTCAGTTATAGCGCACAGCTTGGAGCCAAGCAAAACTTCCTCCTTTGGAGCCAAGCAAAACTTCCTCCTTTGTGTCCTTAGCAACAGGTAGCTCTGCAATGGCTGAGACTTGGTGGACAAATCTGGTTAATTTGCCATTGCAGGAGAGTGATGAATGCCTTACATGTTGTGAGGGTGGCACCAAGGTTCCAAATCCTGCTACCGGGGTAAATCCCGCCGGGAGCCCGGTACCGGTTACTGGTTGGTAACCGAAAAAAGGGTCAAATTTCACACGTCAAAATTTGAATTTGAAATCGGTAACCGGAAAAACCGGCCGGTAACCGCCTAAAAAACCAGAGAAAAACCGGAAAAACCTGGTTTTTCAAATTTGAAATTGAAAATTCCTAACACATTCATGGTAAAAAGTATGAAGTTGAGCACAGAAGATGCATGGATCTTCCCAATACATTCTATTAGTGTTAAACAATGTAAACATCATTAGAGAAGCTAACTTTTACATTCAAAATTTGAAGATTCCTAATACATTCATGGCAAAAAGCATGAAGTCAAGCACGGGAGGTACATGCATTTTCCTAATACATTCCATTAGTGTTAAACAATGTAAGTATTATTAGGGAAACTAACTTTTACATTCAAAATTTGAAAATTCCTAATACATTCATGGCAAAAAGTATGAAGTCAAGCACGAAAAGTGCATGTATCTTCTTAATATATTCTATTAGTGTTAAACAATGTAAATATCATTAGAGAAATAAATTTTTACATTTAAAAGTTTAAATTTAAATTAAATAAAAAACTGGCGGTTTTTTTCCCAGTCGGCACCGGTAAAACCGGTTACCAGCGGTAACCGGCCGGTTACCACCGGTATTTGGAACCTTGGGTGGCACAAAGAGAGAAGAGGAGAGTAATATGGATATGAAGGAACTGTTGGGTTGCTTGTGTGAACTCATCTTTACTTGTATTGGTGTAGGATGGGGCTCTGGGATCATGGGATATTCTGTAATAGTTGGTGTGAAAAAGGGTTTAGGTGGACGGCATTGTCATGCAATTCTAGAATGCCCATTATGTGCATTCATGTTATTACACATTTACACGTAATGGTCGAAAAGTTGAAACTTCATTGGACCTTGATCGGCTATTGCTAGAGTCTTTGGATCTCGGCAGCCTATCTGGTTATGGAACTACAGAAGGGAGGTTTGCAGGCCTCAACTAGTCTACATTGGACCTTGCCATAAGTCGTGTGACCTCGGCTGATCACTGCTGAGGGGCTGAATATCATCCTATTTATCTTGACCTTCATTTTGGTCTATTTGGCAACCACCCATTCAGCCATCCAAACAAGTTGATTTGCAAGCATTAATTCAAGGATGATCTGTCTATTGCACCAATCCATCCAAGAAGAGTTGCTATGAGAAACCAAAATGCCTGGTTTTGAAAGAATTTGTTTTTTTTCTAAAGCATACTTGCTAAATTCCCAGTGAAACTTGAAGAGAAAAAAAATGAATGAGGGGGTTGCATTTCTACTATCTTTAATTCTTTAAGCTCAGTTACACATGCAATTGCCACTAGAGCATAATACATTACTTTTTTCTACTAGTCTATTTTCTTTTTTTTCTCTTTGCATAGCTGTATGAAATCACTATTTTATGACCATTCGTTGTACGGGAGGTGTTAAATTACATAGATTACATATAAGGTAAACTAGAACCAAAAAATTTCAATCTATTCTGTTTGCATTCTAATGCCAGCCCTTTGATTTTCAAACAGTACTTCAATCAAATCTTAACGGCTGTGCTTGAGGTGCTGGATGACTCTGATCCGTCTACAAGGGAGGTTGCTCTATCTTTAATTGCAGAGATGCTCAACAATCAGGTCTGGTATCCACAGTTTGTGCACATGAACGAGATTATGTTAGTTAATTGACTCTCCTTTTTATTACTAATTATTATTTTGCTCTCAGAAAGATGCTATGGAAGCATCTATTGAGATTGTTCTTGAAAAAGTCCTGCATGTGACCAAAGATGTGGTGGCAAAGGTATACCTACCTTCATTTTCCCCATTATACCTGTATACTTGTTCTTTCTTTGTGTTAATATTCCTTATGGCTGTGCAGATTTCGAATGAGGCAAACCAATATTTAAGTGTTCTGTTGGCAAAATATGATCCTTTCAGATGTCTTGCTGTATGTACAAATCATCTCTTATATATCACTGCTACTTCCCGTTCTACTTGGTGTAATTGACTATACTTTGATTTTCATGTTCTTTGGTTCTACTACAGGTTATAGTACCTCTATTGGTCAGTGATGATGAAAAGACACTTGTTGTGTGTATCAACTGTTTGACAAAGGTATCTCATATGTGCAGTCTTTTTTTTTTCTGATTACTGTCCGAGCATTTCCCACTAGCTTTGAATGGCATAACATAAACTTCATGGTGATTTAATGAAGAACTGCCTATGTTGTGTACATCTTTGATTTTATGCAGAGAGCATCCATTGATAGTATATAATCTCCACTGAATGCTGAGGTGACAACATTGCTTAGTTTTACGTGGACTCCACAGTGTCTGTCCTACCAGTTGTCTTTGCTGCACCAAAAACCAATATATTACACTTATTTCATTTTAGGTTTCCTAGTCACTTGCGTCAGTGTCATTTCCTGTCGTAACCCTATTGCAATCATTGCTTGGGAGCTTTGGCCGCTATTGATGTTAAGCTGACTGCGAACAATCTGAACTGTTGCAGTGCTCAACGCTACAGCTTGCTGGATTGTAGACACCCCTCACTTGAATTTATTTTGACTTGTGATTTGAGTATATATGACACTCGGTTGAGTGTATATAACACCTACTAATTGGAGGCCAATGAACTAATCATGAGTTTGAAAATCATGTTAGTCGAAAATCAACTTATAACTCTTCATGTTAGTTGTAGAGTGGTTCTGGCTTATTAGAAGTGAATACATTAAAAACGTCTTGCCATTTTTGACTGCTGGTTTTCTTCTGATTATCTTGCAGCTTGTTGGGCGCCTTTCCCAGGAGGAATTGATGAATCAATTGCCAACATTTTTGCCAGCATTGTTCGATGCTTTTAGTAACCAAAGCCCAGATGTTCGAAAGGTGGGTGCTACTGTCCTATAAATATTTTCATGTTAGAATTGCTTTCTTTAAATTTTCGTAGTCTCACTCTATCTCGTAAGTTTGGGAGCTATGAGGGTTTTGTAAAGGTTGGCATTGTAGAAGCCATGATCCATGGTTCATGTTCCAGTTAGACTATGGAGTATAGTATGGGCATTCAGCCTGTCGGTGGAATAGGAGCAGGGAAAGAAGTGCAGGTGTAATGGTATCATGCCAGTTCGCTAAAATTAAAGAGATTCATACATTACATTAGGAATAACAGTATACCACTTCGAGATTCCAATTTCCTGTGGTTCCTGAATATGAAGTCACTTAGAAAACTACTATATTTGCTTCCTGCATTCTATTCTAGGTGTCACTTTGCGCTTGCCAACTGAAATGTGTTGATGATAATATGTGATCTCTTATGCTGATCTGGAACATCCCAAGTCCTACATTATGTTAAATACGAAAATGAAGATTAGTATAAAGCTGATTCAGGATGAAGTGTGTTACGTTTTTCCCTAGTTTTGTGTACTTTCTATTTTTATGTTTCTGCATTCTAGTTGATTCTATGTGCATGCATTCTAGTTGATTCAATGAAGCTTGTATAAAACTGCCATATCTATTCAATGAAGCTTGTATAAAACTGCCATATCAATGAAGCTTGTATAAAACTGCCATATCAATGAAGCTTGTATAAAACTGCCATATCTAGTTTGTTTACTGCTACTTCATATTTATTCTTTTGGATTAACAATCAGCTCTGTTGATATGTAGGCTCCTAGCTTAAGAACTTTGGATACTTTATTATAGCACCTCATATTAAATATGTGGATATACACAAACATATTCTTTTGCCATGTTCCCTGGAAGTGCTTGCCTACGATTCTTTCGACTTTGCTTTACGATTCTTTTGACTTTGCTTTCTAGTTATTTTATGTGCTGCAGTAACTGCACGCAACTCTTTACAACTCTGATCTATGTCATCCCATAGATGAACCTCTCAAAATCCCATGACCATGCTGACTGTCATTTTCATCTACTTTGAATGAATTCCTAATGCATTATCCCAGTAATTCATATCTGATATTATTTACACATTTCTAGACTGTTGTATTCTGCTTGGTGGATATCTACATCTTGCTTGGGAAATCATTTGTTCCATATTTGGAAGGGCTTAGTAGCACGCAGCTGCGCCTAGTAACTATCTACGCAAATCGGATTTCGCAGGCAAGGTCTGGCACTCCAATTGACTCTTAACCAATGAGGGTGTAACATCCCGTTATTATTTGTGTGCTATATGAATATTTGTTTGGCAGGGCTGGGATTTTTTTGGGTTTCATTTATTTGTGTATGTGTATATATAAACAAACGCCTCCATGTATTGGGAGCTCCTGGGTTTTTTTTTCCTTGTGTGATTATGTGTTCTTTTTTGTTAGCGTGGGGAGAGTTTTAATGAGTGTTGTCTTCTTGTACCACTTAGTACTCACACTGTACAAAGAAAGGAAAGTGTAGCTTCATGGAGAAACTGTCAAATTTCTTTTTGGCCCATTTCCCTTTGCTGGATGATGGTGGCACAATAAGGCACATCCACTCTGATGGAATTGTTTGTCGTGAATTCTCAGCTGTCAACCTGATTCCTTTTAATTATTTATTTTTGCCTTGCTTGTCGAGCGTGGGGTCACTTGAAAAACTCCGTTGATGTGCTGGGAGTTCTTGACAACATGGTTTCCGATATTTTCAGACCAAACATGTAAACGCCATGTTAAACTATTGAACGCTGTCAAAATTTACACCTTGTGCACTGAAGTTGTAACTTGTAAGTGAAGATATCTCATTCTGCAGACTCAGCACAGTAGTGCTGTCAAAACAACTTGGACAAAGACGTCAAATAATTTGTCGACAACGAACAATTAGATTCCCATGCCACTGATCTTATGACTCCAGCTTCTCGAGAGGCATAGAAGGAAGCCTAGCCAGCGAAGGTGCCTCCACTTTCCTGTATGCCTACTTGATTGATGGCACCGTTTCAGTAAAAGAGAACCAAGAATTCCAACGGTTGAACGGAGCACAATGCAATATTCCATCAGAAATGCTCAATGGTCCGCCCACCCGCACTGGGAACCGGAACCTGAACCTTTCAAAAATCAAAAGGCGGACTTTAGCCGTCGGGCGCTAGTGCCACGACTAATGACTGATGGCAGTAAACCAGCCAAACCAATGGCGTAAAACCAGTTTTGGTGATGACTGAAAAACGGTGCCGAATTAGCGTTGCGTAGTTGCACTGGTGTAGTTTTCGGCGTTAGTGACGGGCTTTTCGGCAAGACGAATTAGACGGAGATCCATGAAGGACGTGAGAGGAATGTCGATGATGTCAACGCACGCTCGAGCCGAGAAAGCACGGCGCCATGAACGTCCCCCGCCTTTCAACACCGCATGCCGCGACCAAACTTTTCTGGTTGGTGAGTACGGCGACTCACGCAGTCAGGGAGGCTGAATGGTCAAGACAGATAATACTTTCCAATGAATTCTTCACAACGTAGTCCGGCCGACTCACCGGTCCCACTCATATATATGCATATCGGTGCGTGGATGCATAATACGACTGCAAGTAGGTGCCATTTCCAGGGTCAAGAGCGCGGCATCAACTAGCTAGGTGCTCCTACAATGGCCGCGGCCCTGGCTTTCACGGCGCGCCGAGGCGTACCCCAGCTCGTCGCGCCGGCCGAGCTGACGCCACGCGAGCTCAAGCGGCTCTCCGACATCGACGACCAGGACAGCTTCCGGTTCTACCGCTCCGTCATCTACTTCTACCGGGGTTGCCCATCGCGCGCCGGCCACGACGACCCGGCCCGGGTCATCCGTGACGCGCTGGCCGCGGCGCTCGTGCACTACTACCCCATCGCCGGGCGGCTCCGAGAGCTGCCCGGTAGGAAGCTCGTGGTGGATTGCACCGGGGAGGGGGTGTCGTTCGTCGAGGCCGATGCCGACGTCGAGCTGGACGTGTTCCGCGACAAGCTGTGCCCGCCGATCCCTTGCGCTGGCGAGCTCCTGTGCTTGCCGGAGAGCAACTCCGCCAGCGTCGTCGATCGCCCACTACTCTACGTTCAGGTAAGGCATGGGAGCATGGATGCATGGACTTGTGTTTGTTAGGCTTCAAGAAATGCAGGTGTTTAATTGAACAGTTTGTGTTTTGTAATTTGTACTACGTGACACTGTACATGAAGGTGACGAGGTTGAGGTGTGGAGGCTTCGTGTTCGGCATCCAGATCTGCCACAACCTCGTGGACGCGGCGGGGGTCACGCAGTTCTTGCAAGCCGTCGGCGAGCTCGCGCGAGGGATGGAGGCGCCCAGCGTGCGGCCGGTGTGGGCGAGGGAGCTCCTCGACGCGCGCGATCCCCCGCGTGCCACGTACCCCCACCCTGAGTACGAGCTCGCGGCCGACGCGGCCAACGACAAGCTCCGTCCGGGCGACAAGCTTGTGCACCGGGAGTTCCTCTTCGGCCGCGAGGATATCTCCTCGCTGCGGGAGCAGCTCCCGCCGCAGCTGAGGTCCCGTTGCTCCAGGTTCCTGGTCCTGTCGGCGTTCACGTGGCGCTGCCGCACCGTGGCGCTCGGGTACAAGCCCGACGACGAGGTACGGTTCATGTTCGTCATGAACGCCCGCGGGAAGCGCCACCCGCCGCTCCCCAAGGGATTCTACGGGAACGCGCTCACGTTCGGCGTGGCGCGGACGACGGCCGGCGAGCTCTGCTCGGGGCCGCTGAGCCGCTCGGTGGAGCTGATCGCGGCCGCGAAGGCGCGGATCACGGCGGACGACTACGTGCAGTCGGTGGCCGACGCGCTCGTGCTGAGCGGGCGGCCGCGGTTCACGACGGCGCGGACGTACCTGGTGACCGACCTGACGAGGTCGAAGCTGCACGAGGTGGACCTCGGGTGGGGCCGGGCGGTGTTCGGCGGGCCCGCCACGACGACGCTGGCCACGTTCCACATGCCCACGAGGGGCGGCGGGATCACCGTGCCGATGTGCCTGCCGCCACACGCCATGGAGAGGTTCGCAACCGACGTGCGCGCGGGGCTCGCGGCCGCGCGCGCTTCGTGCCGTGGCCGTTCCCGTGCCGTGGCGCCGGCCACGCTGTCCAAGATGTAACATGAGCATTCCCATGGTACGATCCAGAACGTTGAATTTGATCCAGCACAAAGGCTAGCTGCTAATGGGCCAAGACCCGATTCAGTCTAGGCCGAAGTTTTTAGGTGTAATCCTGTTTTGTCCCTTAGTGTAAAGATATACTCCCTTCGTCTAAATTTATAAGATGTATTTTCTCTTAGCACATAAATCAAAGAGATAATAAAAACAGTTAGATTACTCTTAATTATTATCTTTAAGTATTATATTCAATACAAGCATGTAAAAAATAGCAAATAAAATTGCATATTTATTAAGGGTATAAAGTAAACATTACACTAATTTTACATTGAAATATGAAATATAATCTATATTTATGGACAAGACCATTAAAAAATATGACCTATAAACTTAGACGGAGGGAGGATTCGACAAGGCTACCGATGGGCCTAATGCTACAATGGACCTTGTCACTAGAGGTGGAAACAGATCGATTACAAATTAAATAGTGACCTTATCATATTCGTATTTGTATTTTGCAAACGAATACGAATTTGAATCTAATATCTACTCAATTTAGTCAGATTTGAATATCCTCATAACTTATATAGTATGAAGATATCAATGACATTTTATTTTTGTACAGTCATATTTAATCATTTTAATTCATTTCTTTACCAAAGAAACACGAATTAACATGGGTGGCAGTTCGCCCACCCCGGGGTGGCCGATCTCCTCGCCCGGTTCAAGGGCGCCGCCTACGGCGTGGAAGACCTTACGGACGAGCTCGCCACCCATGAGAAGTTGGCAAGCGAGCGGCTCTTCCCTTCCATGCGCAGTTTCTTGCGTGAACTGATCACGGACACAGCGGATAGGGCGAGAGGCGTCAGGTCTCGGCTCGAGTACCTGTCCACCGAGCTGGAGCGTGCCATCGCTGTACTGGACGCACCCGGCAAAGCCGACGCCGTTGCGCGCGTTCCGGGAGACAAGCTCGTTCGTCAGGAGGCCCCTGGTCCTTGGCAGGGATAGGGAGCGCGAGGAGGTGGTCCTGTCAAAGTATCTAGATGATTTGTATTGTGATAAGTATTCTGCTGAGTTGTTTTGAGATATCTAGCTATAGATGACTTTGTTGTAGATAAGTTGTACCGGAAGTTGTAGATAGAATCTGGATTCAACTGCCTCTGTACTCTCTCTGTTGTAATCTCTGCTTCTTGAATTTGCTACAGCCCATCCGGCACGGCAAACCCCTGAGTACTTGTATATACCTGACCGCAGGCCATGTTCAGGTTGCGCATGTTTTGCCATTATACTCTGAATTCCATCTAACTTTACATGGTATCATAGCCTCTCTAATCCTAGCAACCATGACTTCCAGCTCCTCTGCCTTCTCTACTACCTCCGGTGCCCTCTCCTCCGTTGCTGCATCCCAGTCCGTTGGTTTGCTGCCGGCGCCAACCTCTTTTGGCCATCTCATCCACACAAAACTCATATGAGACAATTACCTGGTTTGGAAGGCGCAATTTCTCCCCTATCTCCGAAGTCAACAGTTAGAGGGATATGTTAATGGTACCGAAGTATGCTCTGCACCCATGATCTTGGTCATAACCGAGGCCGATGCGATGCAAACTCTGAATCCGGAGTATGTACGGTGGTTCAGCAAGATCAAGTTGTGCTGAATGCAATCTTGTCGCCGCTGTCGAGTGATGTAATTGGACATGTTCTCTTACTTGCAACCTCCCGTGAGGTATGGGCTACCCTGGAGAAGTTGTTCTCCTCCCAATCAATGGCGCGCACCATGCAGATTAGAATCTAGCTGTCAAATCTCAAAAAGCGAGATCTTCCTGCATCAGAGTACTTCAACAAGATGAAAGGGCTGGCAGATACACTTGCATCTGTTGGATAGCCACTCCGTGATGAAGAATTTGTCTCATATCTACTGCTGGTCTAGGCAACTAGTATGACCCATTGGTTGCTTCGGTCACTACTCGCACAGATGTGATGACTGTCAATGACATTTATGCTCATTTATTGAGTTTTGAGTTGTGTCTGGAGCTTCGCAACAGTAGCACCATCGAAGACATGGACTGTTGGACCGAAATAGCGACAGAGGGGGGGGTGAATGACGCTCGACACTCTCGAAAAACTCAACCCCCGACAAGCACAAATCAGACCGTTCCTTGGGCAAACATTCCAGAAACCTGATTTTTCAGAAGATAAGGCTTGAAGCTTCACAAAACCAAAGGAATTGAGACTTCCATTTGTTCTCTTGGTCCAGTATAACAAAGAAATGATTATACCAGCCCAAGGAACCTAAGAGACCACAAAAAACCAACTCAACAAGAGCAATTTCAGATTTGCACAAGAAACTGAAAGTTACTGGCAGCAGCTACAAAAACTTAAATTCCCACTCAATCCTTGAATCTTTGGCCACGAAACTTTGAGGATAGCTACTCAATAGCCATAGGAATCTTCATGCCAAGTTTCGTCAAATTTCGACAAGGGAATTAAGAACAGCCCCAAAAAGAAGAAAGGACTGAAATCTGAAAATATTCAGAGAGTAGCACTCAAAAACCCAAATTTCTTCATGATCTCAAATCCTTTGCTAATGAGACTTTCCAGATATCTCATGGATAGTCTTAAGACTCTGGATACCAAGTTTCAAGTCATCTTGCAAAGGGAATCAAGATTTAACTCAAAACCCTAGAAAAGACACAATTCTGAAATTTTGCACGAGCTGAACCAAAAAGGCCAAATTTCTCCTCAACCTTTGATCCTATGGCCATGAAACTTTGAGGATATGTTAGCAATAGCTATGGGATAATCCAGATCAAATTTCATGCCATTTCTTTGAGGGAAACAAAATCTTGCTTAAACCCTAGGACAAGAAATATATGAACAGAGCAAATAAAAAGGGGATTTTCGGATTTCCAACTGTGCTCTTGGGTATTTGTTCGATCAAATGATCTTGTGGTACTAACCCATCATAGAGCAACCCATTTTGGCACTCCCCAGCAAGCAAGAACCCAAAAATCAAAATCTCAATAAATTCATCAAAAGAGAAACGAAGAACAGAGAGGAGCACGAGACAAACTTCAGATTTTCATTCATTCCATCACAAGGAATATAGAGGAATCCCCATACCCCGTCTTGATACAAAGGAATGATTACAAACTCTCCACTCAAACCATCCTCTCCCTCTCTACTCAAGAACACAACTCATGAACCCAAGAGGGAGGAAGAACACACTCTGTTCTATCACCTAGAACACATCGTAGGGGACAGCACCCTGTAACCTCACCCACTTCTCACCCACTAAAGAGCAAAGGAGAAACAACCTCCCAAAGCCTCTTTTGACTAGCAAACCCTAATTCCCTCCAAAAATGCTCAAGTGGGCATGCAGCCCCTCAATCCTATTTATAGCCTTGGCTAACGGGTCTCCGCCCCGTTACGCCTGCTAAATCCAACGGCGCCCGCTCCCGCTTGTGCAGCCTCGCGAATTTCCCGATTCGCCCCTCCTGCACCTTCCGGGAAGCTTCCGCGCTCCTTGCCTCGCACGCCTCGCAACCACCTCGAGTCTACGTCGTCTTCGACACATCCCGACCGTTCTGACCTCAGCGCCACCTGCGCCTAGTCCGGTCCACGTGTCTCGCCACGACTCCACCCGATGTCCTGCAGTCACACAGACAAGAAAACACGTCAAATAGCACCGCTCGATACATGAAAGCATAATCAACATCATACTTACCATGACGAAGTCCAAACCTGTCAAATCAAAGAATCAGCGTCCTAATCCCATATGACCAAGTTTGACCACAGTCCGACCGAGCCCGTTGCACCACGCAACGTCAGGGTCCGAACCACCCAAACCAAACTCGACTGACCTAAACAACTGTCAATTACTCATCACTCACATGTGGTCACCTCCACATGGTTCATCAATCTCCCCCTTGATGAGTATATTGACAAACTCGAAAAAGCGCAAAGTTGAGTTTGAGTTTGAAGAAACCAACATGGTCCAAAGACAGGAAAATGAAGCTAATGACCATGTCGACAGAAGGAGCCACTAGAGCAACAGCTGAAAGAGCAAATTGATCAACAGCTGAAAGAGCAAATTGATCTCCAAAGCTCTAAAGTGTTCCCAAAAGACTTTTTCTACTCTATTCTCCCCCTTTTGGCAATAAACACATCAAGAAAGCAAAGGCGAGAATATGATCACAAGGATGGATGAAATATGGCTGAAGTTTGATTATTTCTAAGCATTTTGAGCCATGAGAATTATCCATAATGACCATAATGAAATACACCAAGCCATAACTCTATAAGAAGCTATCTAGATCATGACATGACATGTATAAGCTAGCTAGAACACATAGATGACAATCTGAAATATAGTACATTAAGTGAGAATGTCAAGTCATCAAGAAGTAAAGTCTAACTAGAGGTATCGAAGGATGATGCCGGCCATGTCAAGTAAGCTAAGCGGAACCAAGAAGCTAATATTGAGACCAACTAGAGTGCTATGCTCAAGAATGAAACATTGGCGCAAGTACTTGGTTCTTTTTGTAGATTAAGCAAATTGAGCACATGAAACATTGTCTTTTTAAAGCTCATGGTTGTTTCCAACCCAATTTTTTATGTGCTAGATCTCAAGCCTTATACGACTACTTCAAGCGAGAAGCTTAAGAAGATAGTCTAGGTCATCCAAAACTCCCCCTGAGTTCATGCCTAGTGCAATGGCAAGCCGTCTCATGAGAAAGAATTGGTGAAATCAGTTTTTTCGCACAAAAGAGATCTTTTTGCTTTGTAAACATGTTGTACTACCTCATGCTACATCAAGAGACTAAAATAGCTCAATCTAAGGCTCAATAAAAGATTCAACGCTCAGCTAAGCCTAGTTGACATGACATGAATCATAAAGAGATAGCTCCAGAAAGACTAAACTCAAATGCTAGCATGACAAGTTTTACTTCAAGTTTGGCAATTTTAATTAACTTATCATGGTAAAAGCTAGTCTACACATATGAAGTCATGATCAATCTAGCATATACAGCACAAGACATGGCAAGGTGTAAAGCATTGAAGCATGTCATAACAGGATAATAATCAAGGCTCAATGCAGATTGATTATAATGCTAGAATGCTGAAAATGCAAGAAAGTCCAGCTCCCCCTCAACATTAGATGCAACTTTTAGTTCAAGTTGAGTTATGTCAAAATTAAGCTTCAGAAGCTCCCAAATGAACTCCCCCTGAACCAAAGCATTAAATTCGAGAAGCTGGCAAAGAAAATCCAAACGGGTAGTCCTTAAAGCATAGATAAGATATAGAGACAACTATGGCTCAGACTGACTCTCATCTACCCCATATGACTCCAGGACAATCAGCTGACAGTAAATCACACACTAGAGAGCAAACACGTACCCTGTCTACCCGAGGGTGGCCCAACCCTCGCTAGAACCTACAAGAAGTGAGTGAGCTCGACCTAGTGAGATAAGAAGCAGCTAATCCTGGAAGCACAAGATAAGAGTTAGAAGTCTAAGCATCTCGGCAAGAGAAGCACTCTAACCTATGCTGGAAGGACTAAACCCACATGCACCCCAAGTGCAATGCAACAGAAATGAGACAGAAGCATAATCAATATAATAAAGCAGTAAAGCCCAAACTCCCCCTCACTACAGTCCGTAAGGACAAACCACCCCAAGCTCTCCCCGCAGAGCTGAAAACCTCGAACTGTCCAAAGGCTTGGTGAAGATATCAGCCAACTGGTGGTCACTCTCCACAAACTGGAGCACTATGTCACCTTTCTCTACATGGTCTCTAAGGAAGTGGAAGCGAATATCAATATGCTTGGTCCGAGAGTGCTGCACTGGGTTCTTAGCAATGTTGATAGCAGACGTGTTATCACAAAAGAGTGGAACACTGTCTAAGGCTAACCCAAAGTCCCGCAGGGTCGAAACCATCCAAAGTACCTGGCTGCAGCAACTGGCAGCAGCAACGTACTCGGCCTCTGCAGTGGACTGTGCAACACCGGACTGCTTCCTCGAAGACCAGGAAACGAGAGAAGTGCCAATGAACTGGCAGGTGCCGGAAGTGCTCTTCCTATCTATCCTACAGCCAGCAAAGTCTGCATCCGAAAAGGCTCTCAAGGAAAGACAGGATGAGGAAGAGTACCAGATACCATAGTCAATGGTAGCTCGAAGGTACCGAAAGATGCGCTTCACCGCCTGGCGGTGAGATACGCGAGGAGAAGCCTGAAAACGAGCACACAGACACACAGAGAAGTGTATGTCTGGTCTCGAGGCAGTGAGGTAAAGAAGGGAGCCGATCATACTTCTGAACTCTTTCTGATCAACTGGCTCGCCGTCCTCATCTGGGTCAAGATAGGCTGTAGAAGCCATGGGAGTTGACACTGGCTTACCATCACTCATGTCGAAGCGTCTCAGAAGGTCACGAGTGTACTTTCCCTGATGAAGAAATGTACCCTCCCGAGTCTGCTTGATTTGGAAGCCAAGGAAGAAGGTCAACTCACCCATCATACTCATCTCAAACTCGGTGCTCATGACATCCGAGAACTGTGAAACCAGAGTATGAGAAGAGCCGCCAAAGATGATATCATCGACATAGATCTGGACGAGCAGAAGGTCATTGCCATGACGGCGGATGAACAAGGTCTTGTCTACTTTACCCATGTCAAACCCATGACTCAACAAGTAGGACTTAAGCCTCTCATACCATGCTCTGGGGGCCTGCTTAAGTCCATACAACGCTTTCGAAAGCTTGAAGACATGGTGTGGGTATTTGGGGTTCTCGAAACCTGGAGGCTGTCTGACGTAAACTTCTTCCTCAATGACTCCATTAAGGAAGGCACTCTTGACGTCCATCTGGTAGAGCTTGAAACCCTTAGAAGATGCAAAGGCAAGCAGGATTCTAATGGCCTCAAGTCGAGCTACAGGGGCAAAAGTCTCCTCGAAATCTAGACCCTCAACCTGGGAAAACCCCTGAGCTACCAGTCTAGCCTTGTTTCGAATAACCACTCCATCCTCGCTCTGCTTGTTCTTGAACACCCACTTAGTCCCAATAATATTGTGACCTCGCGGGGGCTCGACAAGCGACCAGACCTTATTCCTCTCGAAATTTTCTAACTCCTCATGCATGGCATTGACCCAAGACTCATCGGAAAGAGCATGAGAAATATCCTTGGGCTCAAAGGAGGCAATGAAAGCAGAGTGGAGACAGAATTGAGATAAGCCAGATTTTGAGCGAGTAACACGCTCGAACAGGTCTCCAATCATCTGCTCAGAAGGATGCCTTTTCTGGATATGTCGGGGAGGTCCAGGATGAGATGAAGAAGTGGCCTCTACCTCGTGAGCTGACGAGGTAGGAACAGAGCCACTAGCTCCAGAGGAAGCAGAAGGCATGGGCTGATCACCTGGAGGTGCGGTAGAAGACGGCACCTCAAGGGGTGGATAAGGGACTGGATTGGGTAGACAACCCTCATCTCCATCGTCCTCGTCATCCACGAAGATGGTCTCGGACTGCTCTAAAGAACCTGAGATATCAGGCCTAGTCCCCGGACTGGCCTCGTCAAAGGTCACCTCACAGGTCTCTACCATTTTGCTAGACTCGCAGTTCCAGACCCTATAAGCCCGCGAAGAAGGCGAGTAACCTAGAAAGATCCCATCACAAGAACGTGACTCGAACTTATCTAGGTTCCCGGACTTCAGAATAAAGCACTTGCAGCCAAACACACGAAAATGAGAGACGCTGAGCTTTCGCCCGTATCTCAACTCATAAGACGTGCGGTGCAAGTGTGCCCTAAGAAAGACTCGATTTGAGACATGGCACGCGGTGGCTATAGCCTCAGCCCAAAACTTCCGCGGTGTAGAGTACTCATCAAGCATCGTCCTGGCCATCTCGACCAAGGTACGGTTCTTTCTCTCCACAACGCCATTTTGCTGTGGGACGTGCGGAGAGGAGAACTGATGCTCTACACCTGTCTCACCACAGAAACTCTCAAAGTAGGAATTCTTGAACTCCGTGCCATTGTCACTGCGGATCGCTCGTAAGGCACCTGGGAGCTCAACAGAGAGCCTACTAAAAAGACCTCGGAAAAGTGAAAACGTCTCATCCTTTGAGGCTAAGAAAAACACCCAAGAAAACCTCGAGAAGTCATCGACCACAACAAGAACATACCACTTCCCTCCTGCTGACTGCACTCGAGCTGGTCCAACAGTGTCCATATGGAGCAGCTGTCCCGGTGCATCGGTCATAGTAACTGTGACCGGAGGGTGAGAAGCGGCAACCATCTTGCCGTGCCGGCATGGAGCGCAAACAAGATCTTTGACCATCTTGAGTTTCGGCAGACCACGAATGAGATCGTGGCCGCTAACTCGGGTCAAGTGGTCAAAGCCTATATGACCAAGTCTCCTATGCCAGAAGGAAAGGTCGCGGGACTCAGAAGCAACTAAACACCTGAGAGGATCGCCAGAAGACTCAGAAAAATCAGCACGAAAGATCCTCCCATAACGAGAAATCCCGCAAACCAGACTACCCGAAGAATCAAGAATTTTACAAGCATTTTTCTTAAAGCTCACCTCGAAACCGTCATCGGTAAGCTGAGAAACTGAAAGCAAATTGTACTGCAGCTTACTAACCAAGGCTACATCTTTCAAAATGAAAGAATCATTAATGCGCACAGTACCTTTGGCGATGACGCGCCCAGACGAAGCGTCTCCGAAGGTGATCGTCTCATCACCTGGAGCACGGGCAAGGGAAGAAAACCAACGGGAGTCTCCAGTCATGTGTCGTGAACACCCGGAGTCTACAAGCCAAACCTTTCCCTTCCCTGCCCGGCGAACCTGAGTCAAACAGAGAGTAAAGTCTTAGTACTGGGGTAAATCAAGAGTGATTTTGGCACCCAATACTGAACAACACGTCGAGCAGATGAAGTAGTCAAGCACGACTGACCTCTATCTACCCTACGCTCTCTGTCACTCACAGCAGAAGGTCTGTGAGCAGACCTGAAGCTGTTGCGGGGTCCGACTGCTACGGGAGAGCGAGTCGGAACACCGGCAACACGCTGAACACGCCGCGGGTAACTGTCTCGACGGGGAAAACGAGATGTACCCTTAGGACGGCGGAAGTCATGACCAGGAGCAGCATGAGGACGAAAAACAGAAGACTCAGAAAAATCAAGTCCTCGATGCTGCCCAAACCCATCAACAGCAGTAAACCTAGACCTCGTGCTGGTCCTAGGTGCACTCAGGATCTGGGGCTGACCCTGAATACACCTAGAAGACTCAACACGGTCTCTACGCGCGATCTTGGCGCACCTGAAGCATCGATCAACCGTGTGTCCATCCTTCTGACAGAAGGTGCAGTGATACTTCATCCTCTGAGAGGTAGAAGTAGCACGGTCAGGCTTCGCCTTCTGAGAGGCCGAAGCAGCAGGTGCAATCACCTTGCTGTCAGAAATCCCCTGGACATAGCCCGCTGACTTAAATTGGACTTTCTCGGTCCTGGGCTCGGTCTCGATCACACCTGGTGCTATGGGTCTGAGCACAGCAGGTGGATGCTTCCTCATATCCTCATAATAGTCATATCCTAGACCCTGATTAAATCTGCAAATCTTGGACTGATCTAGAATAAGATTAAGCTTCTTCTTGCCGCCTACAAATCTCTCGAGAGTGTTCATAAGGTACTGACACTCCCGAAAGAGAGAGGTGCAAGAAGAGCAGGGAGAAGAGGGAACAGCAGGAGGTAAGGGAGCAGAAGAAGAACCAACAGTAGAGGAAAGAATGGCTTGTGCACGCACAGCCGACTCTGAGGGGACAGTCCTACTACTAGCAGGTTGGTTCGCGTCTCTAAGCGTCTCATCCTTACCCTGGGGCTTCTCCCCCACACCATCAATCACATCACAACCAGATTGTGGCTTCTCTAGTAAGTCCTTAGTTAGCTTCACACATTTGTCATTCAAAGCAACGAGTTCAAGTTTTAGTTTATCACAACTAATGCATGGTGAGCTAACAGGATCCTTAGTCGCAAACTGAGCTATTTTCTTGTTGTTGTCAATCATTTCTTGAAACTGTTTTGAGACAGATTCAAGTTCAGCAGTTAACTTTGGACAATTCAAACATGAATCAATAGGCTCAAGTAAAGAAGCACTCAACTCAGCAATCTTGTGATCTGCCCGTTTTAGGTTCATCTTCAAGTTATTGCAATTTTTACAAGACTCGGGCAGATCAAGGAGCATGGCATAAGGTCCTCTAGCAGCAATGTCCTTATCCTCACATGAGGTGGGAGAAGTAGTCTCATCAGTAGTAAGTAGGGTAACAGCCATCCTACTCAACTCTAACTTAGCAAGCAGACTAACATTCTCCACCTTAACAATATCAAGCTCGGAGGACACACTATCATGAGAGGTCCTTAATTTCTCCATGTCATCAAGCAAGGCACAGCATGTATCACAGTCATCACGGGAGGGAGCAGATGTAAGTGAAGTAATCTCTCGTGACAGTCTATCTACTTCCTTCTCTAACTCGGTACACCTAGACCTAGCTCTAGCATGAAATCCACCTAGCTTAAGAAAAGCATCATTTAGCTGGTCATAAGAAGGGAGTACCTCATCCGAGTCGGAGTACAGCTCGCTGTCGCTGAGTTCGCCCTCGAGGGCCATGAAGCACATGCCGGAGAAGTCGTTGCCGCCATCCTTGGGCTCTTGGTCACCCGTCCCGTCGTCGTCGCTCCATCCCTCCACCTCGCTGAGGTCGAGGTCGTCGAAGGCGGTGAGGACGCGGTGGAAGAGCTTCTTGGCCTTCCCGAAGTTGCGGAACTTCTTCTTTCCCGGCGTCGGAGCTGGAGGCTTCTTGTTGCGGTTCTTGTCGGTGTAGTCGATCTTGCTCGAACCGCCGTAGTCGTTCTTGCCCTTCTCCAGCTTGGGGCAGTTTGCCCGAATGTGGTTGGGGCCACCACACTCGAAGCAAATCACGGGTCCTCCTCTCTTTCTGTCTCTCCTACCCTTGTAGGCGTGTGAAAACCTTCGGGCTAGGAGGGCCAGCTGATCATCCGCAAGCTGCTCTAACTGATCATCAGTTATGTCACAGAGAGCAGCGAGGGAAAAACCGCAAGAAGAATCAGAAGAGAGACCAGAAGCAGAACTGGGATCGGTGACCAAAGCCATCGACTGTGACTTCGACCGACGAGAGACAACGTCAATCTCGTGAGTCTTGAGGCGTGAGTACAGCGCGTCAAGAGTCAGGGTCGAGAGGTCTGTCGTGTCTTTGATGGTGGTCACTTTCATCTCCCACACGCGCAGATCGAGTGCCGCGAGCATCTGACGAGCGTTGTCCGAGTCGGGGTATGTGAGACCGACCGCTCGGAGGTTGCTCAAGATTTTGTGAAATCGCGAAAAGCACTCGTCCAGGGACTCACCAGCAAGCATCTCGAATTTGTTGTATTCGCGCTTGAACTGGTCCTGTCGAACCGTCTTGATCTGGGTGGTGCCCTCATGGTATGCGTCGAGGGTCACCCAGATGTCGTAGGCGGACGACAGGTGAGATATACGGTCAAACTCGCTACGACTCAACCCCTGGATGATGATGTTCCTTGCCTTTGCATTCGCCTCAACATCAGCCATGTTCCCGGCATTGATGTTCTCATCGGCAGGAACAACGAATCGTACCTTGACCTTCCGCCAGATGGCATACCCCTGGGCCTGGATGTATGTCTCCATTCGGCTCTTCCAGAAGGGGTAATCGATGCCATCGAACACGGGCGGCTTGGTCGAGTACTTGTCCGTCGCCATGGCTCTTGAGACCGGTTAAGATCTATGAATTAGAGCTAACCGGCTCTGATACCAATTGTTGGACCGAAATAGCGACAGAGGGGGGGTGAATGACGCTCGACACTCTCGAAAAACTCAACCCCCGACAAGCACAAATCAGACCGTTCCTTGGGCAAACATTCCAGAAACCTGATTTTTCAGAAGATAAGGCTTGAAGCTTCACAAAACCAAAGGAATTGTGACTTCCATTTGTTCTCTTGGTCCAGTATAACAAAGAAATGATTATACCAGCCCAAGGAACCTAAGAGACCACAAAAAACCAACTCAACAAGAGCAATTTCAGATTTGCACAAGAAACTGAAAGTTACTGGCAGCAGCTACAAAAACTTAAATTCCCACTCAATCCTTGAATCTTTGGCCACGAAACTTTGAGGATAGCTACTCAATAGCCATAGGAATCTTCATGCCAAGTTTCGTCAAATTTCGACAAGGGAATTAAGAACAGCCCCAAAAAGAAGAAAGGACTGAAATCTGAAAATATTCAGAGAGTAGCACTCAAAAACCCAAATTTCTTCATGATCTCAAATCCTTTGCTAATGAGACTTTCCAGATATCTCATGGATAGTCTTAAGACTCTGGATACCAAGTTTCAAGTCATCTTGCAAAGGGAATCAAGATTTAACTCAAAACCCTAGAAAAGACACAATTCTGAAATTTTGCACGAGCTGAACCAAAAAGGCCAAATTTCTTCTCAACCTTTGATCCTATGGCCATGAAACTTCGAGGATATGTTAGCAATAGCTATGGGATAATCCAGATCAAATTTCATGCCATTTCTTTGAGGGAAACAAAATCTTGCTTAAACCCTAGGACAAGAAATATATGAACAGAGCAAATAAAAAGGGGATTTTCGGATTTCCAACTGTGCTCTTGGGTATTTGTTCGATCAAATGATCTTGTGGTACTAACCCATCATAGAGCAACCCATTTTGGCACTCCCCAGCAAGCAAGAACCCAAAAATCAAAATCTCAATAAATTCATCAAAAGAGAAACGAAGAACAGAGAGGAGCACGAGACAAACTTCAGATTTTCATTCATTCCATCACAAGGAATATAGAGGAATCCCCATACCCCGTCTTGATACAAAGGAATGATTACAAACTCTCCACTCAAACCATCCTCTCCCTCTCTACTCAAGAACACAACTCATGAACCCAAGAGGGAGGAAGAACACACTCTGTTCTATCACCTAGAACACATCGTAGGGGACAGCACCCTGTAACCTCACCCACTTCTCACCCACTAAAGAGCAAAGGAGAAACAACCTCCCAAAGCCTCTTTTGACTAGCAAACCCTAATTCCCTCCAAAAATGCTCAAGTGGGCATGCAGCCCCTCAATCCTATTTATAGCCTTGGCTAACGGGTCTCCGCCCCGTTACGCCTGCTAAATCCAACGGCGCCCGCTCCCGCTTGTGCAGCCTCGCGAATTTCCCGATTCGCCCCTCATGCACCTTCCGGGAAGCTTCCGCGCTCCTTGCCTCGCACGCCTCGCAACCACCTCGAGTCTACATCGTCTTCGACACATCCCGACCGTTCTGACCTCAGCGCCACCTGCGCCTAGTCCGGTCCACGTGTCTCGCCACGACTCCACCCGATGTCCTGCAGTCACACAGACAAGAAAACACGTCAAATAGCACCGCTCGATACATGAAAGCATAATCAACATCATACTTACCATGACGAAGTCCAAACCTGTCAAATCAAAGAATCAGCGTCCTAATCCCATATGACCAAGTTTGACCACAGTCCGACCGAGCCCGTTGCACCACGCAACGTCAGGGTCCGAACCACCCAAACCAAACTCGACTGACCTAAACAACTGTCAATTACTCATCACTCACATGTGGTCACCTCCACATGGTTCATCATGGACTCTTCGGCCAACCTTGTCGCACGCCACAACCTTGGAGGAGGACACAACAACTACAATAACAACAACAAGAGTCGTGGTAGGGGCAGAAACAATTCCTACTGTGGCAGGGACTTCAGTGGCGGTTTCAGTGGAAACTCTCAATGCGGCAGAGATGGTGACGACAACTCCTACCATGACAACAATAGAGGAAACAGAGGTTTCTACAGCAACAACAATGGTGGCAATAGAGGAAGACTGGTGTGCCAGGTATGTGGAAAAGCTGGTCACATGGCTTTGAAGTACTACCATCACTTTGATCATTCATATCAAGCAGAGGAAAGTCATGTTACAGCCTTTGCTGCCAATCCATCCTATATTGTGGATTCAAACTGGTATGGTGACACCGGAGCTATGGATCCCATCACCAACGATCTCGGCTGTCTCACAATACGGGAGAGATACCATGGCAAAGATCGCATTTAAGTAGCAAATGGTTTAGGTTTGTCTATACTTCGGCCCCGTTTGGCAGAGCTCTAGCTCTAGGAAATTTGTAGGTTTCCTAGAGCTGGTCATCTGTAGCTCTAGGAAATCCTGGATCTAGAGTTGCAGGCATGTTAAGTGCATTTACATGACTCATTTCATTTATATTATATATTAAATAAAAATATTTAAATCACTTTAATTTAGTCAACAAACTACAGATCCAGCATAGATCTCGGAGCTAGAGCTGTGCCAAACGGGGCCTTCATGTTGGCCAATCTCATCTTTCCACTTCATCTAAAACTCTACATCTTAAGAATGTCCTTCATACACCTAGTGTTACTAGGAATCTTCTATCTGTTCATTGTTTCACTATAGATAATGATGTTTTCTTTGAGTTTCATCCTAACTCCTTCCTTGTAAAGGATCGTGCAACGAAGAAAACGGTTCTTCAAGGCAAGTGTGAAGGTGGGCTTTATCCAATTGCTATAGCAAAACCAGTGGTGTCCAAGGAGGTGTTGCTTTCAACAAAACCTTATACCGAGCTTTGGCAAAATCATCTTGGACATCCTTCTACCTTAGTTGTTCAACAAGTTCTTAAGTCAAATAAACAAGATTGGTCTCCAAAGAAAAGTGTAGGATCGTATGGCACAATCAGGGGGTAAATGATTGTCTTCGCTTTTTGACACCTAAAACCAAAACTAAAAGTAGAAGAAAAATAATCTAAAGTACTGGATGTAGATTACGACCGCAAGATGTTGGTTTGCTCGCATGTGCTCTATGAACGCTTTAATCGTCTAACCATTCCCTTCAATCACTCGCTACGACTGTCGACGCACGTAGTCGTAATCTCCCTCCGCTCAAAGACTTCAGTCGCTCGAATGCTTTGATCGCTTAAATGAGTATACGCCGGAGACAGAAGAAAAATGATGTTCAGAAAACACGTCATTGATGCCAGCAAACTTTTCTTGGAATAGATCTATCTATCAAGTACAAAGCCTATGACTATCGAGTATGACCAGTAAAATCTACGATCATGAAAAAGTGATGTAGCTCGATTACCTTCATTGGTCATTCTGTCATGGTCGAAGTCGAACGTGGTCGAAGTCAAACATGGTTGAAGCTGGACGTGGTCGAAACGACTCTAAGTGGTCGAAAACATCAGCTGGGCTATCACTCTTCGAGGTCAAAGCTAGCCGTGTGATCCTCTGATGCCAATCGAGTGCTGCCCGATGTTTTGATTGCACTTGAAAGCCGTTCGATGTGCCAATACTAGTCAGACATCGTCCAATACTCCGTTGCTACATGAAAACCGTTTGATGCAACTTAGACCCAGTCGGACTGGTTTGAAACTACTTGAAACAGATTAAAACCGCTCAAAGCAGATGAAAACTACTTGTACATGACCGAAACCACTTATAGCAGACTAAAACCACTCGAAGCAACTAAAACCACTCGAAGCAACTAAAACCACTTAGAGCAGACCAATACCACTCGAAGCACACCAAAACCACTTGGACTGGACAAAAACCGCTCAAACTCGATCAAAACTATTCGGACTCAAAACCTTTGACCGCGATCGACCGAAACTTTCGCAAACACAAATTTCAAAACAATCCAAGTGTCAATTATTTATCATCACTTTAACCACGATCATCCACATGGTCTAACAATCTCCCTCTTGATGAATACATTGATAATATCTCAAAAAACACTCGAATGAGTTGAGTTTTGAAGGAAAAATAAAATTGACAAAAAGAAAGTTTCAAAGCAAACCACAACAGCATAAAACCACTCGAAAACTCCACTTTCTTAAGCAATTGAAAATTCTCCTCTTTCTTCTAATTTCTCCCCCTTTAGTAATGTAATCATCAAGAAATTGAGAGAGAGAACTATTCTAAGAAGGAGTAATGAGAACAAACATCCAAAAGCTTTGTGCATTATCCAAGTCACTTTGCATTAATTTAAGAATTTAATCAAGGCATCCTTTTGAGTAGAGCTTCCTATATCATATGAAGTCATACATCATATAAAAAGGTCAAAACATGCCTTTTAGCATGATTAAGCCAGTTAGATTAATGAGATATCACAATAAAAAAATCAAAACCTAAAAGTGAAGCAACATTTAAATCTAGACGAACTAGCTGTCTCATAAGGCAACCTATTGCTCCACACTTAAATATTTTAAGCATGTGGCATGATTGAAGTATATTTCTTTTCATAATGCCATCTATGTAGCGTTTTTTTATATTAAATGGTGGCATGCTTAGAGTATACTTCTTTTCATTTATTCACTTTTTGTGCCTTTTTCTTTTTGTTTAACCATAGCATGCTTGAAGCATACATCTTTTCAATCTTTTTTTCAATTTTCATCTGATACCAGATGTATGATCTCAATTTTTATTTATAACATGCCAACTTGAGTGAACAAATAAGATTGTAATATGAAACATACAAGTCTTATAGTCAAGATTAATCAAACTAATCCTTTCAGATGAACATCACAAAATGCTAGCTATAATCAGTCTAGTCAAAGCATTCTGCCATGTCATATTTTAATTCAAGTATAACAAATTCATTACTACCAGTCATGATCAAAACTACATAGCATATGAGTAAATATGATAAAGAAAGCTCTTCTACTCATTTAATTTCAAGGCTTGGACTTGATGAATTATATGCAGGTATAACAAATAAAGCTTCTAACACCACTTCAAATAACAAGCTCGCCTTCAGAATAATCCCCAAAGGAGCAACACATCCAACTCACTTCTCAACTGAGCACAAAGAAAATAATTAGGAAGTTAAGAATAAGAATGAGTAATCTGAGAAGAAACTCAAAGACCACTTGAAAAGGACCACTTGTAAAAGACTACTAGTAAAATAACATTACCTTTTTCCACATGGTCTAACCAGAAGATGAAACTCTTGGACGTCATCAAAGGAATAAAGAACCATCAAGTATTTTAGTCAAGCAATGATGAAAAAGACTGCAACTCACTCAAGCGCATATTCTTCATCCCACATTATCTGGCCTTAATCACAGAAATCGTCGGTCTCACAGTACTGGGGTTAGTGAGATAAGATTTAGGAATCTAGTATTGTGTCACTTGACAAACAGGAGCAACAGCAGGCAACAATAAAAATTTAAGGGTAGAATTTGCCTCTATCAATTTTTGGTCGGACTGCCATTGAAAGGCTGGTACAACCACAGGGCGTGGTCGAAACGCTGGTCCGCTCATGGAATGGTTTGATCGAGTAGACATTGCTGGTCGAAGCACTGGTCCGACCACAGGGTGTGGTCAAAACTCTGATCTGACCCCAGTGTACTGACCACGGGAAAAGGCCAGTCTAATCACCGAGCGATCTAATCGCGTGGAAACTATTGGTCGAAAACGATCTGACCATCTCTGCAAGACTGGTTGGAATGGTCCTGTTGCAAAAACTCCCGATCCTGCAGACGATTGATTAAAGGGCACAAAGCGACGATAAACTCCTGAATCTGCAGAAGACCGATCAGAGGGAGTAGAGCGATGACAAGAAGCTTGCATAGTCTCCACTCGACAACGCTTCCTCAACCTGTCTTTCTTTTTTTTCTTAGCTTTTCGAAAGTAAAATTGAACCACATGACCATCTTTACCACAATGAGTGTATTGATACTTGACTTGATGAGAAGTCATATCTGTTGACTTCACAATACCTACTTTGGTAGAGGGGTCCTTTGCTATACCAGCAGATTTAAACATAATTGGCTTTGGTTCAAATTCTGTTTCAAATTTTCCAGGTTCAAGAAACTTAACCACCTTAGGAGGGTTATTTTTAGCATGCTCAACAAAGTTAAATCCTATACCATATTTTTTCACGCTTGTTTTTGATCGATCTAGAATCATATTCAAAATTTTCTTACCAAAAGAAAATTTCTCTAAGGTATTCTTAAGATACTTATTTTCTCTAGCTAGGGAGGAACAAAATGTGCAATTAACAGATTCATTGGCATGACCCTTAGAAACACTAGACCGAGTCAATTTCTCTTTTTTTAGCAAAATCATTAAGTTGTCTAGTAAAAACTTCTATTTCAGTGTTAAGTTTAGGACATTTAGAGTAAGAAATAGTCTCATGATAAAGCATTTGTTGAATAGATTCCTGAGAAAAATTAAGTCTAACTTGTATCAAATTACATTTAGACCAAGGTTTAGATGAGTTAGACTTAAGCTTCTCAATTTCGTCATTAGCAGGTTTAAGTTTTTCATCACAGGAGTCATGTAGCATTCTTAGTTAATCAAATTTATCAGTTGCAGCTCTAAGTTGAACTAGGCTTATTGCATTAACATATCTAGTAGTTTCTAACTCAGAGTATAAGACTTAATAAGTTTCACATGAATCATCTTTAGGAATAGATGCTCTAAGTCTAGTAACCTCAGAATTCAAGCTTTCGGCTACAAAATTATTATTTTCAATTTTTTATTAGTCTTTTTTAATTCGATAGCAAGTCTAACTAGACATTCTTCAAGCTCATCATATGATGGTCTTACCTCGTCGGGATCGCTGTAGTCGTCATCGTTGTTGTTGCTGTTTGCCATGAAGCACATGCCTGTGAAGTCGTTGATGCTCTTCTTCTTGCCTTTGGCTTCGTCATCGTTAGGGATGGCAATTGGGCGCAGTGGGTATGGGTAGTGCTTGCCCATACCCGTACTCGCGATCCCGATTTACGCCCACGAGTATACCCGCGAAGGACAACGGGTGAAAAACCTCGCCCATACCCGTCGCCTGTGGGTATACCCGTTTACCCACGAATTGAAATCACCATCTGAGAGTTGAACTAATGACAGGTACATATAAGCAACAACTATTTCTAGAAAATATAATAGCTATTAAAAAAGTTTATAATAATCAATGGCAATTAAAGATATGCAAAAATTTATAACAATTAATAGTAATTAGAGATGTTGCTATGACTGCGCCACCTGTCAATCTATATCGTGGGTAAATGGGCGGGGCGGGTACGGGTGGAGCTTACCCATACCCGTGCCCGTTTACCTGACGGGCAGAGTGTTTCCCCCATTTTCATACCCGTGGGTAAAGAAAATATTCTATACCCGGCTCCATTAGGGTATTTACCCATGGGTATATGGGTAAATGGGCACAATTGCCATCCCTAGTCATCGTTGTGGCTGTCATCATCGCAACTCTCAGAATCCACATCGCTCAAATCAAGACTCTTGATAGCTGCTAAAGCTCTGCGATGAAATGATCTACCCTTGATGTTACTCTTGGAAGGTCAATGATGATAAGTCTTGTCTTTTTGGATCACCTTCCCCTTGTGTTGGGGTAATCCATCTTAATGTGTCCTAGCTCACCATAACCATAGCATCTGATGGGACCTGAAGCGCCTCCTTACTTTCCTGTCCTCACGTTGTTGAGAGCCTTGTATGATTGTAAGGAGATTAGGACTAAGTCCTCTTTGGGTAGCTGCTCGAATTGTTTTTTTTGAAAAAGAAGTCAAAGCAGACAAGGAAACACAATACATTGTACTCGACGAAACAGCCTGCATGGGGTTAGTCATAAGTGCTAAAGATGAAAATTTATTAGTTTTAGATAGCAAAGCTTCCATCTCATAGGTTTTCAATCTAGAGTACAGATCATCCATGGTTAAAGTATCTAGATCGATGGCTTGATTAATAGTCGTGATGACCATCAACCACTCTGAACCTAAAGACCTCAAAATTTTAGTTGCATTATCTCCATCGGCAGGAAGAACACCAACTCTGCGCAAATTACTTAAAATCTTTTCAAAACAAGCAAAAAGGTCATATATAGATTCACCAGATTTCATAGCAAAATCCAAGTACTCTTTTTGATAAAGATTCTTATATACTTTCTTAGTCTTAGTGGTTCCTTCATGATATTCGCAAAGAGTTTTCAGATTAAGTGAGCAAAATCAATATGAGCTGCACGATCAAATTCTTTGCGAGAAATTCCTTGAAAAAGAAGGTTATGAGTACGAGCATTCAAATCAACACCAGTCTTATTTTCAGTCATAACATTAGCAGGAACAACATAAAGTTAAGAAACCTTTTTCCAGACATCATTATCTTAAGCCTCAATGTAAACTTGCATGCAACACTTTCAAAAAGTAAAATCAATACCATCTAGCATAGGGAGATGATTCACATACCTCTCTGATTACTACCTTGCCCTAATACTACTTGTAGAATCATATGGCACAATCAGAGGGGGTGAATGATTGTCTATGCTTTTTGACACTTGAAACCAAAACTAAAAGTAGAAGAAAAATAATCTAAATTACTAGATGTAGATTACGACCACAAGATGTTGGTTCACTCGCACGTGCTCGATGAATGCTTTGATCGTCCGACCGTTCTCTTCAATCGCTCGCTATGACTGCTGACACATGTAGTCATAATCTCCCTCCACTTGAAGACTTCAACTGCTCGAACGCTTCGATCAATCAAATGAGTACACGCCAGAGACAGAAGAAAACAATGCTAAGAAAATACGTCACTGATGCCAGCAAACATTACAAAGTACCCTCACGGTACCCCCTAAAAGCTCTCCCAATGAAAGCCCTATAAAAACCCACACGTTAGCCTTTAGCTTCTCTCTGCTGGTGATAATTCTCATTTGTCGTCGGGCATCTCTTCTTATCCTATTTACCATTATGCAAATCAACTCAATGCAAGAATTATTTACCAGTGGGCGAAACTTGTATATTACCAATAAGTTTATAATCATTGGGTATAATATGCCCATCCAACATACACTTGGGATCAATACAAAGCCCACCTAGCTCATTCTGAAGGATTTGTCCTAATTGATAACAATGAGTACATTGCACAACCTTCGCGTTTCTCAATAATGTATTGGTACGAATTGATACTCCATTATTGTTTTCATTTTTTTAGTATACTACTCAATTTACTATTCATTACTATTAACTTGTGTTTTCATTATTTCAGATGCGACACGACACTTGAAGGAGAGGGCTTTACTACATGATCAAGGTAGTAATGAGCAATTTTTATGTACAACTTGAGGCCTTGATATTTCAGTAAATACTTTCCATTTAATATTTGTATTACTCGACTATCTAACTACTATTAACCGGGTTTCCACCGGTTTTTCAGGATTTTCACTGGTTTTCCCAATTTCTGACTGGTAACTGGTTTGGTTACCGGCCCCAAACCACTCCCTTCCAAATTTTTGTTTGACAAAATTCGATTGGGTTTTCCGGTAACCGGCCAGTTACCGGTACCGCCCGTCCGGCGAGATTTGATCCGGTTCCGGTTTTTTCAACCTTGGGTGCATCCAGCCAATATGGAGATTAATGGATGGCATCTGTAGAGAAAGCCTTTCTTTTCAAACAGCCAGGAAGGAAGGTATGCCTGACTTGATAATTAGAAGGGCTGAGGAGCTATATTTGGCTATGAGCCCGAACAAGCAGACATTATCAATGGTCCACCATGAGCCTTCCATTGCCAACTCTACTGCAAATGGCTTGGTTGATAAGCCTGATTCTCTGATAAATGGACTAGAACTTCCATCTGGTACCTTCGGACTGCTGCAAAAGGAAGTCGAGAGCACAGTTACCACAATATGCAAGAAGAAACTGTTGGATCTCTTTTTTTAGACAATGGAAATAAATTCCGGCCTCTGCAACCGCACACAGCCGAGTCTTACAAAGTTATCGCTTATTTGCTGACAAAAATAAAGAAAAAAACAATTGTACTCAAATAGAGCAAAATCATATGCAAAGTCTATTATTACTTTGCCACCCATTATTAGCAAACACATGTAAAGCGATAACCTCCAACGCTTTGCTTGCCAATCTAAACCGCTCCCTTTTATCTTCACGCTGCAGCAGCGCCCAGAACCGCAACCAATATGCTCCTCTGAAAATAGCCTGCATAAAAGAAATATTTTGTTTGTGCTCAAAAACAATGTCATTATGAGTGCACCAAATTGCCCAAATAATAGCAGCAGCCCCCACAAAAATCTGTTTTTTATCCTCCCTCCCAATGCCCGTAAGCCAGCCTCCAAGCATGTGAGTAGTAGATCTAGGTGGAGTTAACCCAGTAGCAATTTGAACAATATTCCAAATAGTTTTAGCATGGCAGCAATCAAAAAAGAGGTGCTGTATTGTTTCATTGCGATCACAGAAACAACATTTTTGGCTACCAGTCCAGCTCCTCTTAGCTAAATTGTCCTTTGTTAAGATAACACCTCTTTGGAGGTACCAAAGGAAGATTTTTATCTTAAGAGGGAGCTTCAATTTCCAAATGAATTTATGAGTGTAAAGAGAACCCTGGTTTATCAAGTACGCATACATTGACCGTACTGAGAATTGACCATGATTATGTAGGTCCCAGTTAAAAACATCTCTCTCATTTGAAAGTTGAATATTAACTATTTTAGCTACTAGGTGAAGCCAAGCCGTCAATTTATCCCCAATTAAAGCTCTGCGAAAAGAGACATGAATAGGCACTTGACTCATGACCACCTCCACAGTTACATGAGGATTATTGACTATGTTGTATAGACTGGGAAATTGGTCTTTTAGGGGTGAAGATCCTACCCAAGTATCTTCCCAGAATCTAGTTTGCGAGCCATCTCTTATTTTGAAAGACCCACATCCCAGGAAGTCCTCCCGGACCCTTAGCAAACCTTTCCAAAACTGCGAGTCCCCAAGTTTAGATTGGACCTGAGTAAGGCATTTTGAACTCAAATATTTATTCCTGAGCAAGGTTTGCCAAGTTCCCTCTTCATTCAACAATTTGAAAAGCCATTTGCTAAGAAGACATTTATTCTTGATCCAAAGATCAGGTATTCCCAACCCGCCTTGATCTTTTGGACGACAAAGGATGTTCCATTTGGCAAGGTGATACTTTTGTTTATCATTATTGCCTTGCCAAAAAAATCTTGACCGATAAAAATTCAGTCTTTTAAGAACACCTTTTGGAATCTCAAAGAAAGACATCATGAACATAGGAAGGCCACTGAGAACGGAATTCAACAACACCAGTCTACCCCCAAATGATAAATGCTTAGCCTTCCAAGTACTTAGTTTCCGTTTAACTCTTTCTTCTATAACACCCCACTCCAAATTTTGAAGTTTTCGGTGGTGCATCGGGATTCCTAAGTACGTAAAAGGGAACAAGCCTGAATCACAGCCAAACAGGTGAATATAATCTTGTTCGAACTGTTTGGCCTTTCCAAAACAAAAAATCTCACTTTTATGGAAATTTATTTTTAGACCTGATAATTGTTCGAAAACACAGAGCAGTAACTTCATATTCTTAGCCTGCTCAAAGTCATGGTCCATAAAAAGGATTGTATCATCTGCATATTGCAAGATAGACAATCCATCATCCACAAGGTGAGGAATGATTCCTTTAATTTGACCATCATCCTTTGCCCGCTTAATTAATATCGAGAGCATGTCAGCTACTATATTGAAAAGAATAGGTGACAAAGGATCACCTTGCCTAAGTCCTTTTTTTGTTTGGAAATAGTGTCCTATATCATCATTTATCTTGACGCCTACACTTCCTCCCGATACATACTTTTCAATCCACCGGCACCATTTATGACTAAAACCCTTCATACGAAGGGTTTGCTGGAGAAAAGACCATTTTACCTTATCATAGGCCTTTTCAAAGTCTATCTTAAGTATCACCCCATCCAGTTTTTTGCTGTGTAATTCATGGATAGTTTCATGTAGAATCACAGCCCCGTCCATGATATTTCGACCTGGCATAAAAGCTGTTTGAGACGGTCTTACCACATTATTGGCCACTCCCATGAGTCTATTTGTGGCTACTTTGGTAAAAATCTTAAAGCTCACATTGAGCAAACAAATGGGCCTATATTGTTGTATCTTTGTCGCCTCCTTTATTTTTGGGAGAAGTGTTATTACTCCAAAATTTAGGCTATGCAAGGGAAGGCGCTCTTCATAGAAGTCATTGAAGAGTGCCATGAGGTCACTTTTGATAATGTCCCAAAACACTTGAAAAAACTCTGCTGGAAACCCATCAGGTCCTGGCGACTTATTGTGTTCCATTTGGAACACTGCCTCTTTTATCTCCTTCTCCGTAAACGGGGAGACTAGGATATTATTTTCTTCTTCTGTGACCTGGGTTATATCTTGATTTTGGTTTTCCACCATACTAAAATTATTTTCCTCTGGTGGTCCAAAAAGCCCCCTGTAGTAATTTGTGATATATGCTTTTAATTGAGCATCACCTTCTATTACTCCATCTTCTTGTTCTAATTTGAAGATTCGTTGCTTCCTATATTTTCCATTAGCAACCAAATGGAAATATTGTGTGTTATTATCACCTTCCAGAAGGTTTTTTGTTTTAGCTCTTGCATACCATTTCAGTTCTTCTTCCCTCAGCAAATGAACTAATCGTTCATTGAGGTAGCGTTTCAAATTTATTTCCTGGTCTGAGAGCGCAGTATTTTCCGCCTTTTTATCTAGTTCATCTATCATCGAGACCAGCTGTTTCTTTTCTTTTTTATTGTGGCCAGCTATATTTTTGGCCCACCCTCTTAAGAATTGCCTGAGGGATCTTATTTTGTTTTGCCATTTCTGTATGGCTGAATTTCCTTTGTTTTCTAATTGCCATACATCACCCACCAAATCATAGAAACCATCTCTCAACAGCCATCCTTGTTCAAATTTAAACAAAGGTTGATGTCTATGATAAGAAGAGGTGCCTGTGTTTACTAACAAAGGCGTGTGGTCTGAGTTACTTCTATCTTTGGCCAGTACTGTGGTAAGAGGAAATTTCGCTTCCCATTCAGTACTAACCAAGACCCTATCTAACTTTTCATAGGTTGGATCATCCCCACTACTCGCCCAGGTATAATGGCGACCCGACATCTCTATTTCCCTGAGATCTAGGGATTGGATGACCATGTTAAAAATATTTGGCCATTTTGTGTCAAAGTTATCTTTGTTCTTATCGTCGGGGCAACGCATAATGTTAAAGTCACCTCCAATCAAATAGGGTAATGACTCTTTACTACAAATGCAAGCCATTTCAGCTAAGAATTTTTCTTTTTGCTGCTGTTGCGCAGGACCATATACTGCGAACAGAGCCCATTTAAAATCATCTTGTTTATTACGAAGTGTGAATTTTACATAAAAGTCACCTTCATCAATAGCTCCAATGTCAAATACCATTAGGTCCACCCCAAGGAGAATGCCCCCAGAGCGACCATGTGGTGCCATGCAGTGCCAAATAAATTCTTTGCCACCACAAAGTTTTTTAAGG
The DNA here is from genome assembly GCA_017311315.1 of Dendrocalamus latiflorus. NCBI lineage: Eukaryota > Viridiplantae > Streptophyta > Magnoliopsida > Poales > Poaceae > Dendrocalamus > Dendrocalamus latiflorus. The sequence continues at coordinate 13,060,184 of CM029627.1, forward strand.
TCGCATCTGAGAAATGATCCCGACCCGTTTCCATCAGAGCAATAAAATCAATATGCTCCTCTTTAACCATATCTTCTAAATACCCATGTTTAGCCAAGTCGCGTAGACCTCTGCTATTCCAGAAGACTCCTTTCATTTGAGACAAAGCTTAGATGGTGTTAATGGTTTTGTGGGATTCGATCCCCCTTTGTTATTGTTTCTAGAAAAGGTCTTTTTCCTACGGTGTGTGGCTAATAGCTCACAGCAAATAAGGTCAAGTCTATTCTCTTGAACTCGCTCATCAGAATCCCCACAAATGTGGTTGAGATGTGCATCAAAGAGGTCCCGATCTCCCTCATCCAGGTTAATTTTAGGAGAGGGAGACTTGCTGCAACTAAGGTTATTTTTAGCCGACACCTTTAACCTATCTATCTCTATGTTTTTAAGTTTGGTAACAGAAGCTGAAATGGTACTATTATCTTGTCCAAGAGAAACACCTAGGTTATTGATTCTAGCAACAATAGAAGAATCAGAGAAAGAGGGGAAGGATATGCAGTTACCTTGATCCAGAGAATTTTTCTTTGCCACGAAGTGCTTAGCCTTCTCCAAAATATTAAGATCCCCCATAGCTGCTGTCCTCTTGCTAACCTTTCTCTCCCATTGACAGCCCTCATTAGATTCAATTGACTTGATTTCATCAATTCCAGTAACCGAGGCCAAAAGTTGGAGAGCATTTGCCATGGCCACATTAGAAATATTGGCTTTGATGCCATTCTTCTTAGATAACTCTTGTAACACATGACGTGGTAGTCCATGGTAATTTATACTCACCGAATGAAAATTTGTATTCTGTTGAGAGTCAAGATCAACCACTAATTCAGGAACATCCTGGCACCCAGCAGCACCTTGCGAACCCAACTGCACAAGTCCAGAATCGTCAATTTCATTTTGGTTGACTGTTGTGGCCAATGTCTGCATGTTCTCCAGCACTGGACTCTTAGCATCCATGTGTAATTGTAGCGTCGCAAGAGAAGTCTCCATGACGGCCGGCTGCAGGATGGACAAAATGGAACCAGAACCAATTTCAGTTTCACGTTCTAGAGAAACCACCTCTGAAACCTGATTTTGTATGTGACCTGTAGTAGTAATCTCAGGCGCCAACTCCTTCTCAGCAGGCAGCATTACACTGGGAAAGTTAATATTTGTTGAGTCTTCATCATGACCAGGTTGTACTGCAATATTGAAGCCGATTTCCTCCTGCAAACCATGGACTGCCCTATCAGTAACATTATCCACAAGCTGTTGCTCAGCTGAATTTGTGACAGCATCTGCTGGATTATGGTCAGCACTTGCCCCCTCTTTCTGAATAGCTGCAGAGGTTGGAAAACTTGAAGGACCGGATCCATTGTTATTATGTTCCACCTCCTCCATCTCTTGGTCAATCTCTTTATTGTTATCCTTATCCCCCTGGTCAAGATCATCATCCTCATCAAATTCATCTGGTTCCCCGCTATTACCAGTGACCACTTTGTCCACTTTGAAAAAGATTCCATAGAGGTTATCATCTACCACTATATCAGCATCATCAGGGATACAATTAGCATCGAGGACCGCCACCATTAACCGAACCACCCCTGTTTTTCTCATTGATCTCATGTCCACTTTCATAGTAGCACCAAGGATGGATCCCAGTGCCCAAAGAGGGAGAAAAGACCTGATTTCATAAGGTACACCATAGACCTGCACCCAAACCTTTTGCAGTTGCTGCTTTGGTATTATCTCATTGTTCCACTCCTCAAACAGCATAACACCCTCATTATTGTCAGTTCGAAGACGCCTCATACTAATCATTCGTTGAAGTTCCACCTGACATGGGAATGGCACAATATATGCATTAGTGCCATGCTCACGCACCACCCAATCCCACTTAACCGGAATTGCCCTAGCAAGCTCCTTTTTGACCAAGTCGGCCGAAACATAGCCCTCCACAATCTTAATCAACGCCGTAGCTGAGACCTTCTTAGGAACCTTTGCAGCCGAAGTGTAAGGAATCTGGAAAAACCCAAGACCATCTCCAGCAAGGCCATTGAACGTGGCTGCTGGTTTTGGGCCATGTAGTAGTGGACATTGAGAAGTAAAGTGTTCCTCTTACAACAAAAGAAGCCTCCCAGAACTGGTTGAAGTGGTCTGTGTTGCTGTAGGTGCTAGGGAGCAACCGCCACCATCAACTGTTGGCAGGTCCAGCATCTATATAGTTATCAGACGTGACAACAAGCTGTATGTTGGACAGGTACTTCCTTGATCATGCATTCCTGTATTCTTCAGTTGATGTTACTCGACTCCGAGGGACGAAATATTCACTCCACTGCCTGCAGACGGATGATCTTGTGGGCCGTCTTAGCGCTCATAGATCGAAGGAAGGTATGCAGGATGCCACGATATTATACATTTTGGTTCCTGGCAAGAGCGTTGCATGCCAACTGGAGACTCTCCTCATAAACCAGCTTCCTTTGACAGGTTTCAAGCTCATCAATAAGGCAGATGGCAAGCATCGAAACTTTGGTATATCTCTTATCTCAGGAGAGGCCATTGCTGCCCATTGAGCTTGTCCACTGAAAATTCAGTTTAAGTCGTAGAAGGGAGTGATTTTCATCTTGCTTCCTCATCTCTTTTGGCTACTGTAAGGAGGCAGGAGCTAGCTGATACCATGTTTTCCGCCCCAATTTTGTCTAATTGGTCATAGCGCCTGCTCTGTGCATAGTAGGGGTAGTTTTTTTTCCCCTCCACGTGAAAGGTTTACTATGCAAATCTTTTGCAGTACATATATGATTTTCTTCGTGCACGTGAAGAGACCCTAGTACAATTGTTTCAGTGACTCAGTCTGGTTGAGATAATGTTTAGCAGCTAATACATGATTCCCTATATTAAACAAGGCTGGTTTACTCTTCCAGGCGACAGGGTCCAAACATCGGTGTGGGGTTACACATTCCGGGGCATTTTCCCGGACCTTTTCAGCAACATCCCAAATATTCTCTGAGGAAAAGTTTCATGTTTCGCTAACAAATTCCGGCGATCAGAAAGTCCTCGTTTCATCATCAGATTCCCAAGAGGCAGGACTAACATACAACCCCCGTAACCTGAGAGATACTCGAACCTCCGTTCTCCAGACTGTCCCACATATCACAAATAATGACTCAAGGGTTGTTTTGGACGAGGACGGACTATAGGGTGTGTTTTTTTCAGCTGTAATATATAGCTGCGCCAGATGGTTTTTAGATTTTACTGATAAATTGATTTGAAAAGACTGTCTTAATAAATTATTTGAAAAAGGTAACGAAGAAACAGTTCTATTTATTTATTTAAGATAAACTATAATGTATAAGGTGAAAAGAATAGAATGGCATCGAGTTTTTTTTACTAGAGCATTAAATCCAAAACCACCTCGGCTTCAAGTGAGAGTCAGCATCCAATGCGGCTGAGAGCAACTCGCCAGAACATGCACGGGCATGGGGGGCACCCGCTCGCCCCACATTTGGCAGATTATGGGCGCGATGGTGACGTGCAGAAGCTGCATATGCATCATTGCCGCTCCTTAACTTCCATTTGCATGATGACATCTTCGTACCGGGTGAATGTTACACTTGAACTAACCAGCCGTACTACTACTGTCACTGCTACAGTGCTGCTGCTGACTATATGTGTATACGAAGAATCATATGAGAAGATCTAGATTAGTGTTATGATGAACTATTATAATATTTGTGAAGTGATCAAGTGAGTTTGTAAAGATCGCTCTGTCTGAATTGTTTTTGGGCAGAATTTGATGATTTGAGCTATAGATTGAGCTATAATAACTTGGGTCATTGGATTAAGATTGCATGACGCATGTCTTAGCTAATGTGGGTCAAGTTATGAAGAACTTGTACCTGAAAACGATTTCTTTGTTTTTGGATGTGCAGGATCGCTTGGAGTCAACTATGGTCAACAGCGAGGATCAGAGCTAGGCTCAATGAAAAGCTATACTCAGAACGATCAAAGATGCCGAGTAAGATGGTGAGCTCAAGTATGGCACGAGAAAGACGGGAAATGTTGAATGCGAGCTCGAATGGTGGGATGGCATCATGTGGCTTGCACATGTCAAGTGAGCCGTGGTTCGGTGGAACCAGGATGGGAGAGAATTGGCGGCGCGTGGCAAGCTAGTGGCACACCTACACGTGGCAAACATGGTGATTACTTGCAAAGGTTGGTGATGACTGGGTCAATGGAGAGACTTCCTCTCTCTAAATTTTCGACCACTCAGAAGTTTTTGACCATCCAAAAGCTTTTGACCACTCACAAGTTTTGACCACGTCTGTTTCAACCGCTCACTGGTCGTCGACCTTCATGGTCATATTTTGACTTGTTTTGATCATGTAAGGTTTCGATCACTCTGGTTTTTGACCACTCAATGGTCGTTGATCACTCCGGCCTGATTTCTACCTCCTTCGAACACTCGGACTTGCAATCTCTCTTAGGTCATCAACCACGTCGGTTCTAGACCACCTGTTGGCTCACGACCATGTTGGTTTTCGACCACTCTCTGACCGTCGACCACTAGTGTCAACTTCCAACAACGTTGAATTTCTGACTGGTAGTCGATTTTTGATCACGTACAAGTTTTCAACCACGTTGTTTTCTCTACTGATTGTGTTCTGCTTTGTGAGTCCATGGTTTTCAAGTAGGATTTCTATTCTAATCTTCATAGCTTTCTAGCTATCGGAGTAAATGATAAGTGAATACTTTGGAAAAAAATTTTAAGGCACCATTTACCTCCCTCTGTTGTCTATCTGATCCTATAGTATATGAGAACATGTTTTAACTACCATTGCTTGTTGCCCTTTGCAAGACTGGTTTCCATCGGACGCTAGTTCACCCTCGATGGCAGCCTACTCACGGCACTGGTGGACAAGTGGACTGGTGGGGTGAGATGATGGTCACTTTATAGGACATCTGTTCTTGACCGGTCTTTCTCTCCGGGGTGATGCACTTGTTCCAGCCCCTGTACCGACAGATTGGAAGGAGAGATTGGTGTACCAGTTCAACTTAGCTCTCCCAGAGTGCTCGTGCTGTCCCACGCAAATGTCTGAAGAATTTCAGTGTGTGCTCGTAGGATGCACTGGTTGAGGTCGTAAGGACACACCTCATCACGTACCTTATTCAAGTCTTTGGTTGGAGCATATTTTCAGCCACAAACGGCGATATTTGTAGCCCTGAATTCATTCGCCTCATCGAGTCTTTGGTTGACGTGGAGGTTGGAGTGGTGCCTCAGTACAGTTGGGGATCAGTCGTCCTATGCACAACATATCGGGGGTTGTGTGACGCTTGCCAGCGTGGCACTACTGATACCCATAGTCTAGCCATTTGCTATTGCTCCTACAGTTGTGAAGTTGGAAGCACTTCCCTATCGAGCGTTCGGCCATCGTGACGCCAGTGCACCTATTCAGCGAGTTCGCCGACCTGATAGAAGGTCCCACTATGGGTTTTCGGTGGACTGGTGCCTGTCTATGATGGGCCAAGGGCAGATCGTCGAGGTGCTACCTGTTGTGGTGCAACGAGTTTGAGTTGTTGCACGACAGCGACATCTTCTTGGGTACATGAATTGTAGACTTCATAGAGCATGTATCACCGTATAGGTTGTCCCTAAAATGCCTGTAGAACGTAGAGCTATGGGCGACGACATGCCATCTGGTGTTCTTGTACATGGTGGAGGCTTACGCGCCGCAGTGCTTAATATGATGGTTCGGTTTACACCAGGTTGTGCCCCTACTGAATGGCAGGTTCCTACCACGAGCCGTACATCGGTAAATCAAACTCTATCCAAGTAATGTTTACACTTTGTATGTCTTACTTTGTAACTTTGATGATTCCAGAAATATAGGCAATCGAGGACGGGTCGGCATGATACAGATTGCCCTGAGCAAGTCACGTAGGACGATAGTCTACAATGCTCAATCGATCACCATAGTGCTTTGCGGTGCCATGACAGCGTAAGACAGTTGCAATTTCTGATCGTTTCATTTACGAAATTCATATTGATCCTTACTGAATCTGTTTCATATGTCACTTCAATTAGAGTGGGCGCAGCGCATCACAAGCACGTTCGAGACCGCCATCAGTAGCCCGAACACATCACCGGTCCTGAATAATACTTTAAAGTACATCCTAAAGCAAACAAAAAATAATGCACAACCTAAGCTACGGCCGTTCGACGGAACATGCCATGCACATCTGCCACCCAGTGGGGGCACCGTGCTCACCCGCTAGATCATCGCGACCTAGCGAGTCTGTCTGGCCATCACAACCTACCGAATCTATCCGACGTCGTAGTTCTATCCGACGATCATCCGTGGGTCGTACCGACGAGAAAGTAACTTACGTACAAACCTACGTTTTGTTTTTCAATTATGCCTTACGTTCCGCTAACATCATGGCATCTCCCGCTGCAGGTCCGTCATCGAGATTCATCACTTTTGCCTCCGTACCACCTACACATACTACCACTCCCCGCCGTCCATCTTCGCTGCACATCTAAGAGGTACGAGATTAACATTCTACATAGGAAATATTTATTGTGACTAACATCGTTTCATCTTGCAGCCTTCAATTCAACGTGGGGGTGACGTCGAGTCCACCAATGACAATACATGCCTCTCAGATGCTTCCAGAGAGCTGTACACAGTGTAGGGTTTGCAACGTATGCAGGGCAGAGCTCATCATTCACACCATATGCAGGGTATGGAGACTTCGGTGGGAAAAGCTCCTCCACCATTGCTGCCATACCGTACAGTGACGGCCAGTGCTCCTCCGCACATCGGGGATTCCTAGAGTCCTTTGTTTACGACTTCATCTCTGGCAACACCCAATTTGGCATGTCAACACAGGAGCACATCGATGCTTACTACCAGACATGGTCTGGTGTACCTTAGCTTACTAAACCACCACCAACCACTCAAGAAACGGAACGGTCTTCATACCTCATCCGAACCGACATGCAAACTCCAGACTGACTGACGTACCCCACGGGATATGCTCGTGCTTAACAGAAGACAAGGCCATGTACGGAGAGGCAAATGTGGTGAGGAGATAGCAGTGTCTCAGATGAGTAAGATATATCGCATCCCGTGTGATGTGTTTTTTGTACTATTATATGTACTCTAAAAATATTCGTAATGCATAAAATTCTCGAAAAATTGACAATTACTACGATTGTGTCAGGAGGCTGCACATAAAATTTCATAATTTTTAGAGCTCGTTTGCTACATGTAACAACTCATACAAATATCATAATTGTACGAATTTTTGATTAACATTCACAGTGGATAGAATTATCAAAAAATTGTACAATTAAGTATGTTGTATTGGAAGGCTGCACGTAAAATTTCATAATTTTTAGAGCTCATTTGGTATATTTAAAAATTTGAATAAATCAGGACACAAAAAAAATTAATGTAGGCTTAATTACCTGCCTCCCGGTGGAGGAGCAGCAAGCCACCTCCTTCCTGGAGGCGGGGCGGCAGGGTGGTAGGTTACCTGCCGTGAGACGAGTTAGCCCTACGGCATCGCCGTCCGGTGACCAAGCGATAAAATGTTATTTTTGCTAATACAAAGGTGTATATCAATATTTTTATAATTACATATACAAACAGTCCCATATATGAAAAAAAAAGTCCCCGCGTCCCGCCCGTATGCGTACAACACGTACACGCTCGGCGTGTGCTACGGGGGATGCCCACAGGACAGGGGAGGGAGTGGGGACGCCCGCCGGCGGGTGCGATCATGAGGATGGAACGGGAGGCCTCAAGCCCTCAGCACGGCGCGCACTGTGCTCCTCTGCGCCCACGAGGAGATGTGGCGTGGTGGACGCCCGAAGCAAAAGGAAACGCGAGAGAAGAAACAAAAAGATTTTAAAAAAAAGGAAGAACGAACAAGAAACAGTACCACCACCAACCCCCCTCCCACTCGTCCCCTCGCTTAGCGTGGCGCTCCCACTGCACACTGCTCCGTCCCCGCTGCACTCACCGCCGGCGAATGCTCGCCCCCGCCTCGCCATAGGTGCGCGCTTCCCGATTCTTGTTCTCTTCTCTCACCCTCTCTCTTCTTTCTTTCCCCGGAATAAGCGAGATGAGTGAGTTCTTTCCTTTTCTTTTTCTCGCTGAGGATTTCATGCCGTTTCCTTCAGATCTTTTCTTCCTTATCTGGTTTCAGTTCCACTTTTTTGAACTTTCTCCGCAAATTTTGTGCTTTGGAGTGTTAGGCCATGGATTGCGTGCCGCATTTGATTTTGGGCGATCTTTTTAAGGGAGGTGTTTGCGATATTGGGTTGCATTTGGTGGATTCGATTCAACACGCAATTTGGGGCCCGTTCTGTGCAGAAGAGTATCAGAGCATGTAAAGATCTGAGCTCAATTTATGATCCCTCAGACCGAAATTCTCATCGATGCTGGCGTAAAGGCGCCACCTTTTCCCAGTTCCTCCCGTCCCTTTCCACTCCCGCGCCCGAGAATTTATTGCTCGGACGCGCGTCTCGGGCCTGTTTCCTGCAGCTCGCAGTCGCAGTGTTCTCTGATGGGCAATTTGAGAAAAGATGCGGCCTTTACACTTTAAATGCTCCGCCTGTTAGCTGCAAGATTCCCTCGCCTCTGTACCATCCGGCTCCGAACTCCCGCCTCCGTAGCCGTGTGGTTAGCCCTCGTACGCCTTCGCTCCTCTCGATTCCCGGATTGAATTGGGGAATTCAGCTGCATTCCGCGTGGAAAGCTTCGAGTTCTTGGTGTTTATCCTTTTCCCCTGCGAAAACCGCAGACTTTAGCAAGAGCTCTTTTTCTTTTGCTTTCGGCTTCAGGGTTCGTTTGGACTTCAGCTTACGTTACGTCTCGTTCTTATGATTCTTCGTAGTTTTCTACCTTGTCTCTGTACGTCTCCTCCGCTTTTATCACCGTCTCTCTCTTTTTGTCTACGGATGAAATTTGCTGAGAAAAATGGGGCCCTAAAAACTGCGCTGCTGCAAGATTCTTTCCAGCCCTAAATACGTACAATCTCGTTACTCTCACTGCATAGTTCTGTAGCTATCTCCACTAGTTTCTCATTTTGTTTTTCTGTTGAAATATGCGTCCTTGATAGGAGCATGTTGAAGTTAACAGCTCGAGTTTTGGTTCCATGGAGTAAAAAGCCGAGCTCCTTTTACCTTCTCTCCTGTGAGCTGTGAACTTGTCTTACTGATATTTTCCTGACCGAAAAGTGCAGCCTTTAAAAGCCTTTCTTGCTGCAAGATTCCTTTTGATGGTAATCATGGATCTGTAATTATTTCCATCCAATTGCACTGTGCATTTGCTTTATGTTACCTCCTGTTGGTTGCTACATTCTACTTTTTCCATCTTGCCTGGTGTTGCTCAGTCCCCATCGTATCTTTTCGTTGGACGTGCCATTTTTCCTTCTTTTGGTTTTAAACAAGAACAAGGCCATGAACTGTGCTCTCCTTGCACCAATCTGGCCTACTAATGCCTGCAAAAGTCCAGCCTTAGGCATGCGTGTGTTGAAGTTTTCCTGAAAGGACGGCATCTTGCTTTTTTTTTAGATAACGGAACTAGTTTCCAGCCTCTACCATCCGGAGATGGTACACAGCTGCAAGTTTAACACAATCCAAAGCCATTAGGCTCAAGCTCTTACATCCAAGAGACAGGAAATAAAAGCAACAAGTTCAGCCCACCCAGGACGAACGACTACAAGCACTGAAGAGAACTAGGACTACGCTTTAATTCGATTCCAAAAGCTCCACCCAAACTTTTTGAAGACCTCCATAATCGTCGTCTCTAAGTCTTTGCAACCGCGATGGAACGCCGGTCGCTCCTTCTCCTTATGCAGCAGGGACCACTGTCGGATCCAGTACGTCGCCCTGAAAATCACCTGTAAATAGGTAGTAGACTTAGTCTTGTTAAAAACTATATCGTTTCTATTCAACCAAAGAGCCCAACAAAGCGCAGCTGCTCCTAATAAAATTTGGTTTCTAAGCTGAAGACACAAGCCATTTAGCCAAGAGCCAAACATATTAGAAAAACTAGTGAGTGGTTGAATTCTAAAAGTGAAAAGCACAGTATTCCACACAAATCTCACAAAATGGCATTGAAAAAACAAATGTTGAATAGTCTCTAAGGAACTACAGAAACAACATTTGAATAGTCTCTAAGGACGGCATCTTGCTACAGTAATATAATCTGATCTCATGCCCCATAGGTTCAAATTTAAGGCTTCAAAGCTAAAAACTTCCCAGGACTCTTCACTCTATGCTTATCTATGCTGGCCAGCCAGTTGTCGGTACCAGCTACCTATAATGCTCTTGTGATTTAGTTAGCTTGATTGGCTTTGTGGATCTCAGGTACAAGCATGGTTGGTAATCTTTCATGCCCTTTGTTTCATTTCACTTAATTTATTGCCATGACTATGTTTTTCAGGACTCTACAGTATACATCAATGGTGTCATGCTCGGAGGCAGTGTTTTTTATCAAAAGAAGGCAATGATCAACTTGTTCGACCTGATGGCCAGCACGAAGGTGCTCACCGATCGAGCTCACAGAGACAGTACATAAATTTCTTCCACTCTGTGTCATTCTTTGCAATGCTGTTGAATGCAAGTGATCTGCAATTATTTTGCTTTTCTAATGTGTATATTCGTATCTACTTCTGTGCTACTTGAGATAAATGCTATTTTTCTAGTAATGGTACTTGATGCGGATGGGGTGTAAGATTTTGCAGATTTTCTGGCACAAATGTTGTCGATCTCCTCGTTTGTGTGGGGATAGATGTCATTGGCATTGTATGGACAATGATTCCTTTGCATAATGTTAGACATTTGACCTTTTGACGATGACATGTTTTGCTTGTCTTTTCCTTTTGGATGGTGTGCGCTTCTTAGTTTTGAAAATATTCAAAAAATACCCTTGCTATTTCTTTGCAACACACTGGTCTAAAGATCGAAATTGACAGTGTTCCTTTTGTGTTAGCTTATTTTAAGCGGCATGAAACTGTGTATTTGATTTAGGTTCGGTCTTTCAGGTTCTCCGGTTCGTAGAAGTCGGCAAGATGTCAAGAGAGCTGGTGATCCTGTTAACGTTTGCGTAGAGGACAAACTAGTGAGTATCATGTCATGTACCCCACTCTACCATTTGTTCTTTCAATTTATCATTGGTCAGATTTTTCCTTTTAAATATATAGCTGGACAGTACCTACAAAATTTAATGAAAATCAGACACTCTGTCTTGATTATTGTTTGTTCTAATATGGATCTCGTTGAAGCAGGGAGCTAGTACTAGGAGTTCTTCAAGCAACAAATCAAATGCATCTCCAATGAAGATGCTACTGGCAAAAGAGATGTCCAATGAAGTGGAATGGAAGAGGAAGCCACCTAGTGTCGTTGTCAGATTAATGGGGCTTGAAGATGATCTACCTGATCATGAACCAGTATTACATTCTGCTAAAAGAAATTTGAGAAGTCATTCACATGACAACTTGACAGCAACAAACAAGCCCCTACAGCAGCAAGAGCAGCACTATCACAGCAAGACAACACGGGACATACACATAGGCCCCAAGGAAACAGTTGAATTTAAGGATGTGTATGAAGTTTGTGAAGATCCATTTAGAAAAAACCATCTTCAGGACCAAACTTTTCCTACGGGAAGGTCTTCTGAGAACAAGAGCGACATGAGGATGGAAGTCGTTCGACAGAAGTTCATGGAAGCAAAACGCCTTGCCACAAGTGAGAATCTCCTTCATTCAAAGGAGTTTCAAGAAGCTCTTGAGGTTCTAAGTTCAAATAGGGATTTGTTTCTGAAATTTCTCGAAGAACCAAACTCTTTTTTCTCGAAGCAGCTGAATGGACTTCACACAATGCCAGCACCGCCTCAGACAAAGCGCATTACAGTGCTGAAACCAATTAAATCTGTTGAGAATAAAGGTGTAAGAGAAACCAGAACACACCGAATTAGTAAACAAAATGAACTTGTGATGGGAAAGAATCACCAGAGATCTCATTCGGCAGAAGATACCTTCTCTCAGCCAACTAGGATAGTGGTCCTAAAGCCTAGCCCTGGGAAACCTAGTAGAACATATGCCAGGCTAACTCCCCGAGCAGATCCATCTGAACTGACTGTGAGGACAGACTTTTATGGAGGTTTAGAAGATGATGCATCCACCCTAGGATCTAGAGAAGTACTGCATGGTTCGGTTCAACACCTGCCAGAGGGTCGTCATCGGCAGGATGAGTCTTTGTTAGTATATTCAAATGGGTGTGGCGGAGAAGAGAGCTCTTTCGGTAGGTCAGAAGTTGACTACATTGATGAAGAAGGTGGTAGCCTAGGTGACTCGGAGGTAGTCAGTCCAGTGTCGCGACATTCATGGGATTACATCAAAAGATATACCAGTCCTTACTCAGGATCTACTTTTAGCAGGGCATCTCATTCATGTTCACCTGAGTCATCTGTGATCAGGGAAGCAAAAAAACGGCTTTCAGAGAGATGGGCAATGGTAGCATATAATGAGATCAGTCAAGAACAAGTGGAGTTGCCAAGGAGCTCAAGCACTTTGGGTGAGATGCTATCCCTACAAGAAGCTAAGAAAGAAGAAGCTGTTGCTGGGATAAATTCTGTTTCAAGTGGCCGGTCGTGTGCCACAGAAAACGAGTTGGGCAGGCAAGCTACGTGCATGTCTACTTTAAGAGAGGAGGATGAAAATGGGGAGAGCTCTCCAAGGAATTTAGCAAGATCAAAATCTGTCCCGGTGTTATCATCAATTTTTGATGACGTAGCAGTGAGTGCCCATTCAGCAAATTCTGAAGGCTGCAAAACATTGAAGGTGGTTACAAGGTCAGGTAAAGGAAAGTTATCATTCAAGGGGAAAGTTTCGAGTTTTTTCTTCCCTAGAAGTAAAAAGCTAACAAAAGAGAAAACCACCCTCTCATCTGATAGCTCCGATGAGAGAGTTGAAGTCGCTAGTCTTGGCAGCATGCTATCAGAGACTGATCATAATCTTGGTACTGATGAACAAATGGAATTTTGCAAGGTCAAAGCTGATAATTCCACCACTGAAACAATCGTTTCTTCAAAAGTACGCACTTTTCTCAAACTATACTTTACTGTTTGTTTTTTATGCTGTTGCATTGGTATCTACTGCAATATTTCTCTCCCAGCATGACCATGAGTTCTGGGGGGTTCTTCCTGCAAAAGAACACTGCTTTGTTCTCCAGTTTTCTTACTCTTAGTAACTGATGGAGAGACATGTAGCAGGATATTGGTTCCATCGAAGTACCTGCATCTTCTGTCTGTCCAAGCGGATATATTGAGGAACTAAGATCAAATGGTGGCGTAAAATGTATTCATGATCAACCTAGTCCTACTTCAGTTCTTAATGCATCATTTGAAGATAGCAACAGTAACGAACCTGATTCATCAAGCAGCACTACTTCCTGCAATGAGAGTAAGTTTTGCCACCTGTTCTGATTCTTGAGCTTGCCATTGCTCTCTTTATTTATATACTAACTACATGTTCTAATTATATGAATTTATATCTTTAGGAGTTGCCCTACGATCCCCTGCAATTGAGTCGGTTGCCCGCTCATTATCATGGGAGGATACTGTTAGAGATATATGTATAGTTTGTTATTCCCCATTGTTATGAGGGGTTCTTTGCATATTTACCACTTGTACTTTGTGTATATATTCTGGCCCATTGGCCTCATATGAATACAAGCGCTATTCATAACATGGTATCAGAGCCAAAACTAGGGTTTTGGCTTACCTAGGGTTCCGCGCGCCCGTGTGCCGCCGCCGTCGCCGACTCCCGGCCTCCGCCGCCGCCGTCGCCGACTCCCGGCCTCCTCCGCTGCCATCATCGCCCGCTTGATCTTGTTCATTCAGATGTTTGGGGTCCGGCTCCCTTCGTTTCGAAAGGGGGTCATCGTTATTATATCATTTTTATAGATGATTTTTCTCGCCACACTTGGATATATTTCATGTCTTCTCGTAGTGAGGCCTTGCCTATCTATAAACAATTTGCCACCATGATACACACACAGTTCTCCACTCCTATTCGTGTCTTTCGTGCTGATTCTGCTGGCGAGTACCTCTCTCGTCACCTGCGCAGTTTCCTTGCTGAGCAGGGCACTCTCGCTCAGTTTTCTTGTCCTGGTGCTCATGCTCAGAATGGTGTCGCTGAGCGCAAGCATCGTCACCTCCTTGAGACGGCTCGTGCTCTGATGATCGCCGCCTCTATTCCACCTCACTTTTGGGCCGAGGCTGTTTCCACTGCCACCTATCTCGTCAACATCCAGCCCTCTTCTGCTCTTAAGGGTGCGATCCCTGTTGAGCGTCTCTGTGGTCTTCTTCCTGACTACTCTGCCCTTCATATGTTTGGCTGCGTTTGCTATGTTCTCCTCGCCCCTCGAGAACGTACCAAACTGACCGCTCAGTCTGTTGAGTGTGTCTTTCTGGGGTACAGTGCCGAGCACAAGGGCTATCGGTGCTGGGATCCTGTTGGTCGTCGGATACGGGTTTCTCGGGATGTGACTTTCGACGAGTCTCGTCCATTCTACCCACGTCCTGACTCTCCTTCGGCTTCCTCTGTGGATTCTCTGTCTTTCTTGACCTTTCCAGATACTCCCATATCTGTTTTGCCCTCGTCCACCTGTCCTACTGAGTCTCCACATATTTCCCCTGTGGCTTCTCCGCCGTTGTCGCCGCCTGTGTCGTCTCCTACGACTCCTCAGGCTCCTCCCACTATCGTCTACACTCGTCGACCTCGTATTGAGGATCTTCCAGATGAGTCATCTTCTTCTGATATTCCATCTTCTTCTGATGCTCCATCTTCCCCTGATGGGTCATCTTCTCCTCGCTACGCTCTCCGCGATCGCCAGTCGATTCGGCCTCCTGCCCGTTTTGCCTTTGCTGGCGCAGCTACTCGTGAGCCTGTCTCCTACCGGGATGCTGTTACTCACCCTGAGTGGCAGCTTGCCATGGCCGAAGAGATTGCTGCCCTCGAGCGTACTGGCACTTGGGATCTTGTTCCTTTTCCATCTCATTCTCGTCCCATCACATGTAAGTGGGTCTATAAGATTAAGACTCGCTCTGATGGCTCTCTTGAGCGCTATAAGGCGCGTCTTGTTGCTCGTGGCTTCCAGCAGGAGCATGGTGTTGACTACGACGAGACTTTTGCTCCTGTGGCCCACATGACCACTGTTCGCACTCTTCTTTCCGTGGCGTCTGTTCGCCACTGGTCTGTGTCTCAGCTTGATGTCAAGAATGCCTTTCTTAATGGCGAGTTGCGTGAGGAGGTCTATATGCATCCGCCACCTGGGTATTCTGTTCCTGAGGGCATGGTCTGTCGCCTTCGTCGCTCTCTCTATGGCCTTAAGCAAGCCCCTCGTGCTTGGTTTGAGCGCTTCTCCTCTGTGGTCACTGCTGCTGGTTTTTCAGCTAGTGATCATGATCCTGCGCTCTTTGTCCACACTTCGTCTCGTGGTCGGACTCTTCTTCTCCTGTATGTTGATGATATGATCATTACGGGGGATGATTCTGAGTACATTGCCTTTGTCAAGGCTCGTCTTAGTGAGCAGTTCCTTATGTCGGATCTTGGTCCTCTTCGTTACTTCCTTGGGATTGAGGTTACTTCCACTCCAGATGGTTTCTTTATGTCCCAAGCGAAATATATTCAGGATCTTCTTGATCGCGCCTCTCTCACTGATCAGCGTACTGTTGAGACTCCCATGGAGCTCAATGTTCACCTCCGACTCTCTGATGGCGAGCCTCTTTCTGATCCGACTCGCTATCGTCATCTTGTTGGGAGTCTTGTCTATCTTGCTGTTACTCGTCCGGATATCACTTATCCAGTTCATATTCTGAGTCAGTTTGTTTCCGCTCCCACTCAGGTCCACTACAGCCACCTTCTTCGAGTTCTGCGATACCTTCGCGGGACTATCTCTCGCCGTCTCTTCTTTCCACGTTCCAGCTCTTTACAGCTTCAGGCCTATTCGGATGCTACTTGGGCCAGCGATCCTTCTGATCGCCGGTCTATCTCTGCTTACTGTGTTTTTCTTGGTGGTTCTCTTATTGCCTGGAAGACGAAGAAACAGACTGCAGTGTCCCGTTCGAGTGCAGAGGCTGAGTTGCGAGCTATGGCTCTCTTGACAGCGGAGATTACTTGGCTACGGTGGTTACTTGAGGATTTTGGTGTTTCTGTTACTACACCGACTTCTCTCTTGTCAGACAGTACAGGTGCTATCAGTATTGCGCGTGATCCTGTGAAGCATGAGCTCACCAAGCATATTGGTGTTGATGCTTCTTTCATGAGGACTTGTGTGCATGATCAGGTGATTACTCTTCAGTATGTGCCTTCGGAGCTTCAGATAGCGGATTTCTTCACGAAGGCCCAGACTCGAGCACAGCATAGCTTCTACCTCTCCAAACTCAGTGTTGTTGATCCACCATGAGTTTGAGGGGGGGTGTTAGAGATATATGTATAGTTTGTTATTCCCCATTGTTATGAGGGGTTCTTTGCATATTTACCACTTGTACTTTGTGTATATATTCTGGCCCATTGGCCTCATATGAATACAAGCGCTATTCATAACAGATACCAACTCACGTTCACCGTTAGCTGGCTCTCCAAAGTTCTCCAATGTAGATGACGATGATGAATTAGAATGTCATGCCCTTGTACAAAAGATAGTATCGTCTGCTGGATTAGGCAATCTACAGTTGAGTAAGGTTTTCACAGGGTGGTACTTGCCTGGTTGCCCTCTTGATCCTGTATTGTGTGACAAGTTCTTGGACCGCAGGGAGGAGGCTGCTAAATCGAGGGAGCGAAGGTCAAACCAAAAGATTCTTTTTGATTGTGTAAATATGGCCTTGGTTGAGATTGGTCAGGACGCCTTACTAAGCACATACCCATGGAGTAAAGCAGGCTCCGGAGCATGGAGGGAGAAATTATGTCAAGCTTTGGGGGAAGAAGTATGGAGTCTTGTGAGGGATTGGCTTTATGGATCAGGGAATTTTTTGGCAAACGAGGAGGACAGTGCTGGAGCAATGTTGGAAAGAATTGTGCAGCAGGAGGTAGAAGGAAGAGGTTGGGTGAAGTTAGTGAGATCGGAAGCGGATGAGATCACAAAACAGATTGCAAGTGGGGTGCTGGAGGAGCTTGTCGGAGATGCTGTGGAGGATCTGGCGATTTGTTTTCCAAAGCAAGGTATCCCAATGCCAACGCCAAATCTCTAGGAAGCAATTGGCCGGTGTATGCTCTATCATATGAGAACTGCTCTTAAAATTGTTGTGATGAAAGAATTCTCCAGCATCTTCATAGCTTGTATGTAAGTCCATCTAGTTGTTTCTATACCTGTAGTGCACTACAGATTGTAGAACTCTATTGGCTGCATCATGTAGGATCGAATACCGCAATTAGAGGGGAACGAATGATTCCCTCTGTTTTTTGGAATCTCTTAGTGCTCGATAAATGTTTCGACCGCTTGGTGCTCAACGCTCAAATGTTGTAAACTTGATGGTTTCGACCGCTCGTCCAATCGCTCGGCTGTCGAAAACTCCTTACCAGTCATAAACAATGACCACTTCATATTTTGATCTTCGAGCGGTTTACACGTACTTGAAATCTTCGACATCAGGATCAGAACCTCTCGATCACCCGTGCCTTCGAGAAAACAACACCTTCAAGAAGACGTGCTCTGATCCACTCTCCATGCTGATGTTGTTGACGGCGATCGAGTGGACGACTCGGCACGCGATCAAGTCAATGGAGGAAAGCTATCTCGCCACGCACTACTCTGCTCGGAACAAGAACAAGTCGAAGACAACATCCAGAAGACACGCCGTCGATGCCGACTAACTTTTCTGAAATAGATCTGATCTTTTATTTTTTTTAAACATGTTCTGTGGCTACAAAATGCCCTCAAGACACCCCCCTTAAATCTTAGCACAAAAGTTCCAAAAGCTTTCTCCCAAAGCTCTACAAAAATCATAAGTTAACACTTAATCTCTTTCTGCTTTTATATGCTAGAGCCCCGCACCGTGTCCTCATCAACACAGACATGAAATCCTATCCGTTTTTGAAAATCAAGTGATCTAAAACCTTTCCAACACACGGGTTTTTCTTAAATCTCTAAACCTTCCAGTTATGAACTCGTTCCATAACTCCTTTCAATCCATCACGTGTCAAAGCCTCCAGGACCGCACCTCCTGTAGCTTCTCTACATATAATCCATCTTTGATCTTCACGTGCTCCAGCATGAGCCCGACCATCTTATGACATCCTCGACAACCTGAACCTCAGATTCCCCCTCCTAGTCCCGGTCCTCCTCGTCTCCGACCATGATTGTCTCCACACCCAACCTGCACATGCAAAGACCAAAAAACGTTTTCCCCGGCACAAGTTCTTCCCAATTTGACCAACATTAGTCTACACACGCAAACCACACTCTTAACCTGAATATTCCTGCAATTCCAGTTTTATAAAAGAGTATCGATCAAAACTTTCATAAACGCAAATTTCAATGCAACCCAAAAGTCAATTATTCATCATCACTATATTCACGACCTATCCACATGGTCTAACACATTATGTTAATTGTGCAATTATGTAGAAGTCTTGTTGTTTGATGAGTTTTTGTGCAAAATGGCCGGCTATGACCACGCTGTGTCAATTAGACTGATACGACCACATTTAGTCGGTACAACCACGTTCATGACCACTTGGGGTATCGAATACTGCTTTTGATCATGTGTATTGACCACGTTGTGTCGATCAGACCGGTATGACTACATTCTGATCACTGGGGGATCGAGCGGTTGTTTTCGATCACGTTAAGATGACCGGCTGATATGACCACGTTGTGGCACACTATGTCCACCAGCTGTTACAACCACGCCTGCTCGAGCACCAGCTACGACCATGTTCTTGTGACCACGTCTACGACCGCCTGGGTGTCAAGCACATTCTTTGGTCACGGTTACGATGTGTTGATCAGACCAATACGGCCACATTGTGCAATTCAACCGTGGTTGTAGAACATCAACAGCAAAGCATGGTCGTACCGTATCCTCATCCAGTTGGAGATAGCACTCAACAAACCTCCGAGATGAAAGCAGAGTCCTGGAAGGTAACTAATCCGTAGCCAATCAGGAATCTTATCTCAATTAGAATCTTATCTCTGATTTAAACGACGTAACTGACACCGTGTTGAAGCCATATACGGCACCTACACCCCCCAACCTATAAAAGGAGAGACATGGACGTACAGAGGGGGATAGTAGATCCTCAAATGCAGATGCAGAGGCGAACGAGGAGGAGAATCGCAAGGAGCGAAAGCACACCCTGGACGCAGACATAAAGGCAGACGCGGAGGCAATCGCAAGGCCAAACACCCCGGATGCAGACACGGAGGCGAAGAGAAAGACCGGAGCAGACAAGGAGCCAGAGAGAAGCCTAAGGTGACGATCATGGCCTCCAATGTCAAGAACGATAAAAAAATAGTCTTTCCTATTTTTCTTTTGCAGCTAGTTAAGATTCATACAACGAGTGGTGGCTATGACAGCAATGTTGCCAAGCAACCACGACCGCTGCCAATTGTTGCCGAAGTCATGAGCTCTCGATTACTGGCCAAAGTTAGCACTTCCGATCGCTTCGCAGAGTCAGAGTCCCCTGTTGCCACCGATTGATTTCGAAGCCATGCGTATCTCTGATCACTTGCCGAAGTCGAGTCTCTAATGCTTTGCAAGGTCAAAGTCCCATCCATTGCCGATCGATGCCGTAGTCGGGCGTGTCCCCGATCGCTTCGCAAAGCTGAAGTCCTTGACCGCTTGCTGAAGTTAGGATCCTCTGACCACTCTCCAAAGATGGACACCTACGACCATCAGCCATCTACGATCGCTTTTCGAAGTCGAAGCCTCCGGCCACTTACAAAGATGGCCTCTATGACCATCAACCGTCTATGATCGCTTGCTGAAGCCGGACGATTCCGACCACTTCCAAGAATGCCTACGACCATTAGCCATCTACAATCGCTTGCTGGAGCTGGACGCCTTCGACCGCTTCCAAGGACGAATACGACTGTCAACCACTATGACCACTTGCTGGAGCCAAAGACTCGGATTGCTTCCAAAGACAGACGCCTACGACCACCTCCCGAGGACGAACACATACGACGTGTGCCAGAGTCGAGCCTCTTTGACCACCTGTCGTACGCATACTTCTTCAGCCACAAATCTATTATTACGGTGCTTCAGTACCTTTACGAGTACTCCCTTCGACTACTATGATTGTTCAACTATGGATGTTTCCGATGGGTTTCGACCATGGTGGTTTCGACTACGGCAGTCTTCCGATGGGTTTCAACTGCTGTGACTATTCGACCACGGACGTTTCCAATGGGCTTCAACCACGATGGGTTTCGACCACGACAGTCTTCCGATGGGTTTTGACTATTGTGACTATTCGACCACGGACATTTTCGATGGATTTCGACTATGGTGGGTTTCGACCACGGTAGTCTTCCGATGGGTTTCGACTATTGTGACTGTTCGACCACGGATGTTTCGACCACGGTGGGTTTTGACCATGGTAGTCTTCTGATGGATTTCGACTACTGTGACTGTTCAACCACGGACGTTTCAGGTGGGTTTTGACCATGGCAGTATTTCGATGGGTTTCGACTACTATGACTGTCGACCACGGCTGTTTTCTGATGGGCTTCGACGATGTGACTTCCAACAACGGAGATTTCCCAACAAATTCAATCACAGTGATGCTCGACCACTAAGCACTTTTGATAGGTTTTGACCACCATGGATTTTAACCGTGACTGTTTCCCGATGGATTTCGACCACAGTCGTTTCTTGGCGAATTTTGACTCTGATGAATCTCGTCCACGGATGGCTTTCGATGGTTGTCGATCACATTGATACTTGACCTCCATGGCCTGCTCTACTAATTCTTCCGTTCAGGCTATACCTACGACACCGATTCTAGCCGCCATTATTGTCAAATTGGTCATACTTGACGTTAATCATGCATACTTCAAATCACTTCCGTTGTGTCCGATCAATATCAATGAGGTCGAATGGCACGGGCTGGCCCAGTCAAGTGTGATGACCACGCAGTCAATGACCCTATAGACCGATGAGGCTATGGATAATGCCAACACCCATACCTTCATTAATTATTCATCTCTTGTATGAGGAACATAAAGCGAAGACTGAAGACGACGATCAATGCGCAGCTTAATCGGAGGTTTTCTGTGGGTTACCCTGCGGATGTAATTAACCGAGAGGCCATCCGAGGCCCCGGAAACCAGGACATCACATAGTCTATATCAGATCTACTGTACAAAGCAGACTACGGAGCGCATATATATATATATATATATATATATATATATATATATATATATATATATATATATATATATATATATATATATATATACTTGGTGCCCAGATACCATGGTGCCCCATTTCATCGTCATATATCTGCATTTGGATTGCTTTTAGATGCGTGCAAGTGCAATGATATATAATATATCAGGATGAAAAGTCTTAATCATAGAGCCTGGACACCATGGTGCCCCTGTTATTTATATATATATATATGTGTGTGTGTGTGTGTGTGTGTGTGTGTGTGTGTGTGTGTGTGTGTGTAATTTTGTTCTTCTCAAATGAATGAATAAAATTCATGTTTTCGCTATCTTTTGTTGTGTTTGTTTATTTCTATGTATTTTAGTGTACTAGCACATCTCTATCTTATAACCTCAGAACTAAAAATTCATGAGCGATTTCACGCGTCAAAAACTTGTAAAACAAATAGTTGTCAGAACTCTCATATATAGCGCCATCACCAGTAGCACATGGTGTCGGTATTTTGTAACTTTTTGGGAAAGAAAAAAAATGCAAGGCCCATGTATCTTTTTGGGAAAGAACACTGCTCCATATATTATCAGAGAGTGAAAAACATGCTGGTGTCAGTTAGCATCGTGTTGTCTTGAGCTCTATGTCAATCTGAACGGATTAAGAGCAGCATATTTCTTAATGAGCCAGTCTAGCACGGTTTATTTGGTATAACAAGATGACAACATGAACCAAGACATATTTGTACTATTTACGGTAATAATAACTAATTTTTAAACGATGTGTTTTTTAAAATATAGTTAATAGAAATATTATAGTAAAAAATACTATGAGTTCAGCTGTACCAATCAAAATTGTATACGATTATTTTTCTATATATAATATCTCTCACAAACAATTAAAATTTAAATATTTAAGTCATAACCTATCAACCAAATGGATAGCCCTTGCCGGCTCTGGACATTCTCCGGGTCGAGGTTTTCTACTCTGGATGGTATCTTTTGGTTATATGTGTAGCACCATCAGTTTAAGTTAGCACTGGTGCAGACGGTAAGGGTGGTGATCGGTTCGGTTGAAAAGCTCATGGCTTATGGCTGAAAACACTGTAGCTGGCTGAAAAAAGCATTGTAGCTGACAGAGGCTTATTTAGCATAATTAAATTTAAAAAAATTTAAAAATATAAAAAATATGTTAGCCCATTACGTATAATACAAACAAATACGGGAAAAAAGAACCGGCAAAAAAGCTCAACAAAAAGCCAAAAGTTCAGAAAAAGACGAAACTTATGAATAGTGAAAAATAAGCCAGAAGCCGAAGCCGAGTTGATCAGGTCTGGTCGGGAGTTGGGTGTCTTGGAACCCTACTGTTCACGCTCTCAAGGACTTATAAGATCAGGGGTTTGGCTTCTTTTTTTTTGCATGTAGCAGAAAATATATTGTAGTTTCTGTTAATTTTTTATGTGATTTAATTTAGAAAAAGAAAAAATACATTATCACGAATAACATAAAGGGATAAAAAAAGTAAAAAAACGAAATTAAGAAATTAAAAGCAAGCTTGTCAAAGTAGGACCAACCTCGAAATATTTTTAAAAAATCCTATTCAGTGGAGTGCTAGATCCTTCTTAGAATACACAGACCTTACACTGTAATCTCCGTGAATGGCTCACATAATGAATTGAAGTGTCTATTCTCCTACTGCAGCTGAATTGCGAGTACTGTCCATATGTCCGTGAATTTAGCGAGAATCCATATAGATGGATGCTTCCAATGGAAAAGACCTGTTTCTAGAGCTGCTTACCAGAATAAACTATGCAGATAAGACCAGCGGCGGAGCGCTCGATAGGGCAAGCCCTGGCTTGAGCCAGGGCTTGATTTTCCGCAGCTCCGCTCCACCCGCCGCCTCCCCCTCGCCCCTCTCGCCGCCTCCCCTCGCGGGCCTCGCCCCTCTCACCGCCTCCCCCTCGCGGGCCTCGCCCCTCTCGCTGCCTCCGCTCCACCCGCCGCCTCCCCCTCGCCCCTCTCAAACTCTCACTGCCTCCGCTCCACCCGTCGCCTCCCCCTCGCCCCTCTCGCCGCCTCCGCTCCACCCGCCGCCGCCCTCGACTTCGCCGACCCAGCCGCCGTCGAGGAGACCGACCCACCGGAGCCGGACCAGCAGGAGAGGAAGGGGCAGCCACCGGCCTGGGCGTAGCCGGCGTCGGGCGGCGGGCGGGCGGCAGCCACCGGCGACCGGCGCGCAGGTATAGATCCGCCCCACCTCATTTTTTTCCCATCCTCCGCCACTGGCTGAGGCATCAGGCAAAAGGTTGTACCTATGGCTAATTGGCTACCGTCTTGTTTCTTCCCGTTGTTGTCTTGTGCCATATGTATGTAACGGCTTAAAGTGAAGATTATAGGTTCAGTTCTCTGATCTAATGGGGAGTTTACACAGTCAGGGCTTAATGTTCATGGACTATCTCAAACTGCTGGAGCTGGTTGTGCAATCACAAGCAGCTTCATAAAAAAATGAAACATCTTTTGAAAAAAAAATGCAAAGCAGCAGAGGCTAACATTTTCTACTAGGTAGACAGGAGCAACGGAAGAATGTCGTTTTCCTCCCTCCCTTCTTCCTTGTGGGAAAGGGCTGGTGGGCCTCGTGCGAGCGATTTTTTTAGGTGTTTTTTAGATGTGAGCGATTTTTAGATTTTTAGGTGTTTTTTAGAAGTGGCTTATGTTTTTTTTGACGAGGTATCCGCAACTAGGATAATAATAGGATGCTCCCAGAAAGGGTATAGATAATATAAATCTATATCTAATTTTATCTATATCTATTTGAAATTATATTATCAATACCTAAATGAAAAAGAATATATCTAATGGGTTTGGTAACCTAGTGGGTAAAGAAGAAAAAGGAGGGGTTAAGCCAAAGAGGCTTACGAAGGAAGCTTTTATAAAACTTCGGTATTTAAAATTTCAATCTCACGTTTACATCGTAAAAATTTTTCAAAATCAAATGAAATTTATTGGAGATGATTCTACGCGTAGGGGAACTACTCTATGCAAATTGGCAGGGTTGGGTACATACGTGGGGCCCTCATGTTTTTATAGGAAATTTTTGTAAAACTTTGGTATTTAAAATTTCAACCTCACATTCAAACCATAAAAGTTTTACGAAATTAACTAAAATTTATTAGAAATGATTATGTGTGTATGGAGCTACGTTGTGCAAATTGGTGTGGCATAGGTGCACAAGTAACTCATACATGCTTTTATAGGAATCTATAACTAAGTATAAGTAGTCCAAACCTATAAATAGTCCAAATACATTCTCAACCTTAGGTTTGAATGGATATGAGTAAAGATAGGTAAGTGGGTATTACCTCTCCATACTTAAATCTAAATGGGTATTTTATTTCTTACCCATATCCTACCCAATAATGTGGGTATAGGTTTAGATAAGGATAATGGATACCCAGTGGCATCTCTAGATAACATCAGTACATAACACTGCTAGGCTGGACGCCCTCTGTTGGTACCAAAGTTATTAATACCGTTATGGTATTGGTCATACTTGCCAGTACATATCGTATCGTCACCTAAACTGGTACAAAGTAGCCCTACGTACCATACCGGTCTCAATACCGATCAATGCTGGTCATATCCGTGGAATTGATAATACTGCATATTAAACTATGTATTATATTTGATAGTGCTACTATGTATTTGAAGTAATATTATAAGTGATATTTGGTGGCATATAATTAAATAAAAATATGTTTATAAAAACATATTTATATTATTAGATTAAATCTAAAACAGTACGATGATATAGATCGATACCAGAATATATTATTTTAGGAACTAAGCTATAATCTCTCGTTCGGTATCGATAAATATGGTTGGTACCCTTTTGCCGGTGCTGGCCCTCAGCCCACGAATGGGGCTTCCCTGTTTCCTCCCCATGTTCCCCTCCATGTTCCTGCCACGTGTCATCATTGGATTGGCTCTCCAGTTAATTAGTGAGGTAATTAATTAATATAGATGATTAATTAGGCTGATAATTAATTAATATAATACTAATTATTCATACTAATATTTTGTACTAATTAATTACTAGCCTAATTAATCATCTACATTAATTAATTACCTCACTAATTAACTGGAGAGCCAATCCAATGATGACATGTGGCGGGAACATGGAGGGGGACATGGAGAGGAAACAGGGAAGCCCCATTCCTCAGCCCACTAGCCAACTACAACAACTCTGGTACGGGCAATGTTGCGTTACGTTGGGGTGTGTTTGGTTGCCTGAATCTCCTTCGTCCTGGCTGGGTGGATCCGTATAATCTGAGAAAGAGCCTGTTTGGTTGTCTGTATGAGTGGATGCAGCCTGCATGAGCGAATGCAAAAATACGCCCTCATCCTAGATGGGTGGATACGCTCAAAATGAGCTTCACTGGCCATCCTGGATGGGTTGATGCAGTGTATCTTATGCGGTCCCACGTGTCAGTCTCTCAGGTTTGGTAGACTGCATCCGCTCATACAGGCAACCAAACAGCATCTCAGTTTTTTTACATCCGCTCATGCAACCTCACCAAACATCTTCTTTTTCTGAAATACGATTCCACTCAGTCTGCATCCACTCAGTCAGGATATACGATACAACCTTCATCCATGAACCAAACACACCCTTGGTGATGCCATCCATCCACGTTCCACGTACAGTGGAGCAGAGAGATGCGGGTCATTGTCGCTGCATGCTCAGCCATGGATGCTCCAGCGTTTGCACAGTTCCACTGTCCTAGCCATGGATGTCGTCGTTCTTCGTTTCTTGGAGCGGTTTGTATTAGCTTTTTATTGGTGTTGGCTTTTAGTTTTAACTGAAGAATAATAGTGACGGATAAACATAATTTATAAAAAACTAAAAGTTTATATTGATTTATTATTTTTTACTGAGTGTATTATATAAGAAAAAGAGCAAACAACAGTGCAACGAAAGTCACTATAACATTCGGATCACATATGACTTACGAAATTGTAACATAAATAAAATATAAAGTATGTTACAATATACAAAAATAAAATAATAACTAACAAATAGTAATAGTTGATAGAAGAAGGGAGAACCGTAGTGTCTTTTCTCTCGCTTGAGATGCACGGGGCCTTCAGGGCTAGTACTGGGCTTGCATGTAAATGAAAGATTCGAGCCCAGGACAGAGAGCACGGTATCCTCCACTTCTCTACGGGAATACGGAGAGAAAATTTGGGCCTGTTTTTTTAGCTGCGGTTTGTGGTTTTTGGCTGCGACTTAGCTTTTGGTCTGTTTGTACGAGAGATTATAGAGTAATAGAATCTCACGTGCGGTTTTTGCCAATATAAATGAAGTCAGTAAAAAATGTACTACAATTAACTAGTAGACCCTATTTTAAAAAAATACTCCGTTTAAAAATTAGTTGCTGTAGAAAAGCCGAAAAGCAGCTTTTAGAAGCTGAAAAGGATAGGGCCTAGCAGAACAAACGGTAGAACCAAGGACGTACCCCTTCCAGATTTTGGATTCCATCGTATGTAATATAGTAGATTCACATCAACATCTCACAGCTTGACTGTAAATCCACTAAGTCGCGTTAATCCGTAAAATTTCCCTAAAATTTCGCGCGCGCCGGCGCCGAATCAGAGCATCTCCAATGGTTGAGCCAACTAACTAGCTCATAGTTTGCCACCTCAGATAAGAGACAGCACATTAAAAGCCAGCTTCCCTGTACACTATCTCTTAAGTTGGCTTATGGTGATAAAGGCTGGCTCATCCGTTCTCGATTTTTGAGCGAGACTAGCTCAAGATCCGGCGCTAGTTGGTTTGGTTTTCACGTTTCTCTTTCTTCCACGTAGGACTATTGCTGATGTGTACTGCTATGAGCTAGCTGACTTGTCAATGGCGGAGTCCACTTGTCCGCGGAAAGCTTGGAAAATGCTGGGTCCACATGGGATTTAATTTAGGTAGTGTTTCAAAAGGTTTATAAATATAGTATTCTACCATTTTTATTGTTGCGATTAAAAAAGCACCATAAATATTGTTACTTTTTCTACATAATGTAATTAAAAAAGTTATATCATCATGAACAATACAAAGAAATATAGGAAAAACAGAAAAGACAAAAAAACCCAAAAAACCAAAAGACTAAAAAAACGAAACTAAGAAGTTAAAAACCAGAAACAAAAGTTCATTGGAGCAAGAGCTTAGTCAATTTGTCAAACAATATGTGCAAGAAAGAGAGCGAGGCTCCTAAGCTAGCTACAACTGCATAGCCGAGTGTTGCAAATAATGCACAGAAAAATAGAAACAAGAAACATAAAATTTTACGTGAAAAATCTTTGCAGAAAAAAACCACAGGCGATTGAAGGCAAATCACTATAATAAAAAAAAATTACAATAGAGCGCTTGCTCTTGAACATATCTCTTTCTATGAACTACTGGGTTACATATATAGTGCGAGGGAAAAGAGTCCTACACGGAGAGGAAACCGAACCATAGTCGATTGCTACAGATTGACACCACGTCTGATACAACCTGCGCATACACCTGCCATGTCACGTCTAGCAAGAGGCGATGAAGTGTCCTACACGGATACAGTACGAATTCAGATCAACTTTAATAATCTCCACTTTGAGTCAAATTTCCTCCAGTAGTCGAAAAATATGATAAACTCCTCCAATTAAAATTAGCATAAACACCTTGTATGTTGAAAGTCCATCAGACTAATCTTCAAATAGAAAGACTGGAACAATATTGTCGAAACGCTTCTTGCGAAGCAAAATTGAGCAAACAACCAGCAGGTCTGAACACATAGCTATCAACAAAGCAGACGAACAAATCTGGGTCTTCAACAATTCATAACCCCAGCAAAATCTGAGTCTATGCAACTCACCTCCTGAAACAAATGCTCAATCATCAAATGGCATAAGCCAAAAACATCACCTGTGACATTGGATAGATAGCGAAAAACTCATATCATAGAATCTGATATACTCCACCTGAAACACAAAACTTGGTAAATAACGCTCATTGAAAGAACAACTCTTCAATAAGAAAGACTAGAACAGTCTTATTGCACGTGTAACCATCATGTACGTCATACAGAAGAAAACCAAATTTTGTTAATACAAAATTTGTGTGTACCTAGCAAAATTCCCGCAATCTGAAAATCCTGGTACACTCGTATGTGCACTTAGCAATTTCAACCAAAAAAAATCAAACCACGGCTTGATGTTGTACTGGCGCCTACTACTGCGAATCAAAGGAAAAAACACGTTCTTGGCTTGCGTGGCATGGATGAAAAACGACGCTCGGACAGTGAAAACAGATCAACGCATGAAACCGGACGTTGCTTTTGATAGGGACTAGGGCTGGTAAAAAAGCTCGGGCTCGTGAAGGCTTGGCTCGGCTCGTGAATGAAACGAGCCGAACCGAGCCAGCAAAAAAGCTCGGGATCTAAACGAGCTGAGCCTGAGCCAGCTCGCGAGCCAGCTTGGCTCGGCCCAACTGCCCGATGGCCCAATAGGCAATGGCCCGACGGCCGACGCCCCCGACCACCCGATGCCTCCTGCCCTCCCGGCCTCCCCCACTCGGCTCTCTCCTCTCTCAGTCTCTCTCTCTCTCCCCCCCTCCCGGTCTCTCCAGTCTCCACTCACGCGCGGACGCGCCCGGCGCCCCCTCCCTCTCCCTATTTCCTTCATTCCTTGCCCCGGCCGACGCCGCCACCCTTTCGCGCCCGCGTCTCGGTGCCTCTGCCCCGGCGCTCGGCGCCTCCCCTCGGTGCTGCTCCCCCTTCACGCCGGCTCCCCGCCGCGCCGCATAGCTCCACGGTCGGATCTGTGGCCTAGGCCCAGATCTGGCGCCTAGTTCTTCCATCCCGCCCGATCTAGGGTTGGCTTGATGGGGTTTGGTTGCTATTTGCTTTGATTTCTAAGTTTGTGATTTGCTAACTTTTTGTGAGGTTTTGCCTAGGGTTAGGTATTTGGGAGGCGGGTGACCGTGGCTGTCTCCGCCGGTGAACCGTCGCCGTACGCCGGGGGAGTACCGGTGGCTCGGCCGGGAATCCCGCAGCCGCCGCCCTCACTGGTAACCCTCTTCTCTCCTTCTTTTACCTCTGGTGAGTGGTGACATGCTTATGGTTCCTGTGCTCTACCGTGGTGAATGCTTATGGTTTCTAGTCTATGTTGGATGAAATGGGATAATGGTAATACACGAATGGTGAGATGGTGGGGGTTTACCTGCACTGGTACTTGTGAGGAATGTTAGGGTTTGGGGCTGGTTGCGGTCGCTGGCTTGCGGTTGCTGGCTTGCGGTGGGGTGGTTGCCATGCCTTCGTCTTCTTGCCGTCGCCCGTCGGTTCCCCTCGGTGGTTGTTGGCTCACGAGCCCGCTCGAGCTGGCTCGAGCCGCATCACGAGCCGAACCGAGCCCACAAAAAAGCTTGATACCCTAACCAAGCCGAGCCGAACCGAGCCTCCATTCCACCAAGCTTTCACGAGCCGAGCCGAGTCTGGCTCGGCTCGGCTCGTTGCCACCCCTAATAGGGACGAAGACACGCTGCTATTTGCTTGTCTTCTCATGATGAAAGCTGACTCGGAGACGAAATCAAACTCAACTTTGACGAACAACGACGATGACGATCCGAGAGATTTTTTCTTAATCTTCAATCTCTTGTGCTCTGATACCACTTGTTGCAAATAATACACAGAAAAATAGAGACAAGAGATACAAATTTTTACGTGGAAAACCCTTGCGAGAAAAATCACAGGTGCTTGAAGGTAAATCACTATAATGAAGAGAGTTTACAATGGAGCGCTTGCTCTTAAGCACATATTTTCCTATGAACTACTGGGGTACATATATAGTGCGAGGGAAAAGAATCCTACACAGAGAGGAAACCGAATCAAAGTTTGTTGCTACAGATTGACACCACGTCTGATGTAACCTACGCATGCACCTACCATGTCACGTCTAGGCAAGAAACGATAAAATGTCCTACACAGATACAGTATGAATTCGGATCATCTTTAACACCGAGTTTATCGAAATTTTAGAAATCAACCATGTCTCAAGAAAACAAATCAACAGACGGGCAAAGCACGGCAAAAATTAGCGACCTGACGCACAAAATGTCCATGTACATGTAGTTTCGTTTGCACTGAACACATGTTCAGTTTCCATCTATACCCTTTGCCTTAGTAACAGAAACATCTAACTACAAAAGAATCATCAGAATCACAAGCACCCCAAGTCTTGAAAACCAACTGATGCATGGGCTCTACGTACGTACAGCATAGAAGCAACTTGACACGATCATGGCTGGGTCACCGGTAAAAGACCACTGGCGGCAGCCTAAACCCGGAGTCCCGCAAGAACGGGATCCCCTCCGGCCGCGCCTCGAGGTCACGGTAGAACTCGTACTCCGCCTCGTAGTCGTGCAGGTCGAGCTCGCCCTTCTGCAGCGTGTGGTAGTGGTGCCGCGCCGCCGGGTCCTTGCCGAACCCGAACACGGACACCCTCTCGCACACGCCGGCCGCGGCCACCACCGCCTGCATCCCCGACGAGTAGTGGAACATGCCCTCCTCGTGCCGCTGCCCCCACTCCTCTGCGGGCCGCCCCGTCTCCCGCGCAAACCGACGCAGCGAGTAGTACTTGACGAGCCGCGCGCACAGCGCGTCCAGCCGCGGGTCCGTCACGATCACCGGCGCGGCGCCGGAGGAGGCGTTGCACACGGCGTGCTCCACGAAGTGCGCGGCGTTGCACATGTACGCCAGGATGGGCACGCCGTCGCCGTAGGCGCGGCAGTGGCAGGCTTTGCGCGACGTGCACCGGCTCAGCACGTTGCTGTTGAGGAACGCCAGCCCGGTCCTGGCGCCCACGTGGCGCGCGTACCGCGCGTTGCCCGCGGGCGCGTTGTTGAGCCGGATCACAAGGTCGTGGCCGTCGATGCGCTCGCCGTGCTCCGACGCCAGCAGGATGCCGCTGTTGCCGACCACGGCGCACGACGCGTACTTCCGGCCGTCGTCCCTCCGCCCGCTGTACCGGTCGATGGGGCGCTTGATGAGGTCCACGAGCTCGGACATGACGCCGGGGTCGAACCGCTGCCTGCCAAGCCAGTCACGCAGCCCGCGGACAGCGACGTCGCGGTGCTCGTCCGGCGCTCTCGCCAGGTTCCCCTCAAGCAACTTCTTGGCGGCCTGCAGCACAGCCGAGGCCGCCGGGTCGACGGCCGCAATCTCCATGAGACTCGCTTCGTAGCCTACATCATCGGCCGGCGCGGCGGCGGCGGCGCGGCGGGGAGGCTGGGCGCCGAGGCCGGAGTGGCGCAGGGAGCACCGGAAGGAGAGGAGTAGCAAGACGGCGACGAGCAGGAGGTTGCAGGACGGATGGCTCCAATGCCTCTTCATCTTGGTATCTTCCGAAGTATCCGCCGAGCTAAGCTTCCACGCTTACCTTTTGCTAGCTAATATTTGCAGTATCGAAGAGTATATGTGATTCCATTTTGTATGGTTCGTTCGAGGTTCGTTCGGTACAGTCCAATGAGCTCCTCACTGTCGTGTAAGCGCGTAACCCATGTCTCGTCAACATTGGAGAGCGTCTGAAACCTGAAGATATGCACGTCCATTAACTCCCACCCGATCTATGCATTTCTTTTCTCTCTCTCTCTCTCTCATTTCAATGCCAGCCGTGGATGACTTTGTTCGTACGTGATTAACGACGGGGATCACCACGTACAAATCGTAATTAGAGTTTTTTCTTAGAATGGCTGCATAAACAAATACTAATTTTTCCTTGCAAGTGGAGATAGGTTCATGTGGGGGCAGATGATGTGCGATTGGTTGGCGAAGGTTCCAAGCCCTGCCTCCCCCAGGAGGCCGTGTTTCTTGGCAGTGATCAACTAGTTTGGGGAGGTCGGCGTCATGGAAGGATGATGGAATCGCGTGCGCTTCGTCGTCCCCGGCACGTCAGGTGGAAAGCTACCGGTGGTCTATGATGGCGGACTGACATTCCATCCTGTTTCTGAACAGATTTTCTGAAAGCTCCATCTTACAGTTTGGAATGATGGAGGATTCTTTGGATCCCGCAAACTTGAAGTTTTTTTTTTAGAAACGGAAAAGGTTGAAGTTTTTCTTTAGGGCTCCAATATTTGAAATACAAGGATTTTTTTAGGGATTTCACAGGAATTTCAGTACAATTCCTTCAAGATTTGTATGGAATTTCTCCTTCCAAACATAGTCGACAAGTCTGCAACCCGATAGCCTCGTATCCACAGCATAACTATTGCCCAAAGTGATTGTCTTGTAAGCATCAACTTGCTGTTTAGAATTGCATCAAGATTACTATTGTCCAATGTGATTGTCTTGTAAGCATCAACTTGCTGTTTAGAATTGCATCAAGATTCGAGCCACAACCTTAAAGCCTCACTCTCATCTCCCACCGCTTGTGCCCCTACCGTCGGAAAAATTCTATTGTATACCGGTTACACAATCCAGTTTGTGTAACGAGCAAATGAGGTGGTGACACGTGCGACAATGCCTATAGTAGAACTGTAGCCTGTACAAAAAAATAATATTTCTAAATTTTTTGCTACAGTACCAAATCATATGGAAAAAATATTTTAAAATAGCTGCAACAGTAATTTTGCCACGTGTCGCCACCTCATTTGCTTGTTACACAAACTGGATTGTGTAACCGGTATACAATAGAATTTTTCCTACCATCGCTTCAGTGTTGCCATTGCCCATTGGCGTGCCACTATCGCAACCTCCTCGTCTGTTGCCCTACCCACTTTCTTCCGGTGCCTTGCCGCTACGTGTTGTCTAGTGACATCTATAGTTGGGTTGTCCGATGAACTTCGATAAGCTAACCCTAGCCAAGTACAAATCTTGAGGTATGACCCAATAGGTCAAATATTGTGAAAATAATAGACCCCCTTGTCTAAATGCTGAATGGAAGCCGACCCGTGGACCCTGAAGCCACCCAATTTGTCGTTCTATTCTGGCAATCATGTTGGATGTATTTTGTGATCCAAATTTAATTTGATCGAATCCGATCATTTTGAGTCGGATTTGATCACTGTTGGTCTTTCTGACCACTTGAAGAGTCTGATCAATATTCACTCAAAGCAATAAAAACTGGTCGGAGGTTATAATTGAAATCATCTTTGTGTCCGTAATGGACTCTGCGCCGATTGGTGTCAGATGTGGCTACTCAAAGCGCTTTCAACTACAACTCTACACCATCATCTTCTAAGACTCTCCGAACGGGGTACTATTTCTTTCTTCGAGAATGCTATTGTTTCAGTTTTCGATAAGTCTTTGTTTCATTGCCAACTAGGACTCTATTCCTTTTTCATTAGGGAAACTGATCTCTAGCTTATATATGTACCCCTGTAACATATGTTGAGGTTTTCTGTACTTGTAATTTCTCCTCATATAATGAATTTTGCCTTCATGCGTCCGTGATTTTTTCGTAAGAATTTTCCACTTAAATCCGTGTCTCCTTTTTTTTATCTTTTATATTTGCCATGCATTTTATAACAAGTGGTATCAGAGCTCCAAGTTTGAGTTCAAAGTCGCTGCCCTGGGAGGAAGAGACTATCGAGGCAGCTATTGCACGGCATCAAGAGTGGCATCTAAGAGGTTATCATTCTTGGCGAATCGACTCGCCTCAACTCAGTTCCGCGTCTTGACTTTGGCTTGGCGCCAACCTGCGCCATGCCGAGCATCAATCTGACGCTCTACCTTAATGACTATTCCAGCGCTAGGTTCGCCAACATTATTGTCTGCGTCGCCCGATGCCATGTCATGGCGTCATATTACACCATCTCCATCGACGATCTTCTGTATCAATCGATCATCATCTTCCATGAAGAAGCTGTGTTGTCAGCTTTGCATGTTTTTGTTGGAGATGGAGTTTATTGTAATTCAAGCTATTGTGTCTATTATTGATAGCATTCATATGGAATTATCATTGGAGAATTCATCGATGATCTGTCGTCTATTATGGGTTATTGTGACAAGATCCACACTTCTAGAGTCTAAGGTGGAGTTGCAGATTTTTAACACAATTTGAGTTACATTTGATTGAGGAGGCTTTAAAGAAAAAAAAAGCAATGTCAATTGTGGGGATAACTGAATTTGATGTTTCATTCACTGTTTGGATATGTTATAATTTGGATCACTTGTGCGATCATCATTGAAGAGTTTGTTGTATTTTTTCAGCTCAATGTGGAGATTGTTGTATTTTGTGATCTAACTTCGTTCAGGTGCAGCCACTTCTAGTCAGGTCCAACCACTGTTGGTCTTTCTGACCGCTTGAAGAGTCCAACTAGTATTCACTCAAAGCAATGAGGACTGATCGAAGGTTATATTTGGGATCATCTTTGTGTCCTAATGGACTCTACGCCGACTGGAATCAGACGTGGCTACTTGAGGCGTTTCCGATTATAACTCTACACCATCATCTTCTGAGACTATCAGAGCAGGATGCTATTCCTATCTCCAAGAATGTTATTGTTCCAATTTCCGATATGCCTCTGTTTCATTGTCGATTAAGAATTTATTCTTTTTTTCATTAGGGACTCTGAACTCTAGGCTATATATGTATCCTATAGTCGTACGAGTGACATATGCTGAAGTTTTTCATGTTTATAATCTCTTTTTATATAGTGAATTTTACCTTCATGTGTTCGTTTTTTCCCCCCCGCAAAGTCATTGATTTTGCCCACCTTGACATCGAAAGGAAAAAAAATAAAAAGAAATGGTCACTTCACTCAAAAGGGTTTCTGCACGAGAGAACTGGGCCAGAGAAGAGTTCCCGTGTTGTAGCCTGCCTAAGATGAGCAAGTTTATTGCACGAGAATGGCGCGGCCGTCGCCGCGTCATAGATGACAGCGTTGCCCTGTGCTTTTACCGAATGCACGTCACAAGAAAGGATTTCTGATGGCAACTTATTACATAGTGCAAACACAACTTTATTATAGTAGCATAAGCTTGTGGTGTAATCCAAACTATCTTTTCCAAGCAAAATTTCCAAATTATGGATGAGTGTGAAACCGGGGTATATTACGGCCAAGGAGAAAAGTTCACGTAGTAGTGCAGCCTTAGGAAAAAAGACACCGGTTTGGAACGAGTGAAATCTTTCTCTTTTTGTTTTTTATGCTCAATTTTGTTTCCCTGTGTGATTTGACCGGGCATCGATGCCTTTCTTCGAGCCTGGATTGCGTGAGTTTTATACAGCTTTGGGCCCTGATAGGCTACCATTGGGCTGCCTTCTCTCTCTTATTCCTACTCCAATGCACACAGCAAATACTGAAATACTTTCGGCTGTGCATACTGCATCTAGATACGGTCTTGTGCGTTCGTAGAAGTTCAGACAACCACTTTCCGAGATTGACTAGAGCAGTCTTGGCGCCACCAGCCACAGTGAGTGATGGTGATTGGTGTCCAACTTCAACAGGTAGAGGAGGACAACCGCAGAAGCTGCAAATGCAGAGACAACAGACGGAGCTCTTTCAGCAGAACTGCAGAAGAAGAGAGAAGGAAATGCTGGCAAATCCGGCAGCTCCTTGGCTTATTCTCCATCGCCGTTGTCCTCCTCCGTGCAGCCATTAGAACCGATGCCGTCAAAACGAGGAGAAAAAGAAACAGCTTGATCACAAGTTCGAAACAAGTAGATCGAGAAAGGAACAGCTTGATCACAAGTTCGAAACAAGTAGATCGAGCACAGCGCGCGCGCTCAACGCCCACGGCACAAGCCACCAATGCTGAGGTCCTGCGCTGGCGCGCCGCACCTGCTCCAATGCGGATGCTCCGCCGCATCCCGGCCGTCGGCGTCCAGGGCTAGGAGGTCGCCGCTGCAGCCTGCAAGTACAAGTACGCGGCCGTTTAGTCTATCTGGACCGTGAAGGCCTGATCGAACGGCTTCCGTGAACCCATGAATGCGTGGCTAATCCGGTTTTGAGGAGGTTAGATGATAATACATACAAATGCAAGGTCTCTTACCAAAAACATCCCTCCAACGCTCTGTTAGAATCAACCTCTGCCGCTTAAGTTTAATCGGACAGTGACCAGTGACCTGAGATGGTGGGGTATAACGGATAACTCGACAAAAGGAGGGTTCCTTTGAAAAAACGGCAGTCCACCACTCTATTAGGGCAATCTGGGCCGCTTAAGTTTGATCAGAAAGTAGTCGGTCACCGGGGCTGCGCCCAAAGAAGAATCGGGCCTTCTCGCTGACGTGGGGGTGAAGTCAATGGCGACTGTCCCTGGGGAGCGAGGCCATGGCCACTTTGGCCCCTGGCGCCACAGCAATGCTGTATTTAGGGCCTGTTTGGTTCATGCCTAACCTTGCCACGCCTAACCTTAGTCGAGTGTGGCGTGCCACACTTTTTGTGGCGTCCAAATTTCACGCCACACCTTAGGCAAAGTTAGGCAAAAGACTGAGTCTATGTCGCGTGGGCCATATGGCTAACAAAGTGTGGCAAGCCACAACTGTGGCAATGAACCAAAGACCCACCTAAGAAATTGTGGCGCGGCTAAGGTTAGGCATGAAAATTTTGGCTGCCAACCAAACAGGCCCTTAGCCTTTTTTTTCCCACACGTTTTGCTAGCTTTGGCCCACTCGCGTGGCCAGGCAGCACGCGAGGAGAGGTGGCGCAGTCCGGGATTGCACGAGGGGAGATAGATGGAGCGGTTCGGGACGGCACGAGCCAACAAGGGGGTGATGGCACAGCACAAGGCCGCGTGAGGAGGGCGACGACAAGCACGCAGATGACAATAATGTTAGCACGACAACGAGCGCACGGAAGACGATGTCGGCACGACGACGAGACCGCCACCTCCCCCTGGCGCGCATCCCGACCATGCCACCTCCCTCGCGCGCTCCCAGACTGCGCCAACTCCCCTCACTGCACCACCTCCCCTCGCGCACTCTCCTCGACCGCGCAAGTAGACCAAATACAACAAAACACACGGTAGAGGGCTAAATGCAGCATTGCCGTAGCGCTGGGGCCATAATGGCCACTCGGTGACCGGTGGCTTCTTCCTTGACCCATGGATGCCCCCGCATCGCGCGTCCTCCTCTGCCACCACCGCGCTCCTCGTCGACCCGAGAAGCCGTGAAGGCGGCCGCCCACGCAGTGCCTTGCCGGCGGCTTGCATTTCCCACCTCGACTCGACGTCAAGTCGGCGTCGACAAGATCCAATATCTTGTCCGACGCGCGCGACCGGTGCGGCGCACCCACGCCACGTACCAGACACCCCAAGGCGCGCGCTGGGTGCAGCGGTGCATTCAGCGCCGACGACCGACGCGTGCGGCTTGCGTCGAGGCCGTGATGGGGCTGTTCCTATACAGGCGTCGCGCGGCAAGAGAATAGGATGGACAGAGAGATGAAGGCAGAGCTGTTCATCGGTTGGTGTTCTGCTAGATTCTTCTCTAAATAAACGGGAAAATTGTATATGTACCCCATAGTTAGCAGTGACTTGCAGATTTACCCTACACTTAGATAACTTTGCTATTTTGCCCCATACTTGGAGTGCCCCCTTATTATTTTGCCCCACTATCCACTCGGCTGGTATTTTAATTTTATTTTTTATTTTTCAGTATGGGAAAGGACAGATCTACCCTTTAATCATTTTCCTCATCTTTCCCGTCTGCGGAGGAGGCGGGGAACCACGGCGGGGCCTCCGGCGACACCGAGATGGCCGAGGTGGCACCGCCGGCGCAGAAACAGCAGCAGCGGCCCCGCGCGCCGTACGCCATCCCCGAGTGGAGCGCCGACCCGGGCCACCCTTTCTTCCTCGAGGTGCTCAAGGACGGCGTCATCTTCGATAAGCTTGACGTGTGAGTCGACGGCTCGATCTTACCATTAGTTTGATTTCCAGCTCGCCGTTGTGGTTTTCGTTGATCTTTTTTGGGCTCATGTCTCCGTGAAGGATAATGCAATTTTGTCGTAGTGATTTTTTGAAAAACTCGTGTGTGTCTTTTAGTTGCGTGAACTGGCTAATTATTACCCTAAGGAACAGACGAAAAGTAGCTAAGTGTTCGTTCATGTTTTGATTCGTTGCACTGAATATGGCTCTCTGAGCACTTTTTGCATTGAAGCATACGAAAGCATCTTCTATTTCACCGAGTTGTGGAATCAAGATCCTAATAAAGTTGAATAAAGAGACTGAGCATTTAAATCATGGAATCAAGATCCTAATAGCACTTGATTTTAATTATACTGAATGGAATCCTTCCATTAGTTTGTTAAGTTCTACCTGGAGTGCATTGCGCACATGTAAAATTACTACGACTGATGACTTGGTGCTAACATTAGGTAAAGTACCACATGCATACTTTTTCCGTCTTTGTTGATGATACTAATATGCTATGAGCAATGCCATGTCATTATGTCAATGAGCAAGCACTCATTTAGCATGCTACAACATATGAATATAGATAGCCCTAACTAGTGGAAAGAATTTAATACCACAAAGTCAAGAATTTGAGGGACTTGATTAACTATATTGCAGTTCTGCAGTTTATTTTCTCATGTAAATAGGTGCTTCTACTATACTTTTCCTTACAAAATATATTACTTAAAGTGTTTTTATGAGCAATTGTTCTTTTTTTTACAACTGTCATTAATTTTAAAATAATCTCCGAGTCCAAAATTTGTGGACATGTCATAATGGATTTAATGTTCATTAACCAGAGAAGGTAATAATAGGATTCAGGCAAATCAGTACTACCTAATTATAATTTGTAATATTTTCTTGTTAAGTGCTTAAGAGGCACACTCCTGATATGCTTTCATGTTATTTTAGTTCTGCAGTTTAGAAATGAAGCGGAGGTTTTCCTTTGTGATCTTGGAAGCACACATGGGTCTTTCATCAACATAGTGAACTCTGTGGATTTTTTGTTGTTGATGAGGCTGTATGAGGGAAAGATGAGGAATAGGATTAAAGGGTAGATCTGTCCTTTTCCATGCTGAAAAATGAAAAATGAAATTAAAATACCAGCCAAGTGGATAGTGGGGCAAAATAATAAGGGGGCACTCCAAATATGGGGTAAAATAGCAAAGTCATCTAAGTGTGGGGCAAAACTACAAATTACTGCTAACTATAGAGTACATATGCAATTTTCCCTAAATAAACTTAAAATACAGACACAGACACGCCTAAATGACCCGTGCACTCAAGTGTAACCGAGCCCTAATATCATAAGTGGTACATATCATGTGATCAGCTGAAGTATTACAGTACCTTTCAAAATACATATATTACAACTTTAATTT
The DNA here is from genome assembly GCA_017311315.1 of Dendrocalamus latiflorus. NCBI lineage: Eukaryota > Viridiplantae > Streptophyta > Magnoliopsida > Poales > Poaceae > Dendrocalamus > Dendrocalamus latiflorus. Next base: position 13,099,885 of record CM029627.1, read on the forward strand.
AATATTTTTTTAGTTTTTTGGCTTTTTATATTTTTTCCTTATTCATTGGCAATTGTTCGGGATGACGTAACCTTTTTAATTTTTTAAATTTAATTACGCTAAAAAAAGCTAACAGCAGCTATAATACGAAATAATATGCTACAGTGCTCAACGTGCCAAACAGTGCCATAAGCCCGCAGATGAAACGAGCGCGGAGTGTATTATTAAAAGACTAGCAAAACCACCACAGAAGAAAACGGTTCTTAAAAAAAAATAAGAACATTTACCTGGGGCAAGATACCCTATTGTTCCTTCAGGCATTGTGCAGCTTGATGCATCAACATTCAATATTTTTGGCTATACCAAAATCTGAGATACAAGCTCTAAATTCCAGGTCAAGCAATATGTTACTGCTTGTTACATCTCGGTGGACTATAGGTGCAGAACAGTCATGATGCATGTAAGATAGAGCATGAGCCACATCCTTAGCAATACCCAGCCTCCTCTTCCAATCCAACTCAAATGCACTTCTGTTGACCTTAAGAGCTGCTTCTAGGCTTCCTCTATCCATGTATTCACAGACAAACATCCTCTCTTGAACAGCACAACAATATCCAAAGAGCTTCAGAATGTTCCAGTATCGTATTTGCATCAGAGCTTTTGGCCCCATTCGTATTAGCTTCTAAAAACTACTTTTCTATAATAAATAACTTTTTTACAGTACCTAGCTTTCAAACAAAATATCTTTTCAAAACAGAGTCTACTAGTCGATTATAATACACACTGTAATGACTTCATTTATATCGGCCAAAATCGCACGTGAGTATCTTCCTCTCTACAAGCTCTCTACAAAGATGTTACTATTCATTAATCAAAGCCAAAAGCGAAAACCAATGGGCCCTTTATTTCGCAATTGAACAGCTCATTTATCGAACTGTCAGGGTCTCTTAGGTGCATCCTCTTCACTGCGAAAATTTCACCTGTTAGTAGTTCAACTTTGTACACAGATCCATAACCTCCTTTTCCAATGCAATATTTTTCACTAAAATTCTGCGTTGCTTCAATAATTTGCTTATAGGCATCTCCTCCATCAAAGATCCAGATAGAGAATGCATTTGCCTGCGAAACTTCACTTGCATTTTGAGCATTTTGAGGAAGGAAAGATCCAGGGGAATCCTCCCGGTTAACCCATTGCTTGAGAGATCAAGGCTGGCTAAGGTTGACAAAGCCGACAAGTTGAGGCCATCAAGTGCCCCTTCAAGCCGCATCTTTGGCAGATAGATCTTCGCAATCACCAAATGTCTTTTCTGGGAACAACATCTGATGCCAAGCCATTGGCATGGTGATGTCTTGATGTCCCATGACTGAAGCGCCTCATGTCTTGGGAGAGAGGCCTTCCAGCTGAGGACTAGTGCTTGTTCGTATAGTGATGGCAGTGTAGCAGCTGAGAGAAATTAGGCCAGTACTAGTATGGTAACTGAGATGGGTTTTGTGGTGAATAACTCCATAGCCAGGGTGGGACTTAAGATATATGATACACCAAATGTTTTCGCTAATCTAACATACATATAATAGTCTGTAAAGGTGTATTGCTGTGTCCCACTGGAAATTGGAACTGGAAGAGTGGAAGGAACAAAATATTCAAACTCCTTTATAGGATTAGTAGATTTGCCATAGACTGGGCAAATTAGTGATCAGGATGCCTAAAAATGAAATTACTTGGCTACGTGGAGTGCCATAACGATCAATAAGACAGGTTTGCATAAGTCATTAAGTTGTGAGGTCAAACTGAGCATCTCTAGGAAGAGAAGCATATTTATTCAGAGAAAGGATGGTATGACTAAGCATTGCAGTCCAAAAGATCTATACAGGATTTAGTGTTGGAAAATGGAGAAGAGAGGGGCCATTTCTTCAGATTCCTGACGTAAACGAGGTGACTGTTAAATATGAACCAGTAAAGCATCACTGATGCGCAATTTGACTCCGTCACGGGTGTCAAGCACCACCACCCATCGACATTTTCTCAGCAACTTTCTAGGTGCGCATCAGACTAGACTATTGACAAGGTTTGGAACATTAACAGCTTAAACGAAGACCGCAAACTACTCTTGGAACATTTCTTTCACACTAACTGTAGATCATTTGTCAATTAGCCAACACACAGTAGTCATGGAAATCTCAAAACTTGTCAGCGTCGGCTCATAAGTCATAAAAGAGGAGAGGCGCTTTGGTAGGCTGTCCAAGCCAATTTTCCATGTCCGAAGAAATTGATCCTTTTGAGCAAATTTGACAAGGATGTAGGTATGTAACATAAAAGTTTCACAAAAAATAATCCTAGCACGATCTACAACTGACATGTTACCATGATTGATGCTTTTTTAAATAGAGGTGAATTGGGGGAAAACGTCTGCGTTAAATTACTAGGGTAGCTATGGAGTGCAAAACTTCTTCGATTCTTGGAGAGCGTTTACCTTGAAGGCACCTCAGGATTGGTGATACGCGCGCGCTCTCTCCACCGGCTGCTGGGAAACACGGGAGAGGACGAGACGTTGCCAGGTAGGTGGCCTTCGCCGCCGCCGCCGGAGAAGGGGTGTTACGGCGCCACTGGGTGTCCTCCTCGCCGCCGGTGCTTCTCGACTGCCGGGGAACGAGAGAAGTAGCGCCATCGGTAGCGCGGGAGGGCAATCCGCTCCGGCCGACGCCGGGGACGGCGAGAGAACTACAATTGTACTCGCCAATATCGGGCGGTCCGCTGCAGCCGATGGCTTTTACTTATGGCTGATAGTTTTTGGGCCTGTTTTAGGGTATGTTTGGGACTATTTTGCTCCAGTTTTTTTAGCTCTGCTCCACCAACTCCACCATGGAGCAGTTTCACTGTGGAGTTTCTGGAGTAGGTGGTCCTGTTTGGCACGCAGCTAGCTCCAACTCCAGGAACGTAAGGTTTCCCTGAGAAAGGTCCAATGTGCCCCTGAATGATGTTTGGTGTATGTTTTGATGTCTGTGGAGCATATGTAACTGATTTTTTTGTTGCCAATTGAAATATGATGTAAAATATTATAATCGCAATTATAATATGGACATTGCTTAATCAATCAGTAAGTTAGGCTTGAACTACTGCCAATACTACACAAGTGCATATTTGTCTTAGCACAACTACCGACAACAGATTGAAACCATATCTAATTTCTATTTTGAACGTGTAAATTTGTACATTTTTATTTCAATGTCCATCTCCGTATGCATCTCATCAACTCAACCTCTACTTGCCCTGCATCATTCTGAAACTTCTCCACAAATGCCAAATGCCAACATTCACACAAACAAAATCAATCAGGACTTGCTTACTAACCCAAGAAGAAATGCACAAACATAAAAATAAATTAAACCAACGAATGAGACATAGACATCGGCTTCGTGTTCCATCTCATGCCCCGAGCGAGCCTGTTCACTTTCGTCAAGACATCGACATCGTCCCGCAATATGACAGCGCCTTCTGGCCTCACTACTTTACAGAATCCACAATTCAAGTATAAAATGCCATACCAGTCATGGTATATGCCAATCAATCCTCGCTCATAAACAGCCCCTAGGGTTGCCATCTTGGCAATGGTTGGCAGCAGCAAATCCCCCAAACCCTGCATTCATGTCCATGATGTTTCTGTATCTTGCAGTAAGTAGATACTTGTTCACACTGCTGTAAGCCTTCACATGCTTCTTCCACATTTTGTTGTCTTTCTGATAGGCCTGAGATGAAACCCCTGGAATCAAGCCATTAGCGATCCTTGGAGGAACCGCATTGAGCCTGCTTGGAAAGGGCTTGATTGCTCCTCCTGCAACTTCACTTGGATTATTTACATCGGGAAGCGGCGTCACACAAGCCTTCATCTTCTTGTACCTGATGTTGCAGCAGTTAAGTAAAAATTAGGATGAGAATGAGGCTACATAAATTTTTAACCAGTACTCTTTTTTTTTTGTAATCCATCAATACATCTAACTAGGCAAAGCTAGAAACTGCATGAAGGATCTTCAGCAAAAGATAGCAACTATGTTCAATAGATTGTTTAACAAACTGCATGAATAGCATACCAGACATCATCTGCGTTTGTTGATTCACACATTTGCACAGTGGATTCATCTTGCCTAGAAGGACAAGACTCGGTGTTTACTCTTTTCCTCCATATTGCCATCTCACCCTTCTCTGAGACTTTTTCCCAACACAGAAGGTCAGCAATTTCCTCTATCTTGTTCTGCTCTGCCATGGCTTAACCTGAGGAATTGGGCATTCAAGAAGAAAGCTTTTTTACTAACAATGGAGAGTACATATAATGTCAATCTATTAAAAAATAACTAAATCCGATGCAACCGCAATTTCCCCGGAAGCAATCATAGATAGACGATAATAATAATAATACAAGAAAGCATGTGACATTCATCCATCACATCAGTGTTTCCTAACCACCAAACTTTGCCAAAATTGTGAAAACATCAGATCTCTAAAATCTAAACACCAACTAGCCAAGAGGGGAATTAAAGCATGAAGCATGGGCAGTGCTTGCAAGCTTGTCACCGGAACAAATCAGCCCTGACATTGCAAATTTGGCTAGAACCAAGAACCTAATGCAACCAAGCTAAACGCCTCCAAGAACTCCTGAAAAGCTCCAGAAGCAAGCGGCGGCTTCGCCGGATCCTGGCGAGGAGCATCGAGAAGACAAAAACCCATCTACGAACTAGGAGCAACGGAAGAGAATGGCTCACCAGCTGGATCCAGGACACCAACTCCTACACGAACGCCAGCTTCCGCAGCAGCTGCAAAGTCTGAGGCTTGGGACAGATTCTGGGGGGTTTTCAGCTGGGTCTTGCGATCTCTGGGGGCAGTGGGATTCGCCCAACCCGCAAGCGTCTTTACAGTTCTACTCGCACTCCACCGACGCACGAACAGTACACGTGCCGCACGAACAGCTGGGTCTTGCGATCTCTGGGGGCAGTGGGGGGCGGAGAGGAAGAGGGGGGCGGAGAGGAGGAGGGCGGCGCGGGTGGGGGGGCCGGGAGCGGAAGAAAGAAATCCAATCGGTACTCACCCGGAGAGGAGTTGTGTAATGGCAGTGGTGGGTAATTTTTTATCAACTCTACGAGGAGGTTGAAAACCTTTGTTTGTGGAGTACCCCTTGAGGAGCTCCATAAAAAACGTGGAGTTGGCCTCTAACTCCACCTTTTTCTTGGAGCGGAGTTTTTGGAGTTAGACCTGTTTGGTTAGCGAAGTTGGGAGCGGAGCTGAAAAACTTGGAGCGGAGCAGTCCCAAACAGGCCCTAAGGCTCCAGCTCCACGAAATCTGGATCCACCAAAATACTGAATCTAGCTCCAGATTCATGAAATCCATGGAGCACCTCAAGGGGTGCTCCACGAAACCTTGTTTCGTACCTACTCGTGGAGTTGGGTGGTAATTACCCACCTTTTACCACTGGTTACACACCTCATCCCATACCACCATAAAACCCATGGGCAAAACAGGCCATTCCCACCAAAAACTCAGTTTCGTGGATCTGGAGCTGCTGTGCAAGCCAAACAGTTTTGTCTAGCTCCATGGTGGGATCCTAGATTCACGTGGAGCTGTTTTTGGTGGATCTGCTGCTCCAGATTCATTTTTTTTCAGTGGTGGAGCTCTGCCAAACAGACCCTTTATAAATATTTTTGACACAACAGTGGACGATAGATATTTGATATACATGATTTTAAATTTAAAATACATTTAAAGAATCCACTTTAAGAACACGACATAGTTTCTCAAGTCTAAATTAGCAATCACTCGGCAGCTCATAAACCTCATACATTCCTCATTTTTATTTTTATTTTTTGCCTTTCATTAACTGAAATCTTCATCACAAGCATAGTTTCACAAATGTTTTTTTTCTTTCATTGGTTCCTGTATTCTTGTTCATTCAGAGTTTCAGACTACACATTAAAATTGCTTTTTTTTTGAAAGGACCACACAACACAAAGTACACAAGGATCCTAAACAGTTTAGGAGCACATCTGAGCAGTGTGACCATGAACAACATTGCACAACTTACTAAAAAAAATTAAGAAACCACATATCTATGTGCGGATCGAATGTGCACCTCCTGAAATCGCTTGAAGTAGCTTTGGCGTGGGAGGCATGCCTACTTGTAACAGCCTCTCAAGAATTTGGACTACCTGACCCGTTGTCGGTCTGTTGGACTCGTCATCCTAAATACACCAACAAGCAACTCGGCAAGCTCTTTCAACCACTTCCAAATTGATGCCGTCCTCTATGTTGTGATCCACTAAGCATTTCAGATTCTGGGTGGTGATCGGTTCGGCTGAAAGCCTCATGACTTATGGCTGAAAACACTGTAGCTGGCTGAAAAAAGCACTGTAGCTGACAGAGGCTTATTTACCATAATTAAATTTAAAAAATTTAAAAATAGAAAAAACATATTAGCCCATCACGTATAATGTAAACAAATACGAGGAAAAAAAGAACCGGTAAAAAAAACTCAAAAAAGCCAAAAGTTCAGAAAAAGACGAAATTTATGAATAGTGCAAAAATAAGCTGAAGCCAGAAGCTGAAGCCATATTGATCAGGGCCCTGGTTAGATCTGTTGGATTTACACCTAAAATATTATTTTTTTCTAAACAACGTGTAGGAGAAGCTAGGAATAGGTAGCAAGGCCAAGGCAACAACTCACATATCCTTGATTGAAAAATATATATATTGAAAAGGTTTGACATGAACATCCATTTTCAAATCAATCTGTAGTACTTGTTCCATTATAACTTTCCGCTCTTTTCGGCTTGAGCTTCTGACTTATTTTTCACTATCATAAATTTCAACTTTTTCTGAACTTCTAACTTTTTTTGAGCTTTTTACTGGTTCTTTTTTCCGTATTCGTTTGCGTTGTCCGTGATGAGCTAACATATTTTTTATTTTAAATTTTTTTAAAATTTGATTACGCCAAATAAGTCACCTTTAGCTACTGTATAATTTCAGCCAGTTACAGTGTAATTTTAGCTATAAGCTACTATTTTTTCGCCCAACCGAGCGGGGTCTAAGTAAGCCTGAACTGGCCAAACATTCGTGGGCTGAAAGAAATCTATTCCATTTCCTCTGCAGGTGAAATTGCTCGAATGGGTGCGGGGTAATTTTATTGATTCTGCCTTAGCGCATTTTTCTACCATCAAACTTACCGTACATTGCAGGTTATAGTTAATTTAAGTTTCATGGTCCCTCCAGGATATTTTTCTTCCTCCAGCTTATAAGCATGCTCCACTTCATATCATGGTGCAATAAGCGTTGCATGCCAGCCCCTGGATCAAATCAATGGTACATAATTATTCAAATACTCGAATATACTTGATTTTGTTCTGGTGCCCCAATTACTCGAAGTGTTGAAACTATATCTGGCCATGACACGGATGAACTTGTGTGATTTTCAGCGGCTTGTTCCGATTGTTCTTATCAACTACCTCCTTCATTGCCTTGTTAGAATGATCTCAGGGGATTTGGCCCAACGGCCAAATTCCCCTTGCTCGCGCCCTGATCGGGGGCGCCCAGCCCATAATGGCTGGTGGGCCCCTGTCGCCAGCGCCATATAAAGAGGTGGGGGCCGGGGCGGCACAATAGACGAGGTTGACCGTGCCGCCGCCAGACCCACCGAAAACCCTAACCGATCTAGAGGGGAGCGCTGTAGCGACGGGAAGCTCCATCGGCTCCTCTGCGTCTTCTCCAGATCGCCGCCGCCAGGAGCCGCCACCGCCCGGGACGCGCAGCCGCCAAGGAGCTCCGCGCCCTTCTCCGACCGTCACTGCCCGTGCGCAGACTCCACCGAGCGAACCCGAGATGACCACCTCTACTTCCTCCACATCCGACGGTTAGTCCCCTCTCTCCCCTCGGCATTGCCTCAAGAACACGAAGAACCTAGAGAAAGGATAGACCCCGCTAGATCTACCCTAGAGATCCCTAAAGAACTAAAAGAAACCTAGACTGACAATGGTATCAGAGCCAGGTTGGCTTAGATCTAGATGCGGGAAAAAGAAAAGAAAAGAACCCTAGCCCACCGGATCGGAAAAAGAAAAGAAAGAAAAGAGAAAAAGGGGAGGGTTTTTGGGACTCACGGGAGGGTCGCCGCCGTGCGCTGCGTCGGTCGCCGCCGGCCGGCGTCTCGGGCCGCCGTCGCGTACGCCGGGTAGCCGCGCCGCCGCTCCGGCTCGGGGTTGCCCCTCCGTGCGCCCCGCCTCCCATTGGGGCCGTCGTGCTCCGCGCCGCCGGGGGCCGCTCCGTTTGGGGTCGCCGCCTGCGCGGGCGCCGCCGCGCGCTGCCGCTTGGGGCCGCCGCTCGGGGCCGAGGCAGCCGCGCCTCTCCCGCACGCATGCGCCGCCGGGGGCCGCGCCGCGCCGCTGGCCAACGCCGCCGCCGCTCTGCGCGAGTGCGCCCGCGCCGTCGCCCGATCCGGTTTTTGCGGGTAGAGGCCAGCGGCCGAAATGGGTTAGGGTTAGGTTTCGGGGGTTTGATCCCCGGCGCGCGCGCAGACGGCCGTCTGATCCGATCGGACGGCTGCCGCCCCTCCGGCCGGTTTCGGCCTAGGCGGGGAGAGTCTTTCCCGGCCCAGGCCCAGGTTGCGGCCTGGGCGCGAGGGAGAAAGAGGCCGTGCGCGGGGTGGAGTTTTGGGCTGGGCCGCAATGGGCCGTAGCCGAAAGAATGGGCCGGAATTGGCCGAATGAACAGTAAAAATTGATTTTTTGATATTTATTGATTTTCAGAAGTTTTTGTTGATGAATTTGAATGAAATTTGATCTTTGTAATTTTTGCACCAATGTGTTAATTTTTTCAGAGATTAAAAATGTACAGAATAATGCTTCTGAAATATGAATTATTTTAGAATAATTACAGTTTCCGCTGCAAAAGTTAAGATTGAATGATTTTCATTATTAAATTCGAACCAACGGGAGAATTTAATTTTGAAAAAATAGATAAAATTTCCAGAGATTTATGATATTGTTATTTTCTGACCAACGTTGTTAATAACAGTATTATAAATTTTTTTAATGATGATTTTATGCGTTATTTCTATTTCTGCCCAACGGTGATGTAGATTTAATGTATGATAGAATTGTTTTTAAATTGTATGTCGTATTTTTGACCGACGTTGGAAATAAGGCATATGATTTTGCTGTTACGTTCTCACTTTATTTAAAATATTTTTCAGGCGGATACAACTTGATGAGTTGTATCAGAGAGATCCCCACTCTCAAAGGTGATAATTATGGAGAGTGGAAGAAAAGGATAGACTTAGCGTTTATCTTGGCTGAGGTGGACTGGGTCCTCACTACAGCACGTCCCACTGAGCCTTTGGCACCAGTGAGGGAACAAAATGAGGATGATACTGCATGGCAGAAAAGACAGAGGGATCATGCTCCCTTACAGATGTCTTATGACCTTGATCATAAGAAATGGACCACAGCCAACAAGAAATGTATGGCTGTGATAAAGAACACAATTGAGCCTGCGATTGTGGGCTCAATTGCAGAATGTGACACTGTCACAGAATATCTTGATAAAATAAAGAGTCAGTTCACTGGCTCTTCAAAGACTTATGCTACACAGCTGATTAAGCAGCTGGTAACAGAAAGGTATTCTGGCAGTGGCAATGGCATAAGAGAGCACATTCTTAGGATGAACAACTTAGCATCTAAACTTAAACCAATGGATTTGACTCTCAAGGATGAGTTCCTTATTCACTTGGTTTTTGCTTCCTTGCCCAAAGAGTTTGACACTTTTGTTGTCAACTACAATATGCAGCCCGAGAAATGGGACTTGGAAAAGTGCATAGCCATGTGTGTGCAAGAGGAGGAAAGAATCAAATCCTCACATGGTGGTTCTATCAACTATGTGAAGGATTACAAGAAAAAGAACTTCAACAGTACCTCCTTCTCAAAGAACAAGGGAAAAACCTCTGTCCATCAGCCTCAACAGAACAAATTTGCTGTAGGCAAAGACCAGTGTCTTCACTGCAAGAAGACGGGACACTACAAGAAGAACTGTCCTGATTATTTAAAGATGATAATGGCAAAGAAAGGTGAGAACATTATTACCTTTATAAATGAATCCCTGTATGTGCAATATTCGAAATCCACTTGGTGGATTGACTCAGGAGCAACTATTCATGTTGCTAATTTTTTACAGGGATTCCGTTCGACGAGGACTACGCAAAGAAACGAAAGATGCATTAAAGTTGCAAATGGAGTCGAAGCTGAAGTTGAAGCTGTTGGCGATCTTTCATTAGAATTAGCTAATGGCTCCACTCTTTTACTTAGAGATGTCCTTTTTGTACCCTCTTTACAGAGGAATTTGATTAGTGTGTCAAATTTGGACAAAGATGGTTATGATTGCAATTTTGGAAATGGCAAGTGCGAAATAATGTTTAATAAAGAATGTGTTGGTCTTGCCATATTACAGAATGAACTTTATTTGTTATCATTGTGTGATGATGTGAATGTTGTATGCGATAATGAGAACGTTGCGTGCGAGAAAGTGATTGAATCCTCGTCTACGAATGTAAACAGAAAACGAAAGAGAACTCTAGATGAGTCGTCGAAATTATGGCACTGTCGTTTAGGCCATATTTCGAGGGGGAGAATAGAAAGACTAGTAAAGAATGATATTCTTCCTCCATTAGAGTTCTCAGACTTAGAACAATGCAGAGAATGCATTAAAGGAAAATATGTAAAGAAAATTAAAAAGACGCTAAAAGAAGCACAGGAGTTCTACAAATTATTCACACAGATATTTGTGGTCCTTTTCCTGTTAAAAGTGTGGATGGATATGACTCGTTCATAACATTCACAGATGATTACTCCCGTTTTGGATATATTTATCCAATCAAAGAAAGAAATGAAGCCTTGGATAAATTCAAGATATTTAAGGCTGAAATTGAAAACCAACACGATTTAAAGATTAAGATAGTCCGATCTGATCGTGGGGGGAGTACTACGGTCGACATACCCCATATGGACAAGTTCCTGGACCTTTTGCAAGGTTTTTACAGGAAAATGGCATAGTGGCCCAGTATTCTATGCCGGGCGAACCTCAGCAAAATGGAGTAGCTGAAAGACGCAACCGTACCCTGATGGATATGGTGCGAAGTATGATGAGCTACTCCACACTCCCATTGAGTTTATGGATGGAGGCGTTGAAAACCGCCATTCATATTCTCAACAGAGTGCCTAGTAAGTCGGTGCCCAAAACACCGTACGAGTTGTGGACAGGAAGAGTTCCCTCACTAAACCACTTACGTGTGTGGGGGAGTCCTGCTGAGGCTAAAGTATTTAACCCAAACCTTGGGAAACTTGATCCCAAAACAGTAAGTTGCCATTTCATTGGCTACCCTGAAAAGTCAAAAGGTTATCGTTTCTACTGTCCAGACAGATATACAAAGTTTGTAGAAACGAGACACGCTGTCTTCTTAGAGGATGAAATGATGAGGGGGAGCATGGTAGCTCGAGAGATTGACCTTGAAGAGAAGCGGATGTATGCGCCCACTCCGATGATTCAAGAGCCATTCTTCACACTACCTGCTATCGCTGCACCGACGGTGCAAGACACTGTGGTGCCAGCACCTGTTATTGTTCCTCCCGTGGCAACAATGAATGAGAATGAAGAACCAGTTCTTCAGGATCATATAGAACCTATTGCCACAGATGAGGGGGAGCAACAGCAGCCTCAAACAGTAGATGTACCAAATGAGGAGGCCCCGAGAAGGTCTCAAAGAGTAAGAAGATCAGCTATTTCTGATGATTATCAGATTTATCATACAGAGGAATTTCAAATGAAGGATGATCCCACCTCATTTGAAGAAGCCATAAGAAGCGAAAATTCCTCAAAATGGCTTGAGGCCATGGAAGAGGAGATGAGGTCCATGAAGACTAATAAAGTCTGGGACTTGAAAATTATTCCTAAAGGAGCCAAAACAGTAGGCTGTAAATGGGTCTACAAGACAAAGTATGACTCCTAAGGGAATGTAGAAAGATACAAAGCGCAACTTGTGGGAAAAGGATTTACGCAAAGAGAAGGGATTGATTACAATGAGACCTTTTCTCCAGTCTCATGTAAAGATTCCTTCAGAATCATAATGGCATTAGTAGCACATTATGATTTAGAGTTACATCAGATGGATGTAAAGACGGCATTTCTTAATGGGGATTTGGAGGAAAATGTTTACATGGCACAACCGAAAGGTTTTGTCGTGGAAGGAAATGAAAGAATGGGATGCCGCCTAAAGAAATCGATTTATGGGTTAAAGCAAGCTTCAAGACAGTGGTACTTGAAGTTTGACAGTACAATAAGAAAATTTGGGTTTAAAGAGAATGTTGAGGACAACTGTGTTTATGCAAAGTTTAAAGATGGGAAGTTTATTTTCCTAATCCTGTATATGGATGATATCCTACTAGCTAGTAGTGATGTTAGTCTACTACTGGAGACAAAGAAGTTTTTGTCCTCAAACTTCGATATGAAAGATCTTGGTGAAGCTTCATTCGTTCTAGGAATCGAAATTCACCGAGATAGAAACAAAGGGGTATTGGGACTGTCACAAAAGGCATACATAGAGAAAGTCTTAAAGAAATTTGGTATGCATAAAAGTAGTCCTTCACCTGCACCTATAGTCAAGGGCGACAGATATGGGGATTTTCAATGCCCCAGGAACCAGTATGAGATCGATCAAATGAAAGCGGTTCCATATGCTTCAGCTGTCGGAAGCTTACAGTATGCTCAAGTGTGCACACGCTCTGACTTAGCATTTGTTACCGGGTTACTTGGCAGATTCCAGAGCAATCCTGGAATAGAACATTGGAAATTGATAAAGAAAGTCTTGCGTTATTTGCAAGGAACAAAAGGCCTCATGATGACATACAGAAAATCAGATTTACTCCATATAGTGGGGTATACCGATTCTGATTTTGCGGGAGATGATAGAAAGTCTACATCCGGATATGTATTCACTCTCGCAGAAGGAGCTATTTCGTGGAAAAGCTCAAAGCAAACCGTCACTACATCGTCCACAATGTATGCCGAGTTTGTAGCATGTTATGAGGCCACGGGGCAGGTGAACTGGCTAAAGAAGTTCATACCCGGTTTAAAAGTGGTTGACGACATCGATAGACCACTTAAGTTGTACTGCGATAATGAACCCGCAGTAACGTATGCCCACAACAATAAGTCAAGTGGTGCTACCAAACACATTGACATAAAGTATTATGTTGTGAAAGATAAAGTTCGGGATCAAATTATAAGTCTTGAGCACATAAGTACCGCAAAGATGTTAGCGGATCCGCTTACTAAAGGCTTACCACCCAACGTGTTCAGAGAACATGTAGCCGGCATGGGTTTAAGGGAAAGCCTATGATTCCTGGACTAAAAGATGACCCAAAAAGATTAAAGTAACTATTTCAGTACAGAGAGGTGTATTGTAGCTGTTGAATCTATCGACGATTGACCGTGACGATGAGACATGTTCTATGCACTAATCTGTGATGGAATGTGTAAAGTCAAAAGTAATTAAAGATAAAGTATAGATTGAGATCAAGGGGGAGAATGTTAGAATGATCTCAGGGGATTTGGCCCAACGGCCAAATTCCCCTTGCTCGCGCCCTGATCGGGGGCGCCCAGCCCATAATGGCTGGTGGGCCCCTGTCGCCAGCGCCATATAAAGAGGTGGGGGCCGGGGCGGCACAATAGACGAGGTTGACCGTGCCGCCGCCAGACCCACCGAAAACCCTAACCGATCTAGAGGGGAGCGCTGTAGCGACGGGAAGCTCCATCGGCTCCTCTGCGTCTTCTCCAGATCGCCGCCGCCAGGAGCCGCCACCGCTCGGGACGCGCAGCCGCCAAGGAGCTCCGCGCCCTTCTCCGACCATCGCTGCCCGTGCGCAGACTCCACCGAGCGAACCCGAGATGACCACCTCTACTTCCTCCACATCCGACGGTTAGTCCCCTCTCTCCCCTCGGCATTGCCTCAAGAACACGAAGAACCTAGAGAAAGGATAGACCCCGCTAGATCTACCTTAGAGATCCCTAAAGAACTAAAAGAAACCTAGACTGACATGCCTCATTTGCCGGAATTGTTGTGGTTTTATGTTCTGTATGTTGCAAACTCCTCGTGCGTGTTCAACATCTTCACGATTATATGGACGGCAATCCTAGTGAATATAATGATGGTGGTGTCACTACACTCAAAGGTACGGGGATACTGGAGCTCAAGGCCTTAGCTTCCTTGGTTGCAGGGTTTACAAAACCGGTATAACCGATAATTGAAAATTTTCGGAAGATTTTGTGCCGAAATTTTCAAATCAAAATTTGAATTTATAAAAATAGCCGATTTTTGGCTGAAATTTTTGAAAACAAATTTCAGCAAAAATTTATTCTAAATTTGATAAAAAATCGTGCAAAACATATTTATCAAAAATCAATTTCAAATTTTACAAGAGGTTACCGATAAAACCAGTTACCGGCCGATTTCTGGCTGGTAACAAGAACACTGCTTGGTTGTAGAGTAGTCGGCGATCCATTATTCAACTAGAAAAATTGACTTGATTTTATTAAAAAAAATGACTTGGGTTGGAAATCTCGACAGAAAAGAAAATTTAGCAAAACATAGAACTGGAGAATACGCAATTTTCTTAGGAAATTTGAAGAATCAAATGGAAGAAGAAGGCTGCTGTTTCGAAGAGGGTTTACCCACCACTACTGGCCTTGAAACTTGCGCGGTAGAATCCAGAGGGGCACAGAAGTGGGCGACAACGGCGCTGCAGACTGCAGTGGAGAGTAGTGGCGGGCTTGCGGCCGTCCCACGGCCAATCACCACCTCTATAAGCCTACGAAGCTCGAAACAACAAAGCTTTGCAATCTGATGGCCATATGCTGCTACTTTCGGATAAACACCTAAACAGACATTGTTTGTACTTGTGCTACTGTTCCTCACCTGCAACTGCAATCAACGTGGCCATTAGAACATTGCATTGCTTAGGATCATAGGCCTGTAAAAGAATGCCACACATGGCATGCTCGACTTAACAGTATCAACTGAGGAAGTACCAAGTGTGCTGTTGTCCAAACTGTCACTGATTTTTTTTAGATAAAGGATATAAAATCCGGCCTCTATATCCACGAGGGATATACACAGCCAACAGATACACGAGCTCTTAGGCTCAATTCCTCAAAACCTGAGGAGCATAAAACAACAAGAAATAAAGCTTAAGAACTAAAAAAAGCCAGAAAGACTAAGCTTCATAACTTCTTCTCCGTCCTTATTTTCAACCAAGCCCCTATCCTTTTCCGACCGTGCCCTCTAACCTTCGGTCTACT
This sequence comes from Dendrocalamus latiflorus, assembly GCA_017311315.1. Lineage (NCBI taxonomy): Eukaryota > Viridiplantae > Streptophyta > Magnoliopsida > Poales > Poaceae > Dendrocalamus > Dendrocalamus latiflorus. The sequence goes on from CM029627.1 coordinate 13,115,241, forward strand.
GTGCGTGAAGAAGGACCTCTGAGGCGACGCCTCAAAGTCGCCGACGCCGCCCGCCTCACCGAGGTAAGGTTTTCACCTGGAGATCAGTAAACATGAGGGCTATGGGGCACCATGACAACACCTCCAGGAAGGAAAATGGCGCCCGAAGGCGTCATCGTTGTCGAGACCGGTAAGACCACCGGTAAGGCTTTCACCAGCACCTCCACAGCACCCCACGTACTACCCACTCACAAAATAGACCGCCACCAACCCACCGGGGACCTGCGCGCCTCAAGGCCATGGCATAGCCACCCTTGAACTCTACGACGAGTCGCTCCCTGCAAAGTCCACCACTGAAGAAACCACAAAGCGACGCCTATGCGCCACCACTGAGCAGATCCAGGGAAGAAATCTCCCACGCACGGATCCAAGCGCGCCCAGTGAGGAAATCCAGGTGCGGCTGCGATTGTGACTTGCATAGCCCACTCAATTCGTTGCCTCGTCCGGCGGGCACCCCTTCTCCTTCCATGACCGCATCATCTGCCCAGCGTCCTCAATCTTCCCTGCCTTACACAGGGACGAGAGCAGGACCGCGTAGATCTTCACACTGGGCACGATCTCTTCTTGAGAATTTCGTCGAACATCTTGAGCGCATCCCCCGACATGCCGCGCTTGCACAGCCCGCCCATGATCACATTGTACGTGACCCTGTTGGGCGCGCAACCGGCGCCATCCATCCGGTTCTACAGCGCCAGACCGAGGAGGATGACGCCGCTGTCGACGAGGACCCTGAGGACGTCCGCCGGCCGCAACACCGATTTCTCCGCCGGGAAGCGCACGGGAGCCGCCGCCTCCGGGCCCGACGCCCTGCCGCCCGCTCGGAGCCGGCCGCCGCCTCAACACCCCGCGCTCGAGGGTGACCGCACGAAGCCGGCCGACGCTTCCGCTCGATCCCGCCGCCTCGAAGCCACCGGCCCGTCGCCCGCCTCCGGCCCGAAGCTGCCGGAGCCGCACCGGCTGACCACGCCCGCGCCCGCACTGGCGCCGCCGATCGCCGCCCCGAAGCCGCTGTGCACGGTCGAAACCGAGTTCGGCCGCCGCCCGCCCCTACAGCCTGCTCTCTTGAGCTTCTCGCGCCGCCAGGGATCCGGCGGCTACGAGAGGAGGAGGAGAGGAAAGTCTATGTGCTCCACGGGTGGGACCCCCTCCCCCTCGACGCCGGCGAGGCCGTCGGAGAAGGGGGAGGGGGCCAGATCTGGAGAACGAGAGAAGGAGGTGAAAGGTCTCAGGAGAACAAGAGGAGGAGGCCGAATTGGGAGTTGCTACGCCAACTGTCACTGATATGCTGCACCTGTATGTTTTAACTGATATGCAAAATGTTTCGCGCTGGCTTTTCCGCCTGGCGTTGCGTCAACCTATATGAGGTTTATGATCTGAATCTACTTTGCTTGCCAAGAAGGTTAACGAGCGTATTCTATCTTCTGGAATCATGGGCATTGTGTTCCTATGTTGGTCTGCACTCCACAGGTACTACTATCTTATCCTTTGGCTGGCCTTCTACAAACAAGTTCCTACTTCGATAGTACGGAGCATTTTGATTTCATATATCTTTCATTTACCGTTCTACTTAGCATAGCGTTTTAAGATTTAGTTCTATAATGTTCGTTCCATGCCTTGCAATGTGCAGCGAACCACAAACCGGAAAGTGCCACTCACGGATAAAAATTGGCAAGGATGGTGACTGGGCTACTACCATTGTAGATGGTGCGCCGTAAAGAACTCCAAAGTTAGATCTTCTTTTGAATGGTCACGCCGTTGATAATGTCAGACTGCAGTACTTGTGGTTGAGTTCGGCCAGCATATCACTTAAAAGGCCAACTCATACCAGACTACCAGCCATGCTAATCCTTTTGGGCCAAGAAAGGATTAACCTTTAATAAATGTGGTTGTGAGCTTGGCCTTGGGTCATTATGAAATCGGTCGGGATATAACCGTTGAACTTCGAGCCCATTGTTTTTCCATCTCGTTTTCTTCATCTGCTTTGGTGGACACACTTTTTTTTTATTTTAGTTCAAGATAGTAGATGCAGTCTGTAAGGCTATGTGATGACAGCTCCATGATAGGGACAAGTATTTGACTTTACTTTTCCTATGTTGTTATTGGTTGAGTTTGATTTTGTGTTTTTGATTTTCTAGTTTTTGCTGTCAGAGTGGCGGCAATCTAGCCGACCTAGGGCTAGCGGTCAGACCGGCCGACTATATAACCGGCTTGCAATCTGATCGACCTTTGGTTGTGGTGATCTGACCGACTAGTGCATAGCGGTTTGATCGGTGGGCATTGTACGGTCTGACCGGCATGGGTGCTGCAGTTAGACCGATCCCCTATTACTAAGAGATGTTGAAGTCGGTTCTGGTGGTCTGACTGACATGGGTGTCGCGGTCAAACCAACCTTTGTGGTTTTTATGCCAAGTTGAGTTGGTTCTGGTTGTGAGTCATGATGGAGTTCATGCAAGTATTAGTCATGACGGTATCCATGCAAGTGTTAGTCATAGGGTGTCCATGCAAGTGTGAGTCATGGCGTAGGTCCATGCATAGGTTTTGCTAGTAAGAGTCAAATGCATGTTATTTGTAATTGGATCAATTGTTTGTTCTTTGATATGCAGTTATTTGATGATTATTGCGGCTAGTGGCAAGACCGAGACTTGGTGGCCATGGCGTGTCACGTAAGTCTAGGTGGAACATCATGTCAAGCGGAGAAGCATGGGAAAAAGACAAGAATCATGAGAAGGCAAGTGCGTGCATATGATAGGCCAATTGGATTTGTACGTTTCAAGTGGTGACAGTTCTCAGAGTAGACATACGATCTTAGCGGAGGTAATTGGGTATCATAAACTATGGTGTGATGTGGTGTATCATATGACTCGGGTGTTTCAAATGGTGACAGTCTCGGAGTAGGCGTACGATCTTGGCGATAAGTTGTTGGACGTCGCATCTTCGTATCTTCGTAAAGACTGGTAGGTGGCAATTGTGAAAATTGTCCAATATTTATAAAACCACGGCAATTGTGTCACTGTCTACATTTTGTAATTCAATTATTATGTTATGCATATATACAGCTAAAAATGCTTACATGTATTCTTCTTTAAATATTCACAGTTATATTGCAACCATACAAAATGAATCTGAAATTTTATGTAAGTACGCCAACGTGTACTGCAAATCATGATCAAGGCCGTGACTTCACCCAACTTTATTTTACTGCATCTCTAAGTCAAATTATTTTTTCTTTAAATATATGAAGTGTACATGAGGTTTCCAGGGATTTTTTTAGACAGAGAAAAAGTTCTCAGTGCTTTGCTAGTCAACTGAAAATAGAACTTCGTCGCAAAAACAAAACAAGAACAAGAACAAAATGATAGACCAATTATCTCAACATAATGTTTGAATGGGCTTTGTGCGCAAAATTCTGCAAAGGCTGCATGGGCCGCTATCAGTCATGCCAAATTACCTCATGGGCTCTTTAGGCAAGATGAGGTCTTATCTGAAGATCTTTATCTTCTTCCCGGGAAAAAACTTGACGTGTTTCTGCCGCCTCTAACGCTTGCAATCCCAATCCGGATACACATGGCCTAATACAGAAGTAAGGGGGAAAATTCTAGTTTCTTGCAAGTCATGCAAAGCATCAACGCCAAGCAGAAAATCAATCAATCAGCGTCATCATTCAGGCCTCATCGCTTTACCCTGGCCATCATCAGTGCCCCCCGATCGAAAATGCAAGGTCGTGCCTCGGTTTACGCGTCGCCCCGCGCCATTGTTGCCTCCTCTAAGCTGTCCCGTTACCGGACCACGCTGGAAGTGCATCGATTCGTTCCACATTAACCAGCAGATGTTACGTTTCTTTTGCGTAAACATTAGTACCTAGCTACCTCCTGTTGAATAAGTTCTTGGATATGATCGATCCACCGTTAGTCTTGGGTTCCGGTAGGTTCACAGATAGGCTTAGACTGACGTGAAGCAACAACGACAGTGACCAAACCACCGTGTTAGTACGTCTGAACTGTGGAGAAAACAGCAAGAAGCACTGATAGCTAGGCCTGTACTACGTTTTCCAATGGTATGAACGGAAGAGTTGACGAGAGGACCTTCACATGTAAATCGATCTTCGAATTCTGCTCGGCTATGAATTTCTGAAGAAGCCTAATATATGTTTGTCACGTAAGCAAAGAAGTCTGACGCAACAGTTCAGCAGGACTGACCGCTGAATGCCAGCCCTTAACTCTAGCATCTTGCCGGCCAAAGCGGCCACCATAATAGCAGACAGAAGGAAGAGTGCTCTGCAATCTTCGTAGCTTCTAGCATTTCAATTACAGCAGCGGTGCTTAATTGGAAACGGTAATCACATGCACGTGTGAGCTGGAATATTTGCGAGTGAAGGAGACATGTCTCTTGTTCCTGACGCTTAATTCACCACAGCCACGTACTGTACTTTGTTAGTACATTAATTCTGAAGAGAATCGGAGTAGGTTGTGATATTCCCTTGTAGGCACTCCCAGCTAAAACATATTCACCACATCACTGTCCATGAAACACTGCACTTACTACCTACCTAATTAATAGCTCGAAAACCGTGGCCTGATCAACTGCTGCATTTGAATTTTGCATGCTGTGAAGATTAGTTTATCGCGATTTGTTCAACGAACACGCTCAACCGTGTCACGCCTTTTTCAGAGATCTATACTGTCCGCGTGTGCAGAAGCAGCTGCACATGTAGTGTTGACACTTCGAGCTGAGTGCTGCTTGGTTTCTACTGCATGATGTATGCAGTTCCAGACTGGCTCATGAAAGCAGGAAGCCCAACCTCTCAAGAACAATAGCCGGTTTGGTTACCTAAACTGCCGTATACACTCAAGGGAAGCTGTCCTCTTCAGAAGCTTAATACATTTCTTATTCGATCCCGAGTGCAGTCACGTCTAATCTAATCTTCTTAGAAATTCATTGGTTATATCTTACTGTACCTACCTTACACGTTATGATCTATCAACGGACTATGATATTACTCCCTCTATATTCTTTTTTGTCTTAGTTTTGTTTATAGGACGTGTTTGACTGTACCAGTGCAAGATTCTAATATGAGGAATGCTTCTATGTTTTTCTTTCTAATAAGAGTAATATTAATCTCAAAATAAATAAAGAGTTAAATAACATCTATCTATCATTTACCGTACTTTAAAATTATACAAGCTACTATTAAAGAAAGCATAGAAACATCCCCTTCTAACATTCAGAACGTTCTATTAACGGCGTATTAAAATCGCCATATAATTAAGTAGCAATCCATGTTACTATAGAATGTTAAGCTTGGTTGCATGTTAGAATTACAGATGTCACCAGGACATAGTGAATCAACGAACTCATTGCAAGTGGCGCGGCAGCACAAACCAGTTTGCCTGAAAGAAGCCTGAGACATGTCCCATCTGAAATGCCACCACTTCCACAATTGCCAAAGAGACCAACATTTACAACCCCCAATAACAAAAAAAAAAGCTAAGTATCATTACATTCCAATATTGACATTTGAAAAGATCACTAGCAAATGGCAGCGAGAAAGCAGAGGGCGAGAAGACAACACATGCCTCCGTGTAGGACCGCTATGGTAAAAGAAAGATAAATAATGTCTTTAAAATTTTATTCATTGATACTTCAGTCCAATGAATATTTCTGTAAATAATCCATTTTTTAATTGAAATTACAAAAATATACCCGCACAAAAAAAAATTACAGGAGTGACCTCCAGTCGTCGAACTGTTGGGTGACTGGAACCTGTCGCCCAACTGCCGCACAACACGGAGGCTATATGTAGGCCGTTGAGTGACATAATTACATTCGCTGAGCGGTCAGGCGACTGGGACCAGTTGCCTAACTGTTCAGCGATTGAACGTGCATATAAATCGGCCTCCGGCCGAGCCCCTGGCCATTTCTATTGCCGACGCTGTGCCACGAAGAGATAAAGGAGAAGGGAAAGAAAGAGAGAAGAGAAAAGGAGAGGGAAGAAAAAGAGAGAGGAAAGGAAAGGGGGAGAAAGAAGGAGAGGTTTCACTACTTATGCAAGATAAAATTTTTTGTATATTGTAGTCAATATTTGTTTGTATGAAGTAAATAGTTTGTTTAGTATGTAATTAGTATCCGTAGAAAATTATAACTGTATAAAATAATAGTACAACTTTCGTATGAAGTAAATAGTCACAGGAAATGTAGTCAATATAGTTATAGAAAATTAGCATCCATAAAAGCTTATAGTTATAGAAAATTTAGTGAATATAGTTGTAGAAAAGTAGCATCTGTAGAGAATTATAGTTGTAGAAAATTAGCATCCGTAGCAAATTAGAATCGTAGAAAATTGTAGTCATAGAAAATATAATGAATATTACTTACAAAATAATCATCCATAGAAAATTATAGTTGTTCAAAATTTAGCCAATACTTCTATACGAAGTAAATAGTTCGTTTTGTGAAAAACATTATTACGTAACATATGATTAATTACGAATGAATGTAATGTCGTTTGAGCATTGAAAATTAATGCGTACCGTTAGAACTGATACATTGGCATTTAAATCAGTATGTCATGTAAATTATCGAAACCCATTAGGAATTATTTACAGTAAGAGAGAGCTCGAGCAGCGAGAGAAGAGCGACGTCGGTGCACGTGGGAGCCGATAGAGAGTTGATGCTTATTAGGTCAGAAGAAAAGGAGCGATGTCGGTGCGAACGAGGATGGGTTATGCTATAAGGATAGTGTACTTGGTCATGATAGACGAACGGTCATAGAAATATAAATAACAATATAGACGTACTTCTATAATCCGCGATGCGAATTGACTAGTTGGAACATTGAAAATAGTTCCAAGCAGACATCAGTAATGCCGATACCCACTATATTGAAAATGCATTACGGTGTGAACACCGTTCATGAAGGTCCGAGTGGTGTTGACTTGAATAGTTTTGCGCAATCCACTCTGGTACCTTCGTACATATGCGAATTTCCAGTTGCGTAAAAAATATCATTTACCTTCGTACTTACCAACGTTGCTATCCTAATCATTCTCAAATAAAATTTCACAAATTTTCTTGCACTACAACAGCATGCAATGATCACAAACTGTTATTGCCAATCTAACAGATTTTCTACCATTCATAATTTACGAAAATCACAAATGGATCAATCAATGTTGTCTCCCTTTTTCCAAAAAAAGACAACTCATGTATAAAATTTGATAAATGTTACCTACCTACAACAATTGTTATTTACCCCCATGCACGGTTGGGGGCCCAGTTGCAAAAATGGGCGAGTTCCGGTCGCCCAACAGTCGAGCGATTGGAACTGCAGTCGCCCAATGGTTGAGCGACAGGTCCCAGTCACCTGACAGCTCGGCGACTGCAATTATGTCACCCAACAACTCATGGATAGCCTCCGTGCCACGCGATCGTTGGGCGATAGGTTGCAGTCCCCCAACAGTTCAGCGACTAGAGGTCATTCCTGTAAAAAAAATTTATGTGGATATATTTTTGTATTTTTTATTAAAAATTAGATTATTTACAAAAAAACCTCACTCCAATAGCTACTGAGTTATAAATATTATGATTACAAACTAACATCAAAGTAAGTAACTCAAGAAACCGAAAACCAAAGAACTCATAGCTTTGGCGGTCACACTGGCTACCAGGGAAGGTCTGACCAGTGTCTGGTGATCTAACTGGCCTCTAACGGTCTGACTGAAAGGGGGCGATCTAACTACTCTACTATTTTAGAACTAAAAATTTATACCGATGCAACTTTTAGTGCAACTCTAAAAATCCAAGTCCAACTTATATAATATTTTTGCACACACCTTGAATAAGGCCTCAGTAATCTATTCCATCCTAGGATTATAAATATACTTATCAAAATTAAGACCTTTTTCAAGAATAAGCAATGTTGCACCAAAATCGGTCAAAAAACTAAAACGAGATATATGACTTGCTCGTGAGTGGATGATGGCCAAGATGGCTCTAAATGTATTATCTCATATCACAGCAAATAAGAACTCCCAAAGATTTGAGCCAAAAACATTTGGATCAAGAAATCTCCTAAGAAAGTCAAATCCAAGAAAAACTGGATAACTTCAAAAACTTGCAAGTCATGATGCCTAGATGGATAGAGATCGATCTCCACGAATCATCTCCATCACTTACACATCCTTAGCACACAAGATCAAGAAGTGGAGAGAGAAGATTAAAACCAACAAGATCAAGAGTAAATCAACCAAAACAAGAGAAATCCATGATAAATTAATAAAGTTGATGTATAACTACTTAAGGGTAAAGGTTCTACAACCACTTCACCTGAAATATAAGAGAGCACACTACAACACTCATACTTATCAAACCCTAACTCTAGAACACTTCTCTAGAATGAGGAGGGGTTGGATGATTCACTAAGTGTCCAACCCAACTTTTTAGATAGATGAAGCAACTAGCCCATATCTAACTCTAATGGGTACTATACAATAGTACAAATGGGAAAACCCATTAACTCTACACCACATGGGTTTTACGCATATACTGCACTCATGCACTCTTTTCAAAGCACATAAGCTTGAATTCGCTAAGTTCTTAGCTTTTGATCTAACTTGATCTTCTCATCTTCTCCTTAACCTAAACTACTTTTCCAAGCACCGCGGTTTTGATCTAAAATAGTTTTTGATATTTTGATCAACTTATCAAAATACGTTTTCTTGACCCAATCTTCATCTTCCCTTGTAAGCAATGGCCATGCTTGCCACATGTAGGTGCACTACTGGCTTGTCACGTGTTAACAAGTCTCTCTCATTCTGGTTCCACCAGACCACGTCTCACTTGGACTGACCAAGTCATATGGTTCAACCCATCGCTCGAATTTTTCTTCAATATTTTTCGCCTTCCTTATGCTATGTTTGAGCTCAGCCATCTCACCCGGTATCATTTATTGTTCTGGGCCTCAGCTCTTCTATGAGCGTAGCCCCGGTCCTCATCGTTGACTATAATTGACTACAAGCCTCCCTACACATCCAAAGATCAAGAAATATTTTTCAGACACAAATTCTTTACAACTTGACCCACGTTAGCTAAAACTTGCATCATACAACAATATACACAAAACTAGGTCAAATCAAATCGACCACGACTCAAAAAACCTAAATATCCCACTTTCACCCAAGCAAACCGCCTGGCCGGTCAGATCACTGCCTTCAGCCAGTCAAACCGCTGGAGCCAGCCAGTCTGATCGGTGCCCGGTCTGACCTCCGCTTCTAGCTGGTGAGACCGCCAAGTCTGCAAGATGCTCTGAAATCCACAAATTTACAAAATCCAAATTTCAAGTCCTCTAAATTGATAACTATTTATTACAATAAAACATAAACTTTCTCACATGATCCTTCACTTCGCCATGGGACAAATTAATCCTCGTCGTCCATCGTGTCATCTTTACCAGCATACTTCTTGGGCGAGCTCTCTGGTGTTGCCAGTTGGTTCTTGTTTCATGCATAAGACAATTTATCGGAAGCAATCGAGGAAAGGATAATTCTATTCACGCTTGATCCACGACACCATAAGCTAGACCTAACCATTGCCCAATAGTTACTAATAAGGTCCCGTATGAAACAGCTTTTGTAACAGCTGTTAGTTTTTAACTAAGACATTTAATTAAAAAAAATAAAAAAGAAAAAAATAAATATTATATCTCTATGGACAACGCAAAAAAAAGCTATGCTAAGAAACCAACATATACAAAATGACTTTCAAACTTTAAAACTAGAAACCAAAAGGCAGAAGCCAAATGCCCGTTTTGAATGGGGCTAAGAGTTTGCTTTAGATCACCCATTTTTTTCAGCAGACCAATCATGCTTTATCGAATCAGTACTTTTTGTTAAAGAAAAACATCTTTGAATGAAAATAATTAGTTTGAGGCAAGTGCTATTTTCCACTGGACGTGCGCCGACCGGCCCGACCGTATGATTTTCTCAATATCTACAGCACAAGCTAATAAAGATAAATTAAAGGCATGGCTAATCAAAGCCTGGCGAGTCCAATCATTTGATTAATTGGGATCATGCAATGGTGGTAGGTAGAGACCAAGAAAAAAATTAGCTGTTCCAACACTGGGACGTAGTATCTATGATTTGGGAATGAATTGAGCAAAGAACAAAATACTCCGTCAGGCTATGATTCGTTCCTAACATCATGGGCGGACCTAATGTAGTTTATAGGTGTTGCATTGCACACCCAAATTTTGGTTCGAGCTCAAACGAATTTTTTTATCAACCGACTAGAGGGGGTGAATAAATGGTTAAATTTTTTTTAATCAAAACTGAGTTTTATGTCAAATTTAAATGTAAGGTAGTAAGCGAGCGCCAAGCGGGGCCTAGCCAGACCGCCTAGGAGCTAGGGCCCGAGAGGGAGCACGCAACGGCGACAACTGGGCCACCAGGGGACAACATGGCAAGCAATGCACGTCGACAACTAGACAAGCTCATTCCCCTTTCCATGTCCCAATCCCATATTCCCAATTTAATAAATTTTTCTTAATTATTTTGTAATTTCTCTAAAATTATTTGAGATGTTGTCTCTAATACAAACAAATTATTCTTTGATTTTTGCTACTACAGATTGACCTATTTTTTTCATTACAACAATATCTTATTAATTGTGAACATCTATCCCGAAAATCTTGGATCTGGCACTGCCTAACAAAATCGTCTATTGTTAGTTTCCTTCTCTCTCTATGGTGTGACTTAACAGAGTTGATAGTCCAGAGCTCCAGGTCATGAGTTGCCTATGAATGATCGGAGGCAAATACTAAAAGAAGAAGAAGATCAGCTAATTAAATCGAAACAAGAACTAATTCACGTACTATTCCAAATATAGCAAGGGCAAAATTGTAAAACTAGGAATCGATCAATCAGAACTAGTGTGACTCGTCGACCATCCAACAAGATCTGCTACTTTACACATCGTACATGTTTGCTTTTGTGCAATTGCATTTCTGTCATGTCAAGACATTCTTTCCGGATATTTTACGCGCTAGTCCTTTTGGATTGCTGGGTAAGCTACACAAATCATCCACCACTTTTTACTCCATGCGCCCATGCGTGTAACCCGTATCCAATCAACAGCCAATGTGTAGGTAAATTTTTGATGCTTTTGAATTATAGTTTATAACTTTTGACTTATAATTTTTATATTATATCTGTTCATAAGAGATATTACAAAAAAAGAGACAATTGCATGGCCAAAGCTATAGTAAAAAAGAACCCACCGCCCAAAAGACTTGAGGTAAACAAAGAACCCAACTCTGATACAGTAGCATATATGATTAGGTGGTGATCATTTGGGCTTTTTGGTGGCTTATGGCTGAAAAGCACTGTAGCTGGCTGAAAAAACACTGTAGCTGACAGAGGCTTATTTAGCATAATTAAATTTAAAAATTAAAAAATATAAAAAATATGTTAGCCTATTACGTATAATACAAAACAAATACGGGAAAAAAGAACCGGCAAAAAAACTCAACAAAAAGCCAAAAGTTCAGAAAAAAAAGAAATTTATGAATAGTGAAAAATAAGCCGGAAGCCAGAAATTGAAGCCGAAACGATCACACCCGAGTGTTGCCTAGTATAAGTGTGGGGTAGAAGGTCATCATGGAAAAGATTGCACACAATCAGTGTTCTGTGTAGCCTATGGTGATGTAGGGTGCGTTTTTTGTTACGGTTTATAGTTTTTAGCTCTAGCGTGAGCGTTTATACGAACGAATTAAATGTCGATAAGTCGCTTCAAAAAGACTATCCTGATAAGCCGCTTCAAAACGGTTGTTCGAGTGAAGTCATAAACTGAAAAGAACAGGCTGTATATGGTTATAGCAGGCCAAACCTGTAGCTAAGATGGTGGGTTTTTTTTATGGCTCAAGGTGGTAAGAATGTGACTAGGAAAGCTGGGGATAATGTGATGGCTTTGTTTGAGGTCAAGGATGGTAGTATGACTGCTCAAGAATTAGAAAATGATTTTCAGATCATGTTTCCTTGGAAGTGGGATTGGCATATGAGAGAACTGTTGGGAATTGGACACATATAAGAAGCAAGGGATAAAGATGTGCTAGTTGGACTTTTTATTTTTACTATATTGTTATCTGTCAAACTCTTATCTAAGGATGTTACATGCTTGAGTATTTATAGAACTCAAAGAACCGGCATTACAACCGACTTGACCCAACCGACTAACGCACTAATAGTTTTCTAAATTCTAGTACAACTAATGTTTGGCTAGTTCAGTGAAGTAATCAACTTGCATTTCACATCCTTCTACCGACTAGCTTTACAGCTCAATTTTCTTTTTGTGCTACTCACCAGAGACAACTCATGGACCAAAATGACAGCTCAAATAACTAGATTGTTCGGCTACTAAGTCGGTTACTTAGTAATAATTATCTCTAGAAAATGAATTAATTCTAACAAACTCCTCCTTAATTCATTTTCTTGGTACACGATTAATTCTTTGTTATAGATAAATTTTTCTCTAGATAAAGCCTTTGTAAAAATATCCGCCAAATGCTAATCTGTATGACAAAATTCCAATTTAACCTCTCAGCGCTCAATTGCTTCTCAAATGTAGTGATATTTAATTACAATATGCTTGGTTCTGTTATGACTGGCGTGATTCTCACTTATCACAATTACCTACTTACTATCACAATAAACTATAGTCAGTCTGTCTTGCGTCTAGCAAATATCTTCAACTATTCTTCTCAACCAGACTGCTTATGCGACAGCTCAGGTTGCTACCACATACTCCGCTTCGTCTGAAGATAAAGCTACTATATTTTGCTTCTTTGTGACCAAGAGCATATACCTAAACCAAGCGAGAAGTTATACCTTGATGTACTTTTCATGTCAAGACATCCTGCCCAATCACTATCTGTATATCCAATTAACCTTGATCCTTCAACTAGCTTGTACTAAATGCCATACTCTGTAGTTCCTTTGACATATTGTAAAACTATTTTTGTAGCGAAAAAGTTCAATTAACTTGTGCTACTCATGCACCTTGATAATAAACTGGTTGTGAACATAATACATGGTCATGTTGCAGTTAAGTATAACAAACTTTCAACTAAACTCCTAAAAATTGTTCGATCTACTTTATTTGCTCCATCTTCTATCTTTTGTTTCTCATTCAGCATCAAGGGGGTTCATATGTCTCCATCATATCCTTTTTGATTTCTTGCATCATCTTTTCATAATTGACTGTATATATAAAGTCATCAATATATAATGAGACAACTAGTATACCTATACTTGTTTTCTTGACATACAAGATAGACTTGCTCTAGCTTATTTTAAACTCTTTCAGTATGAAGTACTTTTCGATTTGACTATACCATGCTCCTAGTGCCTGGTTGAAGCTATACAATGCCTTCTTAAGCTTGAACACCTTGTCCCCCTCCCCAACTGAAAGCCCTTTGGCTGCTCGACATAAATCTTTTCTTCAAAATACCCATTTAGAAATGCCGATTTAACATCAAGTTGATATAACTTCCATTTCTTTTGAGCTACTAGAGTAATAATTGTTCGTATTGTTTCTAGCCTTGCAACTGGAGCATATGTTTCATAGTAATCAACGTCGGGCTTTTGTTTAAAGTCTTTCGCCACAAGTCTTGATTTATATTTTTGAATTGAGCCATCGAAGTTTAACTTTGTCTTATAAACCTATTTGACTCCAATAATTTCTCGATTCTTAGGTCGATCAACTATCTTTCAAGTGTTGTTATTCTCAATCATATGGATCTCGTCTTTCATAGCTTTTACCCAATTTTAGTGTATTTCTGCTTCTTTAAAGTTTTGTGGTTCAACAATAGAGAAACCACATGACTCATATATTTCTACCAGACTCCTTACCTACCATGGAGCTGATTCTGATGTACTCAACCGTTCGGTAGCACTCGGGCTAGAACTTGAGCTCGAACCATCTTGACTTGAAGCACTATCTTGCTCAACCGAAACTTATGGTTAGCCAAGTGAGATAATCGTTGTCGGTATCAACTGATTGTTTTGAACATTCCCTGCTTCCCAATCTCAGGAAGCCTTCTCATCAAAAATTACATCTCTGCTGATTATAATCTTCTTCTTTTTCAAGTGGTAAAGTCGATATCCATATGCCCGGAGTGTGGTAACTTGCGCTTTTGGATTGCTATCTCATCCTGAAAATATTCATGATTTGTTGCATGGTTGGCTACAAAGGTTTGGGAAAAGGCGTAAGAGTTTGATTCTGGTTGGATGTGCTGCACTATGTTGGTCCATCGGGAAAACTAGAAATGCAGCATGTTTTCAGGACAAATATCTTCGGGATCCCACTGAGCTGAGCTGAGCTGATGTATCGCATTTGTTATTGGATTGACTACTGGTCCCTGTTGCAGAAAGTGGAGGGGCGCGAATTGCTTCGTCAAGGTGCTGAACGCCTTCGTCGGGCTACAATGGATATCTTGCAGGGAGCGTATGAATGGAGGCCGTTGGCGAGAAGACTGCAGTGATTGTTTGATGATGGAGAACGTCTTTGGTTTCAACGTATGCCACTTTCCCTTTTGTGCGTAGTTTCATTTCATGAGAGCTATTGTTTCAATGGCTAGTTTCAGACTGTTTTAGCATCTCTTTTCTTGGTAGCAGTTAGATATCTCGGATATGATTGAATAGTTTTAAATACGAATATGAATCTATATTTTAAAAATAAATATAAATACAAATTCGAATATTTTCAAACACGAATATGAATCAAATGTCGTAACGGATATGAATTCGAATCGAATATATACTTAATTCGGTCGAATACGAATATACTCCTACAACTTCTGTAACAAATCTCGGTAGAACAAATTCCTAGTAGTTTTGCCGATTTTTAGCTGGTTACCGACGATAGGTATAGGAAATGGATCGAATATGAATCAAGTAGTCTCAAATACGAATATTCTCGAATATAAATGCAAATACATATATTCTCAAATACGGATACGAATATTCTCGAATACGAATATGAACATTTTCAAATACAGATTTTACTTACTACATTCGTGTTTTCTCTGATATGAATATCGAATAAAACGGATTATCCGTTACTATTTCCCACTCCTAGTAGCAGTTGTTTGGCGTGTGTGATAGGCTGAGTCCTTCTATTCACGCTCGCAATTGTCTCTTTGGAAAAAACAAAGTTAAAGTACCAGACTTTGTAATGGTTTTAAAAACTCTGGTTTCAACAAATGAAATGGGGGGTTCTTCCCTCCGAGTCAAAAAAAATGTCTGCTCACCCAATGATAGGTTTGCTTTTCCTGCCGATTAATAATAATGCACTCCATAAGTTAAGCACAACGGAGAAGTAATTAGCAATTGAACAGTATATTAAATTCTTAAGTACTCATTGGGAGCTAAAGAGAGTACGTAATGCTTTTGCTCTGCCACTTGCTTGTATTTGCGTGCTGGAACGGATTTTTCTGTAGAAAAGAGCGGGTGATGTGTCGAGTGCTTACAGACAAACATGCTTTGGATTACGCTGGCCGACCATATATAATTTTGATCAATCTCTAAGGGACATCGCTTTTGAGTGTGACCGCCACTAGAATCGCCCCTCACGCATGAGTGCGATCTCTCCGTGTGGTTTTAAGCATTTTGCAGTACACGTATGTGGCTCTTGACATATCGACCAGCCCCATGAACCCGTCTCTGCGTGTCACTGTGTGGGCCATATGTGTCAGCAGCACATAGGATGAATGTCGATGTAGTCTCGATTGATACAACGCAATTTCTTCAAAGCAAAGAAGTTTAAGGACAGTGCTCACGTACAGGTCTGGCTCCATTAGGCCTGGCCGTTCGGGTTATCCGAATTTTTCGGGTCGGGTAGTTCGGGTAATTCGAAATTCGGGTAATGAAAACTGCTACCCGATATTAGCCCCAAAAAAACACTACCCGCAATTTCGGGTACCCGATAATTCGGGTTCGGGTTCGGGTATACCCGATATACCCGAATTTACAGAAAACCAGCTAATTTCCCGATAATTCGGGTAATTTAAAGACAATTCGGGTAATTTACAGATAATTTCCCGACAATTCGGGTAATTTACAGACAATTCGGGTAATTCGGGTAGTTCGGGTACCGGGGGATATTACCCGAACTACCCAAACTAATTTCGGGTAATCAGAATCGCTATCCGAATTTGGGATCGGGTACCTCGGGTTCGGGTATTTCGGGTTCGGGTCCGGGTAATTTGGGTATGGGTAATGAGTAGCGGGTATTTTGCCTAGGCCTAGGCTCCATTCGCTTTTTCTCTCTCGATTTCTTCCTCTATCTTTAGTGGCTTGCAGATGATATGGTGCAGGAAACTCTATGCACAAGTCAGACGCAAAACTTGTTGACCTAGATTAGAATGCCTTAAACAGTCTGTACGTATACGTCTTGGTCTTGACAAACTCGAGAAAATAAGCAGCATACTTAGATCATATCGATAACGTGAACTTGTCACCAAATAGTCTCTCTTTTTTTATAAAAAAAAAGGTAGAATATGATGCTCTGTACATTGCTAGCAAACGCACTGCCAGGACAGGACAGATTAAAAGCAGCATTCACAGAATCTACAAAACAGGGGCTTGAATTAGCAATTTAGCATACACATCACTTTAAGAAAATCTCAAGTGCTACAGTAGTGTAAGACATATCAACGGGACCTGTCTTATGAAAAGATAGAAGGTTGTGGCAAAACCACTAGGGTTCCAATCTGCGTGAGTTGGACAGCTCGGTCCAAGTGTCCAACGAACAATTGAATGATACTCATATATTGGCTACGTACTTTCACACCATGATTTTCAAAGCGATAACACGTTGAGATATTAACCATGGTCTTAAAGTGATCGCAGATATTAGGTGGCCGAAACTTTATTTTCTCTAGCCGATTATATGAATAATGGATAAAGCATAATGATAGGGGTAGTCCTACTTGGTCAGCCACCTACAGAGCTATTTTCCGGCACAACCTAGAAAACTGGTGAGTTGACAAATTTTTCCTGCTTCTCTTCCACTGAATTTGAAACAAGAAAAATAATAGTTCTCACTAGTGCAAAATCAAATAAACCTGTTCGTAGTATCGGAAATCGCCTATAAAAAATCACCCTGATCAATTACAATTAAAGAAACCCTTGAGACCATGATTCTAGTACACTAGTTTGAGAGGGACTTCAGTACACAATTAGGGTTATGGCCGATATCATCAAATGTAATCCTGTTGTCAACAACTTTCTTCTACCGTAGTACACTTTCCGTACCTGTAGCTACATCCATCTCTTATGAGAGAACCGTGGTTGCACGCCTTACTTCGATTCATTGTATCCAGTGGACATCAACCAAACATTCCCTTACATCCGTCTCCTAATCTACCTCCACATCACATCTTCTAAACCAACCACGAACTAGATAAGAACCATCCAAATCGATCTAGCGTGTTATTTTCCAATAAAATGACACGCAAAGCTGTTCCGTGTTTTTTTCCCTCTAAATCCATCTACGCGAGCAACGAGTGGCAGTAGGCTAGTAGCACATTACGTTCCAAACACAACTCCACAAGCAGCAGCAGTAGTTGACGGGACATTCTTATTAGCTTCTGCTAATAATTTTTGATTAAAAATAAATAATTATAGCTAAAAGAGGTAGCTTTTAAAAGAAGTAAACCAGTGGTGCAAAAAGAAATGAAGAAATACGTGCGCGAGACGACAGAGAGAAATATGATACGTGATATATTCAAAACTCTTGACTTATTCCTCAGAGCATAGCGATACAAAAATAACAATAAAAATAATAAAAAAACTGTTTTGAAAAAGACAACCATTCATAGCATCAGAATTGAATTCGGATAGGGCTTACAGGTTACCAGCCTGGCCGTATATTCCTATACTAGATGTGGCAGAACGGCTAAGGTCTCCAGATGTCGCTCTGTGCGGCGGCCACGCGGCCCTGCCTGCCTACTTTCACGTGCCAAATAGGAATAAGCCACAGCGCACTAGCATCTCTCCCTCTCTCTCTCTCACTGTATCACACGCACAAAAGAGAGCGGAGAAAAGCTAAACTGAACTACTCCTGGTGAAGTGGTGTGCGGGCGCGCGCGGCAAAAGGTTGGCCTACACGCTGTGAGTGCGCGCGCAACTTGGCTGGGCCCGCGCGTGCCTTTTGCGCCTCCACGGTGCTGGGCGCGTGCTCCTGGGGTTGCTTTCGTGCCCGCTGGTGGGCAGGATCCCCCGGCCGGGCCAGCATCGATCACCACATTCATTCGTACATACATGCCGAATTGGCGAGCCGTGCTGTCTCTCGCGAGGCGAGGCTGTCGCCGTCGCCGTCGCCAT
The DNA here is from genome assembly GCA_017311315.1 of Dendrocalamus latiflorus. NCBI lineage: Eukaryota > Viridiplantae > Streptophyta > Magnoliopsida > Poales > Poaceae > Dendrocalamus > Dendrocalamus latiflorus. Next base: position 13,133,657 of record CM029627.1, read on the forward strand.
CCCCGACCCGACGAGGACTGTGGCTGAGGGATCACGCACTATGTCTAATATATATGTTGGCGAGTAATTAATATTTTAATTAAGTTAAATTTGAACTTTGTAATAGTTTTAGAAAATTCAGATTTATTATCAGTATTCCCGGTTGGACCGGTCAGTGGAACCGACCGTACCGCTAGAAGAAAGCGGTCGGACCAGCATGTCTTGATCAAAATTAGAGCGCGCAGAGGTGCAAAGGAGAAGTTATTTAGGTCAAAGAGAGCTAGAATTCACATGTGAATCCATTACTAAAGAGTTAGCGGATTGAGTCTTGTAAACGTTTTAAGAAACGTATATGAGTGTGTAAAACTCATGTTAATGAGGTCGACGGGTTTCTCTGGTAAACTTAATGGGTTGAACTCATTAAAGTTCTGTTGGTTATTTAAAAGAAAGGAGACAAGATGGTAGCCTTAAGGATTATAGGGTTTTATTTTTGTTCTACTACCTTGTCTCCTTCCTTGACTGTGTGAGAAAGATCTTGAGAGTGGAAAAAGTTGTGCTTGGCTACATCTTGTAATCATTCATGAGTATGTAAACCTCATCTTCCATTAAAATAGATCAAAGTCTTGTCTCAATCATGTTCTTGTTTATGTTCTTACTTGGTTGTTTTTGAGCGAGATTTGTGATTTTGGATTTGTGGGAGTTTTAACCCAATCTATTTCTTGAATTACCTTACTATGACATGTGAGAATATATCTGTAAGATGTCGTATCTTAGATTCTCATGAGCAAGAAATAATTTGAGACTTAGGTTTTCTATGTTCATGTGAAATAGATTCGATTCTCTTCAATTTAGTGAACTCGAGTCTAAGAAACTTGTAATTCTTGATTGGTTTATCTTTCTATTGCCCTGAATAAGTCTCATGCAAAACCTGGATATGTTTGAATGAGAATATGATAAGTTCTTGAGATTTGCGCTTTTGTCCCAATAGGTTTTCAGGTCTGTAAACAGAGACTAATTGGATCACCCCAGACTTGTGGTCATATCGGCTAGCTGGTATGACCGGTCTAACTAGCCCTGTGTAGAAGATTGCTGATTTTGTTAGCTCTTGTTACTTAATAGCTTTGTTTTGATTCGTCGTGTTGGTGTGATCTGAACTTGGTGACTATCATACTAACTCACATGAAGATTTTAAATACCCTAAAGAAAAAAGTTTTAAAAATTATTTACACTCTGATTGCTAACATCGGTGCTACAGTGACCCTTGGTCACATGCAGTGTATGGTCTTCGTTGTCTCCTGCTCATCACCAGAAAAGGTGGCTTGATCATTTGCCGGTTGTCTTGCCAGACTTGCTAGCTAGTGTGTTTATCGTCGATCGTTAGTGGAGCTTGAACAGAAACGAGTCGGTGTATGATCTGAAGTTGGCTTCAATGCTCATGGTTTTCACTAATCACGTTCTTCACAATTAAGAGCGTTGTTAAGATACTCGATTATATATTGAAAACCCCCTCTCTTCAATCCACAATAAATTAGATTTCGTACTGTACTTAAAATCAATCGACAAACCATGGACCAGCACACCCCAACTTCTTACACGAGTCCAATCGTTTTTCTTCTTGAAAAAGCATCTCCTCGCCACTTATGTCTCTAACGGCACATGCGAACACTGTGCCGTTGCTGTCTATTCTTGAAACCTATGCATATATGATCTGACACAGCAATGCACTCAACTGTACCAATTCCAGTTAGGCTGTGGCTTATGACTTATTTCATTGGAGCTAGCTGAAATTACACTGTAATTGATGGTGGTTTATTTGATATAATTAAATTTAAAAAATTAAAAATAGAAAAATGGGTTAGACCAGCACATGTAATACAAACGAATACGAGAAAAAAGAGCCGGGAAAAAGCTCAAAAAATCCAAAACAAATCAGAAAAAACGAAATTTAGAAATAGTGAAAAATAAAACTGGAAGCCAGAAACCGAAGCCGAAACGAGCCGGAAGCCGAAACCAAAGCACCCTAAGCCCGTACGTGGATAGATATATACTATCGTTGCTCTACCGAACTTGGAGAAGTCCAATTACGTCAAAGACTTATCACCGATCCATTAGCGAAGCCAACGATGATAGGATCAAATCGTTGGCGAATATTGTGAGATAAAGCGTCCCAAGTGTGTCTTGTAGGCTGGTCTCAACTATATCCCTAGGAAAGGTAAGAGGCAGGCGGCAGCATGCACTTGTCCACTTCAATCGGTGTTGTGTGAGATAGTGGTATCCTCTTGAACGTGAACTGCTGCACGTAAGCATTTCTTGGCCACTTGTTTAAGCTTGCGCGGGTGCATAACAGCCTGCTTATATTGTCTTTTGATTTTAATTTATAAATAGTAATAATTTATAGAGGAACTTATAGAAAGAACTACTCGTGTGTGATTTTGACCGAATAAATGAGATTACTATAGTATGTACTACAATTAACTAGTAGACTACATCTTAAAAATACAGTTTGTTTAAAAGTTAGATAGTGTATAAATACCATTTAGTGTAAAAAACAGTTTTAGAAACCAATACGAATACAAAAACCCCAAATCTTTAGTACGAGAGTTTCTTGCGTTGTTTCCACTCCTCTTCTTTATAGTTTCCTACAATGATGCGGTTGTGAGGACTGAGAAAGTAATATATTTTAAAGTTTAAAAATGTTTATATAAGACATATATAATAATCTATCTATTAAAATTATCTCTTGGGTCTTTATCTTATCTAAAGACAGCGCTAGATACAATATCTCTAATAATTTATCTCTAAAATTAATTTATCTAATTAATTTATATTATTTTCATCATATTCCCCCTCACACTTCATTATCATTTGCGTTGGTTTATGTGCTCAGGTTGTCTTTTGTATAAGGGATAACACATTTTGTTTCCTCCCCTCCGCTCTCCTCTATATAGAAATTTGCTGACGATACTATTGAAGATCCAGACATGCATGCACATATTATTAGGCATGTTCATATGGACTTTTGTTAATATCTTTTGGCTTAGCTTATGAATAGTAATAGTTTGTAGAGAGCCGTACGGTGAGAGAAACTCACATACGATTTTGGCGGTATAAAATGAAGTCACTACAGTATATACTACAATCGACTAATAGACTTTCCCCTTGAAAAAATATTCCATTTGAAAATTAAATACTATAAAAAAATAGTTTTTAGAATTCAATATAAATAGTCTATGCAGAGATGCAATGTATCGTTTGGGCCCAACGTTTACAACGGTGAGTGACCCAATTTCTTGCCAAGATTCTTAACTTTAATTTGGCATCGTAACGCTTTTGATAATAAATAAACGTCGCCCTGTTTAAACGCACGCACGAGAGAAAACGCGTACCGCGAAAGGAGCGGGGAGGGTGACAAGGGAGCGTCCTGTAAATCCCGTCGACCCACACGGAGACGACACGACTGTTTCTCGTAGTACACATGCGATGCGTGTTTTCCATACGCACGCGTAGACCCCGATTCCCACTGTAAGAGCAGGTACAATAAGGCTTAGTCAGCAGGCTATAGCAAATATAATATCAACCAAATCTTACGTGGCAGAGAGAGAAAGGAAGAGAGAGAAGGAAGCTGGCTACTAAATTACAGCTAGCTATAGCACGTAAAAATATGCATTTCACTCTCTTACATGTGGGGCCAAATAGTTATTGTAATAGCTACCTTATTGTATGAACTATTTTTTTGAAGGCTATAGATGAAATGGACAAGTGTTATAGCCACTAATTGGCTATACTATTGTACTTGCTCTAACCCGCTATCTCCGTCGCTGCCACCACGCCCGCCACTTTCCCCTGTACTGTAGTTGAGTAATGGTCCGACCCATCTCTCTATCCCTCTCATCCCCCTCTCGTTTTTCTCTGCGCCGCTCGCTCTCACCTTTCTCCCGAAGAGACCAACGGAATAATTGGAGGCACACGGCCGGCCGGCCGGCCGGATCGATCGGCGTTCTCGGCTTCCCACCTTGCAAAAGTCAGATACTAGCGAAAGGCATCCTTTTCCAGTCCAATGTGAATGTAAGATGAGCGTCGGTCGTGTGTATGAAATCTGTAAACTTTGCGGTTTGGATCGGGACATATGCTTTCGTCTTTCTGGAGACTCTCTTTCCTAGGGGGGAAAAAGCAATCAGAGTGCGCAGGTTATCGCATGATTTGATCGATTCTTCTGTGTTGCTCGGTGAATCTGTTGGTCGAACAAGCTTTCGCCGTAGAAAAAAAATATCTATGTAGAGCAGCAAAGAGTTTCACGATCGGGATCCAGCGAATGCTGTCAAAGATGCTGACATGACATCTTATTCCTCGGAAAAGAAAATACTACTCATTTGGTAATCCGTACAGATTATGCCTTCATGGGCACGGCTCATGTGAGCTTCTACTTTAAGCCTGTAGCCTTTTAATTTCGTTATTTTTCTGGTTTTTATTTTTTTTATTTCTTTGCATTGTTGTGATAAGATAAACTTTTTTCATTTTATTTTTTAATTTAATTACGTTAAAAATTTTACAATAACTACAGTAAAAAAGCCTCATACAATATCAATAATGCCAAAAAAAATTTGAAGCTCAAATGAGCATTAAACTAGGCGGCTACGCCTACCATAGCTTAGCATATATTCTACTATATAATCTGAAATAATTCAAAGAAATATAACACGCATATCTTTTCAATTTCCATACGTCACAAACTCACAGCATGCAAATAACTCGCCATAATTCCATGCTCACAGACGCGCCTCTACTATCGCCCTTTATGTAACAAGACAGCCTTGTTAAGGTTTTTTTTTTCTCGAGAGCCTTGCTCGAAATTAGAGTACATAAGAGTAAGTTTAATAGAAGAGGTAGCTGCCACCTTTAGAACTAGCCAAATAAGAAAAAAAGAGTACAAGTGGTTCATAATGGAGATAGCTAATACAATAAATTGAATAGAGATTACCTCTACTAAAGCACTCAAACATTTAATACTTGCATAAATATATCAGAGGCGACCTAGGCTGCGATCATTGTGGCTTCGCTACAGTGCTGGAGGCTTATTTGGCACTATTTATAAGTTTCGTCTTTTTCTAAATTTTTGGCTTTTTGTTGAGCTTTTTTGCCAGTTCTTTTTTTTCCCGTATTTGTTTGTATTATACGTAATGGGCTAACATATTTTTTTATTTTTAAATTTTTTTAAATTTAATTATGCTAAATAAGCCTCTGTCAGCTACAGTGTTTTCAGCCATAAGCCACGAGCTTTTCAGCCGAACCGATCACCCCCTAGTCAGCATTATTGTACTTGCTCTAAGAACTAGCATCGCCTCCAAGCTGCCCGTAACTCATCGTATAATGTGCTAGAAGTCACCTCTTGCATAAGGGACAGCTTGTCTCTCTCTCCTCTTTTCTCTCTCTTCCACTTAGGATTGTGTTGACGTGGATTTTCGCTAGAGGTGACCTAGTCAGCATTATTGTACTTGCTCTAAAACCCACAAGTACTAACTGCCAGGGGCGGAGACAAGGGGGGCGGGCAGGGGCCTGGCCCCCCAATGGTCCACCAAATGCATTAATAGGGCCCCTTAATCACCCTTCATCACAGTCAATTAGTCAATTAGGCCCCTGCATTTCTAACACAAAATCATTGCTTAGTGACTTGAGAAATGATGGCTGGGAACCACTTCTTGAGGAGGTGAAAGCCTTTTGTGACAAGCATGAGATTGAGATTTCGGATTTAAATCGCAAGTAAGTTATTATCTTACCTTCAGTTTTTTAATATGAGCACAAATACATATTTTTTTATTCTTATGGTACATATCTAACTTGTTTAACTACATGTCGCAATTTGTAGGTGTGTGGATGTGACCAAATCTCGGAACAAAAATGATAATACCACCACTCTTCACCATTATAACATAGATGTGTTTAATGTTGCGGTCGACCAACAATTGATTGAGTTAGAAGATCGATTCAGGTCTCAAGCAACAGAGCTTCTATCACTTTGTGCCTCACTAGATCCAAGAAAAGATGGCTTTGACATTTCAAAGATAAGTACTCTGGTGGAAAAGTACTATCCCGTTGATTTTTCAATTCAAGATCAAGCTCAATTGGAGTGTCAACTATCACATTTTCAACTTGATGTATGCAACCATCTAGAGCTAAGTACATTGCCATCACTTGCTGATCTAACAAAGGGACTAGTGAGATTAGATAAAAATTCTATTTATCCAATGGTCGATAGATTGCTAAGATTAGTCATAACTCTTCCAGTATCAACAGCGACCACTGAGAGAGTCTTTTCAGTACGCTAGACGTATGCTACATTATTTTGCCATATGTGTTATGATTGAATTTATATGACAATATATATGCGTATGTTTAATTATATATGTGTATGTCTAATTTTGCCGACACACGGCGCCCAGGACCTATGACGCCGGCGCCTTGGCGGGTCGGCCCCCCTTTGTCTGGATCCTGGCTCCGCCCCTGCTAACTGCAGTACCACACCTATCTTTGACTAATCCATTTAACTTGGTCAATTGATGATCGGACTACGAGTTGTTGGACGCAAGGGCAATTGCGCGCCAATGGAATTGTATAGCGATTTTCTGACGGAATTTCTTGACGCTCCAACAAGGCCCTATCCTTCTCCTTGCCTAGACAAGCCTTTTCCAAGCTAAAGTTCACAAAAAATACAAAGAATCGTAGGGGTGTTTTAATTGAGTGGAATGGATGGTTTTGACTGATGCTTTTAGTTTTTTCACTGAAATAAAATAGTAACAATTGAAAAAATAGCTATTCAAACAAAATTTTGAAAAATAACTTTTGAACGGCATGGACACAGATGAGACAACGGAAACCGATTGGTAGCTTTTGAAAGCGTCTAAGAGAAGCCACTTTTTTAAGTGACTTATGGCTGAAAAGCAATGTGGTTGAAAAAATAATATAGCTGACGGAGGCTTATTTAGCATAATTAAATTTAAAAAATTTAAAAATAGAAAAAAAATATGTTAACCCATCACGTATAATGTAAACAAATACGAGAAAAAGAACCGGCGAAAAAGCTCAAAAAGCTAAAAGTATAGAAAAAACGAAATTTATGAATAGTGCAAAATAAGCCAGAAGCTAGAAGTTCAAGCCGAAACGAGCGGGAATCGACTTCCGATTTATCCAAACAAAAACTAGAAACTGGAGCCAATTTTAACAGCGCCATAGGAGTACACTCATTCCCGCGAGGACCATACCATGGCAAATAATAGTCACATCTTCACCGGAACTCGTCAAGAACGGAAGCTTGAATTGAGCTGCTCAAAAGGGTTTATTTTGAGTGGCTTTTGGCTGAAAATCACTGTAGTTTGCTGAAAAACACTGTAGTTGACGGTGACTTATTTGGCGTAATTAAATTTTTTTTAAAAAAACATGTTAGTCTATCACGGACAATACAAACGAATACGGGAAAAAATAGAACCGACAAAAAACTAAAAAAGCAGAAAAAGACGAAATTATTGAATAGTAAAAAATAAGATAGAAGCCAGAAGCCCAAGTCAAAACGAGCGGGACCTTATAAATAGCTCCCTAGCCATTTTTTAAAAATTTTTGGTAACTAAACATCCTTTTTCAAAAATAACTCTTTATATAAACCTACCTCACTCGAATCACCTATCAAGCTGGCTGGATAGCTCAGCAGGTACAATAATACGAGCTACTGTAGCTCGTTAGTGCACTCGTTGAGTTACGCTGCTGAGCGTGGTATGGTTATGTAGGAATCTATTTTTGAAAAAATGTTTGGACGGTAAACTTGAAAAAAAAATAGCTAGCGGCTAATTTTAGAGTGACTTCGAGAAGCTTGTCTGACGAACCGCCGGCCTGCAGTCCAGTCCAGTGCACGTAAAACGCCGATCGATACACGTGTCATGGATTCCCGCGGTGTGTCCCTCCAACCCGGTAGGCCCCACACATGTTACTACTACTACTAGACGTCGCACTGATTCTCCACGTAAAAGAGAAGAAGAGTAGAGACTTAAAAAAAGTCACCCGTCCGTGTGCTCGCCCTAGAGAGTTGCATCGCGCGCACGTGAGGGCGTCCTTTTTTCCACCGCTCGCGCGCCCCGAGGCCAAGCACGAGCGCTACGAGCACTGCTGCTCCACGCACGATGAAGCCTCGATTTTTTGCGCGGGTCGCGGCCAGCGAGGCTTTTTTTATGTAGCTGATATTTTTTAATTATATCATATATCTTTTAGACTATTTACGAAAGAGAATATAGATTAACATAAATTCACGTATGGTTTAACTGATATAAATCAAGTCAGTATAGTATATAACTATGTACTATAATCAATTTAAGAACTTATTTTAAAAAATACTTCGTTTATAAGTTAACTACAGTTGTAAAAACTAAAACCCGCTTTTAGAGTCCGCTTTGAACAATCCCACTCCCTCTCCTCTTGCAGTACCAGGGAGGGATTACATTTTGATACGGCGCTAGCAGTACGCAGTCAAATTCCAAGCCTCCTCGCGGTATCACCACGCGTTCCACTGTAAAACCTGTGCAGTGTGCACGATTTTTTTAAATAATATATTTTTATTTAAAATGACATAAATATACCATATAATTTTTTGTTACAAGAATGACATCCAGCCGTCGAACCGCTGGACGACTGGAACCTGTCGTCTAACGGCCGCGTGACACACAGGATGTTTGTGGGTCATTCGGCGACATAATTGCAATAATCGAAGAATTAAGCGACTACGACCAGTCACCCACCTGTTAGACGACTGCAAGACTAGTCACCCAACACTTCGGCGACTAGAGGCGCATATAAATCAACCGGTTGACGCCTTGACCAAGCCCCTGGCCATTTCATCTGGCGATGTCGCCGCACAAAGAAAAGGGAGAAGGGAAACAAAGAAGAGAAGAGGTAAGAAAAAGAGAGAAGAGGAGAGGAGAAGGAGAGGAAGAATGAGAGGTTCTGCTACTTTCTGAGGTAAAATTTTTGTATATTGCAGTCAATATTTTCTATATGAAGTAAATAATTTGTTTAGTGTATAATTAGTATCCGTAGAAAATTATAGCTATAGAAAAGAATAGCACAACTTTGGTATGAAGTAAATATATGAAGATAATTTAGTCAATTTAGTTGTAAAAAATTAGCATCCATAGAAACTTATAGTTGTAAAAAATTTAGTGAGTATACTTGTAGAAAATTAGCATCCATATAAAATTATAGTTGTAGAAAATTTAATCAATATTATGTACAAAATAAACATTCGTAGAAAATTATAGTTATTAAAAATTTAGTCAATACTTTTGTACGAAGTAAATAGTTCACTTTTGTGCAAAACATTAATACGTAACTGTTGTAGGGGTGGCCCAACCCTTGTGACTGGGCCCTGTAACTGGCCTAACATGCAATAGGCCCAATAATATAGAGGAATATACCAATGTACCTCACATCTTATAATTATCAAAGGGGTGGATGGAAATTTCCTATTCTACCCTATTCATGTATATAAACGCCTAATAAGGGTATGAGAGGGGAGATCCACTCATTTCATACACAAGCACACTCTCTCCTGTCATTAGCTCTCTCTAACTAGTCTCCTCATATGTTGTTTGGTCAGCTACCACAACAGTTGGCATCGTCCATGTGGAACGCGCAAGAAGCTGCGCAAGAGAATATGCTAGAAAGCGATGACAACCAAGCGAAAGAGAGGTACGGCGGTAGCGACTGTCGAGTCCAGGACACGACGGCTGGTGGTACCCATGTCAATGATCATGACGCCCGCGTCGGTATGACCGTCGACCGCGATGCCCGTGCTATCATCTCAGCACCAGGGAGTCACCCTCTGAACAACACCCGCGAATGTCGAGCATCTCTATGATCGTCAACTATGACGCCTGCGCTGGTACGACCATCAACTTCGGTGTCCACGCTGTCATCTCGGCACAAGGGAGTTCAACAAACTTCACGGGACTTCGCACGGTCTCCTTCTCCTAGTCTCCGTGAGACTTTGCATGGTCTTCGCCGAGCCACGCGCAGATGTCGTCTTCAACCACCTCGCACTCGTACATGCTTCGTAGACAGCGTTCGACCACCTCATGTCGTAGATGTCTTGTCCGACCACCTCGTGGTCGTGAACACTTCGTCCGATCGACTCGTGGTTGCGACTTCGTCCTACCACCTCACAGTCATAAACACTTTGTTCGAGCGCCTTACGGTCGAGAATTCGTCCGACCGCCTCATCATCGAGACTTCGCCTGTCCTCCTTGGGGTCCTAAGGTGTACTGGCTGACCCGCAGTTTCTCTTTGGGCCCTAAAGTGTACAACGTCATCATACAAGAGCTTTGGAACTGGTATCCCATGGGCATTAGATGGAAGTTAAGAACATTCATGCACACTGCTTCATAGAAAGGGTTTCTGCAAGGGTGCCGACGCCGTGGATATGAGTGTGTGAGCCCAATAAAAGTTGTATAAGGTCGTGGCAACAGCTATCATCTGGGAGGAGTGAGCAGTTTGAGTGCCCATCATGTTGGTCAAGAGAAGGTAGTTGCTCATGATGAGACCGATGCAGTACATGAAGGAGAGAAAAAAAGAGTCACAGCATGGTGAGCCTAGATGACAAACTGTTGAAAGGAAGCATGTGGAGTACATTGTGCATCAAATAGAGAGCGATAACCGGATAGCTTGAGCTAAAGAGGAAGGTGTACAGGAGGACGATGATGACAGTTCCAATGAGGACGAAACTCCCATCCCGTAGGAATGGAATTGGTTTGATGCTGATCGTGTTGTTGTGCATGACGAGCACGAATCATCGTGGGAGTATCATGGTACAAAGGTTCAGTTGCATTCAATGTTTACTGACAAGGCATCGTTATAGGATTCCATCAAGTTGTGGGTCTTATCCATGCAGCGGACTTTTTGGATCATGAAATCTAGCCAGGAGCAGTACACCGTAAAGTGCGAGCAGGTTGGTTGTCCTTGGAGTATGCACGCATGTAGACTGAAAGTATGAGACTCATTGGATTGTGTCGAAAGTGGAACCACACTCCTGCATTCTCAGTAGTGTTTTGCTGAGACATCATAACCTAGAGATCCACCCACATGATGCCCCCCCGTAGCAGCAACCTCATCCTAAATGTTCCAACCGAGTGTTTGTCACAACACCCACCGAGGGAGAGACGCTGCTCCTCTATTGGTGCAGGGACCCATGCAAGTTTTTCAAATTTAAACTGCGGCTCAGCCTGGGCATGAGTTATTGGAGTTGTACAAACTACTCTTGTGATTATCCCAACCGTCGTCGAGACATGAGTAGCTATCGACACCCAGTGAGAACCAATTACAGTGAGTTCCCTCTACTATTTTTCTTTTAAAGCATGCATTAACAATCTCTCTCATCTACTCGTAGTCCCCAGAACTGCTATGTAGTTTACCGCAAGTTCATTGACCTAGAGATCCACTCACATGACCAGTGGCCTCTTGACTTTGAGGAGTGGGATGTCAAAAGGGCTTGTGAGATCTGGGAAGAGGAGTGCTGCAACGACGAGCAAACCGAGTGTATGCGTTGGGAGATAAAAGCTCATCTCGAGATATGCACGCGTAGGGAGCACGAGAAAAAGACAGAAATGGCAACCAAGGCCAAAGAGGCCGTCGAGAAGTTCAATGCCGAGCTCGCAAGAAAGAGAACATAGCCCGGTCCATGCAGTAGGTCGGGGCGTTCCGCATTAGTCTCTCCATGATCGAATTTATTTCTGTTCCAAAAAAGCACATATGTATTATAGAAATACTTTAGTTTGTTACATCGTGCATGATGCTTTTTCTTATGCATGTAACCAAACCTTGTGTGCCGTGTTACATCCAGTTTTATTATGAAGTCTATTTTAATTCGCAAAAGCACTTGTCCTTGTCTTTTTGCATTCAAATCTTTCACGTAGCAAGGCACCCAACAACATGAAAAAACAAGTTCTCCTCCATGCATGAATTTTCGGTTGTATAACAATATCACTTATCTTCGTACTTATCAATCGTTACTATCCCAATCATTCTCAAATAAAATTTTACAAATTTCTTGCACTACAATAACGTATGACGATTGCAATCTATTACTGCCAATCTAACGGATTTCCTACCATTCATAATCTACGAAAATCACAAATGGATCAACCGATATTGTCTCCCATTTTTTCAAAAAATACAAGTCATAAACAAAATTTAATAAATGTTACCTACCTACAAAATTAGGTGAGTTCCAGTTACTGGATGGTTGGACGACTGGAACTTGCAGTTGCCCGACGGTTGGGCGACTGGTCCCCATCGCATGACTATTTGGCGATTGCAACTATGTCACCCAACGGTCCACGGATAGCCTTCGTGTCACGCGGGCATTGGGCGATAGGTTCCAGTCGTCCAACTGTTCGACGATTGAAAGCCATTTCTGTAATTTTTTTAATGGTACATTTTAGTAATTTTGATTAAAAAATAGATTATTTATATAAAAAAAATTCAGCACTGCCTGCCTTTTTCTCCCATTCATCACAGAAGCCCGTGCACTAGTCTACTACGCAATAGCTGATGCCACTCGTGAGCCATGACAGGACAATCAATCAACCGAACGCCCATACGAATATACCCTTATTAGTAGAGTATCTTGTCCTGCTCGTGGGCTTTTTTAGTTTATGATTTATTTTTTATACTATATTAATTTATTTTATATTATAATTACTGGTGATTTTTTGATATAATTAAATTTTAAAAATTAAAAATAGAAAAAATAAATTAGTCTATCACGGACAATGGAAAAAATAAATTAGTCCATCACAGACAATGCAAAGGATACGAGAAAAAAGAGAAGACAAAAAAAGCCAAAAGTCAAAAATAAAAAATGAAATTAAGAAACTAGAAGGTAGAAACCAAAAGTCCAATGAAGAAGCCAAAATGAGCAGGGTAGATCCTTCAGCCTCGTCCCTCACTGCAGCAGAACAGTGTGCTGTTGCTACCAACTTTCCCTGCTAATTGCTAGCCTACTGCTAAAAATCTAAACTCAGCAGAAATTAAAACCAAGATACGTGAGAAAATAAAGGCACAATCAACCTGACTTTTGATTACAGACAATGATTTTTTGCTGTGTTTTTAGAGGGTAGCGGATGATGTATACATCGATATAGATTCTGTATATATTTTTAGATCCGAAGAGCTATTAGAAGAATATATTGTAAAGCATTATTTTGTTTATTTTAATTTTCGGAGGAACAAAAATGAAGAATAAAAAAACGAATCGAAGGGGCGAGGAGAGAAGAGAACCCATGGAAACTAAAAGTGCCGGGTGGGGCCGGGCGGATTAGGACGAAAAGCAAAGCAGAGAAAGCGAGAGCGAGAGAGAGAAGGGGAAGGAAGGAAAGCAAAGCAAAGGAATGGAAAGGAAAGGAGGCTAGATCGAGGGGGAGGGACCGCCCGCGATTGCTACGCCCCGGAAGCTTGAACGCGTGCTTGCCTGCCATTTCCACCCCTTCCAATTTCTCCTCCTCCTCCTCCTCCCCCTCCCCCTCCCATCTCCGTCCCCCCTCCTCTCCGTCCCACCATCTCTCCTCCTCTTCTCCATACTCCACGACGACGCGTCCATCGATATCTTCCTCGCCCGTTCCTTCCTCCTGCCCGTGGATGCGTCCGGCCGGCACGCCGTAAGGTCCGGGAGTCGGCAGCACAGCGCGCAACCCGGCGGCGGGAGTGGCAGCGGGGGAGAAAACGAGGTGAGTTGGAGCTCGCTCCTGTGCGTGGGTTGCGACCGCATTACTGTGCCACTGGTGCTCTGCGCTGTTCCCGTGCTGCCATTTGGGGTTTTCTCGCGGTACTGTGCGGAGCTCGCTCGGCTCGGGGGAGTCAAAAGCTCGCTCCTTTTTACAGATCTGTTTCTGGGGGTGGACGGGTGGTGGTGCGCGGCGGTGTGTTCCTGGGTCCCTCCGATGGGTCGGGGAATCCCGTGATTTGATTCGGGGTTTTTGTCTCGGTCCCTCCTTCCGCGCTTCTTTTTTTGGGTTCCCTGCGTGTTTCTTCTTCTTCTTTACTGGGAATGGTGCGATTGGTGGTCGGGTATTCCTGTTTCCTTCTTCGGTAGTTGAACTGAGTTAGCATTTCTGGCGGGGGATTCGGATTCTTGTTGCTTTGAGCGCTTCTTCGCGGTGTGAGATTCTTGATTTGGAGGTGCTTGATTTGGTCCCAGTTTCATTCTTTGGCTTCATTCTTCTGTCTTGGCTTGATATTGCTTGCCTTGTTCTTTTTAGGAATAATTGGTCTAAAAAGACAATGCAAAAGTAGTAGTTCCTTACTTCCTTTGTTTGCAGATAGTTGTGCTATTAGAACTTTTCCAATTCAGAAGCATTTCTCCTGCGGCATGTTCTTACAGTTCTTTGCCTGCATCCTATTCCAGGAGGCCAACACAACAAGGCGCGGAGATGTGGTGGCAGTGCACAAGGTTGTAGCAAGGGTTTTGGCGCCTGTTCCGCTGTGAGCATTTCTGGATTTGTGAAGGGAGGATGGGCTCCGGGACGGCCTCCACCGCGCGCTGGGCGTTTCAGCTCGGCGTGGTGCTGGCCTTTCTGCTGGCCTCCGGCTCACAGGGGCTGAACCATGAAGCCTGGCTTCTCCTGGCGCTCAAGAGCCAGATGAATGACACTTTCCACCACCTTAACAACTGGAACCGGAGGGATCCATCGCCGTGCGGGTGGAAGGGCGTGAACTGCTCGTCAGCGTCCAGGCCGGTGGTGGTGTCCCTCAACCTCAGCAACATGAACCTGTCGGGCACCGTCGCCCCGAGCATTGGCGGTCTGGCTGAGCTGACTAGCCTCGATCTATCCTTCAATGGGTTTTCTGGTACTATCCCAGCGGAGATTGGGAATTGCTCGAAACTTGTGGGGCTCTACTTGAACAACAACAGTTTCCAAGGTACAATCCCCCCTGAGCTCGGGAAGCTGGGTATGCTGGTCACATGCAACCTGTGCAATAACAAGCTCCATGGTCCAATACCTGATGAGATCGGTAATATGGCGTCACTTGAGGACTTGGTAGGGTACAGCAATAATCTCTCTGGTTCTATACCTCATACTATTGGGAAGCTCAAGAACCTGAAGACTGTCCGGTTGGGTCAGAATCTTATCTCTGGTAACATTCCTGTCGAGATCGGTGAATGCCTAAACCTGGTCGTGTTTGGTCTTGCACAAAATAAGTTAGGAGGTCCTTTACCCAAAGAGATCGGGAAATTGGGTCTCATGACAGACCTAATTCTATGGGGAAATCAGATTTCTGGTGTTATTCCTCCAGAGATTGGAAACTGTACAAATCTTAGGATAATTGCCCTTTATGATAATGATCTAGTTGGTCCTATACCTGCGACAATTGGGAACATCAAGTATCTTCAGAAGCTATACCTTTACAGGAATTCATTAAATGGTACAATTCCATCTGAAATTGGGAACCTTTCTCGTGCAGGAGAGATTGACTTTTCAGAGAATTTCTTAACTGGAGGGATACCAAAGGAATTAGGCAACATACCAGACTTGTATTTACTCTACCTCTTCCAAAACCAGCTTACTGGCTTTATTCCTACGGAGTTGTGTGGATTGAGGAACTTGAGTAAGCTTGATCTCTCGATCAATTCACTCACTGGCCCAATTCCAGTTGGATTTCAGTACATGACCAAACTAATCCAATTGCAACTATTCAACAATGTGCTATCAGGCGACATACCTCCAAGGTTTGGCATCTATAGCCGACTTTGGGTGTTGGATTTCTCAAATAACAACATTACAGGGCAGATACCTCAAGATCTTTGTAGGCAGTCAAACCTTATTTTGTTGAATTTGGGGTCTAACAAGTTGACTGGGAACATTCCTCATGGGATCACCAACTGTAAATCCTTGGTGCAGCTTCGTCTCGGTGAAAACAGTTTGACAGGAAGCTTCCCCACTGATCTCTGCAATCTGGTGAATTTGACAACAATTGAGTTGGCTCGAAACAAGTTCAATGGCCCTATTCCTCCTAAGATAGGGAATTGCAAGGCTCTGCAAAGGCTTGACCTTACAAATAATTATTTCACATCGGAGTTGCCTCGAGAAATGGGTAATTTGTCAAAGCTTGTTGTCTTCAATATCTCATCTAATAGACTAGGAGGAAGCATACCACTGGAAATTTTCGATTGTACAATGTTGCAACGTCTTGATCTCAGCCAGAATGGCTTTGAAGGTTCATTACCAAATGAAGTTGGCAGACTGACTCAGCTGGAGCTTCTATCCTTTGCTGATAATAGGCTATCTGGACAGATACCACCTATTCTTGGTAAACTTTCACATTTGACAGCGCTGCAGATTGGTGGCAATCAATTCTCTGGTGGAATACCACAGGAGCTGGGCCTGCTCTCAAGCTTGCAGATTGCCTTGAATTTGAGCTATAATAATCTCTCTGGCAACATACCATCAGAGCTTGGTAATCTTGCATTATTGGAAAATTTGTTTCTCAATAATAACAAGCTGACAGGTGAAGTCCCAGCTACATTTGCAAATCTGTCCAGTTTGTTTGAGTTCAATGTCTCCTACAATAATCTCACTGGTGCTCTACCCCCCATACCGCTTTTTGATAACATGGCTGCGACCTGCTTTATTGGAAACAGAGGACTCTGCGGTGGACAACTTGGCAAGTGTGGGTCTCAGTCATCCTATTCTTCCCAGTCATCCAATTCAGTCAGGCCCCCTTTGAGCAAGATCATAGCAATTGTTGCTGCCGTTATTGGAGGAATTTCACTTATTCTTATTGCTGTAATTGTGTATCATATGAGAAAACCACTAGAGACAGTTGCTCCTTTGCAAGACAAGCAAATTTTTTCTCCTGGGTCTAGCATGCATGTTTCTGCGAAGGATGCATATACATTTCAGGAATTGGTCTGTGCTACAAATAATTTTGATGAGGGTTGTGTCATTGGAAGGGGTGCTTGTGGAACAGTGTACAGAGCCATCCTGAAGCCTGGACAGATAATTGCGGTAAAGAAGTTGGCTTCTAACAGGGAAGGAAGCAACACCGACAAGAGCTTTCGTGCGGAGATCCTGACTCTTGGAAAGATAAGGCATCGTAACATTGTGAAGCTATATGGTTTCATCTATCACCAGGGTTCCAACCTTTTGTTGTATGAGTACATGTCAAGAGGCAGCCTTGGAGAGCTACTTCATGGGCAATCTTCATCTTCACTTGATTGGGAGACACGCTTCATGATAGCCCTTGGGGCAGCTGAAGGGCTTTCATACTTGCATCACGATTGCAAGCCTTGCATCATCCACCGTGATATCAAATCCAATAACATTTTACTTGATGAGAACTTTGAAGCTCATGTTGGTGACTTTGGGTTGGCAAAGGTGATTGACATGCCATACTTGAAGTCAATGTCTGCAATTGCTGGTTCATATGGCTATATAGCACCTGGTGAGTCTTTGTTCTTGAAATCCTACTTCATGAATTTCGTTTGCATGTCCATTGCTTCTCTCTTTTATGCTTTACTTGAAGCTGTAGTTAGGCAAATCTAAGGTCAATAGATGTGATGTATGTAATTTACTCCAGTCTCCAATTGCTTAAACATACACGAGACTATTGGTCTGCTGCTGTACAAAGTACTAACCTTGTTCTTTTCCTTTGATCAGAATATGCATACACCATGAAGGTTACCGAAAAATGTGACATATACAGTTATGGCGTTGTGCTGTTGGAGCTGCTAACCGGGCTTGCACCTGTGCAACCATTAGAACTGGGGGGTGATCTGGTAACATGGGTAAAGAATTACATCAGGGACAATTCTTTGGGTCCAGGGATTCTTGATAGTAATCTGGATTTAGAAGATAAAACCGCTGTCAATCATATGATCGGGGTCTTGAAAATTGCTTTGCTATGTACTAGTATGTCTCCATACGACAGACCACCGATGCGGCATGTTGTAGTTATGTTAAGCGAGTCTAAAGATAGGGCCAGGGTGAGCTCTGCATCCTCACCTGCTTCTGATCATTCTTCAAAGAAGAATAACTCATGATGTATTTATATATGTTCAATCAGTCAAGGCAATACCCTTTTGCTCCCTTGTCCTTGTTACTTACGGTAGGAATTTTGGGAGTCTGCATCCATTTGTGTCATTATTTTCTAGCGTGATCAATAATACTGACTGATTCGTGCAGTGTTATTCTGTATCGTAAGTGTCTCTCAAAAGGAATCCATCAGACTTCAGACTAACCGGTAAGTATTTGAGCCAGAGTTCTTCCTGGACGTGCGGTTGTTTGTGCATCTTACTTTGGTTTGGGTTTAGAATTTCACACTATGAAGATGCTCATTGTTTAGTTCTAACTAGTTACAACTAGTTGTGTATCCGTGCGTTGCAACAGAACTTATTGAATATATAGAGAATTGTGCTATAGAAGAGAGTTCTGAATGGTTGAAAAGTGAAGAATGGTGAGAAGTTGAGAGAATAGAGCGGTTGGAGGAGAGTGGACGTATAACCATCAACTTGTTCTTTTATAATAGTTCTTTTATTACTATATAATAGTAATGAAATGAGTCGACTGGCCAATGTTCTCGCTGTTCTCTTCCGCATGCAAAGCTCCATTTTCATCCTGTTGGTTCTGAACAGGAGGCTGCAAACTGCTGTCATTATGTGCTTCTGGCACTTCAGCTAGCCTCTGCATCCTTTCCAAGTCTTCTCTGTAATATTGAGTGAGGAAAAGGTCTAATTTTCAATGTAAACTATAGCCCTGGTTTATTTTACGACACTAAACTTTGCAACCGTCCGAATCAGGACCTGACGGAACCGTTCACTTCATTCTCTCACGGCGGTTTTTGCTTACGTGATGTCGACGTGGATACAGTTATTAGGCGCTGTTTGTTTCCACTTAAGATTATTATAATCTAGCTTATAAATCATAAGTGGAAACAAACAGCCCAGATTATAAGGTAACTTATTATAATCTAATAGTCCAGATTATTGTAATCTAATAAGCTCAAAAAAGGAGCTTATTTCAGCTTATAGATCCATCTTTTATCTTAATGACCATAAAACTTTAAGAATATTACCCACCTTTGCCATTCATCCAACCCCCAACTCCCGTGCCTCTCTCTCCCAGGGCATTGTAGTCTTTAAACATTCGAATACAACAATCCATAACTCTGATAATCCAGGCTGCCAAACACCTGACAGCTTATTTCCCACCAGCTTATTATAAGCTAGCTTATATAATCCCCACCTATAAGCTAGATTATAATAATCTTAAGTGGAAACAAACAGGGCCTAAGCCATTTCCAGCCGAGCCCCACGACTTAAAGCCCAACGCACATAGTAGGCTCATGGAACTCGGCCACTTACGTGTAGGCTCATGTGATAAATTAGTGATAAATCGTGTAATTAATTAGAGGTTAATTAAGTCTTAGTATGATATGTGAACCCAGGAGATTACGGGCGGTGACGAGTATTAAGTTGGCAGAATGGATCAACGTTGGAGACACGCCACTGAAGAGTAGAGATGGCAATGGGTACCCGAAACCCGAGTACCCGATGGGTTTTACCCGATAAGAAGGCGGGTATGGATAGATATCTTCACTCGCAGGTATATTGATGGGCAAAAACCTCTACCCATCGGGTAGAGCGGGTGCGGGTACGGCTGTATAATACCCGTACCCGCATACCCGTGGGTAAAATATACCCGTATACTGATGGGCTCATGGGCCATGTCCCATATACTGCGGACTGCCGAGTGCTCTCAAAACCCTAGCGTTTCCCATTCCTGCGGCGGCATACCGCATTTCCCCTTTGGCCTCGTCCCCATTTCCCCCTCGTGGCCTTGTCCCGTCGTCCCCCTCCCCCTGCTAGCCGCCGCCGCACACGGTCTCCCGTCTCCCCTCCTGCCTCCGGCGATCCGGTCTCCCCCTCCCCCTGCTAGCCGCCGCACACCTCTCCCGGTCTCCCCTCCTGCATCCGGCCTCTCCCTCCCCCTCCCGCTGCTAGCCGCCGCCGCACTAGATCTACGCCACACACGGTCTCCCCTCCCGCGTCCGGGTCTCCCCTCCTGCCTCCGGCGATCCGGCCTCCCCCTCTCCCTGCTAGCCGCCGCCGCACACCACTCCCGGTCTCTCCTCCTGCATCTGGCCTCTCCCTCCCCCTCCCGCTGCTAGCCGCCGCCGCCGCACTAGATCTACGCCGCACACTGTCTCCCCTCCTGCCTCCGGGTCTCCCCTCTTGCCTCCGGCGATCCAGCCTCCCCCTCTCCCTTCTAGCCGCCGCCGCACACCTCTCTCGATCTCCCCCTCCACCTGCTAGCCGCCGCCGCACACGGTCTCCATCCATGGCGGCGAACTCCGGCACCACGCACGAGGACAGCCGGTGATACTCTCCTCATCCTTAAGACCTTAAGTCCTTAACCTTGCTGTCCTTTTGCCTTTTTCTAACTCCGACACCGTCCGCAAGGGACGCCGACCTGCACCCGCCGGATCCGGAGGACACGAGCAAGAACGACCCACCGGCTGCCCCGGCTGCTCCTCCGTTGCTTCCACTGCTTGAGACCGTCCAGGCAAGCCGTGTTGGTGTGGCCGAGAAGAAGCAAGCCGCAGCCGCCGTGAGTCGACGCCTCGTCAAGCCAAGGACAAGGACTGGTGAGATAGCCCGCCGGCCGCCCTTGTCTCCGACGACTACAGCTGCTGCTACTCGCCAAGTCCGCAACCAGAACCTTCGTCGCTCCCTCGGGTATTCTCTAGTAGGCAGTAGCTCATGTATTTTAAATCAACTAATCAAGTTCTTGTTCAATCTCTCTTGCAATTTCCTATTATATACATTGTTAATAATTAGAATGTACAAGAGAGGGGGGAAACTACTTTTGAATTGGCATAAACTCTCCTATTGTATACATTTGCTGCTAGAAGAAATGTGTCTTAAGGAAAACTTTGCAGTAATGAGATATACATTTGATGATAGTAGTTGTATTAAGTATTAACTCTGGGTCAATGCCCCTTTAGACAGTGGGCTGTCTAATTGATCAATGTGCTGGTACATAGATTTGTAAAGTATCCAAAGTCCAAACCATTTAGATTTGTAAAGTTAGAATTATCATTTCTGAAAACTGCATAGAGCTAACACCTATTCACAGTAGCACACAGAATTGATCTACAGAAAACAACAAAGATGGTAACAATTTTTAATTGTGGATCAGACAGTTCACATTAACTCAATTAAAATTTTATTTCAAATAGATGGTGATGTGCCTAATAACAATCAAATATATCAATATCCATATGTTCAGTGTGCAATGTTAACTAGCTGTTAAGGAGATTTATGTCAATGTGCTGGTACAGATTAAGAAAAATGTCTGCAGCCAATGGGAGTGATGGTAGCAGTCAGCCGCAAAGTCCAATATCTCAAGGCTCACATATACAATTAGAGTCAAGTCCAATCTCTGGATCACCTCAACCTGAATCTTTCAATAACTCAGAGACAGAGCCAATTGGAATAGATGATGGTGATGGGATTGAGATAGATGATGATGAAGAAGGTGTAGTTGTGGCTGGTTCCAAGAGGAAGCTCACATCAGCTGTTTGGAAAGAGTTCACAAAAGTGGAGATTGGGGGCACGGTCCGGGCAAAATGCAACTATTGTTCCAAGAAGCTTTCTGGAGAGTCAAGGAATGAGACTAACCACCTTCGTATCCATTTGAAGTCTTGCGTGCAAAAGAAGATCAAGTTGAATGGAAAGACAATGGCACAATCTTCTTTGAGGTTTAGTAGAACAGATGCAGGGATAGTTTCAGTGGAGAACTACACCTTCGATTTCCTACTTTGAGAAGGATTGCAAGGGATATCTTTGCTATCCCTGTTACAACTGTTGCTTCAGAATCTGCTTTTAGCACCAGTGGAAGGGTTCTTAGTGAGCATCGTAGCAGACTCACTTCCAAGATGTTGGAGGCCCTAATGTGCTCTCAAAATTGGCTTCGGAACAAATACCAAGGTATACATGTTGACTTCTTGTCCATTTCATAGTTCCTTTGTATGTCTGAAAACTAACTCTTTAGTCTTTACTTATATTTATAGTTGATGAGAACAACAAGCAAGCTGCTGCTACCTTTTGGTCTTGCCTCCAAGATATACAAGAGGGGCTGCAGGTTATCGTGCTTAGCATGTGTCAATCATGTTTTATATTTGTGTTGTATATTCGTAAATTAAAAACATTGTCAATCACTCAATTTTTTTCCTTTAATCTGTGCTCTTTGTAATGGATGCTTACTCATGCAAATCTGTTCATGTTATCATGCAGGAGCTTGCCCTTTGAATCAATCCGCTTGCAGCTATTCCAACTTTCCAAGTCTGCTGCCTGCTGCCCCATCAGCCTGCCTCCTGCTGCCTCATCTCAATCCACACTGTGCCGCCTCATCAGCCTACTGCCTGCTGCTATTCCTTTTGAGTTTTGATTGTAATGCAAGTGCAATATGTATCTCCTTTTGAACTTATGAAGTCTGCTATTCCTTTTGTGGTGGACTGGTGGTCCTAGAAGTCTGCTACTACTGCTATGAACTTATGTCTTGGTATTACTACTGCTATGCTGCTATGAACTTATGAACTTATGAACTACTTGGTGGTCCTAGAAGTCTGCTACTACTGCTATGAACTTATGAACTTGGTTTTTTTTGGCCAAAAACACTGATCGGGTGATGCTGTGATAACTTATGAACTTGGTTTTTAGTCCTCTAACACTGATGCTGTGATGCATATAATTTGCTATTGTGGACTATGGAGACATTGCCGAGCATGGTGACAAACTGATCGGGTATTACTACTGCTTTGTTTGTGCTTTTGTGTTGGTTAAGCTGGTTACACTGATCGGGTATTACTATTGCAATGTGAATTTGTGCTTTTGTGGAAATGAGGTCTGCAAATGATTTAGTCCATCGGGTATGGGTTACCCGTCGGGTATAAATACCCGTGCGGGTGCGGGTACGGGTAAGTTTCTATACCCGTGTGCGGGTACGGGTATCGTGGCGGGTAGAGTTATCTCTGTCGGGTGCGGGTATGGGTTGGCAATACCCAGCGGGTATGTACCCGTTGCCATCCCTACTGAAGAGTCACTAAAATTTATCTAGGTTTCGGTCGAGGAGGTAAAGTGAACGATTTTGATCTTGATTTGGATGGTTTAGAAGTTCAAGAGTGAAAATCGAATCGAGGTCAAAATTTGGATTGAAAAGTTGACCTTTCCCGTTGAGTAATGTATCGTTACAAGACCAACTGGTGTGTTCTGTTTCGAAAGCAAGGAACTACGAGCTCCTTTCACCAATGGTCCAGTGCAACGCAGACATTGCATTGCTGTGATGAACTCCGATTGCGCGACGAGTAAGAGCAAGTGAGCAACCCATTGTTGCTGATAAACTTACCTTGTTCATGGCGTCATTGCAGTTGGACGACATGGAAAAGTAGGGGGGAAAAAAGGCGGCGGTCACGTCACCATCAGTCCATCACACACTGACACTAATGGAGCAGCCTTTCCAACTAGACAATTGAGCCCATCAGCCCTTTGGTCTCGGTGGCAGCGCTCGATCCACCGAACACGCCGTCCCCGTCACCATGGCGGCAGAGGGAGCGGAGAGCCCGCACGTCGTTCTCTTCCCCTTCCTCGCGCGCGGCCACGTCCCCGCCTTCCTCCGCCTCGCCGGCCTCCTGCACGCGCTCCGCCCGGGCCTCACCGTCACCCTCGTCTCCACCCCGCGCCTCCTCAGCTCCCTCTCCCTCCCCGCCAGCTCTGCTCCTATCCGCCTCCACGCGCTCCCCTTCGCGCCCGCCGACCATGGCCTGCCCCCGGGCGCCGAGTCCCTCGCCGACCTCCACGTCCACCAGTTCATCGCCTTCTTCCAGGCCTCCGAGTCCCTCCGCCCCGCCTTCGACGGCTTCGTCTCCGGCATCCGGTCCCCGGTCTGCATCATCGCCGACGCCTTCTTCGCGTGGACGGCCGACGTCGCGCGCGCGCGCGGCGCGTCCCACGCCGTGTTCCTCCCGGGAGGCGCCTTCGGCAACGCCGTGTTCTTCTCCGTGTGGGCGCACCTACCGCACACCCTCGCTGCCGGCGACGAGTTCCCGCTGCCCGACTTCCCGGAAGTCGTCCTCCACCGCACGCAGATCCCGCGGTACATGCTCGCCGCGACGGGGACCGACCCCTGGACGGCCTTCTTCCGGCGGGTCATCTCGTTCTGCCACAAGACCGACGCGGTCCTGGTCAATACCGTCCAAGAGCTAGAGTCCTCCGGGCTAGACATGCTCAGAACAAGCTTCGGCGTCAAACCATGGCCAATCGGGCCAATTCTTGCGGTGCCGACACCGTCAGGCTCGCACGACGACGATACCAGCATCATCAAATGGCTGGACGCGCACCCGCCGCGCTCGGTTCTGTACATATCCTTCGGGTCGCAGAACAGCATCAACGCGGATCAGATGATGGATCTGGCACTGGGGCTGGAGGCGAGCGGGCGGCCGTTCCTCTGGGCCGTCCGGCCGCCGCTGGGAATTGACGCGACCGACGGCTTCAAGCCCGAGTGGCTTCCGGCCGGCTTCGAGGAGCGGACGACGCAGGCAAACAGGGGGTTACTGGCACGCGGCTGGGCGCCGCAGCTGCGGATCCTGGCACACCCATCCACCGGCGCGTTCATGAGCCACTGCGGGTGGAACTCCATCCTCGAGAGCCTATCCCACGGCGTGCCGCTAATCGGGTGGCCGCTGGGGGCCGAGCAGTTCTTCAACGCGAGGCTGGTGGTGGAGTGGGGGGTCTGCGTGGAGGTGGCGCGGGGGAACCTGGAGAGCTCGGCGGTGGCGAGGGGCGCGGTGGCCGAGGCCGTGGGGACGGTGATGGGGGAGACGGAGAAGGGCGAGGAGATGAGGAGGAACGCGGCGGCGATCGCGCGCGCGATGACGGCCGCGTGGGAGGGGCGGCGCGGGTCGTCGGCGGCGAGCCTGGAGGGGTTCCTCAGATGCGTTGAGACGTCCGTGCGTTGTTGAGATGTCCGCTTCGAGATTGGTGCGGTGATGAATGGAAGTTGATGTGTCTCCTTTTCCTGTAAATCTGTGTATTTCTCGCACGTTTCTGTAAGGAAGATAGTCGGATTTATTTTAGATTTAGGCCCCGTTTGGCACAGCTGTAGTTTGTTGACTAAATTAAAGTGATTTAAATATTTTTATTTAATATATAATATAAATGAAATAAGTCATGTAAATGCACCTAACATGTCTGCAACTCTAGATTCAGGATTTCCTAGAGCTACAGATGACCAGCTCTAGGAAATCTACAGATTTCCTAGAGCTAGAGCTCTGCCAAACGGGGCCTTAATAGGAGGGCGCATACTCACTTACATCACACACTATAGGCACATACTGTATGATCTTTACTAAAATACATGCTAGATCTAGAGCTAAGATCATTGGAGAAATTCTAAATTTATTCAGTAGTTTATGACACCAAACGCATGTGCACGTGAAGGTGAGTGCACAATGAGCGGGCCAAATGCTGGACGACAGTCGTGACTAACTAAGAGCAAGTTTAATAGTATAGATAGCTGCTACCTCCAATACATTTCCATGTCATCAAAAGGTAAGATGCAGCCAACTCATACAATAAGATGGCTATAAGTTGTCTCTACAAGAGCTCTCAATCATTTAATACATACATGGGTATTGGTCATTTAATACATGCATGGGTATAGCAGTTAGTTCTATTGGTACATGCATGGATAACACCTCTTTTCCTGTGCTATAGCCTGACTCTTGCATGCGAGCCGGCTTGGCTCTCTCTCTCTCCTTTTCTCTCCCCTCCACATAGAACTATGCTGACATGGATTTCCTTATAACTAGCACAGTCAGCCTTATTAAACTTGCTCTAAGCTAGGCTCAGCTCTCAAAAGACAGCCGGACACCACAAAGCTCAACCAGTCCAAGTCCAACAAAATCAGGCCGAATTGGCCAGCCCTTGGTAACCTCGAACAGGTCTATGATGCAGCCCAACACTGCTGCCAAATCCACAAAGGATGCAACCAGAGAAGCATTGTCCATTGAGTCAAAGGTAATACTATGCAACACTCAGTCAGACTACCGCAAAAGCTTAGCAAAAAAGCCAAGGAAATTGATACGGTTCTTATATCCGATCGAATAAATCGATCGGACACCTCACTCGATCACTTCACTCGAGCGCACCCCTCCCTAAACCCCACGGTCATCTCTCTCTCCATTCCTACTCGCCTCCTCTCGTACCTCCCACCCCAATCCCAATATCCCCCACGGCCGTGCGCCGCCCAATCACTCCGCGTATGTAGATCCGCAAGTGCGCCTCCCATCTCCTTGGCTCCGTCTACTCCCCCACGGCGCCGAACCCTTGATTCGAGCTCTCGCTCCCGCCCCTGCCGTTGGCCCCGAATCCCATAAGGGGCACCAGCTTCGTAGCCGCAACTGCCACCTAGGAGTCCGGCAAAATTAGTTACAACCTTCGCGAGCTTTATGGCATCCTGACCTCGACCGCCGATAGCGGCCTCGTGAACATTGCACAAGCTCTGCCGCCTTCTCTTATCAGTGCTGGATCCACACCGCTTACCACCGCTTGTCATTGGAGGTAGGTGTTGTTTTTTGTTGTAACATTTTTTATTTCATGTGTGTAATATTTTGATTTCATACGTGCAACATTGATATTCTTATCAATTTTTTTGTTGCATACATGAACGAGAAATGTTGTATAAATAGATAAAAAATGTTGTGACTGACCGTACGACCACGGCCACTATGACCACGATCACTTCGACCACGGCAACTATGACCACGGTCACTTCGACTATGGCCGCTACGACCACGGCCATGTGGTCGTAGCGGCCATGGTCAAAGTGACCATGGTCCTAATGGTCGTGGTCGAATTCATAGTGGCTGTGGTTGAAGTTCCTAACACTTCCGCGGCCTCGTTGCCGACCTCACGTTCCGCATGCCTACTGTCATCAGCAATGATTGCGGCCTCACGCACGACACCATCCTCATGCTGGATTCTCTAGGTACCTCCACATGAGCTAATGCTAATAAAAGACGAGGCAAATCATTATTTATCTCTTTCTGATTTCATGAATGCAACATTTTGATTTCATATGTGTAATATTTTGATTTCATACATGCAACATTGATGTTGTTATCATTTTTTTGTTGCATATATGGCCGACAAATACTGCATAAATAATAAAAAATATTATGACCGACTATACGAAGCTAGTGTCCGTATCAGACGTCTGGACACTAACAACTCCCCAAAGCTAAAGTTTTCGCAATCCACATTAAGCTCTTTTGTTGGGCTCCACTTCGGGGAGGAGTAGCCTGTCATAATCGCCACTTGTAACTGTCTGGAGAGCTTTCCAACATTCAATACCGAAAGATGATCCATGTGCACGCTTTTGGAAAAGACAAACGAATTATTCTATAAATCATGGGTAACTTAACACTTCGATTTTATCAATTGTGCTAATTGCTAAGTTTATGATATTTTCAAACACGAGGTGGATTTTCTGGCCACTAGACGTGCTAAGAGGTGTGTGTGTGCTTTAGTTGTTGGACGCTGATCCGATCGATGGAAATTTGACTAACTTTTGATTTATCCCTAACAAAAACTGAAGCGCCTGTCAATCCTGAAAGCCACAGGTATACTGCCTCTTTGTTTGTAGTCCAGGGAGCCCAGATTCTCCGTTCTCAAACAGGGTCCCCGTGAAGATTTTGCTGAAATCGTGCAAAGCAACACTGTTTGCAAGCATGACTAGTTACAGCCGATGCTTAAGGGTTACGCCCGCCTCTGTCAAGTTGGACAAGGATATCACGAGATCGACCGCTCAAAATTTCCACCGGCTAGCCCTTTTCCAGGGACGCTTAAACCCAGGGGCGAAGCGAGACGACAGGAGCATTGAGATCACCTCTATTGCAGGATGGTGTCCCTCCACTGATGAACAATAATAAACAGTAATTTTCTATATGATTTGCTAAATTTCATTGAGGTCACTGGACAGCAATGCTTATATGCTGGCTTCGCCCCTGCTTAAACCCAACGGATCCCTAGTTTCCAGTGAAAGAAACATGCGATCGTCAGAGTGGCACATTTGTGCCTAAACCATGGCCACCTGGGACGTACTAGCTTTTGAAGCTGCTAGGTGCCATGCCCAAAAGAAGGGGAACCGGGTTCCTTCCAAACTCCGATTCCGTGAGTGGAAAGCTCTGTAGGGATGAACGATGAGGCAGGTAGCGTACTTAGCATATCGCCAATCAGTTAAGTGTCTATGGTAGTGCGGTTTATCATGTCTTATGTCCCGAGAGACAGCACGAAATGCAACAGATGATGAATGACCACTCTTCAAAACCAAACTGTCTCCTTGTATCACTGATGATCAATCGATAGCACAAACGAAGTCTCGTAGTAGTAGTCCTTGATGTGGAGTGTTCATCTCAGTCACGCGACCCAACGCAACAAGATATGCAAATTGGCTCGGTGATGTAGACGCACCACCTTCCAGGGTTCCAACTCGGCGATTTTTCATCAGGAAACCCATCTAATGGAAGTCAGATAATACGGATAAGAAGTTAAGGACTACTTTGGTCTTAGAACGACACAGTTTGTATTTTAGACTGTGAGGATCAGAGGTCTCCTTAGTTGATGAGCGCAGAGGCCGCCAAGGCGATTCAGAAAGGTTGCCGTTATGATGCCTACAAAGTTCCTGGTGAATGATTACTCGAGTGTTGTTCTTTGACAGGGTAAACTGAGGAGTATTCTGCTGAAAGCAACCAAGGACATCCTCCTTTTCTTATAGACGTCTCCTTTTAAGAGCAGTCATCGAGTAATTAACAAGTAACATCTTTGTCTTATATGATTACGATCTTCTTTTCATATCGTCTTATTTTATTGCTTTTGTTATTCTTCTGGGACTGGTGCGCCCCGCTACGTACGTATGAGAAGCTCTTCTTTTCAGTAAAGTTTCAGCACGGAGCAAAAGAATGCGTGGTTGACTGCAAAGAAAGATCCATCTAGATCTGACTCGACTGAATACTACGTCTGTATTCGCCTGAGTTGTAGAAGTAAGATGAAGATCACTGCGCAGACGAGTAGACTGAATTTCTGAACCAAAGCTAGCCAGCATCTCCTGGGTCACTTCTCTGTCTAGGTTGGGGCTTGCAATTGTCTGAAGAGGTGAAGATTCTGAAAGCTACTCCAGGGGTGACTCACGTGTATTTGAAGAGGCCCCAAAACTCCAAAATATCTACCTCAGCAGTTCAACAGAAACCTCAGAACGATGATGACGGTGTAGGAAAAAAACGGAGCAATGGTTGTAGGGTCACGATGTGATGTGATTTTCTGTCCGATTTCAGCAGCTAGCATTAGCAGCAGTCTTCAACCCGTCGAACAGGAGACCAGGAAACGCGCGGATCCGCGGCAACTATTCCGCGCTCCCGTCCCCTTCAATCCGGCAACGCCTTCGTCCGTCGACGCCAAAACAACAAGCGCCGAACGCTCCACGTTGTCCGCGCTCCGCGCCGTTCGTCCCACTCGCGAGTCGCGACGCTGTTCACCCGTCCGAACTAGCGGCATGTTCTTTTCAGTTTCTAAAAACTACTTTTCGATTTTTCTATAGTAACTAAATTTTAAATATAATATCTTTTCAAAATAGAATCTACTAGTTTTATTATAGTGCATATTGTACCGACTTCATTTATATCGACAAAAATCGTATGTGAATTTATATTACTCTGTAATATCTCATATAAACAGACTAAAAATCATAAATCATAGTTAAAAACCATAAATTCCAACTAAAAAGAACAGTCCTTCAGCTTGAGGGATCGTCGGTCTAGTGCGCGTCCGTACGACTTGGGGGTGGGGGGGGGGGGCGTCACGTCACGCTTGAGTGGATCCGGCTCTGCGTACAAGGATTTCGACGTACGTACGCGTATACAGCATGTCCAGCCAGTTATACGCTGCTGTAACTAAAGGGGCTCGTACATTTTGTGGTTGGAACTTCGGCTGGTTCACGCTTATTCGGTGGTGTTGCAGCGTCAATACGTGGCTTTTCTTTTTTTTTCCCCAACAAACTATTTTGCAACACACAAAAACTTCCTCCTGTAAAAGTAAGCAAGGGTTTTATTGTCATTTTTCCTTGGCACTAATCCACTGGGCTTAAATCGGCCCTCCCTCGTCTCCTCTTAGGGCAACTCCAGCAGTACTACTCAAAACAGGACCCCTACTTTTCATTTGAGAGCTCTCCCTACTTTTGAGGGCTCTGTTTTTTTGCATCTACTCCAACAGCACCCCTCAAATCTAAGCCCTCAAATTCATCCCACAACACACTGACACATGAGACCCACTCCTAAATCCGGTCGGAGGCGACGGGCGGAGGCGTCGGGCGAGGCGACGGGCGGAGGCGTCGGGCGACGGCGACGACGACGGGCAAGGTGACGGCGTCGGGCGACGACGTCGGGTGAGGCATCGGCGGAGGTGTCGGATTTTGGGGGGAGGGGCGCGGGGGATTTTGGGGGGAGGAGGCGGCGGATTTTGGGGGGCGGAGGCGGCGGAGAGCGGAGGCGACGGGCGAGGCGGGGGGGCGAGCGGGCGGCGGAGGCGACGGGCCAGGCGGGGGGCGAGCGGGCGGGGGATTCGGCGGGGGGCGAGCGGGCGGCGGGCGGGGGAATCGACAGGGGGCGGGGAAATTTTGGGGGGGAAGCGGGGAATTTTGGGGTGGAGGCGGGGAAGTTTCACGAGCGGGAAAAAACAAGAAAATGAGGGGTGGAGGGGGAGCCCCTAAGAATGAGGGGTGGGAGGGTGATTTGAGGGGCTCCTCAAATTTGAGGGCTCTAGTAGGGGCCTTGCTGGACCTTTATTTTTAACTCAAACCCTCAAATATGAGGTTTGAGGGCTCAAGTAGGAGCCCTGCTGGAGTTGCTCTTACAAGACTAGGCCAACACATCTTACTTGTATCCCAGCCATAGGTGATGTCTTCCATGTTACGCACGTAACAGAAGTCTGCTCTCTTTTAAACCAAACTGAACTTAAGTGAACTTGATCGCAAGTCAATTTTCCTATTGAATTAGACCAACTCAGCCTATTCCGTTCATTTAGGCTTAGATCAAGCTACGTGGTATCCTCAAATAGGCTCTTTAGCTTTTTACTTCGAGTTTCTTCGTTTCGTTTTTTCTGGTTTTCGGTTTTTTTAATCTTTTTTCTCTTATTCTTTTACACTATTTGTAATGATGTAATCTTTTCTTTTTTTGATTTTTTAATATTTAATTAAGCTGAAAAGCTCACAATAGCTACGGTACCAAAATAAGCTCAGGACAATGCCAAAAAAGCTTTAAGCTAGAAGTTAGAAGCTCAAATGAGCACTAAGGCCCCGTTTGGCACAGCCCAGCTTCACTAGTGAAGCTGTTTTTTTTGTTTCAGCTTCACGAGCAGCTTCACCAATGAAGCTAAATCTATTTTGGAAAACTGTTTGGCAAAACAGCTTCATCAACAGCTTCATGCATGGCTGAGAGAGGGCAATTGTCCAAGATGCCCCTGTCTACCTGACTTGTTCTAACATTTGGAGTTGTATGTTTGTATATGGTCATATGAATTAAAAAATAATATATTTGAATGAGTATGAATTAAAACATTAAAATAAATAATAATAATAATAAATTAAAATCATTAGGAAGCAATATTAGTGCCTTGTTTATGTTTCGTGAATGGGATGGACTAGTGGCAAATACGTGTAATTTTGGTGAACTAAAGGGGTAGTGGGTTCCTAGGACTACGGGCCTGAGGGAGAGAGCTGTGAAAAGCTACTTTTTTCAGCTTCACCTCTCCCCATTCCTTTGTGAGAGCACAAAAAAAAGGAGCTTCACCCATGAAGCTGTTTGCAAAAAGGGTGTTTGGCAAAAAACAGCTCACAACAGCTCATGAAGCTGTTGGTGAAGCTGTGCCAAATAGGGCCTAAGAAGTTAGAAGCTCATATTAACACTACCTAAATCAATCCACTGCACTACTTATCCGTTTCTAAGGGCTGGCAAAAAAACATGTTAAGGCTCGAATCAAAATTGTTTTGATTAAAATAGTTATTGGGTTTAAAACCGAAATAAGTCCATTTCGAGTGAAAAAAGATTAATAATGCTCGGCTCGATAGTGATCCGTTAGCTTGAATTTAAAATAACCACTTAAACGATAAATAAAATGATTTTATATTAAACTATGGTAATTTCGAAAGAAGCTCAATAGTAACTGGGTAAGCTTGGTAGCTCGCCTTATTTCTGAGCCTCCAAATAAATGGCCATTTTTTGGTTCCGTCACATGGCCTCCCCCAATAACTTCATCACTCTACCGTCTCATACAAAAAAAAAACCTTCACCCTTACATGTTCTTAAACCGTTCTCAACCAAACCGGGTCAAAAACGGCGTTCGATGTTTTGGATCGGCTCGGTATCTCACCTTATATACATGTATTTAGTAAAAAAATACGTACCGAGGCTTTATGAGATACCGAATAAATCCAGTATTTATCCGATGATATCTGTTTTAGACCAACGTTTTCTAGTTTTTTGAGAAAAAAAAAACTCGTTGTTTAGCCCGTCAATCCGCACATGTACAGCCTGGCCAGAAGGCTGCATGCAACAACCCCGAGATACACACAGCCTTTGCGTTGCGAAGTGCCACGCAATTGCAAACCCGTCCGTCAACAAACGACCTGGTCCGCGGCCCAAGGCAATCACGGCACCACCACAACCACCTGAAAAACGCCGTCCTCCCCTCCCCATTACTCTTCACGCATACTTTCCCCATCTCCTCTCCTCTCCTCGCATCCCATCCTAAACAGACGCATCCCCTCCTCGTCTCCGCACGGCGCAGCCCCAGATCGGCAGATCCATCCCATCCACCCGCATGGCCAGCGCCTCTCCATCCATCCCGGGGATAGCGTCGTAGCATGGGCCAATCCCCCTCCTCCTCCAGGTCCAGCCCCTCCTCCTCCCCGCCGCGCCGCAGGTCGCTCTCCTCCATGGCGCCGCCGATGCCGATGCCCCCCGTCCCGGGGAGCGGGAGCAGCAGCATGCCCTTCGTGGCGCCCCTGCCCGCGCGCGACCACACGCAGGACCTGCCCGACGAGATCCTCACGCTCGTCTTCGCGTCGCTCTCGCCCGCCGACCGCAACGCGTGCTCGCTCACCTGCGCAAGATGGAAGGAGGTCGACGCCGCCACGCGCCACCGCCTCTCCCTCGACGCGCGCGCCGCGCTAGGCTCCTCTGCGCCGAGGCTGTTCGCGCGGTTCACGGCCGTCACGAAGCTCGCGCTCCGCTGCGCGCGCGGCTCAGGCGCGGACAGCCTCTCCGACGACGGGGCTGCAGCCGTAGCCGCCGCGCTGCCCTCCGAACGCCTCGCCAGGCTCAAGCTCCGGGGGCTCAGGCAGCTGTCCGACGCCGGGCTCGCGCCCCTCGCCGCGGCTGCACCGGTGCTCCGCAAGCTCTCCGTCGCGTCGTGCACCTTCGGACCAAAGGCCTTCGTCGCCGTGCTCCGCTCGTGCCCCCTCCTCGAGGACCTCTCCGTCAAGCGCCTCCGCGGCCTCCCAGACACGGCCGGCGCCGCGACCGCCATCACCGAGGAGATCGTATTCCCGCCCGCCTCGTCGCTGCGGTCGGTGTGCCTCAAGGATCTGTACAGCGCCCTCTGCTTCGTGCCGCTGGTTGCATCCTCGCCGAACCTCCGTTCCCTCAAGATCTTGCGGTGCTCCGGCGCCTGGGACCTGCCATTGGAGGTCATCGCCGCCCGTGCTCCGGGCCTTGTTGAGCTCCACCTTGAGAAGCTGCAGGTCGGCGACCGCGGCCTCGCTGCCGTCTCGGCATGCACGAATCTGGAGGTGCTGTTCCTTGTCAAGACACCTGAGTGTACAGACGCAGGCATAATCAGTGTTGCACAGAAGTGCCACAAACTCCGCAAGCTACATATCGATGGTTGGCGCACAAACCGGATTGGGGATCATGGGCTCATGGCCGTGGCACGACGTTGCCCGGAGCTGCAGGAGCTCGTCTTGATTGGGGTCAACCCCACGGTGCAGAGCCTCCGGATGCTTGGTGAGCACTGCCGTGTGTTGGAGCGTCTCGCGCTTTGTGGGTGCGAGACGGTAGGTGATGCTGAGATCATTTGCCTGGCCGAGCGCTGTGCTGCACTCAAGAAGCTTTGCATCAAGGGATGCCCAGTCTCGGACCGTGGGATAGGGGCACTGAATGGGGGCTGCCCCAGTTTGGTCAAGGTGAAGTTGAAGAGATGCCGTGGAGTATCATACGAATGTGTTGAGCACCTGAAGGTGACCAGGGGGGAGTCGTTCTCGATCAGCATTGATATCGTCTTGGAGCATGACGCAGGGAGTGCAAGCGAAAATGGTGCGCAGGAGACTGGCCAAACGCAGATTACAGAGCTGACCGATCAGATGGCGGCCATGGACATTCCGACTAACGCTGCTGGTGCACAATCTTCTGCTGCTCAGGCGAATAGTCGGATGAGGAGCGTCATGTCAGCACTCAGGAGGAGGTTTGGCAATCCCCCGCCAATGTGATGTGAGATTGAACTTGATGAACTAAACTTGTTTACTGCTTTATGGTTTCCAATCTCATATTCCGTGTTCCTTAGCTTACTACATTTCCTATCCAGTCCATGCAAAATCACCATCCATATATTTCCGTGTGTTACTCTTGTGCTAATTGCATCACCAGTAGTTTCTCTCGTTGCTCTATTATAAAATCTGCTGATGATCAGCATGCTTCCATCCTTATCTTAGGTGATTCAATTTCTTTATTTTATTTGGTTTCTTGGAGTTGAGAAATCTGGAGCTGCCATTCTTGGTGTATCTACATCAGTACTAAAAATTGAGTTTTTGGCATATATATGCCACTGTTTACATTTGTATTTATAAAAATGGCAGTACATAGACCGGATTGACCAAAATAGCGCTTTTGTTGTCCATGCCGCAAAGTTGATGCATGGGCTTGCCGCCCAGCCTGCCGTCCCACTAGCAGGCTATTTGCTAGTTCTAAAAATTCTTGGAGTGGCGCATAACTGCGCCACTCCAATTATTGGAGTTCCATATGGCTATTTGTAAAAATATGTGTTGAAAATGCGCTATGTATGGAAAAATTCCTAAAAACTGTTGGGGCGACTTATACGGTCTACTAATTTTTTTAAAATCACACTCGACTTTTTCCACCCTTGAATCAAGATCCCGTGGCTTTGGTCCTCTCTCTTACCTATATAAT
This sequence comes from Dendrocalamus latiflorus, assembly GCA_017311315.1. Lineage (NCBI taxonomy): Eukaryota > Viridiplantae > Streptophyta > Magnoliopsida > Poales > Poaceae > Dendrocalamus > Dendrocalamus latiflorus. Next base: position 13,168,955 of record CM029627.1, read on the forward strand.
TCACCCACACCCCCTAACCCACTCATATCCTGCCACCACCCCTGTGCTACCTCCGACGTCGACGGGTATTGCCGGTGATCTTCCGCCCCGCTGCCTTCTCCCACTGCCTCGCCCCCCATTCACACCACTACAGCTTCCTTTCTTCCTCCTCTCTGGTGAGGCCCTCTGGGTAGCCTCCTTCCTCATCTCCAGCAGCTACTATTGCTGGATCCGTCACAACCTCCCACTGCCTCTAACCACTTTAGTCGCCATCACCCCTTGCCCACCGCCAACCACCCTCCTCGCCTGCATTCGACGGCACCGCCGCTACCCACTACTGATCCACCACCACCCCAGCCTCCCATTTAAGCCTAGGTGGCACCGATGAATCCAAAACCTAAATGGGTGAACCTAATCCTAATCTGCCGGCCACCACTACCACTGGGCACCGGAGGAGGAAAACGACCTCGCTCGAGTACAAATCTCCATGCTGATCCGAACGTGAGAAAATTGACTATGATTTTGCAATTTTTATGTGCCCGTGAAAAAGCAAGTCCTAAAATTGTTACCATCACTGTCGAACACAGTGGTATAGTTGGGGATAGCAGCCTACAACAGGCAACAGGCAGATGGTATGCATATTAGTATAGTATATGTCTGTTTCTGCGTTAGGTTTGAAGAAAGGAACATCCATAACTGAAACTTATCCTCCTTTTTGCAGAGACGATTCCTTTTCAGTTCGTCTACCTCGTTATCCATGTATGCTAATGAAAGGGTGTATTGTAATAAAAAAGATATTGCATACGTTCAGCCAAGTGCAATTGTTAATTTTAAAGGCCTTGGATAGCGATACGCTAGTTGTTGCTTGGAAGTTTAATCTGCTGTGGTAGGTGGTATGCTGACAGTGAAGGATTTTATACTATGAAAGTGGTATGCGTGTATTTGTGATTGTCCATGTATTTGTTGCCTTACATAATACATCACTTAAATGTTAACGAGTTCAATTGGAACCGAGTAATCTCGCAACTAATACATAATATTCCTTCTAAAAAGAGTATAGTTAGCGGACATGAACATCATTCGTTTATGATTATTTCTTCCGTTTGAAATGCTAATATTTAATCCTGTCATAGATATTTTACAATGTAAAGTTTGTACTGTGTGATATATCTCCTTTGGTTAGATGCTAGCATATGAATCTTCCTGGTGTTAGTAATTAACATATGAAAATAACCTTATAACAAATGTGGGGCAAGAAACATTTGAAAATGTAGCTGTGTTCTTGTGTCTCAAATAGTTGTCAGATCTAGAATATAAGCAAATGGAAGTTGGTAAGAATACCCTTTTTCCTTTTTGTCACTACGGTGTCTTTCTCAGTAAATGATGCATTGCTGGCTAAAGGAGTGGAGGTTAAGAAGGAAATGAGGCTGTCTGGCCCATTTTCAGCTCATCACCCATCTAATAATGAGATCTTTATTTACTTTTGTATAAGTCCATAAGAGCTCTCCAATGTGCTATTTTCACCGGTACCAAGAGGGGAGAGAGGACATTAGCACTGGTACCGCATATTGGGGCAAAACTAGGGTGAGTTTTTTTTAAGTATAGCTTATAGTTTTTAATTTGATTTTTAAATTTTTATTGTTCGCGAGAGAGAGTACGAAGAGAGAGAAGATCGCTGTCACCACTGAAGGAGATGAATGCGGAGTAGGGAGGAGGTCAAGGCGAGGTCAAGGATGACGAGGAAGCCAGCCGAGATCGAGGCGAGATCGAGGATGACAAGGAAGCCGGCTGTTGCCATACCACTACGGATCGAGGCCTCCCGTGTGTCACCACCACCGGATCGAGGCTTTTCCTGGTCGCTGCCACCGCGAAGCTGCCATGGCCACCTTAGGATGGCCGCCTCTTCCTTGTACACCTCCAACCTCCTTTGGGGGCGGCAGGAGCTGAGTGGGAGGCAGGGGAGAGGGAGGAGGCGGGCACGAAAACGGTAGTGCTGATGAGAAAAAGGAGGCCGATGTGGGAGGGGAGAGAGGATAGGGGACGGGGTGTTTCAATTTTTTTTTTTAATGTGGTGGAACAATCATGGAGAGAGGGAGATGAGGTACTAAAACATGGCAGGGGAAGAGAAGTTAGTGTGTGTGATGTGGCAATTGTTAGCACCGGTACAGTCACTCCGCATTATGGATGCCATAAAAAACTATTATTAGGAGCTGTCAATGTTTTGCGTGTACTGTGACGTGCACACGCGTTCCAGAATTCTCTGAGCTGAAAGCAAGGACTGTACTCTTCCATGCTTCATTGCTATGTCATTGAGGGGCTGGAAATAGACACTGTGGATTGCCCTTTCTGACAGAAAGATGGACTGCTTATCAATATTTGTTCAAACTGACAGTAAATCGATCAAACAGTGAAGGGGGCAGAAAGATATTTCACCAAAACAAATATGCCGACTGGTTGGTTAAACTAGGACATCGGCTTTTAATACTTCACATACCGAGACTGACTGACATATAAACTAGTAGGAGATGTGCAAGACTTGTTCAAGAAGATGCTCCCTAGAACCAGAAAGTCCACAAAAGACGCATATATAAAAGGGAGTATTTAGCCGGTAAGTAAAAATAAAATCTAATCATTGATTTGTTAAGGGTATAATAGATTTGTTAACCTAATTTTTTTCATGAGAATATATGATAGAACGGTGGAATTTACTAGTCTGTTTATGTGCATTCATTTCAAACTCACTTGAACAACTACAATTTTCTCATGAAATTTACACCTATAATATATCAAGAAAAGTATAACTTAATTCTGGCAAATCTGATTGGTTGTCTTAAGAATATCAGATATCAATTAGAAGGGACTGTAAAAGAGCCCATGGAAAAACTTCGCGGGCAATGCTGTCCAATTTATGGACACGGACTCCTCTATCGTAGACCTGATGTGCCGTTCAAAGTTGTGGTGTCTTTGCTGCCACTGTTAGTACTGTTACTGTGCCGGTAGCTGGGCGTAAATGCCGTTGGGGTCTCGCCTGAGTGCCATTAATCCAAAACGTGAAGCTTGTCGGTTTTTTTCCTTCTTCTTTCTCCGTGCCTTTTTTTTTTTGGCTTCGGATGCTCCTCTCCGGCACGGAAACTGGGGGAGACTGTCCTCGTGCTGTCTGCTCGGGGAGGTGTGCGTTCTTTCAAGTTTTGTCCCCCCGGGCATCACTTCATTTATACCTGTGCAGAGATTATCCTGCCACTTCTACTCATGAATTCCAATCCCACGTTTCAAATTTTAAAACTTTGCATTTGTCAGGTGCGCGTTGCTGCCTGCGCATAAGCATTTTTGGCGGTCGCTTTCCTTTTGGAGTGCCTTTATTTATTCGTTTTCAATCTGTTTACACAGTTCTTCCACGAGCTTACGCATGATGGGGCTGGAAACATACGCACAAGTCGTGTTCGTTGAGCAGCCCACAGTAACCTGTAGGTCCTGCACAGCCATTATCTGCCTTTAAAATTCAGTGTGAGTGTCTCTGGACGTTTTGCTGCTGTGTTTCGCTGGAAGCTCCTCCTTATCCTGTCTCATCGCCCTTGATGAGATTTTTTTCTCTCCTGATATTCTGTACACGACGTATAGTTTGTCTGGTGCTGGCGGTCGTAAGACGGTAAAGAGCTAAGACAAATTCACTACGAGTCTCGTTCTAGATTTTTCAGTAGCATTAAAGAAGATACGGAGGGTAGATGAGCTCTGGAATCAAAGATGTCGCCATTTGCCCTGTTCAGTGGATCTGGAATGCATACTTGCACGGTCGCACATGTGTGTTAGTATCTTGCTTCACGACAGCACCTCTTTTCAGGTTAAACGTTGCGTGCCTGCTGTCATGTCCTGCCATTCTTCTCCTTCAGAACGATGGCGTTTCGTTCCTTGGTGCTGTTTTTCTGTTGCTCCAAAAGTCTTATGCTTACGGCTTGTCCAGTGACGAGCGATCTGATCCATGCTCCGCTGTCATGTTCCGTAGCGGCGTGGCCGGGCGCGTGGCATACTACTACTTTGTCCGTTGCGATGAGAAGGATGCCCTCGTGGCCTCTTCGTCATCTGCTGCTCATTCATGTATGCAGTGGCTCAAATTTGCTGGTCCTGTGGAGATCATCGTTGCTGCTGCCTGCTGGGGACTTGGGTAGCAGAACTTGGTGGCCAGATCATGTGATAATGGGTTCTCTCTTCCAAGATCGGAAGTTCACGCCGACGGACTACGGACAGTCATACAATTCGAGTAAGACAATCACGGTGTAGCCCATGTGAGCAGCATCTACCAGTCAGAAGGAATTACGTACCAAAATCATATTTGATGCCATGGATGTCACCACGCTTCAGTACGGCTTCAGGCAGACGCGCGAGCGTCGTCCTTGTTTGCTCCCTTGTCGTTCTCTGAGAAAGAAGCAAGAACGGAGCGCCAATCAGTGTGTTAGTTATTTTGGCGTTTGGGCAAACGGTCGGTTTTTTTAAAACGAATTCAAAATTTATATGTGCTATTCGTATCAGTGTATCAATATTTTTATTGTACATTATCATTTCAAAAAAAATACAGATAAAAGCTACCGACATGAAAAGAAGGCATGCACCAAAAGATCAGTCTACAGTCTCGGACCGGGAAAAGTTTGGATCTTCATGATTCCTCCCAGTCACAGATGCAACCTGCAAGGCTAGTTCGACCGAAAGGAGTGCTCCTGCTAGTTCCAAGTTCCAACATTGCAGTGTTTGAGGGATGCGAAATGGAAATCGTACCAAAAACACTCAGGTTTCAGGACTAGTCATCACTTGTATGGCACATTGGCACATGGTGGTACGAATCAATCAATCCATATGCACTAGCAGACCGGGAAATTATCGCAAGGAGGTGATTCTGTCGCGAAGGTCAGGATCAATATCATCTCTGTTCTGTTCCTTTCTTCTGGAGGTGATCCTTTCTCCCGGTGCAGCCCGGCTCTGCACTCAGGGCCCAGCCCATCATGCGAATGCCAGCGAAAGCCATCACGCCTAGTCGGTAGTAGCAGGAATCCACAGCCCAACTCCATGAACTCCTGAACTGTATATAATGAGAATACAGGCCGAAGCGAGCAATCTTACGTCTACAGATTACCCCATGAAACACGTTACGTCAATTATTGGCAGATCGATCATGCAACAAACACAATCGCGGCCAATTATAATTTATACATGCCACTGACAATGATCCCGAGTTGGCCAGCTCAACGTTGCCACGAACGTAAATATCCAGGCTGATCGTCTTCGTGCCGAGCTATTGCCTGCAGGCTGCGGCCACCGCCGTCCCCGACCGCCTTGATCAACGCGCGCGCTTCTGCAATGGCTATTCGACCGCGAGCCTGCACATGTGGGGCATGCGCGTTCGCATGCGGTGACGCAGTTTTGTTCAGCTTTGGTGGGGTCGTGCGTTCCACTGGCTCGCCACTCCCAAGAGAGAGAGAGACACCCAACGGCTGGGAATCATCGACTCATGTCATGTGCCGCCGTGCAGCAGTTTCTCCGGTCTCCGATTCCCCAAAAGCTTCCTTTTCACGGCGTGAGGAGGTGGCAGGAGCAGACGGCTGTTGGTGCCAGTTTACCCGGTTGAGAAAGCTTCAGAGGAAGCCAAGGTAAAGTCGCATTAGCTTTTGTTAACCTGAGCTTTCTGTAGTTTTCTAGTACACCGTCAGTCTGTCACCCACTCACCTCTGGGCCTGAAAATTTTGGAGTGACTAGATTGTTGTCTTGTTGGTTTACAGGTTGCTCTGCTACGTAAGCAAGTAGCCGAGATTGTTCGGGTAGTCACCGATCACGCTTGGAAAGGTGAAAGAACACCGACCGTTGTGTTATCCCATAGTCGACATGCAGCATAACAAATGATCATCAGAACTCAGAAGGTTCTTTATTACTAAAAAAAAACTCGTGAAACACAATAACATCACTAAACTAATCCTTCGTTTTTGTTTGTTTAATCGTTCAAAGTCCAAATAGATTTTTTTTTTCTGAGAGGAAAGTCCAACTATTTTAACACGAACAAGCAGCACGATCCAAACTTCCACTCGTCAATCATCGTCAGCTACTAAATTTTTTCGTAGTGACAGATCAGCACGCACTGCACGTTGCTTGCCTTGCTCTCCCAGTCTCTCTATCCCGGGCCAGTAGTCTTGGCAACCACGAGACGCTACACCCAGCAGCCGGCCAGGCTGCCGCCAGCCTCCATCAATGGTCGCCGTCTTCAACAAGGACGTCCTGAGCTGGTACCTCATCACCCTTAAGCTCAAGCAGACCGTCGACGCCAACCTCCAGAAGTCCCCGCCGCTGCTCACCAACGGCGAGCCGGGAGGCGAAGCATTGCCGCGCCAAGAACGGGACCGGCCGGGTGCGGTCCAGGTGCAGTCCCCAGCGCACAGCCCGAAGCCGCAGGACCCGGAATGGGTGGTCACCATCCGCGGGAAGCTGGCGCAGGCGCGCGCCGAGGAGGCGGCGTGCCCGTGGGCGCGGCTGTCCGTGTACCGCGTCCCCAAGTCCCTCCGCGAGGGCGACGAGCGAGCCTACATGCCGCAGGTGGTGTCCATCGGTCCGCTCCACCACGGCAGGCGCCGGCTGCGGGAGATGGAGCGGCACAAGTGGCGCGCGCTGCACCACGTCCTCAAGCGCACGGGGCACGACGTCACCGCCTACCTCAACGCGCTGCTGCCGATGGAGGACAGGGTGCGCGCCTGCTACGACGGCCGCGTCGCCGGGATGCCGAGCAATGAGCTCGTCCAGTGCCTGGTGCTGGACGGGACCTTCGAGCTGGAGCTGTTCCGCGGCGCGCTCGATGGCGGGAAGAGGTTCGTGGACGAGCTGGGCTACTCGCGGCACGACCCCATCTTCGCCATGCGCGGCGCGATGCACGCCGTGCGCAACGACATGATCCTGCTCGAGAACCAGATACCCCTGTTCGTGCTCGACCTCCTGCTCGGGCTCCAGCTCGGCAACCCGGAGCAGACGGGCGGCGTGGCCAGCCTCGCCTTGCGGTTCTTCGACCCGCTCATGCCGACCGACGCGCCGCTGCTCCGGAAGGACCGGTCCAAGCTGGAGTCCTCCGTCGACGCCGAGGGTGCCGCCGCCGCGGCTTTCGACCCCCTTTCCGGCCCGATGCTCCACTGCCTCGACGTGTTCCGGCGCAGCCTCCTCCGCGCGGGCCTGCAGCCGACCCCTCCGCCGCCAGCGCGGCTGTGGCTCAAGAAGTGGTCCGGGCTGCGGCGCGTGGCGGACAAGCGGCGGCAACAGTTCGTGCACTGCGTGTCAGAGCTCCGGGAGGCCGGCATCCGGTGCCGGCTGCGCAACACGGACCGCTTCTGGGACATCAAGTTTGAGAACGGCGTGCTCCAGATACCGCGCATCCTCATCCACGATGGCACCAAGTCGCTGTTCCTGAACCTGATCGCGTTCGAGCAGTGCCACATGGACATCGCCACCCCAGGCGGCAACAACATCACCTCCTACGCCATCTTCATGGACAACCTCATCAACTCCGCCGAGGACGTCAAGTACCTGCACGACCGCGGCATCATCGAGCACTGGCTCGGCAGCGACGCCGAGGTGGCCGACCTCTTCAACCGGCTGTGCCAGGAGGTGGTGTTCGACATCAACGACAGCTACCTCTCCGGGCTCTCGGACCAGGTGAACAGGTACTACGACTACAAGTGGAACACCTGGATCGCCAGCCTGCAGCACAACTACTTCAGCAACCCGTGGGCGATCGTCTCGGTGATCGCCGGTGTGTTCCTGCTGCTGCTCACCATGACGCAGACCTTCTACAGCGCGTACAGCTACTACCGGCCGATACGCTAGCTGATCGGCGCAGCAGGTGGATCCGAGGTGTAGGTGATCCAAAATTTGATCTTTTTTGGTTTGGCATTGTGCAGTAGGCATCAAGCTGCTGATTTGGGACAGTGTGATTGTGTGAGAGTGGCTGCTTGCATTACAGTTTTGATTGGTTCTTTTGTCAAGGGAAGAATTCTTCCCTTTGAGTTGCATTGTTATACTATATATTGGTGGGAGAGGGATTTGATCATGAAACTCCTCTTCGAAAATGCCTGTTCTTCGGATATGTAAAGGGATTTGGACAAGGAATACGCTCACATGTTTGACGGGATGAAATTCTCTATTTCTAAAATTCTTCACGTTTTCTACAGCTAACCTGTGCCTGTGTCATTGACAATACGCGTGCTACGTATTTTAATTTCAGTGCCTACAGAGAGAGATGATCATTCGCACGGTCACATGCTGACCTTTTAATGTGCTGAAAATGTTTCTACTGAAAGCGTCAAGACAAGGTAGCACTTTCTAGTGTCATGTGCCATGTCTGCACTTTTTTGGGAGCATGAAAAACATTATTGGGATCGCACCTCGCGGTCACGCATCCATCATCCATGCGTCCGTATCTCATGTCAACCTGAGAATCAAGACAAACACGTCCAAATGTTTGTTCATTAGTGTACTCCAAGAAAACCACATCAAGTGTTTGTTCAAGGGCATGGCCAAATATTAATGATTTTTGAACAGTCGCAATATCAGGCCAAAAACCAAACTCTAGAGCAATTTTGAAGGATGTGAGCACACCTTCTCCAACTCAAAATGAAACACTTGGTTCATATTTTTGTCAAAAGATTGAACACTTCAAACTTCAAAGTCCAGGAATAAAAATCACAACTTAAAGAAGTAATTCTTCTAGGGGATAAAACTTCATGCTATGAAGTGCACGACCTTACCTTCTGATTCCAATATTACTACTCCAAAACTGTACATATCTCCAGAGGTTGATACATAGCTGCCTCCGGCACATTCTGAATATCAGGGGAAAAGTACAGCATATGGTATAGTTCTTGTAAATAACCGTTTGGCTGTTACGTAAATCAAAGCAACAGATAGGTAAATATTACCTGGAGCAATATACCCTGCAGTTGCCTTCAAACCAACCGCACTAACCGAACTCGAATCTCCGACTGACGGCAACCTGGATTTAAAGTAGAACCTTGCAATGCCGAAGTCTCCCAAATGAGCAGTCATATCACCATCTAGAAGGATATTGCTGGGCTTCAAATCACGGTGGAGAATAGGATTGTCACAGTCACGGTGTAAATACTGTAATGCATCAGCTATGTCCTGTTCCAACCATTTTTTGATTTTAGCTTTTAGAAGACGGTTTTTGCATGGAATGTCTTCTCAAGTTAGTTTCTATAAATTATTTGTGGGAGACACTATAGGAGCTACTTTGAATAGAGTGACTTCTCAACGTAAATGTCTCTCACTCCCTCATTCTCTCTCACAATCAGCCAAAAGATACAATGTGTTTATTCTTTGAGTTAGGTCCAGTTGTACATTTTTGTCATCTGTCGAATGCAGCCAACTATCCAAGTTCCAATTGGGAATGAACTCATAAACTAAAATGCTATGAAGTCATTGCCTCTGTAATCAATTGTTGAGCATGCTGTTAGGATGGGAAGAAGATTCCGATGCCTACATTCCGACATGAAACTTTGTGAGACCATACGAAATCATTTCATGTTGTGCAATGAGTATTTAACTTTGATGTACAAATTTTGTCAAAATTTGAGTTTGATTTTGAAGCTTTTCAGATTTTAGAGTCGCTGTTAGGATTTAACCGGTCTAACCGGCCTGACAATGACGGTTTGATCGGCGGCTACGGAGTGATCAGACCAGCCATATGGCTTTTGGATAATGGTCACTCAAATTTGTAATTCCAAGCTGAAACTAGATATATATTAACCAAAATTTCAGAGAGCATTTTCTGATGCTCTTATGCCGTCTGACCGCCCTGTGGTGGTGTCAGACCGGCTCCTCTGTTTCTGGGAGAAGTTTGAGTTGGTTCTCGGTGGTCTAACCAGCCATTGGTTAGCAGTTAGACTGGCCTTTGCTCAGGTGTGTTACTGCTCTAAGAGACTTTTGGGAGTCTATGTAAGGTGTTAATCATTGTGGGAGTCCATGAAAGTGTTTGTTATGCCATTACCCCATCTGCCTGAAGACGATGATGGTGGATTTGATGGATGGATCAGCGGTGGCGGCGAGCGAGATGTGCTGGTGCAGCTCGGGGAGATGTGAACGAATGTGCAGTGCATCATGATGCGGTTCAGGAGAAGTAGTGTGGGAGTGGGCCGGCACGGTTTGTTGGGCTGGGGCGTATTGGAGATTGTTGCCACGTACCAGATACGTATCAGTGTATTGTTTTATTTATTTTTTGGCCAAAGTTTGTTGATGCTTCACCGATACCGTATCTCCATTATCGATACGTATCATCGTATCGGATATGTATCGGTCACGCATACGGCAGCTGGGAGCCGTATCAGTGCTTCCTAGCTTCTTAAAGCATTGCTCTGTAGTATATTTCACAAATCACAAGTAACAATTTTTATTTATTGGTGCATTTTTTTTAATCTTAAGAGTGTAGTTGATCCTGTGGACACTGCAAGGGACAATGGGAATCTTGTCCAAGAATGCCATGCTGCATCCAAAGTTCATCCTGGTAGACTCCCCTTTTTTTCCTTCACCTTTTTTTTTCTTTGATGATATTCTGCTCGGTTTACTAACCAACTTGTGCTGCTACTGCTAGCATAGAATATGAGTGCCTGTGTAGATGTGTAGTATAGATAGTGTAGTCATGTAATCATGTTACATAAATTTGTTCTATCGAGATTTGTTACAGAAGTTATAGGCCTAAAGAGGACTATTAGCTTGTAACTGCCACCAAAAGCTAGGTATTGAACAGTGGACGAAAGGGTTTCAATATAATTTGACAGAACTCCTTGAAATTGATTTCCGTATAGTGAGAGCGTTAGTAGAACGCCGCAGTTACTCAATGCGTGTAAGAATTCCGAGCTTCCACTCTACATTGCTTCAAGCCTGTTTAACTGAAGTTTAACCAATAGAACTTCCAAAGTTTACCAAATGAAGTTGGAATTTGGCCTGTAAAATTGTTGTTTGCTAAATCTATCAGTTGAAGCCTGGATGCATTGCCTAGTGATGCTGGGACATGACCTTTAAGCATGTTAGCACCGAACGAGAGAAACCGGAGATTAGGGAGGGTATCGCCGGTGGCAGATGGCAATGGACACTCTACCATATTCGACGCCAGGACGATTATTTGAAGCAAAGATAGATTGAGGTACCGTTTGGTTGGATTGAAATAAACTGATTTATAGCTGAAATTACTTTATAGCTAGATGAAATTATACTGTAGATGTTGATAGCTTATTTGGCATAACTAAAATTAAAAAATTTTAAAATAAAAAAGGGTTAGTCCACCATGGATTATGAAAATAAATACGAGAAAAAAGAATTAGTAAAAAAGCTAAAAAAACTGAAAAATCAAAAAAAATACGAAAGTTATGAATAATAAAAAATAAATTAAAAATTAGAAGTTCAAATCGAAATGAGTAAATCTAAAAAGAGTTGCAGGAGAATTCTACCCGATAGCATATTTCCAGCTAGCAGGGCATCTCCAATGGTCTGAGTCAGCTAGCTATATGCATGTACACATCAGCATATATCCTATGTGGAGGAAAGAGAGTATGCAAAAAAAATCAAGCCGGCTCTTCCTTAAGCACTAGTCTATAACGCCAAACGAGGCAGCCTCTATAAATTTTATGTGTGCATGTAAGCATCAAATAGCTATCCTTATAGATAGTTCTTTAGAATGCTAGCTTTAGTGTGTACTATATAGATGATGTGGAAGTCTTATAGTTAGTTGCTAGCTATAACCATTGGAGATGCCCTAAGATCGAAATAAGCCAAAGAAGTGTAGATACTGAAGAAAGAAAATGAGGCAGGCACCAGACCTGCTCTCGTACTGGTTTTTCTGGAGGCTTAGATCCTGTTCATTTTAGCTTTTGATTTGTTTTTTTATTATTTTTAAATTTCGTTTTTTTCTTCTGAAATTTAGCTGTTTTGCTGATTTTTTTTCTTATATTCGTTTGTGTTGTTTGTGATGGTCTAACCTTTTTTTTTCTTTTTTTAAATTTAGTTACGCCAAATAAGCCACCATCAGCTACAATATAATTTCAGCCAGCTACAATACAATTTCAGTCATAAGTCAGCTTATTTCAACCTAACCGAGCGGCACGTTAGTCGCGAGTGTTAGGCTATTGGTTTCTGTTTCTGATTTTTACTTAGTAAAGCTAATAGCTAATACAAATACTTGATTTTTAAAAATAGTTTTTCTACTTATCTCATTACTGTCTCACTCTAGGGATAAAATAGGGATCACGGGTGTATCACCCATTCCACTCCTCTCTCTCTTGTCATGTGTATCCATTTCTCACTCACTTTTGCACCATTCGCTCACTCCTTCTAAAAAGTCATTTTTTAGCCACTACTATTTATTTTCAGCCAAAAACTGTAAGCCATAGTCAAAAGCCATCAGGAAAAACCAATATGAACACCTCCTTAAGTTGCAGAGTTTACATAAGTGTTTTCAAGAACCAACTGTGAGATATCTATAGGAAACTAGGCATCAATTTAATTGAGAAGAATGGATATGTAAATTCAAGCCGAATAGAACTCAAATCTAAGAGGTGAAACGGGCCAACGGCATTGCATCCAGACGATTCATCTGTCATGCTTCATTGCCATGTTCTGCCGCGCGCCTGACGTAACGCCGGTGGTCCATCGAACCTCGGACAGCACACTTCATCTGCGAACTCTCCAAAACATTGAGAAAGTGCGAATGCAGGTCCACCCAACGGCACGACGGGGCACGGCCGTCTGCTTCGGCACGACCGCGCGAGCCGCGGGGCCAGCGACAAGGCGACAACGGTGGCCGCCGGCGCCGGACGGCGTGGTTGTCAAACCGGGTCGTGCGCTCGTGGTACTCATGGATCCTTTCGGACACTAGCCACAACACGGGCCGACGCGGTCCATTGACCGGAAACACCATTTCGCGAGGCGCGCCTGCAGCGGGTCTCTAGGCCCAGTGGCACCCCTCGGGCCGTGTTGACAAGGTGCGGGGCGCGGGCTTAGCTAGGCCTACATTCCCTGGCAATTAGAGACGATAAAATGTAAAGGGCCGATGAGGTGATGGACCAGTAAGATCGGGCTTCTGTTACATCATTTTATGGGCCTGCTGATGTTACTTTGATACGCAGAAGAGAGGGAGAGAGAGAGAGAGAGAGAGCGGACGGCGCAGATCCGAAGACAGAGTTACCAGTGGTGACTGGTGAGCGGCCCAGATCCCCACGTAGGTCCCCAAATCACGCAAGAAATCACAAGAAGACATCTAGCACCAGTGCATCAAAAGTGTCGCTATACATGCATACATGCTGCTACATAAGTGCGTAACCCAAATCCCAAATACTACCCCTATTATTAGCGGGGGGAACGCCGCGCCCCCGCTCGGCCACGTCACCCCGTGCCCGCGCTCCGGCCGGCGCGTGGCGCGGGGATTTCGGTACGGCTGGGGAGGGAAATCTCTTCTGTTTTTCAAAAATTACGTACAGGTCCTTTTTTCTCGCAAAGAGGTCCTTTTTCTCGCGAAAAGGTCTCTGGCGGTTTTTTTACACTTTTTTTCTCTGAAAACACCCCTCCGGTTTACAGGATGGCGCCCCGCGGTTTTCTAAATTACGTACAGGTCCTCGTTTAGTTACGTACATGCCCTTGGATTTTTGCGAAAAAAACCTCTAGCTTTTTCGAAAATACACATGTGCCCTGGATTTTTTTTAAAAACTCCTCACGAATTATCGCCCCTTTTACTTCGGTACATACGGTGGCTGGCGCGGCGTGTCGCCGCACCTATGAGGCTAGTTGTAAATACAACACCAACTTTTTCTTAGCTGTCAGCCCACCATCAAACCACGTAAGTACCCAAATCATGCAAGAAATGACAAGAAGACACCTTCGCCAAACATGCATGCATGCTGCCACATAACCCAACCCGTGATCTACAAATGCAGCACCAATCTTTCTGTGGAATCATTTGCTTCGAACCAACTGGCAATCCTGACAATCAAAGCACAACAGGTGATTCCTTATTCTTTCTTTTTCCTCGCTGCAATGGCATGAATAGAAGAGTAGTTACTCAAATATTCAATACTTGTGTGCATAAACATGTCTGATGGAAGAATCAAATATAAATTTATGCAATGTAGGTTCTGAACTGACAATCATGATTATAAGTTTAAGACTTGCTTGACAACTGTAAGGGCAGTATCATAGCATTTTAGACAAGAAAAATAAGTAGTAGCAATATTGCAAGCAAGAACTATGATTACAACAGATTAATCACTACATGTACATGTTTGATTCATTGCCAGATCAAGAGTTTGTTAGTACAATTGCATATGGGAATTTTCTATCAATGGGCAATATTGGATCTGTTTTGCACAAGAACTATACTAGGAGGTAGTCATATATCTCACCATTTCCTTGCTCGGATCTTATCTATTATCAAAAGGCGGGTTGGTGGCCGGGAGATGGCCCATGCTTACCCCTTTGGTAGCCATGTTGGCCCATCGTGAGGTGGCCCATGCTTGTTACTTGGCTAGCCTATTTCCAAAATTTGAATTGATCACTAGATAAAAAAAAGTTGCTGGCACATTGTTTTGGCTTACCTAGTTTTGACTGTACCTAGAACAACCAATAGTTTCGGTTGCCCTTTTGCTACTATTTATCAATGTTTCATGCATTGCATAGCTGTAAACATGTCTCTTGGTACCATTAATTTCTTATATTTAACACAGCTAACATGGCATATGAAGCATGCTACTATTTTGGATCATTCACAACAATCCTCGCTCCAGTTATAGGTGTATTCCATAATAAGAAAAAGAATGGTGACATAAATACATGTGACAGCTCACAGGTCATACCCTGCGAAGGATCATGTGGGAAGATCCAGGTTAGTGTTGTGATGAACCATTATAATATTTGTAAAGTGGTCAAGAGAGTTTGCAAAAATCGCTCTTTGTCTGGATTGGTTTTGGTCGGAAGTTGAGGATTTTGCGATTTGAGTGATGGATTGAGGTAGGTTGACTTGGGTCATTGGAATAGAGTTGCATGATATATGTATTAGCTAATGTAGGTTAAGTTGTGAAGAAAGTGTGCCTGAAAACGATTTCTTTGTCTTTGGATATACATAGTCGCTTGAAGTCAACCATAGTCAATGACGAGGATCGGAGCTAGGCTCAGGGAGGAGCTAAGGCTTAGAACAATCGAGGATACCGGGTGAGACAGTGAACTCAAGTATGGCACGAGAAAGGCAGGAAGTGTTGAAGGCGAGTTCGAATGGTGGGATGGCGCCATGTGGCTTGCACAGGCCAAGTGAGCCATGATTCAGTGGAACTGGGATGGGAGAGACTTGATGACGCATGTCAAGCTAGTGTTGTACCTACATATGGTAAGCATGGCGATTGCTTGCAAAGGTTGGTGAAGACCAGCCAACAGAGGGTATTTTGGTAGTTTGACCAAAATATTGGAAACCACTTTGGATTAAAACCATGGCTTATGGGCGATGCATTGGAGAGCAGTTTAGGTCATAGTGGAGCTGGTTTGATCAAGGCGAATCAAGGCTAAGGATTTAGTGAATACACACTTATGCGCTTTGAAAAACGTGCATAAGTGAACCTGTGTGAGTAAAACCTTGTGTGTAGAGTTAACGAGTTTCTCTCATTATAATAGTGGATATGATCCATTAAGCGGTGTAGGTGGCTGGTTGCCCACCAATAAAAGGGGTTGGGATGGAGACATGCAAGGTTAACCATCAACACCTCTCTGTCATGTGTGCTTTCTTATTTAGAGTTAGGGTTTGAGAGTGGAGCACTTGGTGTACTCTTTATCTTCTAAGGTGGAGTGGCTGTAAAATTAATCTTCTCAAGTAAGCAATACATTAATCTTTGCGTATTTCCATGGATCCATCTTGATTTGATTGATTTGCTCTTGATTTGGCCTCAAAGAATGATTTTTTGATCCGAGGGTATTGAGTTAATAGTGTTCTAACTTGCTATGACATATGAGAATGTATTTAGACCCATCTTGATCATCATCCACCCACGAGAAAGTTGTATTCACCAATTTTGATTTTGACTCGGTTTTGGGGAACCTTCTAACAAACTGAAAAAAGTCTCAACTTTGGCCATGATTTGTATGATCGTTTGTTGGAATATGTTCACAATACTCTAGAGAAGATCTCAGTAAAGTTTCATATCATTTGGATTTACAGATCAAAAGTTACATCAACTTTGGTTTTTCAAATTCTACTGAAAACCTCTGTTCATCGTCTGTTTTCTCTGGTTTTTTCAACCACGTTGTTTTTCTAACTGTTTTTGATCAGTTCTAAGAATCTCTGGTTTCCCAGTAGGATTGGTACCCTAATCTTCATAATTTGTAACTATTAGAGTAAAGGATAAGTGAATATTTGGGGGAAAATTTTAAGGTACCATTCACCCCCTTCTGTTATCTATCCAGTCCTACAAGTGGTATCAGAGCCTGGTTAGCTCTTCTCATACATCTTAACTGGTCTTTAGAGCCATGACAGTAGACAAGTATTCCGCCAAACCGCCTCTCTTTGGTGGGGTCGACTATCCCTTTTGAAAGAGCAGAATGAAGTCTTACATTCAGGCTTAAGGCTATGCGATCTAGAGAAAAGTTGAGACTCAGTTCATTGTCCTTGCTGATAAGCACATAATAGCAATGAATACGCCAGATATGGAGGCAAATATTAAGGCAAGGAATATTATCATCCAAGGTCTTAGTCGGAGTGAGTTCGATCGCATCTCTCATCTCACGTCGGCATACGATGTCTGGATGACCCTCAACATACCATGAGAGCACCACCCAGATCAAGACTGTCCAACAAGAAAAATACAAGCGTGAATACAACAAATTTGAGATGCTTGTTGGTGAGTTCTTGGATGAGTGCTTTGGCAGATTTCACAAGATTCTCAGCAACCTCCAAGCTGTTGGTCTCACATACCCAGACTCGGACAATACTCGTTAGATGCTTGACTCTTGATGCGCTGTACTCACGCCTCAAGACTCATGAGATCGACATCATCTCTCGCAAGACAAAGTCACAGTCAATGGCTTTGGTCACCGATCCTACTTCTGCTTCTAAAGTATCTTCTGATGGTGCTTCGAGTTTTGTATGAGATGAGTGATGACCAATTTGAGTAGTTTCCAGAGAGTGAGTTAGCCCTCTTACCCAAAAAATTCTCACACATATACAAGAGGGTTAGAGAGAGGAAGAGAGGAGGTCTGGTGATTTGCTTCGAGTGTGGTGGCTCCAACCACATTCAAGCAAACTACTCCAAGTTGGAGAAGCGCAAGAATGACTATGGCAACGTGAGCAAGAATGATTACATCAGCAAGAATCATAACAAGAAGCCCCTAGCTCGTGATCAAGGCAAGGAGAAGAAGTACCGCAACCTTGGCAAGGCTAAGAAACTCTTCCACTGTGTCGTCACTACCTTCGACAATTTCGACTTCATCGACATGTAAGGCTGGAGCGACGACAACAACGATGATGATCCGCAGAAGGGCACCAAGGACGACGATGACTTCACAGGCATGTGCTGCATAGCTGACAAGAATAGCAGCAACGATGACAATCTCTACAGTGACTCTAATGAGGTATGTCCCTCCTACGACCAGTTCAATGATGCTTTTCTCAAGTTAGAAAAGTTTTATGTTAGGTCTAGAACTAGGTGTGGTAAGTTAGAGAAGGAGGTAGAGAGCTTGTCATGGGAGGTTACTTCACTTAGATCTACTTCCTCCCATGACGATTGCGATGTATGTACTTCCTTGCTTGGCAAACTAAGTACCTCGCATGATAGTGTGATTTTTAAATTGGATTTGCTTAAGATGGAGAATGTTAGTTTGCTAGCTGAGTTAGAGTTGTCTAGTGTTGCTCCTTTACATTCTGATTCTTTTGAGACTACATTCTGCATCTCATATGAGGATAAGGACAATGTTTTTAGAGGTTTGTATACCATGCTCCTTGATCTGCCTAAAATTTGTGATAGTTGTACCAACATGAAGATTAATTTAAAGAAGGTGGATCATAAAATTTCTCAAATACAAGTTGCTTTGCTTGAGCTTATTGTTTCTTGTGCCAACTGCTCTAAATTAATTGTTGAATTTGAATCAATTTCTAAACAATTTCAAGACATGTGTGATCACAACAAGAAAATGGCTTAATATGCTTCTGAGGCACCTGTTAGCTCACCATGCAATAATTGTGAAAAACTAAAATCTGAATTGATTGCATTGGATGAAAAATGTATGAAGCTAATTAAGGATTTACTAGAGAAGCCACAAACTGTTTGCTCTTTCTATGGTAAAGTAGGGGAGAAACCTAAGTAAATACAAGAGACTTTTAGTAAGAGTTACGAGGACCAGATGGCTAAGATTAGAACTACCCCCTGCGTGTCTTATGAAGCCCTCAAGGTTGAGGCGGCTGTGCATGAGGAGAGATACGTACATGCTATTCGATCTTCGTCTTCTGGTTCTTCATTCTCTTCTTCTGGTTCCTCATCCTCTCCTTCTTGTGCTTCATGTGCCATTCTTTTTCGAGAGTGTGAGTACATCATGAACACTCTTGAAAAATTTGTTAGAGGCAAGAAAAGACTCAATCTTATTTTAGAAAAATCTAAAATTTGCAAGTTTAATTAAGATCTAAGATATGATTTCTTAGAGGATGTGAGGAAACATCCACCTACTGTTGTTAGAGCTGTAGCAGCGGGCGTGATCGAAGTTGTGCCCGAGACTAAGAAAATTGAGTTTAAGTCTATGGGTTTTGTCCAGGGGATTTCTGACAGTAAGATTGTGCCACCTACTGCTTCGACCTCTCAAAATACAAAGCCTCATCCTACTGTTTTGACCTCTTAGAAGGCGAAGTATCATTGCACCTTCTGTCAAAAGAATGAACATGTGATTGAGTTCTGCTTTAAGCACGTCAAGATTGTGTGAAGAGACCGTATTCGTGCTCTTAGGGGTATCCAGGATCAGCCTTAGACTCGGAGTGCTCATAAGACCAACATGAGGTCTAGAGTTGCAGATAGCTCTCCTGCCTTTCTTGGTTTTAGGCAGCATCGAGGACTTGGTTTTCAGGGTTCTTCTGGCTTTGGTTTTCAGGGTTCTTCTGGCCAAGGTGTCCGCTATCCTAAGGATAAACCTCGCTTTCCTCGTCGAGGTGGCTATCTGCGGCATGACCGCTCGGGTTGTTTTATTTGCCATAAATTGCTTTTATAATATGATACATAGAAATTTTCTTAGACCTAGCAGTTTGAACTAAAACATGATATTGGATAAAAAGAATGTACTAATAATAGTAGCACAGATTCCATTCACCGTTACATGACTCCTGCACCATATACTAACCTTTCAGCATTATAACCACCTACCTTATCACTGGGGTGACACTCAGGACAACACAAATTAGGGCTTTTCACTGCCTGCTATTTTCCAATTCCACCCACAAAGTTTTTGAAATATAATTATATCTTATTAAGTTCTCATGTCCGCCCTTGACTGTGGACACGGCTATTCAAATAGTTTTTACTTTACAGAGATAGTACACTTTCACCACAAGAGATAATCCGCCCGTTGCTACACATGATTCCTTAGACATGCGGTTGAGTAGATCATTACAGTAACTTTTCAAAATCTCTGACCCCTTTTGTCATCTCACCCTATGGGCTGCTCCTACTTGCGGTGGGTCCCATACATTGCGCGGGATGTTTACCATTGATACTAGCACATTCAGATTCCACTCTCCACAATGCTAGCATGATAGGTAAACTTCATCCTTCGCTCAGTGTCCCTTTAGCCACTCATTGCCCTTGCACTACCTCACTCCTTTCCCCTACCTGTGAGATGAGCTCGTGGGTTCGATAGATTTACTTAGCCTAGTTGCAATTTGCAGACTTGTGGTTGTACTATTTTACATAGGAGGTTATAACAAGATTCAATCCTTAGAGTTATCAGGGTGGTTCTACCACAATCCACACTCTTGTGCATCCACTGCATTACACCCCCGAGCCATCTGCCCAGACAGTTAAGCAATTTGAGGTTTTTGGGAGCATAAAATATCTATATTACAACATACCAGCCACCTTCCATCAATAGCTACCCAAAACAAGTTTTCATGTTGAAATGATGCCAGGGCAAGTTAATTCCCTCGAGTATCTAAGCAGTACTAAGCAGAGCGTATAAGTGTAGACTTATCTTTAAAAGTTACTATTATAGTTTTCCTAGGGTGACAAGGCTCGAATGCTCAAATGTTCCAAGAGAATGTAATACTCATAAGATAAATAATAGGCATGTAACTAAAATGTTAAAACAATTATAGATTTGCATATGAAATGACAACATGCAATTTGATAATTTAAACAAACATGATTTGCAGAGAATTTAGATTCAACATGATCAAAGTATTGACTTGCCTTGTGCGGTTTTACCGTGGTCTTGAGCTCACTCAAAGTTTTCTCATTCGATGGTCTTAAACTTCTAGTCTTCATCTTCATCTCGATCTTGTTCTCGCTTGATCTGTTGATTCTTCAGGACTCCAATTTCTAATTACGCGATAAACAATTGAATCCAAATAAATGCAAATAACTCAAAAGGCCCAAATAAATCCAAATGAATTTAATTTTGCTTTATTTTGAGTTAATGGGTGTTTTGAGGTAAGGTTGATTGGACACGGAGTATTGACAGAGTCAAACGGCGTTGGAGCGAAGCGATGCTTGGTAGAAGGAAATTCACTGAGACGGATGCAAAGGAGGTTTCATGTTAAAGGAATATTTATGGGAATATTTCCGCTGAGAGCTCGGAGATGGCTAGGCATAGCCGATGGCAGAATATCATGACTTGGCCTCTATTTTAATAACTTATTTTATTATTTTACATTTATCAAGGAAGTTCCATGAGTTGGGCTAGACTTACGGATAGATAGATTAACTTAGTGTCATTATTCCAAAAAATGGATTCTTAGTTTACCTAAACTTTTAATCTAATTTCACCTAAACTTTTAATCTAATTTCATGATTCTATTTTATTCTTACAGGATTTGAACACATGTTAGTTGGACACTAATGACATACCGATGTTAGCTGCCCCCAACTAATTCTTATTGAGCTGGGCCCACAAGACAGATAAGGGGGAGACACAGGGGGATTCTACGTAAGAACAGAGGAGGGTAGTTGCATTCGGTTGAAACAGAGGGAGAGCAGAGGAGCGGCAACACATGGTTGGGTGGCTTTGCCAACAGTGGGCAGTGGCCGGGGAGGGAGTGGCAACCACCAAAATGGGTTACAAGGAAATGGGTTGCAGGGAAAGAGTAGAGGCTAGGGGATGCGACTTCATGGCCCGGGCGGCACCAAGTCAGGCTGGTGGCAATGCACAACGGTCGGAGGCAGGGATGGAACGAGGCAGCGGCAGCCAAGAAGAAGAGGAAGAAAAAAATAGCAGAAGCATGAGCATGAGCATGAGGAGATCACATGGAACTCACCAGAGCATTTGGTGAAAGCGGGGAGGAGCCGAGGTGTCCTGGCGATGGAGGCCTGGGGTGGTGTGAGTAGGCTCACGGTGCCAGCAAGCTGAGGGGGAGGGAAGCCTCGGCCGGTTATGGGGAAGGCTCCAGGGTGGTGGTGTGATGCTCCAGACTGAACAAATTGAAGGAGAGCTCACTGAGTAGGTCATGGCGATGGTGGAGGCGCATTCGGTCAAAATTATGGAAGGTGGCCGTTTCGGTGAACTCCAGCTGAGGAACTTCAATTGGTTGGGCGAATGGGCTCTTGGGGGTGTAGGACGCAGGGTGACGAAGTCACTTTTCGAGGTATGCGCCGGGGCGGCCTAAGAGGCGTGGGGCAGCCATGGCTAGTGCACGGCTTAGGCAGAGCATCAGCATGAGGAAGAGATGAAGGGGGATGCAAGGGCTAGAGGTGGGCTTGGGTACACATTTATTGACAAGGGGGAGGTGCTGTGGAGGCCCTGTGGTCGATGACCTTGCAGCCGCTACGACTTATGACCATGTTGTCTTTCGACCACGATTGCCTTACGACCATGGCGGCTTTACGACTACGGCTATTTTATGACCACGGCTATTTTATGACCACAACTATTTTACGACCATGACTCCTTTACGACCATGACTATTTTATGACCACGGCTGCTATCGACTACGGCTCTATTGACCACACCAACTCTATCAACTACAACTCTATCAACCACACCAACTCTATCGACTACGGCTCTATCGACCACACTAACTCTATCGATCACACCAACTCTACAACCACAGCTTACGACCATGGTTGCTTTGACTGCTTTGACCACGATCGCTTTGACTGCTTCGACCACGAGTGCACAGTACGAGTCAAGATTAGTTCCACGAGCCAGTGTAGGGCAGTGGCGGTGCCAGCTTAGGCGATGGAGTTGCCGGTGATGGGAGACTAGAGGGGAGACGGTGAGCAGTAGAAGGGAACCCCAGGGGTTGGAAGAGGCCTAGGGAGGTGGTGGCTCAAGCCAGACAACGTTGAGGGAGGGCTAACTTTGGCTTCAGTGACTGACACAAGGAGGCCATGGGGACGGCAACGGCCGGAGGGGAGGGGGATGAATCAGGGCGAGCCTAAGCATTCGTACGGTGTAGTGAAACTTACCGAGCAGCCGACACATGGGAAGGAGCTCCAGGGGAGGCCGGCAGCATGAGGCTACGGTGGCACGGGGAGCTTCGGCCAAGGATGAGCTCGGGATCATAGTGCTCTAGAGACACTCAGGCTAAGAGCAATTGATCTGAGGTGGTCTCGATTGGTGGATCGCCGATTCACCAGAGCTAGAGAAGATCGGGCGGCCGGCGAGCTGTGAGGCTCTAAGGGCCAATTCCTTAAGGTGGGAGTGAGAGGGGGACGAGATGAGATTGATGAGAGCACGCATAAACCTTTATGGTGCTGAGCCGGATGGGCGATGTGGGGGCTTTGAATAGTGCATGGCGGCAGGGCATGGGCAATGGGATGGCCGATGCAGGGCATGGTGATGGCAACGGGGTGTCGGTTGACACACACTGCAGATGACCGAGGTGTAGTGCCCGGGACGAGAACGGTGACGCCTGTGGTTGACGCAAGCAGTGCACAGCTGGGCGACGTGCATGCACAGGTGCAAGGATAGCCATGGCTCGGCCGGGTGCACCGGCTTGTGTAGGGCATGGGCGTCATGGTGATGGCGAGGTGACTCGATGGGAGCAGGCGCGGCTAACGCCGGAACAGGGGATAAGAAGGGACGTCCGGCATGGTAGCCCAGGTGGGGTTGTGGTTGATGGGGGCAATTGTGGCATCTGGTCACGGCGGCGTGGGCGCGCCCTGTGGCTGACCTTGGCAGATGTGGCACAGCGGTCCGAGTGGTGCTCCATTGTCCTCCGGTCAAGCAACGGGTCAAAAAGGGGAGGGCCGGATGCGATGACACACTGTGGTGACGAGGGAGATGGATACGGCAAGATTTTGGAATTCATTTTTCTAATTTTCCCCCACGGAACTTGCATCTGGCTTCTCACGCGTTCCCCACGGACGGTGCCAACTGTTGTGGTATGAGCACAACAGTGGGTACAGGGCACCTCTTTTCCCCTTGGGGATATGGAACTAAGGGAGCTAGAGCCGATCGACAGAGAGATAGAGCTAGTGTGAAATGAGTGCCTCTGGCACTCTCCTACTCCTTTGGGGGTTTTATATATATAAATAGGATAGGATGGGGATTCTCATTGTATCATTTAATAATTACAAAAGGTGATGGTAAATTGGTACATTCCTTTATACATATATTGGTATACTATTAGACCTGTTGCAAGGCTCAGTTATGGGAGGCTGGGCCACCCCCATAATAGACCAAGAAGTTGTACTGTTTGTTTGTTTGATAGAAGGCACGAGTCCTAAACTGTAAGTTAAAAATAATTGGGCTTGCAGCTTCGTTTGTACGGTGCCAATTTTCAGGAGGGAAGCATCAGCAACAAGTCTAGTACTAGACCATAAACGTTATGCCAGTGGCATTGCTTGCTTTTATAATAAGTGCACCGTATCAAACCATACGGTGCTCATTATTCCGGAACTATCTTTATTATGATGTTTACTTGTGCGACTAGAGTCTCGTACACTTAAAACTGGAGGTCATCTGGTCATGTTAATGTTGTTTTCTTCAAATCTAGTGTTATTTCGTGAAAGGTATGCCAGAGTAATATCGTTGTGTGAGAAGTTACAACCGGTTGCTCTTTTCTGATGGGAAGTTGCATTATTTGGATGGTTTCATTATTGGTATATATGTGTGCTCTAGCTTTCCTCTTGCTAGAGCTAATGCATTTCATATTATTGAAGTTTGCTTATGTGATTTTGCATTATTCAAATTTGGTAAGAGTAATCTTAATTTCATTGGATCATATATGATGCTCTTTTCTAATGAAACTTGCATTATTTTGGACGGTTTTATATCAGGGTTCAGCCATATGTTTTCTGCATGGAATTATATAGTTTACTGTACCTCATGCTTGAGCTAATGCACTTCACACAGGGTAAGCTTATGTTATAGCTTCTTAATTCTAGAAGAGTTGCGTCAGATATATCTTTTATTATCCTTATCTGAAGCTTTTAGATGTTCTCCGCAGCCTATTTTCACTGTTCCAAACAATATATAGCTACAATTTGTTTGTTTCTGTAGTTCACATAGCTCATGCATGCATGTCTATGCAACTATATAAAGACGTGCAAAAGTTAGGCCGAATTATAGCTAGTACAAACAGTTAGAGATATCACATACGGGACCTAGATTTTTGCACGGTGTTTACCAAATTGTTTTACTTTTAATCGGCTCCGCCACTCACCCCCATGGTGCGCACCCAACCTGCTGATGATCATGAGAGGGATGCATGACCAAAACCTCACCTAGAACAAAAGAAAGTTAGTCTATTACATTTACACATATTCATGGACGTCGCATGCATACATATAGGCGCCCGTGATCAACAAAATAGCATGTGACTAGCTATATATCAGCTCTGCTGGTATCCACCACCACGCGTTGGATTATCAGTCCAGACCAACGTACTTCTTGTTCTTTTTAAGAATTGGGCAAGTGCTCTGTCTTTCATTAAAGAGAGGAGTTTAACAAAAAAATATTGATGAGCATATTATAATTCTCTAGTTATTAGTCGTAAAGGTTTACTACAACTGTTCTTTGGTCGTAAGTCTCTCTACGATCACATAGTCGTAAGTCTTACTGCGACTCATCTTTGGTCATATGTCTTTCTACGACTACATAGTCGTAAGTCTTATTGTGACTACTTCTTAATCGTAAGTCTCTTTACGACCATATAATCGTAAGTCTTACTGTGACTACTCTTTAGTCGTAAGTCTGTCTACGACCACATAATTGTAAGTCTTACTGCGACTACTTCTTAGTCGTAAACTTTTCTACGATCATGTATTCGTAAGATGTCTTATGACCTTGTCATAGACTTTCCTACGAATAGTCTATCTAGTGCCTGGTAGAGTCACTTGACAAGACGATTAAAACTTGCGCTTATCTTTAATAACCGCACATGATCTTTCTTTGACAACAACTGTTGTATGGCGAACCGCCCTCATATCTCTCTGACAATAACTTCTAATGAACGGTTGTCATCTGAATCGTAGGGACGTCTTTTGGCGCAAGATAACGACCATCGCTTCATCGACTATATAAAGATTGATGTCGAAGAGAGGTAAGAGGGGGGTGGATCCAAGCAAGAGATAGTACAAGGCATTTCTCATTACACACTTTGTAATTTTCCTCTCTGAGCAATAGCAACACAAGACGTAAAGTTATTATTCTCTCAGGAAAAAGGGCCAAACCTGTATAAAAATTCTTGTGCTTTTCTTCTGTATTATTATACCATATCTTAGTGATAAGAGTTTCATCCGAATCCAAACAAATTATACATAATATTGGTATTAAAACACCGACAAATAATAAGGCTAAATAAAGAAATCTAGCCCAATAAAGAAAACATAACAAATACAGTTTGGCAAACTGAATTAAAGCACACCTGAGGAAAACTAAATAAGGCCCTAGCTTATTGCTTGATGTGAATTATTACGTCCTTTTGATTCATCAGAAGAAATAGTCACTTGTGACCACGTACCTAGCCAGACATGCCGGGGCATACCACGCATATCCGAAATTAAGTGGACCATAAAAGTGGATGTGGAAGGGAACATAACTACGGCAGTACACAACACATCAACACAACACGACGAGCCAAGCAGCTGCGTCGTGTCGCGTTCACGAGACGCACAGTGCTTTTGCTCCTTTCAATTTGTGCCGTCGCTGCCGGCCGGGCCCGGCCTCACGGTTGCAGCGCCGGGTAGGTCCGGTACTTGTACTCCGCCGCCGCCGCGGCCTCCTCCCTCCCCGCGTCGGCCGTCTCTTCGTCGCCGTGGTACTTAGGGTGGCACGGCACGTGGATGCTGACGGGGCACGTTGTCTTGGTCCTGTGGAAGAACCAGGTGCACTCCTCGTGCGAGCGCTGGTTGGGTGCCCATGGGATGCAGTTGCGGTCGACGTTGAGCTTCCCTTGCTTGAGCAGGTCCCAGCAGCACGACCCGAGCGATGTGAAGTAGTTGCCGGAGAGCGTGAGGTTCTGCAGGCTGCCCGACCGTGCGTACGCGAGACGGCAGAGCGCGTCGGGCACCTCGCCGTAGAGCAGGTTGTCCGCCAGGTTGAGCTGCTCCACCTTCTGCAGGCACGCAAACGACGCCGGGATGGTGCCGGTGAGCTGGTTCGTGCCGGCGTCGATGACCGTGGCCTTGGCGAGCAGGCCGAGCTCGTAGGGGAGGCAGCCGCTGAGTCTGTTGTTGAGGAAGAGCACCTCGAAGAGCGTGTTCGCGGCGCGGGCGATGGAGGTGGGAATCTGCCCCGTAAACATGTTGTTGGCGAGGGAAAGGTAGTTCACCGGTGAGTCCCCGAGGTTGTCCGGGAGGTTGCCGGAGAACTGGTTGTTGTTGACGAAGATGGCCTGCACCCGCGGGAACGAGCAGAAGACGCCGGCCGGCAGCTCGCCGTAGAAATTGTTGAACCGGATGTCGATGAAGGTGGCGTTCGTGAGGCCCAGCACGTCCGCCGGGAACGTGCTGCGCGCGAGCTTGTTGTTGCTCAGGTCGAGCTCGTAGAAGTACTGCAGCCCCTTGAGGCTGGGCACGGCGCCGCCGAAGTCGTTGGAGTTGGCGTGGAACAGCGCGAGGTCGGGGAGGTTGTTCACGAAGTCCCGCAGGGTGCCAGCCTGCAGCGTGTATCCGTTGAAGTCGACCGACGCGATGGTCCGGTCCGTGACGTTGGGCGGCCGCTCGCAGTAGAAGCCCTTGTAGAATTTGGTCTTGTCGTCGCAGAGGTTGGTGCCCTGCCAGCTGTTGGTGATGCCCTGGGGGTCGCAGGTCACGGTCTTCTTGAATTTCTGGATCACGAGGTACGCCTTGTACAGCCGCTCGTTCTCGAAGTCGCACGGCTGCGGCTCGGACGACGACGGCGAGCCGCCTCCATGGCCACCGCCTCCGCCTCCGCCGCCAATGCCGATGCCGATGCCGATCCCCCCGCCGTTGCCGTTGCCGATGCCGATGTCGAGGTCCCGCCGGCTCGGCGGCCTGGCTTCCGTGCGCGCCGCGAGCGCAATGCACGAGACCAGCAAGCAGAAGAGATAGAGACACTGCGGAACCGAGCGGCCGGTGCCTGCTTGACCTGCCATTTCCGATCACGCGAGGTGTCGGTGGCAGAAACGAGAACAATGTGCTTCTGCGCGCTTGTGTCTGCGCTTGACTGCTTGTTGTGCTCGGGCTTGTTTATGGGAGCCGGGAGAGCTAGTGCCAGTTCGGCGCGGCGTCTCTTCCCGCGAATTAAAAGTGGAGCGCGACCGCGCGATCAAGTGGCCTGGTCCTAAGGGCGCGTCTAGTATATGAACTCCCGCACGGCGGCATGGGGAGTTGTTGGATTAACCACTTAACCGGGAAGGTAACATGGTTCGGTCGTTAGGAGTGGTATGCGCTCGCTCTTGCCTGCCATGGCAAGTGCTCTGTAACTCCAGTGCTCTGGAAGGGAAGGTTGCACTGTCGTTTACTTCAGTATAGTATAGTGTTTACTCTCCGAGGTACTTCTCCCATGGACCATGGTTGTTTCGTCGGGGAACTTGTCCTGTTGCTTGCTGGATCGTAGTGTGTCAATAGTTCCCGGACTCCAAATAATGGCAGCGTTCACGTGTGGTGTGGGGATAGTATGTACTATGTACTGCCGTAGCGCTAGAATTGGTAGACTGGTGGTCATAGCGCACGTCACATTGCAGTCTACTGATACATGATGGTAGCAGAAGTCAAATTTGATTATCGATTTCATATAGTATTATAGACTTTTTTGCTCTGAATTACAAAGCTAACCACTCTCTAAATCTTTATAACTATTTAGTTATAGAGTAGTGTCAGGTACAAAGATTAGACATCATCACTACTTGAAAACAACTAATGACATATAAAAACATAACAATTTCAATAGTATCTTAAGGTGGGTCAATCCAACATCATGTTCTCTACCATGTGTCTACATTATTGATTTGATATCCCCACATCTCTAACCAATGAAATGTGGCCATTAATCAATACATGTGTTGGTCTATAAATCACGAGTGTTCTAGTCAGTGACATCCGATCAGAGAACTTTTATAATGATATCATATAAAAAAATAACGAGCTTCACCAACAAATCATATACTTACTAACATTTATAAATGATAATTAATTTAAGAAACATAATAACATATTATTCAAAAGATGATAAATATAGAAGTGATGTAATTATCTCTACAATTGTTTCTAGG
This sequence comes from Dendrocalamus latiflorus, assembly GCA_017311315.1. NCBI lineage: Eukaryota > Viridiplantae > Streptophyta > Magnoliopsida > Poales > Poaceae > Dendrocalamus > Dendrocalamus latiflorus. The sequence goes on from CM029627.1 coordinate 13,197,807, forward strand.
GCATATCACTAACAATTTTCCACTTACACTAGAGTCAATCATGCAAGTATCTAATACCCATGGCTCTTATATGCGCCTCATGCTTTGGCCACTGGAGAGACTTAGTTAATGGATCAGCAATATTTAAATTCGTATGCACTTTACATATCATCACATCACCTCTATCAATAATATCGCGAATGAGGTGAAAACGCCAAAGTATGTCCTTAGACTTTTGATGTGATCTAGACTTTTTAGCTTACGCAATGGCTGCACTATTATTACAATAAAGATTTATTGGACTAAAGGCACTAGAGACCACACCCAATTCAGAAATAAATTTCCTTGTCCAAACATTCCCTTTGCAGCTTTAGAAGCCACAATATAGACAGCTCCGTAGTAGAATCAGCAACCGTCTCTTGCCTGGAATTTTTCCAGCTCACTACTCTTCTATTAAGACAAAGCATAAATCCAAACTGTTATCAAAAACCATCTTTATCAATTTGAAAGTTAGTATCAGTGTAACCATTGACGACAAACTCTTACTCACCTCCAAAAATAAGAAATGTTTCTCTAGCCCTTCTTATATATTTCAGAATGTTCTTTACAGCTATCCAGTAATCTTCACCAGGATTTGAATGATATCTTCTAATAACACTTAGAGCATATGACACATCTAGGTATGTTGTGACACCCCGGCCCATGTTGGCCCATGTGTGTATGCACATGAATTTCTGGGTTAGTCCCACCTTGCTAGCTTACCTTGAGAAGCACTTATATATAAGCCTAGGAGTTCCAATGGTAGCACCCCCGGTTAACCGTTTTACGCGAAGCGAGGACGAAAGCGCAAGCGGGTTGCTACGTGTGCGTGGCCTATCCAGAATGTGGTTAGGTCTTAGCCGGTTTGGACCCTAGGGCGTTACAAATGGTATCAGAGCCGACTCTCGCGGTTATATGGGCGCGTGCGGGTCAGGGGCGCAGGCATATGGCGCATGGCGCGTGTGGGCCCGGAGTGGACACACGGCATGGCATATGTGCTGGCACTGAACGCACGGACATGTGCCAAGAAAGAAGATCCTTATCATTTGTCCCGGTGTGGGTATGTTGGTCCGACGAGGACGTCGGGTCCTTTGAGGGGGGTGTATGTGACACCCCAGCCCATGTTAGCCCATGTGTGTGCGCACATGAATTTCTGGGTTAGTCCCACCTTGCTAGCTTACCTTGAGAGGCACTTACATATAAGCCTAGGAGTTCCAATGGTAGCACCCCGGTTAACCGTTTTGCACGAAGCGAGGACGAAAGCGCAAGCGGGTTGCTACGTGTGCGTGGCCTATCCAGAATGTGGTTAGGTCTGAGCCGGTTTGGACCCTAGGGCGTTACACATGTACAAAGCATGGCATATATGATAGACTCAATGGCAGAAGCATATAGAATCTTATCCGTCTGGTTTCATTCATCAGGTATCGAAGGACACTAAGTCGTACTAAGACTAATGCTATGTAACATAGGCAAGAAATCCTTCTTGGAATCCTGTATATTAAACCGCTTCGACACCTTGCCAGTGTATGTATCTTGACTTAATTAAATTAGTCTTTTAGTTTTATATCTATAGTTCTTTATGTCCAAAATATATGCCACCTCTCCTAAGTATTTCATAGGTAAACTATTTCTTAATAAAGACTTACATATTCAAGCATAGAAATAATATTTTTGATTAATAATATGTCATCCACATATAATATCAGAAAAATAAGTGTGCACCAACTAGCCTTTTGTAAACATATCGCTCTTCTTCATTCTTGATAAAGCAAAACCTTTTGACTACCTCATCAAAACAAATATTCTAACTCCGAGATGCATGCTTCAATGCACTTGTAGGTTTTTCAAGCTTGCATATCTTTCTAATATTTTGTAGATCGATAAAACTCTCAGGATATGTCATGTACACATTCTCAATTAGGTTTTTATTCATGAAAGTTGTTTTGATATCCATCTACCATATCTCACAATCGAAATATACATCAATAGCTAAAATAATCCGGACAGGCTTAAGCATAGCGACAGATGAGAAAGTTTTATCATAGTCAACACCTTGAACTTGTTTGAAACTCTTCGTCACCAATTGTCTTATGGATATGAATATTTCTATTTATATCTATCTTTTTCTTAAAAATCCATTTGCACTCAATGGTTTTTGCATCATCAGACGGATCAACTAAGTTAGAAACTTGATTGTCATACATAGATTGTATTTCGGATTTCATGGCTCCAAACCATTTCTCATAATCTAAGCTCACCATTGCTTCTTTATAAGTATTAAGCTCATCATTGTCTAATAATAAAATATCATTATGATACTTCATAGTCAATTGACATTACCTTTTAGATCTACTTGGAGCTGATACCTTCTCCACGAGTTCTACAAAACATCTATCACATCCAGTTTTATGTGCTTGACTGCTTGTGTTTGGGTTTGTTTATGAGCCGGGAGAGCTAGGGACGGTTCGGCGGGGAGTCTCTTCCCGCGAATTAAAAGTGGAGCGAGACCGCGCGATCTAAGTGGCCTGGTCCTAAGGGCGCGTGTAGTGCATAAACAGCCGTACGGCGGCATGGGGAGTTGTCGGATTAACCACTTAACCGGGAAGGTAACAAGGTTCGGTCGTTAGGAGTGGCATGCTCTCGCTCTTGCCTGCCATGGCAATTGCTCTGTAACTCCAGTGCTCTGTAACTTCAGAATAGTATTTATCTTGTTGCTTGTTGGATCGTAGCGTGCCCATAGTCCCGGACTCCAAATAATCGCAGAGCTCACGTGTGGTGTGAGGATAGTATATACTATGTACTGCCGTAGCAGTAGAATTGGTAGACAGGTGTTCATAACATACTAAGGAACTTTTTACATTACATTCTACTTACTACTGAGGGATGACAGTAGAAGTTGTAGAAATTAAATCTGGTCGCTGATTTCTTAAGAGTATTATAGACTTTTCTCTCTAAATTGCACAGCTATCCACCCTAAACCTAATTCATAAAACCAAATTAATCGTTAAAGCTGCCAGGCTTTGGCGCCGACGCGGAGATTACTGATCGGCCAAGAGTTCGATACCATGTAGCCATAGGGGTGGAAAAATAACTCGAAACTCGTGGCTCGGCTCGAGCTCGTGAAATTTCGAGCCGAGCCGAGCCTTCTTTACAGCTCGCGAAAAATTCGAGCTCAGCTCGAGCTACTCACGAGCCGGCTCGCGAGCTTTTTTGGCTCGGGCATCTCGGACATCTCTTGAATCCTAGCTCGCGAGCTATTTTGGCTCGGGCATCCCAGCGACTCGCATACATATCCTAAATCCCATTCCCCACTCAGTCTCTCGTGAATCCCTACTCGATGACTCAAGCCTCTCGTCTCCCGTCAGTGTCGTCGTCTCCCGTCAAGGCTATGAATCCCGTCGGCCGCCGCCCACCGTGCTCCTCCCGACGTGTGCTACCCCCCACACCCCCGCCGCCGTGTGCTACCGCTGCCCTCACCCCCGTGCCGTCTGCACTCCCCCCGCCTAGGAATGGCAACGGGGCTATTCCCCGGCGGGGAGTGGCTCCCCGTCCCCGACCCCCGCCAGGGAATTTTCCCCCGCTCCCCGCCCCCGTCCCCGGTCGCGGGGACACAATCTCCCCGTCCCCGCCCCCCGTCGGGGATCCGGGTCCCCGATGGGTCCAGGCGCCGCCGTCTGGAACCTCCGCCCGGCTTGGAACCTTCGCTCGGCCGCCGCCTGGACCTCTGCGCCACCGCCTCCTGGAACCTCCACGCCGCCGCCGCCTAGAACCTCCGCCCGGCCGCCGCTTGGAGGTGGAGGCCGAACCGAGGAGAGGAAGAGGCGGCGGTGGCGCAGTAGCGGCGAGAGGTGGCGAAGGGAGAGCAGCGGACGGAGAAGGGGGATGCGGTTGAGAGCGGTGGAGGGGAGGCGCGACGGAGGAGATGGAGGAGAAGGAGACCGGATGGGGAGAAGAAGGGAGGAGAGGTGGCGGCGCTCGGATGGAGAAGATGCGGCCGGGAGAGAAGGCGGAGAAAAGGGGGGAGAGACGAGGAGAGTTGCTGGAGGAAGGAGAAAAGTGACCGGAGGGAGTAGAAATGGGGCGACGCCGGTGGATGTGGAGGAGGAGGCGGAGAAGAGAGGCGGCGCAGTAGTGGCGGCGGTGAGAAGCGAGGGAAGGGGGAACCAGTGGAGAAGGCCGGCGCCGGTGGAGAAGATAGGGCAGGAAGGAGGAGAAGCAAAGTGGGGGTGAATCGGGGCCTTGAACGGGGGGCGGGGACGGGGAATAGGAGAACGCTCCCGCCCCCGCTTCACCCGATGGGGGGAGTTTCCCCCAAATCCCTCCCCGCGGGGAGTAAAATTCCCCCATCCCCGTCCCCTAATAGAGGAATTCCCCGACGGGGAACGGGGAATGGGGCCCCGTTGCCATTCCTACCCCCGCCGTCGAGCTGTCTTCCCCCTGCCACCGGTGCTCTCCTCTGCCGCCGAGCTGTCTTCCCCCTTGGCGCCGGCCGACGGCCCCCAGCCCGCCTCTAGCTTCCCCCTCTGGCTTCTCCTACTCGGCCCCGGCCGGATCCATGGCCGCCTCCTTCCCCAAATCGTCGCTAATCCGGTCTGGGTTCCGCCTCCTCCTCCATGGCCCGCCGCTAGGTAGGAGAGGGAGAGGGAGGAAGGGAGGAAGAGGGGACGGGGAGGGGCCGCGCGCTCGCGCCACCTTGCCATCAACGCCGGGGCTGTTGCCGGCGACTGGGATGGGCGACTCCGGCGGCTCCATCGTGCCCGTGGACGTCGAACGCATCTCCTTCGGCTACAAGGTCTGGGCTAGTGGGCTCCCTTACTTCTTCTCGCTTTGTTCCTCAAAACTATGATTTTGTTCCTTGCATGGTTAATTTCTGTTAGTATCAGGGTGATTTGGTTGGCGGCATTGGGGTGATTTGGTTGATATGGGAGGCGGATTGAGAGGTCTGGGTGCCGAGAGATGCGAACTTGGTGGTGATATTGGGGAGACTTTTGCTTCGGTTAGGTCTGTGTGAAATGCTTGTTCTGAATTCTCTCTGTCTGTGCGAGCCATTTTGGCTCATTCGAGCTCGCGAGCCGGCTCGAGACTCATTTCGAGCCGAGCCGAGCCCCTCGTGTAGCTCGTTTCGGAAACGAGCCGAGCCGACTGTTCACCCGAGCCAGATCGAGCTTGGCTCGAGCCGGCTCGGCTCGGCTCGTTTCCACCCCTATGTAGCCACTCGGTAGTTGCGGTCGCCACAGCCACCTGAACAGGGCCGCCGCCACTCGGTAGTTACTATTTTGCCCCTTAATACATTATACTTCCTAATACTTAGTAGGGTAGTATAACAGATTCTAACTGATGTAATTCGTTGGATCAAGAAGATTAGACTGTTGAGAAAGATCTTATATACCGTAAAAGAGGTCGAGACTAATGACCTCCACATGTTGACGCTTTTCGTAAGGTAGCATTGCGTGATTCTGTCTCCATGTTAAACTGTGTTCAGTTTCGTCGACAAAGAATTTGACAATACTATGTGGGAACTGAGTAAATTAAAGGGAACTACAAGCATTCCTTGATCAATTTATATTACTTTGCATGTTCTGAATAAACGAGTAGTACAAAAGGCAGAATCTGCAAGCTCTTGGGGGTACATGTATCACATCCTTATAAAAGTGCCCTACAAATTCGTTCATAAGATAGCCTTATGCAGCTGCAATCCTCCATGAGTTCCTCAAATTAATCATCCAAGAGGCCTAAGATTCTTCTCATCGTATGCAGATGCTCTATCAGTCCCGAACAAATATTGCATGGTCCATTTCAAAAACAGAGAAATCCATTCATTGATCTTTGATGCAAGCTTGCCCTGTCCACAGGCTGTTTGAGCCCAATCATTGGCGTTGTGTGAGGCAATATAACTACAAAAAAAAAAAAAAAACATACTAGATGGCAACGGTGGAACCAGGAACAGGTAATACTAGGTTATCCTAGTAAAATTAACATGCTTTGACTGGAATGTATGGTGCTGGATCGATCAGTTCAACCGCTTCCTTTTTACCAGCTCCTGACTTCCCAACTTCACGAGTCAGGACAAAAAAGTAGTATGCCTCTTGCCGCAGAATGACCGAGCGATCTCGGCATTTACCGCACCACTGACCTTTCTCCAGCGTTTATCATGCATCATGCATGGGATTAGGGACCGTTTATGGTCTTGCTTATTTCGACTTGAGTTTTTAATTTCTGATTTATTTTTCACCACTTCTAAATTTTATCTTTTTCTAAATTTTTAGCTTTTTTATCTTTTTTGCCAGTTCTTTTTTCCGTATTTGTTCGCATTGTCCATGATGGGCAAACCTATTTTTTCTATTTTAAATTTTTTTAAATTTATTTATGCCAAATAAGCCATCATCAGTTACAGTGTAATTTCAGCCAACTACAATGTAATTTTAACTATAAACTAGCTTATTTCAGCTCAACCGAGCGGCACCTATGTATGATCGAATATAGTAATCAGAGTGGATGAATGATTGCCTCCATTTTCTAGAATCTCTTAGTGCTCAACTAATTGATCGTCCAGCAAAGATCTTCAACACCGGGAGCAACACATCTCTGTCACCTTTGCATGTAATCAAAAACCTTGACGATGATTTCTACCGCTCGGCGTTCGATCGCTCAGCTATCGAAAACTCCTTATCAGTCGTAAACCACGACCGCTTCGACCTTTGATCTTCAACTGGTTTGCACGTACTCGAAATCTCCGACACTAGAAGCAATACCTCACAATCACATGTGCCTTTGAGAAGAAACAACACCTTCAAGTAGACATGCTCTGGTTTGCTCTCCCTACCGATACTGTTGACGACGATTGAGTGGACGACTCGGCATGCAATCAAGTCGACGGAGGGACGCTGTCTTGCCACGTGAAACTCTGTTTGGAACAAGAACAAGTCGAAGACAATGCCCAGAACAACACGCCACCAGCCGCGACTAACTTTTCAAGAACAGCTCTGACCTTATTTCTGAATCATGATTGGTGGCTACAAAGTGTCTTCATGGCACCTCTCAAACTCTAGCACAAAAGCTTTCCCTCCAAAAGCCCTACCAAAAACCACACTTTAACTCTTAAAGTCTCCCTCCTATTTATATGTTAGAGCCCCAAATCGTATCCTCATCAAACACGGGCATGAAATCCTATCTCTTCTGAAAATTAAGGGATCTGAAACCCTTCCAAATATGAGTTTTCCAATATCTCTAAACCTTCCAAGTTACATAGTCCTTCCATAACTTCTCCAATCTCATCACATGACAAAACCTCCAAGACCGCACCTCCCGTAGCTTCTCCATGTATCAACCACCATCGATTTGCAAGAGCTCCACAAGAGCCTGACCACCTCGCGTGACATCTTTGACCACCTGAACCTCAGCTTTCCCCTTCTAGTCCCGGTCCTCCTTATCACCGATCATGATCATCTCTACGCCCAATCTGCACATGCAAAGACCAAAGAACTTTCTCTCGGCACAAGTTCTCCCCAACTTGACCGATATTAATCCATACACGCAAACCACACTCTTAACCATCAGTAATATTAAACCAGATCATCTATGACCACCAATTCCACGCTCTACAAAAATCAACTTCAGACCACCAGTATGACCGCCATCCACAAGCCGGTCAGATCGCTGGCCCATCAGACATGAGACTCGAGGTACTCGAAGATAATTGAAATTGAAGCACTCGAAGCCTACGAGTACCGACCATGAAGTCTACGACTACTGATCACAAAGTCTATAACTACCGATCACAAAGTCTTTGACTACCGATCACAAAGTCTTTGACTACCGACCAGCAAAGTCTACGACTACCGATCGTGAGATCTATGACAACCAATCATAAAGTCTAAGACAACAGATCGCGAAGTCTACGACTATTGATCGCGATGTCTACGACAACTGATCACAAAGTCTAAGACAACCGACCGTGAAGTCAAAGTCTAAGACAACCAACCGTGAAGTCTACGACTGCCGATCACAAACCATGCATTGTACGTCGACTACTGATTAGGTACTGTAGCTTACGACCGATTCACTATTGCTTACGATTGGTTCACTATTACTTATGACCGGTTCACTATTGGAGGTCGAAGCCTAATGACTACCGACCGTGGTCGTTCTACCATGGTCAAATACCGTGGTTGATCCACCAAGGCCGATTTGCCATGATCGAAATACCGTGTTCGATGCTTGCCGTTCGGACCTGTCGATCGGACCATTTGTCATAAAGCCGATCAGACTATCGTCCGTGGTCAAAGCCTGCCGATCGCCAACAGTTATCGACTGAAACTTTCACAAACACAAATTTTAATGCAACTCAAAAGTTAATTATTTATTATCATTGTATTCACAACCTTCTTATGGCCTAACAGTTTCATTGCCTAGCAGCCACTTCAGCCAGGCTATAGTGCGTGATCGATTTGACGGGCCTCATTGAACAGCTAAGAGTGACTCAGAATACTTTTCTCTTTAAGATGTGATCAAACCTATTAAGCAGCTGCCGAGCTAGCACAGGTTGCATTCTCACTAGTCCAGTCCAGCCGCGTCTAGGCCCAGACTTTGCTAAATAGCGACGTTAACGAGATCAAAATACTTTACAAAACCCCACCGTATATTGCATACGTACGTACATGCGTGGGGACAAACAAACAAAAATTTTGGCATATATAGCCCGTTTTGTACTTGTATTTGTAAAAATAGCCATATACACATAATATTGATAAAATGATATTTCTACCGTCCGGCCACCAAACAGTAGCCGCCTGCAGACGACACATGGCCCGGCCGCCAACGGCAAGCGCCTTCCGTCCGGCCACCAGACAGCAGGTGGCATACCGCCCCACCACAATATGGCTGCTGGCCTGCTGTCTGGTGGAAATATGGCATAAGCCGGCTTAATTACCTGTCCAAATTTTTTACATATTTTTTGTTCAAAATTTTAAATATAAAAAGAAAAGGCAAATAAAAATTTAAAAAAACTATAAAAAGATAAAATTAAGAAGTCGGAAGCTGAAGCTAGGGAAGTGCTAGCTAGCTAGGACGCAAGCACGCAACTCCCACAGGTGCTGCTATCTGTACTGTGTAGTGTACATTCGGAGGAGGGGAGGGTAGGGTGGTTACGGTGGTTGAGACGGCCCTTTCGCGCTTTACCTCTGCCTGGTTGTTCCCCTTTGGTGCCTCCTGCGACGGCACTGTTGTTATGAACGCATCTGCCGACCGGTACATCCTCCTCTCGGCGCCGGGGGAGAGTCCGGCCAAACCGACGACGCAGCTGGGCCTTCAAAAAGGCACGCGCTCACGACGGCACACGCGCACGTAATTGGACGTGGTGGAACCTCGCGATCACGGGCTGCCACTTTTAAGCCACGCGCTCACGACGGCACACTCGCATGCAATTGGACGCGGTGGTGGAACCACGCGGTCACGGGCTGCCACAATAATACCGCGCCCTTGTCCCCTTGCCACACGCCACGCCACGCGAGCCCGTCAAATAATGTGCTGCGCCTCGCGCGCCCGGCCACCCGGACGAGGAGCATGGGCGTGCGACGCGAGCGACCGGGTGGCGGAGAGGCGCTATACGTGCTGCGCGCCGTGCGCGGCAGGGCGCTTGTCCCTGTGAACCACGCGAGGCGGGTGCGTTGCTGCATTGCTAGCTCGGTCGGTGGGGTGTCTACTCGTGTACACCTGGCTGCGATCTCCCGCGGTACGGTCTAGATTTTGGCTCTATTTGTACCCACCGTCTAATAAATTGCAGTGTACTTGTATATGCAGCGGGGTGAAAAGGGCTGGACCAGAAGGCCTCACCAGCCATCACATGCTGCTAAGAGCTTTCGTCCGGGTCCTGAGAGGTTGCTGCTTAATTCGTTCTCAAATGTGTCATGATTGGTAAAGGCGCTGCCTCACATGCTGCTGCAGGCCCGGCCCTTTTGTTATTTTGGTTTCCCAAAAAAATCAAAATAAATAGATAACTTTTTAAAGCGAATTTTTTAAATGGTTATTTGAGCTTAAAACCGTGTACACTGTTTTCGCCATTGCTGCTATCTTAAAAAACATAACCAAAAGTTATGAGCCGTAGGCTCGTAGCCTAGCCTTTTTCAACATGAAACTTGTTAGTAACAAGATGGTAGCTGTTATGACTACTGACCAAACAGCGTATGAGAGGACTAGCTAGAGAGAGCCAACGACTGGAGAGAGAGAGTGCTTGTGTATAAAATGAGTGGATCTCTCCCTCTCATACAGTCATACATCTCTTGGGGTTTATATACATAAATGTGGTAGCATAGAAAATTTCCATCCTACCCCTTTGATAATTACAAAAGGTGAGGGTACATTGGTAAATTCCTTTATGCTATTGGGCCTATTACATATTAGGCCAGTTGTAAGGCCCGGTTACGGGAAGTTGGACCACTCCTACAACGGTACTCCCTCGACAGCAAGCGCGAAGGTCCCGATGGGCGAGCTGACGTGAACAATTGGCCTAGGCTAGCCCCACCCCCATCCCTCGACAGTAAGCACACAGGTGCCGATGGGCGAGCTGATGCAGTTGGCAGCTCCCAGTCCCCGAGGGTGTGGATGCTGTAAACCTTCCGAAGCGGGATTGTTTGACCAATCTTGACGTGGTTGTGGCATCTCCCAGCAGAGGCCAAAATGGCGCGTGTAAGTCGTGCTACAGCCTTGGGTGGCTCGTAGACGTGGGCGACAAAGTCCCACGCCGAAAGCCCGGGTGCCCCGTCGGGTTGGTGCCTCCGATGTAGCCTGATGACTATGTTGCTCATGACATGGTCACCGAAGGTGCGACCACGTGGTGGTCGTAAGTATCGACAAAGTCATGACCCCGAAGCGGTCGGACGAAGTGTCGACGAATTTCTGAGCATGAATGGTCGGAAGAAGTCTTGACGACTGCGTCTACGACCACAAGGTAGTCGGATGGAGCCTACGACCGCGATGTGGTCAGACGGAGTCTACGACCACGAGGTGATCGGACGGAGTGTACGACCATGAGGTAGTCATACGGTGATGAGGTGTCGACGAAGTCGGCAGCGAGATAAATCTCTAACACATGCGGTCCGTCCCGTACCCTTTAGACTTAGCGTCGATGAAGGCGGTAATGCGTGCGGACCGTCCCGTACCCTTCGAACTTGGGGTCGACAAAGGCGGCAGCGAGACGAAGCTAACGCACGCCGCCCATCCCCTACTCTTCAAACTCGGTCTTGACATAGTCGGCAGCGAGACAAAGCTAACGTGCGTGCCAGACGAAGTCCCGACTGCGAGGGGATCAGACAAAGCGTCTATGACCATGATGTGGTCGGATGAAGTCACGACCATGAGCCGGTCGGAGTAAGTGTCCAACCACAACGTGGTCGAACAGAGTTTACGACCGTGAGCAGGTCAGACGAAGTCTACGGCCGTTGTGTGGTCGAACGAAGTCAACGACCAGTAGGTGGATGGACGAAGTCTAGGACTACGAGGTGATCAGACGGAGTCTACCACCACGACGTGGTCGGATGAAGTCTAGACCACATAGCAGTCAGACAAAGTCAACAACCACAAGGCAGTCGAACGAAGTCTATGACCACAATGTGGTCGGACGAATAGTATTTTTAGCATGGTTTCAAAAATGAAAATCACGGGAACTTTTGATTCATAGATCCAAATGATATGAAATTTTTCGGGGACCTTCTCTAGGGTATCAAGAACCTATTCCAATAAATGATCATAAAAAACATGGTCAAAGTTGTGACCTTTTCAGTTTGTTGGAAGGATGCACCAAAACCAAGCCAAAATCCCAAATAGTGAATACAACTTACTCGTGGATAGAAGATGGCCAAGATGGCTCTAGATGTATTTCCACATGTCATGGCAAGCTAGAACATAGAAGAATCCCAACCAAAAACCCTTGGATTAAGAGATAGATCAAAGAGGCCAAAGTTAAACAAAACTGAATTTTCTTATGAATCTTGCTATCAAAGTGCCTAGATGGGTGGAGATGTATTTCCAAGAATTATCTCCATCTCTTACACATTCTTGGCATAGTAAGATCACAAGAGGGGAAAATGAGAGATCAAAACTAACTAAAAGTCAAGCACATCAATAAAAAACAAGAGAGACACAAGAGATATAAAATGATTGATGTATTACTTATTTGAGAAGGTAGTTTTACAGTCACTCCACCTTGGAGAACAAAGAGCACACAAGGCACTCACTCTCAAATCTAACCTTAGAGACGAGAGCACATGAGATGAGTTGGATGATTAACCATATATGTCTCCATCTTAACCCACTTTTATAGGTGGACAACTAGCCACCTACACCCCTTAATGAATCCTATCCACTATTACAATGGGGAAACCCGTTAACCCCCCACACACACGGGTTTCTCTCACAAGTTCACTTATGCATGTTTTTCAAAGCGCATAAGTGTGCATCCGTTAAATCCTTAGCCTTGATCCAACTAGCTCCACCTTGGCCTAAATCGCTCTCCAACGCATAGCCCATGCACTGCGGTTTTGATCCAAGATAGTTTCCGATATTTTGATCAAACTACCAAAATACTCTTCTTTAACCCTGTCATCACCAACCATTGCAAGTAATCGCCATGCTTGCCATGTGTATGTGTACCACTAGCCTGCCACGCGTCGTCAAGTCTCTCTCATCCTGGTTTCACCGAACCATTGCTCACTTGGCTCGTGCAAACTACATGGCGTCATCTCGTTATTCGAACTTGCCTTCAACATTTCCTGCCTTTCTTGTGTCATGCTTGAGCTCACCGTCTCACCCAGCATCCTCGATTGTTCTGGGCCTCAACTCCTCCATGAGCCTAGCCCCGATCCTCATTATTGATTACAGTTGACTCCAAGTGACCATGCATATCAAAAGACAAAGAAATCATTTCTAGGCACAAGTTCTTCACAACTTGACCCACGTTAGCCAAGACATGCATCATGTAATCTTAATTCATTGACCTAAGTCATCCCAACTCAATCCATGACTCAATTTCCAAAAACCTATTTTTCTGGCAAGATCGGAAGTACCGTACCTAACACGCCAGTACTTTTGCAATGCGGAACTACCGTCTCTCAAAATAGTACTTTCGCACGCTAAAAACCTTATCTGGAGCTCTCTGGAAAAAGCATACCATAACTCAACCCGGTACTTCCGCACTTATACCTGTGGTACTTCTGCCAAATGGAACTACCGCACTAATACCTACGGTAGTTCCGATTTTCCTGACACTTCTAGAAAATAGCCCAAATCATAAGCAATCTTTGCAAAACCATTTCACCACTCTACAAAACTTGCAATGGCTCATCACACTAGTATCCTGGACCTTCTCACATGATCCTTCAATTCCGTTAGGTGTCTCTCAGGATGCCCCTTAGCCTCGCGCCTCTCTTCATATATAACCTTCAATTGGTCTTTATCCGATACGATTAGATATCGTACCCAACTCGGAAAATCTCTTACTGGATTTTTATCCAATACAAGTAAAGATCGTATCCCACTCGAAGAGCCTCCAACTGGATCCAATACAAGTAGAGATCGTATTCCATTCAAAATCTATCATCCGAACCTTATCGTTTCGACTCGTTAAGTGTGTGACCCTATAGATCATGTATATTCGTCCATAGGCCAAAAACTCCTTTCTAGTATATAGGTCGGCAGTGGTCCCTAGTAGGACATAACGACTCCCAATATACATAAAGATCGTATCGAACAAATCTATATAGTGATTATATACCGATCTCTTTTGCCTCACGATACCAGATCGAACTCAAGGCGAGAAGTGTACCATCCTATGATATACCGATTCTTCACTCGAACTCGTAGCGAATTACTCAATTGTGATTAACTCCACAACCACATTTGGCATGGTCATGCAGGCAAATTTTATCTTGATCACTTATATTCCTCCGTATGTTTCACAGTAAACTTGAATGCTATCTTTATGACCACCTAGTTACGGACTAGTATTTGGTAACTCCTAAATCAACTATCACACATGTGGGAAACTATAACGATCTTAGGTCTAAAGATTCTACATACACTATGTATGAGACCAACTGATGACACTTAAGAATATGCTAATTCCCGCAGTGTCTCATGGTAGATCAATCTAACACCATGTTCTCTAGCATGTGTCTACATTATTGATTTGATATTCCTATATCCATGATTCGTAAAACATGAATATCAATCAATACATGTGCTGATATATAAATCATAATTGTCCTACAAAATGATATAAGATCGAAGATAATTTAGAATAATATCAAAACTTGAATAAAAAGTTACACGAATAAGTTACATACTTGTTGGCCAATATAAAAGACATTTCATTTAAAGACAAAATTATATATTATTCAAATATCATACATATAAAAATAATATAATTATCTTTATAATTAACTCTAGATCATATAACTTAATATTGATACATCTCTTCGCTGCCCTGCTCGTCTTTTTACATGAGGCTCCATCCATGGCTCACATCACATTACCATCCAAAACCATTAAATGAAGTAGATCTCTGAGCCTATGGGGGCCAGGGGTTGCCACATCCACACTCTGCCCGTTCCTCTCGGCAAGCCGTCCAACTTCACAGCTCATCCTCAGTCTCCGTACGACGGCACCGTCGGCGCTTTCTGCAGCTGGTACAATGAAACGGACTGCACAAGCTGTAGGTGCCGCAGGTGATCGGATCGCTTTCTTTGGTGCCGGCGTGGCGTGGCATGCAGACATTGCTTGCTGGCCGGCCCACGAAGCAATCTGCTGTCCGGGAAAATGTTGGTCAGATTCGCCCATTTTGATGCTCATATCATCATGTGCCAGCATTGTTTGCAGGCTTGCTGTGCTGTGGACACTGTTCATTTTACCATCTGAAAATATGTCTTCGTGAATGATAGCGGATAAGAATCACGCAATGGGGTTTCATTGATTTGCCATAGAGATATATAGTACAGCCAACCAAAGATGGTTAGGATACATGCAACAATCACGTAACCAACTATGGCAGGAAATATGTATACTGCAGTCGTAAGCACCTGAATCCGTGGTCGTAAATATCTGAAGCCGTGGTCATATAAGTCTGCTTAGTATAGTCTAACAGTGAATCATGAATCATGGCCAATGTTGCATGCACATGCACATGCACCTTTCCCGGTTGATGCATGGCACAGAGAAGACATTTATTACTTTGGTGACTTCCGACTTACCGGCATTCAAGAGTTCATATGAACAGGAAGCAACTGTGCTCTCATGCGTCAGTCTAGGCTGATCGAAGAACTGCTGCTCATTGGCAGTATTAATTTCGAGAGTTTGACGGCTTGGAGCTCCACCCAACTCCAGGCCTTGGATAACCATGTATCATCGAGCTGAGTGACGACCTGACGGATGGTGTTGTCCCCTCTCAAACGTCTGTCAAGAAAAGCACATGGTCTGCACCCCCTTCTTGGCAATGCATACCGAACAAGAGTGACTAGATCCGATCAATAATTCTGGGAATGTGCAATGTGAGGCGTTCAGCCTGACGAGTGACGACAATGGCTGCCTGCCTTTTGTTGGAGGCTGCTCTACAGACATGTACATTGTAGCTGGTACTATACAAATTCATTTCTGCAGTATGTTGTACTATGAACTGTGAAGTCCAAGAATCACCGTAACACCAGGCACCTTGTTATATACATGCTTCTGGACTGAAACAGGTTTTCACTAATTTCTCACGTACAGTATTTGCTCACATCGCCAGTTCATAACCAATAAATTACACATAACACATCACGTGCGCTAATGCGCAACATTGTACCTTCTTATTGAAAATGGAAATAACTTAGGCCAGTTAAGCGGGACAAGCTCCCTAGCACTTCTGACAATACTATCAACTTAATCAGAGGGCACCACACTAGCAGCCGAGCATTGCAGCTAGGGACCTGCTTTTCGCCTTCTTTCTGAAGACGAGCCTACTCAGCAAGCTCGCACGCCGCTTCTTCTTCATATCAACAGAAACGGATGTCCGCGGCGACTTCAGGATCACTGGACGAACAACGACTTGTGTCGAACCATTATTATCAGCTTTATGACCCGTGCCGGCATCTTGCTCCTGTACAAGGTTCTTCTCAGTTGCAACAGGTTCACTGTATTCTTTCTTGCATGCCACTTCTTCAGATGTGAGAGAACTGAAATCTTCAGGTTTGGCATCCTCTTCAGCAAGAACGTTTGCAACTGACAGAGGTAGGATATCATACTTCTCTTTGTCTGAAGCATCTGCGTATGCCGGACTTTGTAGAGCCTGCAATTGCTTGCTTAGGTTTGTGATTGTCTCCTGGCACTCTGCAAGTTTCTCAGCTGCTGCAGATATTGCCGAGTTCTGCAGGAATTGCAAATATTACGTTTTTTCATAATTGACATCTACGCTAAAATGGTGACGAAAGTATATACTCCACAACCATTGCGTGCATTCAAAACATAATCACTGGCAGGATCAAATTTAAATTTACTAGTAGAGTGTATGTGCACCAATAAACCCAGTGGCATGCAACTACTTTTTCAGTCTGTATTGCTCTGCCATATAATGAACATTTTTTACACAAAGACCACCTTTACCCTCTACTGGAATCTCTATAAAATTGGAATCTAGAAATGTCCAACGAATCATGTGATATAGTGATAGTTGTTGTGGTAAATTATAATAGATATGGTGTATGTGTGGTGCAGAACTGCAGATACATTTGCGAATTGCAACATTGAGAATGTCAACTTAACCCCCAAAGAGAAGGACATTAGAAATTACTGTTATTAGCTGCTTTCCCTCCTCTTCTCCTAACTTTTCCGTGTGCCCATCAGCCACAGCACTGCATCATAAAGAGTAGATATCACATTTTTATGTTGGATGCTTTTTTAATATGATGAGTAGTGCTGAAAATAATAACATAATAGACGATTCTCTATAGTAAGAGTTACCTTTCTGCTTCACAGTGTACCGACAGTTTTTCCGGGCAATTGTCACCCTGCTCTTGTCTGACAGCCAACAGTTCTTCATCAAGCTTATGAGTGACGAACTGAATCATCTGAGAATGATTTTCCAAGATGTCATCAAGGATCTGCCCCTCAGTTGTTTCCATCAGTTCTTTGTGTGCCTGTTGTTGCATTCCTAAGACCTTTTCTGATTTTGCACTTTTTATAGCATGGTTTTCATGTACCCTTGATGCCCTCAGTGATTCATTTCCATCAGAATTATTTGTAATGTAATCCACAAGGTCTAGTCCATCAAGACATGAAAAGTATTGGTTCACTATCCAATCTAGGATCAAGCAAACTTCATCAATGAACTTTTCAAGATTAGCCTTTCCATCTAATACATCACTACAGACATGAATCAGGTGCTCAAGTTGAGAAGTGAGTTCAGATTTCTCTTGCAAAAATGATTGGAAACTCACAATGTTGTTCTTGGTAGATTTTTCTATCATGCAACTGACTCTTTCGATCAGAGTGGCCACCATTCTGTCTATTTCTGCTCGGTCATATGATAAGTTTGTATCATCATTTCGTTTAGCAGAAATTTCGCTCCTGAGTGCACGTGTTACTTCGTCAAGAATGACATCACCACTTATTTTACTGACTTGATGCTTATATATGATCAATTTCAAAACATCCTGAATCCACTCAGGGTACTTGTCAGAGAAAGCATCATCAGGGATGGAATCTCTGTGAATTGTTTCTGATAGAATTGTTTTGGAATCTGTACCAGATACATCTGGTGCACACCGATGTGGCGCACTTGAAGGCCTCGATGCCATCTCTAGTTTCTCAATCTCCGCAAGATCAACAAGCAACTGCATGTCAGATCCTGCAATTCTTCTGCTCCGACTCTGAGATGCCCGTTGCGTCCCAACTTTGAAGTGCTCTGACTTGTAAATTAAACCACTAGCCAATGGTTTATAATGGTTCTTTTCTTCCAAGTCATGACCACAAGACAACTCCTTGAGCTGCCTTTGCGCTACTGACAGCTTGCATGCCTCATCTGCGTACTGCAACTGCATAAACTGGAACTCACTCTCCTTCTTGGCCAATAACTGCCTGAGATGTCTGTTTTCATCATCCAATTCCTGCAACTTAACAAGGTAACCTCCAGACACAGAATGCCTCTGAGTCGCCGCCCGCAGCGATGGCCGCACTGCTGTACGTGGCCTTCTTGTTCCGTTTTCGACAGAACTAGTGCCCCGTCGCCCGACCTCGTCTTTCATTTTTGCCAACGCCGCAGGCCCCGGCAACCGCTTCTGAACCATGATCTGCAGCCTCTGGCATTCACCTTCCAGTGTAGTAATCTTCTTGTCACTCTCCTGCTGCTGCTTCTGAGCTGCATCAATCGATTTGAGGTCATATTCCCGCTCTGTGTTCCGAATCTCGAGCTCCTCCTGAAGCATGCGCACCTCATACTGAAGGGAGGCGCATTGTTTCTGCGCAAATTCAAGCCTAGCTGTTGCTTCAGCTAACTTTTGGTCTGAGTGTGCATTGGACTCATTCAGTTCTCTGATCAGCTTGTCCTTTGAGTTGACAGTGTTGAGGAGATTGTAGTTTTCAGTGGCGACCCTCGCGAACCGCTTATTTGCATCTTCTAACTTCTGCTGTAAATCTCGTGCTTTCTTCTGCTCGGAAGAGATCTTAGTAGCTGCTTCGATGATGAAGCGCTCTTTCTCTTCCCTAACAAGACGTAGCTGCTCCATGCAGGACCTCAAAGCATCCCCCACTTCGGTCATCCTGCCTGGATACTTCTTCCTCTATGAAGTGTTGTTAAGCACCTTCTGAAATAAGCATGAAATCCAAATCGTACCTGATGTAAGGTGTAGTAACTACTAACTAGTTCATAGAAACATTGTAATAAGAAATTTTACATAAAAGACATATTTCAGCAGACATTTAGAATGAAGCAATAGAATACATACATGACTACCAACACTGAAGTGACTTACTGTACCGTTTTAACTTAGAATTAACATGTACAGGCTTAGTTAATGCTCCATATTGTAACATTTACATACAGATAATAAACCATTTGGGCTACTGCAGTGTGTTCTGAGACATATCGAAGTAATTCAAATGGAATTCCACATTGCAGTAATTTAACAAAATAGCAATTGTGATTTATTACTAACAAGTAGTACATCTCTAGACCCAATTCTGGAGGTCCAAGTCCATATCTGAGGGCGACGCGAACCGGTCAGACTTCTGCAGGAGCACGAAGCACCTTCCGTTGTACCGCATTCAAGACCGCATGCCACTGCCTCCGTCACCCCCGGCCCCGACGGTGGCGAGCGCCGGCACCGCATGGCCGTGGCCGCGTGTCCTTCGCACGCTGAGTCGCTGTTACAGCTGCCGGTGAGGTTGCTCTGGCTCGTATGGGATTGGGAAGCGGAACGTATGGGCTTGGGCCAGTTGGTCCAACTTCAAGGTAAGGTGGGCCTTATTCTATCAGTGCAAAATCCAATCAGTTGCTACCCGAACTATACGTTGGACTTGTTAGGGTAGCGGGATAGACCCGTCTATATAGCCGTTTTGCTTTTGATTTGTAAATAGTAACAATTTATAGAAAAGTTTATAGAGAAATACTTATATGTAATTTTGGTCAATATAAATGAAATCATTGTAGTGTGTACTGCAATCGACTAGTAGACTCTATTTCAAAAAGACACTCTATTTGAAAGTTATGTACTGTAGAAATGTTATTTACTGTAGAAAAGTAGGTTTTAGAAGTAAATATGAACAAGGTCATACGGAATCCACTAGTTTTTAAATTTCAAAACTAATTATACCCGATTACTCGGTTAATCGGTTGATACTTCACCTGTTCTTTTTGGCTTTTTAGCTACCTTTTGTTTTGACTTCTTTCAACAATCGCTATTCATTAGACTAATAAGCCACGGAACACAGGCCGCAGCCCAAACAAAACACCCCTATAGACAGATCAATCCGTTTTCAGCTCTGCCTATTACACCGTAAGACCCTAACAAGCATATCCCAAACTATCTGCTCATCTTTTAAAACCATAGTCCAAATAAACCTGAATTGAAGACTGAACAAGCTTCTCTTAAGCAGTTCCATTGCTATGAAGCTCTAAACAGTATTGTCAAAAGAGGTGTTCAATTGCAAATATGATTATAAACATGTAAGTGCGCCAGCCAGTGTATAAATCCTAGCTGGCGCTGAAGTTTTGATTCCTAAGGACGATCCATTTAACTCCCAAGGACAAAACCCGAAAGAAGTAACGCTTCCAGCACATTTTTTTATTTGTAACCTTCTTATTTGGTTATTTGCCCCGATCGACCAATTTCAGGACTTGTACATCAGTCAATACAACTCAAGAGCCCAACATAACACTCGATTAAAGAAAAAAGAATAAAACCTGTAGAACATGAAACTGAGTAATTGCATCAGCAAGAACATGAAACCTCTTTATTTGGTGCATCAGCAAGAACATGAAACATCTTTATTTGGTTCTTTTCGGTTGCAACTTATGGTTACAGCTTATGGTTTTTAATGCTAGCACGAGCACTTATGTGAACGAATCAAAAGCCACTAAGCCGCTTCATGAAATAAATACATGGACTATGGCTTATGGTTTTTAACTCTAACTAGTTGGTTTAATAAATAATGATCGTTGAAAAACCGAAACCAAAAATCATTGGGAAAACAAAAAGAACCGGCCATATACCTTCTTCCAGCACCTGCCTGCCACACCACGTAGAAGGCTGGCCGCTCGATCTCTGTCGACAAAGCCAAAGGCAGAGAGCACACGAGCTGAGAAAACACAGTCAGCTGCAGGATCATAAGCTTGCTCCCTTCTCAGCAGCCATGGCATTCCCTTCTGCCGTCCGTTTGCTTTGCTTGCTTTGGTACGGGGCAGGACGTTGAATCCGGCAGTCGCCTTAACATTTAAGGGGGCCGAGCAGCGCGCGCGTCAAAGCTACAGAGCGGATGGGCCTTTCGTGAGGCGACCAGTGTGTGGTGGCCCTGACGAGGCCGATCGAAGGAAGCAGAGCAGCTTACGTAGGCAGGTTTCGCGGCAGCTCAGCTCGATCGCGCGGGGGCAGCGCAGCGGTTGGGCTGTTACAATTCACATGATGAGTTCCGTCGGCCCCGGCGCAGGTGGGAAGCTAGGGCAGCTTCTCCCTGCGATTTTCTCCGGCACCTCTCGCTTTCGGTAGCTGCTCCGTCGGCGTACGCTGCTACGTACCGTTCGGGGGCGCGAATGCTGCGGCTTATCTGAAACGTAATAGCTGTTTTGAATTTTTGGATAGAAACGCGCGTACGGCCTTGCATTCGAGAAAAGTCGACATGTATCTTTTTTTTTAAAAAAAAAATCGGTATTGGATGTCTGTTTTTGTAAATCCGGTTTTCCCCTTAAACTCGATAGGGCTTCGGGCATTGATACAGTATTTTTAATTAGTCAAATCATGAAATATATTGATTAATAAGTGCTAATTATAATTAATTAACACTAATTAACTTACCTACCGCTCTGCTGCTCCTGAGTAGCGTCCTATGCCTACCAAGCTCTAATGACTCAACAGGATCTGCCGAGTTATAACTACTCGGTGAGTTAAATTTAAAAAGAAAAAATAGCTACAATATTAAATGTGTCAACAGTTCTGCTATGCAGTGGCCAGTGCAGCTAAGAGCCTTCCCCATTTTTTCCTCTCTTCGCCAGGGTGCACTTATCAATCTGTCCTTGCGTTATGTCCAAAAATTCTGTCCTTTGTATAGAACTAGCAGCATAGGCACGGCGACACGCCGCGCCAGCCACCGTGTGCACCGAAGTAAAAGAGACGATAATTTGTAAGGAGTTTTTTAAAAAAATCGAGGGCACATGCGTATTTTCGAAAAAGTTTAAGGGTTTTTTCGTAAGAATTGAGGGCCCGTATGTAATGAAATGAGGACCCGTACGCAATTTAGAAAACCGCGGGGCGCCATCCTGCAAATTGGAGGGGGGGTTTCAGAAACATTCGCCGCAAAAAAACCGTCAGGGATCTTTTCGCGAGGAAAAAAGATCTATTTGCGAGAAAAAAGGACATGTACATAATTTTCGGAAAACTCAGGGGAAGTGCCTCCCCCGGCCGTACGTAAAACCGGGCGACACGCGCCTGCTGAGGGAGCGGGCGGGGTCGACGTGGCCTCACGAGGGGCCGGAATCCCCCCATCTTTCTATGGCTGGGGATTTTGGGCGGGTGTTACTGTTTAGAAGGACGACTACACGAGTTCCCTTAGGCAGGGGACAAAGGGAAATGTCCATGTTTACCAAAATTGCACATTTCGCAGAGCCATGGAAGATTGGATACTATTAAAAGAGCCATTTTTACAATGTTTCTAGTACTTTTTCCATCTTCGGTTTAGTAGTCCCTTATACTTTGAAATAGGCAAAATCAGTCAATTCATTTTCAAAATTAGCTAAGTCTCACACTGCGTTTACATTTGCTCTCTTCTACGTGAGCAACACTTTTGTGGCCATAGAGCATGATAAGGTTATCGAGAGGAAAGAAAAAGAAGAGCTAAAGCGAAGGGAGATAAGGGGTGAGTTCTTTTCAGCTTATGATTTAACTTTCTACAGTAACTATATTTCAAACGTATTATCTTTTTAAAGCGAAGTCTACAAGTTGATTGTAATATATTCTAATCTGACTTCATCTATATCGGCCAAAATCGTACTCGAGTATCATTCTCTTCGTACTCTCTCTTGTGAACAATCAGAATTTAAAAAATTAAATCATAAATTATAGTTAAAAAATCCACCCAAGAGGTAGCAAGGAGGGTTCCCGGAAATAACAGCGAAAAATCTATATAAATGACCCACCAAACCCACGGCTAGTGGAAATTGATCTTTGATAATTAGCAAGAGAGACAAATTGAACTTTTGGTAATTAGCAAGAGAGACAAGATCCATACTAGGCTATGCAATGAAAACAGTAGCGGTGCATCTAATCAAAATGAAGGGACTAAGGTTTTTAGCGAAAATTGAAGGGACTAAGTGAACCCCAAATTTAGGAGAGGGCCGGATTTTGAATTTGGGTAACAGTTCCATCTTAATTTTGCTTGATCTAACAGGATTCTACCTGTTTGGGGGAGCTGGAGATTCTGAGTAGCTAGCTGATCTGAGTAGCTAGCTGGCTAGGCTGAGTAGCTGGCTAGTCTGAGTAGCAGCTGGTCTGAGTAGCTAGCCTGTTTGGCATCCTGGATTATAGCTGTGCAGCTGGTATCCTGATAGATGTATTGACTGAAATGCCCTTAGGTGAGTTGATGTCATGATTATGTATTGATAGAAGAGATATCCATGCTGTAAATTTGTAATACTTAGTTCAAACATTGAAAAACTAATATTAAAATTTCATGACAATAAATTTGACTCCAAATCATAATTTTAAATATTAATATGGATAACTACCATGTCTCCATACAAAAGGAACGTACAAAAGGTGTTCTTTTTTGAACTTTTGGCTTTTTTTGCTTTTTTGTTGGTTCTTTTTCTTGTATTCATTTGTATTGTTCGTGATGAGCTAGCATATTTTTTTAGCCAGAGAACTTGGTACCCTTACCAATAATAGAGAAATTATCACGTTCCATATAGGCCCGAGAACTTACTACCTTTACCAATGTAGTTGTTGGTTCCTTATGACTAGACGGATATCAGTTATGAGAACCTAAAACAAATGGCAATGTTGGCTCCTTTGCAATCATTAGTGGCATAGAGTACGTTAAACCTGATGGATGGCACTAGCAGAAACCACACTGGTACCTAGAGCTGCTGGACCTGCTCATTCAGGACTTGGCAGTGGTGAACCTACACTGGCATAAAGCAATCAACCCTGCAGTTTAACCCGAATCGCCATCTGAAGTTTCACATAGTTGAATGGATATGGACAATTTTCTACTGTATATTAAAACAAAAAAGCTAAACAAGAATATACTGAAAATTAGAGGCTATACAGTTGAACAAATTAGCTAAAAGCGTATGAACATGGACAATATAATTCTAGTGAATAAAAACAAAACCTAGACAAGAATGAACTATACATTTGTCAGACCCAGATTTTACAATCTGGAATCTTCTGTGATTCCACCGCACTATTCCCTGGATCAGTAGATAGTGTTCACAGATTACAGTTCTGAATATCAAAGTACATATCATGCGGAAGCGTAAATATAATAGTAATCTTACTCATGGGCCGATTAGGCCGAAATCAATAAATTGCAGCAGCGGAAGAACGAAGCACACAGGTGGGATCTTCAGGACATGCCCACAGGCAGCCAACTGGAGGTGCGCGACCTAGCCCTTGACATCTTCATCTTCTCTGCTAGCTTGTCCAATCTTGTTGCTGAGGCGAGGTGATTTGATTCCTGATGCTGAATTTTGTCGCAAAAGCGAGTGTGAGCACTCCAACCCCGTGCTCCGCGAGCCAATACACAGAATGCAAATAAATAGTATGCATGGCTTAACAAAGGAGAGGCTCGGGTTATTTTATTTGCCAAAAATCGCTTTTAGCAGCATTGTTATTATTTGATCATAGTGTTATTGTTACTGCCTACGCTCCACCTAACGACTACCATAATCGACTTAATCCACCAAAAATACACTTCCTTTATTGTTTGCTGTCTAAGACTCCCAACAGCAACTATCATCGATTATGCAATCCACCAATCATACCTTCATTGCTGCCTAAATCCGCAAATAGCGAGTATCATAACTTATATAATCCACTGATCAATTACTGCCTAAAACTCCAAACAGCTAGCGACATCATTTATCTAATATCATTTATTTAATCCACCAGTATCCTTTGCATTCTAAATTCTTAACAATCCTTTCGTAATTGATCCACAACCATAATCCTTCAATAATCAATCTTATTTTTTCATTATCTATCTCTAACTAATTCACTATTATACCTCCACCAAAATATAATTGATCGAGTCTACGATTCACTAGTTTATTTCCACCAAGTATATTATTGATTAGGTCTACGATTCACCAGTATTCATCCACCAGGAATGTCATTGATCAAGTTTATACTCCAAGAATTGTTATCATACTCCAAACCCCCAAGATCAATTCATCCATCCAGAACTTGTTCAAATCCTATTAATCCCAATATTGTCAATATCTCCCAAGAACTTATATCAAATATCAGTGTTGTAATCCAACCAATACCCTTGCACTTCCTAATACTCCAAAGATCATATAAATCACCTATCTAGTCTAGATATCCATTTGGGCTCATTTCTCCTAGAATCCACACTATCATTTCCTTTTTATAATCGACATGAGTCCACCAATATATTTATGTTTTTACCACAAACTTCCATCTTCATTACTCCCGACTCTACTTATTTCTTCATATATTTTACTTTGCGAGAAGAGAAAACATTTTACTTTTGCAATATGATACATAAAAATTTCCTGAGACCTAGCAGTTTTGAACAAAAACATAGTGTTCAAGAAAATACAATAATAATAGCGATCCAGATTCCATCCACCGTTACATGGCATCCGCACCATATAGCATCTTTTAGCGTTATAGCCGCTTAACTTACCACTGGGAAGACACCCAGGACAATTCAAATCAGGGCTTTCCACCGCCCTCCACTTTTTCCATTACCACCCACAAAGTTTTTGAAATAGAACTATATCTGGTTAAGTTCCCATGTCCGCCCTTGACCGTGGGCACGGCTATTCGAATAGTTTTGACTCTGCAGAGTTCGTACAATTTCACCACAAGAGACAATCAACTCATTGCCCCACATGATGCCTTAGATATGTGGTTGAGCAGACTATCACAGTGACCGTTCAAAGTACCTCGCCCCTTCCATCATTTCACCCTATGGGTCGCTCCCACTTGCGATGGGTCCCATACGTTGTGCGAGATGTTCTCCTTCTGAACGTCTAGCAGCTAGCTACGTCCCCTGCTAGCCCGCCACAGCAGAACTTCACCCTCTGCGAGTGTCCCATTCAAGCCATCACACAGACTGCCGCACTACCCCACACCTCCTCCTGGAAGGATGACTTTCAGGGTCCGGTAAATCTACTAAGCTAAGTTGTATTTTACAGACTTGTGGTTGTACTGTTTTACACGGGTTGACATGACAAGATTCAGTCCTTAGTGGTATCTGGGCGGTTCTACCACAAAACCACACTCTCGTGCACACCTGCACCATACCCCCGAACCATCCGCCTAGATAAATAAGCAATTTGAGGTTTTTGGGAATGTAAAATAACCATATCCAACATACATCAGTCATTACCACCATGACTGCCCAACCAATTTTTCTCAGGATTAAAAGTGATGCTTGGACGCTCTTGCGCCCACGAGTATCTAAGCAAAACTAAGCATGGCCTATAATTACGGACTTACTTTTGATAACTTACCATTATAATTTTGCTAAGGCGACAAGGTTCACATATTCAAGTATTCCAAAGAAGGTGTAATATTAATAAAGCAAACAATGGGCATATAACTAAAATCTTAAATTAACATGTATTTGCATATAAAATAATAGCATGCAATTTGATAATTTAAACCAAAGTAGTTTGCAGAAAACGTAGGTTCAACATGATCAAAGTACTGACTCGCCTGGTTCACGGGGATCTTGATCTTGGTCTTTTGAAGCTTCTAAGCTGGCTGCCTCAACCCCCTCTTCTTGAGCCTCGTATGCTATTTAATCGTGCGAAATACCCAAATAAAAGAAAAGCAACCAATCATTCAAAATATCACCAGAAATTCAAATGAACTCCAAAAATCATGGTTCGGGTTTCATTGGATAGATCTTGAATTTAGACAAATTTAGAAATTTATTTCACTTAATTGGAGTTAAAATGAATAAGTTATGTCCATTTGAAAATCTCAGTTCTGTGAAATGCCAGAAAATAAAAGATTCTGACACGTGGGTCCCACTGGAGTTTTTAATTCATTTTCTTTTTATTTTATTTCCTTAGGTACTGTGTCTCTGATAAGTGGGGCCCACTGGCAGTGAGGTTCCTCCGCTCGACCTCTGACATGTGGGACCTTGGGGGCTCGAGGCCCACATGTCAGCGGGTAGTACTGACAGGCGGGGCCCGGTTGTTAGCCGGAAAAAATAAAAGAAAGGCTCAACCTCAGCGCTGCGGAGCCGGGGCTCGAACGCGCGCCGAGGGAGCCAGGGGGAGGAAGAGAGTAACGGTGCTAGCCAGGTCTCCGCTCGAGTGTTTCTTACCTCTATAGGGGAATAAATCCTCTTGAGGTGGGTCAGCGGCTGGGTCGGGCAGAGGAGTCGGGGCGACGGTGGCCGGCGGCGAGGGGATGACGGGGAGGTCCGAGGGAGAGGCGAAATGCGCTCCTCGAGCTACGGTGAAGACAATGACGCAGTCGCCCGGGGCCTAGGAGGTTCGGAGATGGGTCGGCGTCGAGCGGCGGCGGCGGCTTGGGGAAGCTCTCGGCGACGGCGGCGTACGTGCGTTGGGGAGCTCAGGCGAGGCCGGGGTTGGCTTCGCGATGCTCTGGAGATGGTCCTAGCGCGAGGAATCGGTGGCTAATGGCTTGGTTTGGCGGTTCGGTGATCACCGGAGTTGGGGAGGAAGCTAGGCTCGCCGGTGGCTACGGGGCACGGGGGCTCGATTACCTGCTGGAGGACGACGAGTGGGTGTGGGGAGCTCAACGGAGGGCTCAATCCCCTTTATAGGCGGTTGGGTGAAGCTAGCAACGGGCGAGGCCGTTCGGTCACTTCGGGCGGCAATGGCAGGCGGCGGTGGTAGCGAGAATCCTGGTGGTGTGCAGCAAGGGCAGCTGTGGCGGTCCTGCGGAGTGACCCTCCACTGCCGGCTGCAGCTTTGCGCCGTGCACGCGCCGGGCGCAGGGGGCTTGCGCCACGCGGCCAAGCGGTGTGACCGGGCGGAGGGAAAGCTGCAGGCGGCGTCGTCGTTCCAGGGGCGGAGGCGGCGAAACCAGGGGCGGTGACGACTTCGCAGGCGCTCCCACCGGGTGACGGAACGGCTCAGGCGGAGCTGGCGGAGGCATGAGCGCCACGGGGAAGGAAAGTTCTGAGCGGCGCACGCGGTCGCTCGGGAGAGAAGGAAGACGATGCTGGCGCGGGTGCGGGGGCGGAGCTGGGTCCGCTGGCAGTGGCGCGAGGCGGCCATGAGGGCAGGCCCGCTCGCCAATGGCGCGTGCGCACTACGCTCGGGGCTGGGCCAGCAGATGGGCCGGGGCGCGGGAAGGGGGCATCGCGGCCGCCCACTTGGCAAGCAGGGGAAGGGGAGAGGCGGGATCGGCCGGGCGACGTGGGCTGATCCTGGCCGTCCAAGTGGCGGCCAGAGGAGTGGGTTGGGGTTTTAATTTTCCTTATTTTGATTTTAGCTTTTTAGAAATTGCCAGAAAATCCCAACAAGCTCAGAAAAATACGAAAATACATCCAAAAATTCCAGAAAAATTCAGAGAAGCTCCTGATGACATTTTGGACTTAGTAAAAATATTTCCAACTAATGTTGGTATTTAATTTACTTGCTTCCATTGTTATTCATGCCATTATTTTTAGAAATGATATTTTATGTTTTTAACTCAGGTTTCTCTCTTCTTATACTGGATCATCTTTTGAGATTCGAATTTATAATCTTGAGTTTTTGTTATTTGTACATTTCCTTTTAGGGCATCACTAGTATTGATTTCATTTTTCGAAACTTTCTTCAATTCCTGGAACCTCAACCAAAATTTTAAAAAAACACCATAAAAATCCAAACTCAAATAGAATATATTGCAAAAATAATTGAAAAGCTCCTCATTTTCAATTTTCAAATTTTCGGGATGTTACAACATTTGAACCATATGGACAGACAGGTCTCATACAACAATATCAAGCATGATTGAAAGAAACATGGCACAATACACAAATCTAAAAGAAACATATCCAAAATCATCAAGTATTCTTCTAAATTTGTAATGCTAATAAACATCAGAGCAACACAAAATAACAAAAAAAATATTACATATTTCCAGAGAACCCTGGAGTTCAATAGAAGATGCAATGAACCCTCTTATGAAGTCAAGGATCTCTCAAGTAACATGAATTTTCTTAGGAAAAAAGCAGGCTAACTAGTGATGAGACATTGTCAAGGGCATAAAGGATGTAGGCACCGATCTGCTTCAAGATCTTGATGGCCTGGGAGGTCTTCTCAATGGACTCCGCCGAGTTAGAAATGACAAAAGGGAGCTCTGGGACGGTCTCGATGCGGTGGCCGCGGGCGAGGACCAGCGACGGGACCGCGGTGGCGGCGAGGGCGGAGGTGATGACCACGTGGCGGAGGTGAATGTTGATGCGGCGGTGCCACTTGCGCCAGGTTTTGGTGGCCGCAAACATGCGCCCGCCACGGCACATGTTGCCGAAGGCTCCCTGGCCAGCGCGGTGGGTGCCACCGCCGGGGACGCGAGGGATACGGGACACCGTGCGGTGGGAGACGACGTAGGGCTGGCGCTTGTTGCAGGAGAGCAACTTGTGCGCGAAGCGCACGATGTCCGGGCGGATCGATGGGCGGAAGACCTCGGCGAGCGCGAGGCCGGCGGCGTCGGTCGCCATGTCGCCCTCCAGGGCCTTCATGGAAACGAGGGGGCGGCTGTTGGCCATCACGGTAGTGGCCAGGG
Source organism: Dendrocalamus latiflorus (assembly GCA_017311315.1). Classification (NCBI taxonomy): domain Eukaryota; kingdom Viridiplantae; phylum Streptophyta; class Magnoliopsida; order Poales; family Poaceae; genus Dendrocalamus; species Dendrocalamus latiflorus. The sequence goes on from CM029627.1 coordinate 13,227,500, forward strand.
GAGGGGCAGCGGCGGCTAGGGTTTTGGGGTGGCGCGTGGGAGGTAATGGAGGCAGGGCTCCATGGGGAGGGAATGGGGGGCGCGGGGGGATCTGGGGAGGGGGCCGGGGGGAGTTTTGTCCAGTGGTATTTGCGGGTAAATAACTTCAACTTTAAGTGGCATTAGCCCGCAGAATCTGTGAGAAGCTCGGCTATTGCAGCTACTCGGTCCCAGTACAATTGTGCCTTCCCAGATTTTCAGATTCTCAGTAGCTGGCCAAAAAGCTGGACTGTTTGGGAGAGCTTTTAGCTACTAGAAGTAGCTAGCTTGCCTAGAATCCGAAATAAACATTCCCTAAGACCAAATGGGCTTTTCGGCAACCAGCTGAAACCCGGCCTAGCAGCATCTTTTGCTACGCAAAATCTGCCTATCGAGGTACGCCGTACGCATAGTTGCCTAATGAGGTAATAACAACCCAACCAGGGCTTTGTTTGGAAGCAGGGGGGTAGGCATCCCCCAGGGGAAATATACCTGCCCGGGAAAAAGTTCCGTGTTGCCGTCCGTTTTGGAGGGACAAGGATAAAAATCTTGACCATTTAAAAAATTTAGAAAAATCAGAAACAGCACCACAATTAAACAAAAAACGCATGGAGTTCATTACATCCCAACAATTGAACATCTGCCATCGCAGCAAAACATGGATCCCATCAAAACTTTAACAAGTTTATTGGAACAGTATTTTGAACAGAAATCTAAAATACATAAGTTAAGCCTTTTAGCAAAGGGTTCATCTCTTTGATGCAGGTGAAGTTCTCAGCCACAACAGCAAGGCAAAACGCCTTCAGCGGTACTGCAAGGAAAAAATCACAAGTCATTATTTGACTAAACATCAAATGAACAGTGTTTTAGAGCAATGCAAATGCTAGTAGTCCCCATTAACTCGAACTCGATTTAGAAGTGCACACAAAAGTACAACCTCGTGTAAAATATCAAGTGTTTAGCTGAATAAATTTATTGAATTTAACCAAAAAGAAGAGTGATCAAGACCAAGATATTTGACTAAGCAACAAACAAATAGTGCTTTTACAGCAATGCAAATGCTAGTACATGCCGTTAACACGATTCAGAAGTGCACGCAAAAGTGCAACCTTGTGTAAAATATGGAGTGTATAGCAGAATAAATTTATTGAATTTATCCCAAAAGGAAAGTGATCAAGACCAAATAATGGGCTCACTGACCTAATAGAACTAATAAAAATGGACAAGCAAAATGCTCTATTGGCCCAGTTTGGGCCACCTTGAAGATCAACTGATAAGTGGTTTAGAAGCTTAATCTTAATTTTTTGGTTTGCATTGGGAGAGCTTTGAAAAAAAACTACATTGAGGAACTAACTAACCATGGATATTATGGTAAGCATATAGAACAAAAGCCTACCTAACCAATCTATAAGCCACATACATCTAACTGGACTTATCGTGCCACAGACTAGCTCAAATTAGCAAGGAAAGGAGCTAAAAAGCCTGACACTTAGCTCTTGTCGACAAACAAACCATTGATCCTACGAATTGTGAGGGAAAAACTAAGTCTCACTAAAGGATTTGGAAGGAGAATAGAGATTATTTTTATTACTATAAATCAGTTACAAGATGCCATCAATGAGATATTACAAAGGGAATGTTACTAACCCTAAGATTGCTATTTCTTGCCTCTGTAATCTGCTGTGCAATCGAGACATCCCCCTTGATTCTTTAGAAATCTCTCTCTGTTTGTGTGTTCTTGTGTCTGCTTGTGTTATCTCTCATACTTAAATAGCATCGAAGAGATGTTGATTGTCCACATGAGCAAACGCCTTGTTGATTCCTCATGCCCGCTTGAGCAAATGGTTGTTGTCGACAAGATAAACCTGACAATAATTGTTCTTCGGTTATTGTCAGCGAGAGAGAATCATTGTGTTAACCGCAAGGCGGCTATCGTCAAAGACATAGGACCAAGTCATCGTGTGATTAGGAGGAAGATTAAGCACATGCTTTATCCTAGCACGAGAGGAATCGCCTAAAGGTGGGCCCATGTATCAGTTTGTAAGACCTTCGAACAGTGGCTGGTCGGGTGAATGAACAGTCACCCTTCGACCAAAGCTACTTGGGCAATATGATAGAAGTGTGCAACATGATGGCCATTTCAATAGGTATGCTTTTAAGTGGAAGGGAAAGACAAAAGAGTTTAATCCGATGACTCCTAGTCAAATACATGTTGAATTTCAGCAAAGGAAACTTGCTAAAAATGGGGGTAAAAGTAAGAAAAGAGATACTTCCACACCTCAGTGAGTGAGAGCCACAAGCCAAATGTGAGAGGAAAAAGTAAAGAAATTCAGTGTCAAATGCAAGAGCTACTTGAGAAAGGGTATGTACGAAAAAGTCTTAGTCCTTGCGTTGCTCCTGTAATTCTTATTCCTAAGAAAGATGGTACATGAAAAATGTGTATTGATTGTTGTGCCATTAACAATATCACTGTTAAATACCGTCGTCCTATTCCTAGATTAGATGATATGCTTGATGAACTTAGTAGTGCACTTTTTGTACTGAAAAAGTTATGTTTTTAGGCTATATTGTTTCTGGACAAGGCATTGAGGTAGATGAATCTAAAACTAAAGCGATTAAGAATTGCCCTACACTCATGAATGTTAGTCAAATCAGAAGCTTTTATGATCTTGCTAGCTTTTATGATCTTTTTGTTAAAGATTTCAGCACCATTGCTGCCCCATTAAATGAATGACTAAAAAGGGTGTTGTATTTGAATGGGGTACATCATAAGAAAAGGCTCTCCAAGAACTAAAGAAATGATTTAATTGAAGCACCATTGCTTATTTTACTTGATTTCATTAAGACTTTTGGAATTGAATATGATGCTAGTGAAATAGGCATTGGTGGTATTTTAATACAAGAAGGAAGACCGGTGGCATATTTTAGTGAGAAACTTGGAAGCGCTCAATTGAACTATCCTGTGTATAACAAAGAATTGTATACTCTTGTGCGTGTGCTTGAAATTTGGAAATATTACCTTTGGTCTAAAGAATTTGTTATCCACTCTGATCATGAAGCTTTGAGATATTTGAAAGGCCAAGCTAAACTGAACCATAGACATGCTAAGTGGGTAGAATTTATTGAAAGCTTTCCATATGTTGTAAGTACAAGAAGGAAAAGAGAATGTGGTAGTTGATACTTTATCTAGAAGGAATGCGCTTTTAACTTAATTGGAAGTAAATGTACTTGGACTATAGAGCTTGAAAGATTTATATACTTCTGATCATATATTTTCATAACCAAAATGCAAAGATGGGAAAGGATGGGATAAGTTCCATGTCCATGATTGATTCTTATTTCGTGCCAACAAATTATTGTTCCAGATTCATCCATACGTTTGCTTTTATTGTAGGAATCTCATGCAGGTGGATTGATAGGACATTTTGGGAGATAAAAGACCATAATGTTAAGTGATCACTTTTATTGGCCTAACATGAGGCGTGACGCCGAAAAGTTTGTACAACAATGTGTTACATGCCACAAAACGAAATCTAAACTTAATCCACATGGTTTATATACCCCGCTTCTTGTTCCTAGTGTACCCTAGGAGGATATTAGTATGGACTTTGTTTTTGGATTGCCTGGCACTAAGAGAGGAAGTGATTCAGTTTTTGTAGTTAAGGATATGTTCTCTACAATGACGTATTTTATTCCCTGTCACAAAAGTGACGATGCGTTGCATGTTGCTGATTTGTTTTTCACGGAAATTGTAAGATTGCATGGCATGCCAAGGACGATTTTTTCAGATCGAGATGTCAAATTCATAAGCTATTTTTGGAAGATTTTGTGGGCCAAGCTCAGGACAAAGCTGTTATTCTTAACAACTTGTCACCCACAGACAGATGGACAAACTGAGGTGGTGAATCAAATACTTTCAATGCACTACGAACGATGATCAAGAAGAATCTCAAAGAGTGGAAATATTGTTTGCACATGTGGAGTTTGCATACAATATGGCGATACATTCTACTATTCAATTGTGTCTGTTCGAGGTGGTGTATGGTTTTAAACCAATCACGCCACTAGATTTGCTACCACTGCCAATACATGAACATGCTAATATGGAGGTGTCAAAACATGCTGAATATGTGAAGAAGATTTATGTCAAGATTGAAAAAGAAATTGAAAAGAAGACACGTTACTATATTGAGAAGGCGAACAAATCAAGAAAGAAGATGTTATTCGAATCGGGTGACTTGGTTTGGGTGCATCTACTCAAAGAACGCTTTCCGGATAAGCGTAAGTCTAAGTTGATGCCTCGTGGAGATGGTCCATTCTACATTCAATGTTACAAATTTGTCACCGTTCTTTATACCGAAAGAATCAGAGTCGAGGATGACTCCTTCTCAAGAGAGGGAGGATGGTATGCAGGGTGCCCTATCTTCACGACATAGTATCGAGGATGATAACTTGGATCCGTGTAACCTGACGAACTGATGGCGCCAACCACTATTAGAACAATAACATGCGATAAAAGAATTTGCCCAACCATACGCTCGTGACCCCGTCTACCCGACCACCAAGTAGATGTATTGCTGCTCCTGTGAACCATAATGAAGCATAAGAACAATGGAAAAAACTCTCAAGAAAATCTCCCAATTCCCAAAGGCAGCGCATAGCATAAACTTGAGAATAAACAATATTAGCTATCTTAAAAATAATGTGGTCTGACCCAAAGATTACATATCACAAGGCTTATATAGCTCTGGGCATAGTCCGTAGGACCCCTAATTATATACAACTATATCTTTTTATCGTATTAGACTCGAACTTGTACAAAAAGGAAACTAAAATCTTTTATCCCAGATTAATATGAAGATAAGTCCTCTTTCGTTGCATGGTCTTTGAAATAAGTTTTCCAATAAATCCAAGACCACTTCAATCGGACTCTGTAAATGAAAGTTATTGCCCGTTAACCACAAAGAATCCCTTTGGATATGAGCTGAAACAGTCACGTAAGTCGTTATGACCACGTTGATGAACGTTACAACCCCAACGATTTCAACTACGATCATGCCCTCTTTACGACCGTACATCTTTTGCCGAGGTTGGCTTAGTCCACTCGTACGACTACGAGTAGTAGTCGTAACCTTCGTAGTCATCCGAGCTTCAAAGAAGATCGAACGGTTCGGCCAGCCAAAGCCGTTCAGATGGGTCCAAATGCTCCAATGCAATCGATCAGTTCGGCATGAGTCTGTAGTCCTAAAAGTTGTAGTCGTAGCGGTGTAGTGGTCATAAGTCGTAGGCATAGCGGCGCAGTGGTCGTAAGTCGTAGGCGGTGTCGTGATCGAAGATATGGTCAATGTAACTGTGGTCGTAGATACCATGTTCGTAAACGCTGTGGTCATAGATACCATGGTTATAGACGATGTGGTCGAACGGGACGGATAGTAAACAGCGCCGACTACGTCCATAGTCATTAGCCTGATCCGAAAATTATTGTTGATGCCGATTGAATTCGATCGAACGACCGAAGGGAATTTTGTGATCTCGAGTGGTCGTGAGACCAATCCGACTTAGCAGAAAAGGCTTAGATGTGTCTTCCCTCGCTTGTTCTTTATGTGTTTCTTCTCCGTTAGTTTTTACTCTATAGTTTCAACTCCAAAAGCTTCATAACGTTCGAACCTGAGAATACATAAAATATTCGTATAGGGTAGTAGCCAATTCTCACATGAGTTAAAATTAAATACAGTTAAAAGCGAATTCACCTGTTAATTATTCTTTTTAGCTCATACCTATTTAATCAGTCGAGTGGACAGTTCAGAAGAAAAAAAAGTATCATCATAATGTTCCCAGTTATATAGCCTTCCAAATGCACTTACCACCTGCCCTAGGGAAGCTAGCCCTCTGGTTTTCCGCTCTGGAATTGGGCTGGGATGCTTGCTGAGACTGGGTTTCGAGCCCAGGAGGATCTTGAGTTTCACCGGAGAAATGACAGCACTACGAGCAATATTCTGACTCTTGACAAGATGAGGGGGTGGAGGGAACAGTTTCTGATTCGGATAGACACCACTACATCCAAAACGCCCCGCCGCAAGCTAGCAAACCACACGCACGCACCACCTTTCCCGCTCGACAGGACAGGGACAGGTGTGTGTGACCGTGGTGTGTGCGAATTTCACCGGAGAAACGACGGCACTACGAGCAGCTTTCTGACTTGGATAGAGCGTTCCCTTGACAGGTAACTGCTCTCTGATTTGGATAGGCATCAGGCGACTCCCCCGCCGCAAGCCAGCCGGATTTGTAACAAACCATTGGCCGGCGCGCCGTCCGCGCGTGCCACGTTTTCCTCGCGACCGGAGCCGGAGCGCCAGTGCGACGTGCGGCGCATGGCTCGGCTTCCCCCGCGCGCGTCCGACTCGAGTCTCCCTCTCGGCTGCCAGTCTCATCAGATAGCGGCGGGAGGGGGGGCTACCCAAACGCTCCGTCCACTCACGCATCGTACACCGGTTCCCACCATGCAGAACCACTCGCTCTTCCTCTTCTCCTAGCCGAGACTTCGATCCTGCATGCTGCCTCCGACGCTGACTCCGACCACATCGCCGGTACGAGCGACCTCTCTCCCTCCATTCCCCCAGTGTCGCCTTTGGTTTCCCCTTTCTTGGGTTGTTTTCGTGGACCTCAGCTTCGGGCGACAGAGTTCGTTCGACCTTCGCGGTGGCTGCTCCGTACTCGCGATTCTCTTGCGTGATTGGATCCCACTTCTTCCATCGTGCGGCGATTTGAGGCTTCAAGGATTGCTTTCTCTTGTGCGGTGGGAAGCGCGCATGTTGGGGGGTTCCCCTTTCGATCGATCGTGCCTCTGAATTTCGCAAACGGTGGCGGCGGTGCAGATTGAGGATACAGTAGGGATTTGGGCTTGTGCTGAAAGTGGTCGGGGGTTTCTGGATTCTAACGTGCATTGATGCTTGTTTTGACGGATGCACTCACCATTGGTGATTCCGTGCGTGCTCAGGTGCTTTGCAACTCGTATTGGTGGATTAGGACCCCGCATCGCAGGAAGAGTATGGGTTTGGCGCCGGGAGGCAAGGCAGAGAACAAGGTTGCGTTGGATGCTGCGGCATGGGTGTTCAACATCGTGACTTCTGTTGGCATCATCATGGTCAACAAGGCCTTGATGGCTACGCATGGTTTTCGCTTTGGTAGGACAAGCTAATCTCAATCTGTGAAGCGCTTTGTTTTCCATTCAATCGGTATACTAAACTGTGCTTTTGTGGCACCACAATACTATTTTTCCATTTCCACCTAGTTTTCCCCAATGGCTTTGTTTGATACTTTGATTCACGTTTGGCACAAAAGTTTTTTTAGAAGTAGATGTTGGCTGGAAAAGTAACAAGCTAATTGAAGTGTTGTTGTGTGAATTGAAATTAGGCTGGACCTGAAAATTTTGCTTGGCTGCCTTTGAAAACCATCATGCCTGGACACATTTGACATTCCTTAGATAGTCGCAAGTTTATAAACCTTTTTTTTCCTTTCTAGAAATAAAGCTGTGATATCCTCGAATTCCAATACGCAATATTCTGAAAATGTTGACACAGTTCGTGGGAGAGTGATCTGACAAATGGAATTTGGCTATCATATTCTTTTTTTCTCTTCACTGGTTTAATGTGCTGATGCCTACTACTGATATTAAATACAGAACCTGTACTGAAACTATGTTTGTGGAGGGATCAACAAGTATCAATGCATTAAAATTGTACTGAAAGATGCAAGCATATGTATTGAATAAGGTTCATACCTAATGTATTGCTTTGTCCTGCGGTTAATGTTTTGCGCTGAATTCTCCTTTTGCAGCTACAACATTGCCTGGGCTTCATTTCGCAACTACAGCTTTGTCGACATTAGTAATGAAATGGTTGGGATATGTTGAACCGTCTTGTTTGCCTCTTCCAGAGCTTATAAAGTTTGTCTTCTTTGCAAACGTATCAGTTGTTGGGATGAATGCTAGCTTGATGTGGAACTCTGTTGGGTTCTATCAGGTGAAGAAATACTTGCTTTGTCTTTGGTGTATTTAGATTGGAATATACATACATATACTAAATTGTGCCACCTTTATTTTCCCAGATATCCAAGTTGTCTATGGTTCCAGCTTTATGCATGCTGGAAGTCCAATTTGATAATGTCCGTTACTCAAGGGACACAAAGCTTAGCATAATGGTTGTCCTTGTAGGGGTTGCAGTATGTACTGTCACTGATGTTAGTGTAAATATCCAAGGGTTGATAGCTGCTGTGGTAGCTGTTTGTAGCACTGCATTTCAACAACATGTAAGTGTTGATACTAGAACTTATAACTTCATTTTGTGGATTCCTGTATGTTGCTTTCCTCTCTCTGAAAATATGTCCTGTAGTATGAACCATCTATTGATAGGTTAGTCTAGCATTGTTTGGTTCCAAATTTCTAATCATAGAAGGCATGTTGATTTCCACTATCTCTAGAGCACTATAATATTCTCTCTACTAAAATTGGTGTCTTTTGTCCATTTGAAGAGTATTAGAGTTCATCTCAGGGCTATTTAGAGATAAGTTTATTCTGGTTAATAAAAGTTAATCAGGTTATTGAAAGTTTTTGTCTATCTTAATAGCCCAAAGTCTAAACTGCATGTCGTATCTAGTTTTTCATTATTATTCGTGTGCCTTATGATTCCCTAAAGTTGTGACATACCTGCTGCATCAAGAGGACATAAACAGCTTGAGTAGATTTCCTGTTAGACAGAAACTTATTATTTTAGAATATTTTTTCATTCATCATGTACTTTGGCATGTTTGATTACGATTTACCTTGTTTTCATTTTCTTCCTACCTTTCTAACGTTAGTACTTTGCCCTTCTGTTTTGCAGTATATCCATTACCTTCAAAAGAAACACTCACTCAACTCATTCAACCTCTTGAGTCATACTGCTCCAGCCCAAGCAGCATCATTGCTAATATTCGGGCCTTTTGTGGACCTTTGGCTGACCAATAAAAGAGTTGATACTTACAATTATAACAAGGTGACTATGGTAGGTGCTGTTCATCCTGAACAACTATCTGCTTTAAATGTTCTCTTGCACTCCATTGGAACTAGTGTGTCATCTAGCAGGTGAAGCTTGATACACATTGTAGTGAAGCATTTTTTACATTTGGAATAAAAATATATGAACGAAGTATGCAGAGAATACAAAGTACGTTTTTAAATTCTTGAATCAAATATGCTATTATTGCATAGAAGTTACTTTGTCGGCTATAATTGTATGAGGCCAAAAGTGCCCATTCCAGGAAGTTAACATGGATGGCTGTAAGAAACATCAATTAGTTCTGTCTTAACCATGAAAACAAACCAATGATGTGAACACCGCAAACACAATTTGTTTTGCAACAGTTCTTCTACTTAAGAATTACCTGTTAGGAACTTAGCATCAATATTTCACTATTTTACAGTACTTGGGCGAAGTGGTAACTGATGTTTCTTTTTCCTCCACTTTCCTCTCAGTTCTTCATAGCATTGTCATGCATGATTGCAGTCGGAACCAATCTAAGCCAGTTCATATGCATTGGACGGTTCACGGCCGTCTCATTTCAAGTTCTAGGCCACATGAAGACAATCTTTGTGCTAACCCTGGGATTCCTCCTCTTCGGAAAAGAAGGCCTGAATCTTCATGTTGCGCTTGGGATGGTCGTAGCTGTAGTAGGTATGATCTGGTATGGGTATGCGTCTTCAAGACCTGGAGGCAAAGAGCGCCAAGATTACCCCGATCCTGTTGAGAAAGATATCGAGCAAGGCATTCTATCATCACGGTTGGAGCTCGATGAGAAAATTTGAGATGAAAGCCTCGGAGATACTGTACTCGACTTTCTTTTGTCGCTCCTGTGCTTACTGTACTTGCTTAGAGCACAAGGACACGTTGTCCCGGTTTCAGTGAGCAAGCAAACCGTTCTTGCAATGATTGATACAGACAACCGAAGATTAAAGGAAGAACAGCGATAAAACAGAAGCAGATCAGTTAGCATGGGGGGTGGTTGGGGTAGTACTCAACAGGAAACTTGCCAGAAAATTTGATCGCGCGGTGTCGGGGTGGGGGGGCGACCTGGAATCGCTTGCAACAGCCATTTCATTGTGATGTTTCATTCACTCACAGTGAATTTTTCCTGGACTCAAATTTGTGGCAAAATTTCAAGAATATGGACGTGGATCAGCGTGGAAACACCCAGCACAGCGAACCGATGACGGGTGCAAACTTGGCCCATAGCCACACACAATCTCACTTGCGTGGCCTAACTGAACACTTGGGCCCAATGGCTGAGCCTTTTCTACCTTCCGAGCCCACAAAATTCGTGATCAGTTGGTCACCGAGTGGCTAAAAAACTTCTGGGCCAAAAACTGATATGTACCTACTTTCATGGTATATTTATCATACATTTAAATTAAAAAAATTGTGAAAAGTTTAAAAAAATTCTGGATGTACTTCATGGTTTACTCCACCTATATCTAAAATTTCAAGTTCAAATTTATTCTGTGTTAAGAGTACCAAAAAAGAGAAAATTCTGATAAATTTAAACTTTTAACATTTGTCAATTTTTTGTTACTTTTAATATATAATAAATTTAAACTTAAAATTTTATACATTGGTAGAGCAAGTTTAGAAATACATGTAGAATTTTTTTGAAATTTTTTATAACTTTTTTAATTTGAGTGTACGATAAATACACCGTAAAGATAAGCAAATATCAGTTTTTGCCAATTTCTTTCTGTGGTCACTAGTACGGACGGATCCAGCGTCAGGTACAGGTCTGAAGCTGAGGCATTACTTGTTGGATAGATTTGTCCGAACATGCATGTGCCTGTGCTTCTCACTGTCCGAAGTGTGAGAGGGCCATGTGGCTGTGGCCGGTAGTGTGCGCCGCTGCGCTCTGACCTTAGCGATCTAATATGTAACATTATTTTTCTCCTAGACGATGATTAGAGTGCATCCAGAGGATAATCTTAGAACATTCCTAGGAATCTCAACCGAACTACGCAGATATTCCTACTGGATTCTGCTAAGCCACGAGTAAATATGAATATTTAGCTTTTTTAAGTAGCTTTTTTATTCTTTCATTCTTGTCTCGCTCTAAGAATAAAATAGGGTTTATGAATACATCAAATATTCTATTTCTCTCACTTTTATCTCGTATACGTATTTTTCTCTCACTTTTTATATCATTCATTATTTTTTTAAAAAAATCACTTGTTTAATCGTTCAACTAAAAATTATCAACGACAGCCAAAATCATCGTGAGAAGCCAATACCAACACCCTGAATTAGCATTTAGAAAAGGCAAATCACCGAACATACTTGGTGCTTTTTGTTTAGAGCAACATGCTTAGTGCCAGATGCACGCTGGTTCCCTGTCCATTTCTTTCTTTCTTTAAGGCCCCATGTGATCGATCCTGCACCTGCGGCCGGTCCCAAACTTGCAGCCCAGCACCGAAATACAATCAGATCCGCACGCTCCCATCACTCCACTCCACTCCACTCGATTGCGTCTCGTTTCCTCTTCCTCCGGTGGCGCAGTGCCGGTGCTGCGCCTGGAGACCGAAGAGTCCATGCGATCTCCGATCCCGATTCCCACCACGGCGTCGGTACGAACAAGCCAACAAATCTTTCCTCCTCCGCTTGGCTATCGCTCGCGCTCACCTGTCTCGTGCGTGGTTGCGTGGGGTTTTGCTTTCTCGGATTTCTTTCTTTCTGTGATCTGTGGAAATACTGGGATTACCTCGGCGTGAGAGAGTCGTCGCGATTGTTCGGTTGATTTGTTTCGATTTCTTTGTTACGTTATCTTGCATGTGGAATTTGAGGCCTTCAGTTCCTTTCCTTTCCCCTTCTCGTCATATTTGGGCAAATCATTATTTGTATTTACAGGGCCATGCTCATATCATATAGTTATTCCTGTGCCATGTTAATCTTGTTGTCTGTCAGTAGGAGGTAGGTGTTAGTATAAGTTTATTCAGCCTTTGGACTTTGGAGGTTCCAGGACAGCAACTTCTGATTTTTGTAGTTTTGGCATCTCATTTTGAGTGGCAGACTGGTAGTGTAGAACACCAAACGGAAAGGCAGTCCTAGTTTCCTTGTGTCATGGTTTGGCTCTCTTGGCCCAATTGGCTAGATTTGCACAACATGTAAGTAGGATTGTCGGAGATGGGATCGGTTGATCCTAAACCTGCTTGATTGTTCAGAGAAAGTAATAGGAATTCAGTTGCATTAGTTTGTTTTGTTTCTCATTCATATCCATGATATTCTGAAGCGGTTCTCTTGCCTAAGAAAATAGAGTTTAGTGTGGTGGCTTGAACCAATAAACAGCGACTAGTATATAGCTTGAATGGGACTGATGATTTCTTGTTTAGTTTGTCACTTTGTCTAGTCCATGTCATTACATGAGCAGTTTATCTTCCACTGTCACTACTGGATGTTGGAATATCACCTTAATGTATATTGTAAGTCATTTGTATATCCTTAGCATTCTGAGATAATTCAATTTCAAATTCAAGTACAGACAGTCGAATTTAGGAGCTTGTATAAATGTTGGCTAGTTCTACTGGTGCTAACTATTTGTGCTGGTATTAGCTGTTGTACTTAATGATAACTACTTGCTTATGTTAGGTGCACCACTGTTCGCATTGAAGGCAGGCATTTTTGATATTGAAACTTGCATTAGACCCTACATGATAAGAGAACATGGCAGCAGGAAGCAAGGCAGAGAAGAAAGCAGCATTAGATGCTGGGGCATGGATGTTCAATGTTGTGACTTCCGTTGGCATAATCATGGTTAACAAGGCCTTAATGGCTACACATGGTTTTAGCTTTGGTAAGAAAAGACTGTAACACTCTCGTCTTGTTTAGTTATTTTTATCTGTAGTGCATATAATATCACTTAAATCTCAAACTAAACTACCCAATTGTGTTCCCCGCCTACTATCTCAATGGCTTGATGAACTTTGCCTTTTTCTTTCCTGCTTTCACTAATATCACACTGACCAAACTAGCGACTTCTGGTGTACCGATCTCCTTACCTAAATTTTGCTGGACTTGTAATTTTTGCTGTGAATGGAAGCTATGATGCCATTTATCATGGAACATTAAACTGGTTGAACTTGCAAATTTATAAGTTTTGTTGCTTTCGTATAAAGAAGACACTAATTTCGAATTCCAATGTGAGTTGTGGTGAAGAGATGGGTACAGTTCATGAGAGCAATTAAAAAATGTTTGTAAGCCACTATTGTTGTGGCTTGGCTACCGTAGAGGAGGAGGGAGAATTTGGAGAAGGAGATAGGGGAAGAGACTTCTTTTTTTTTTCTTGCCTTCTAATCAAAGCTTACATCTCCTTATAAATAGAGATAAGAAAGGCAATCTAAAGGATTGCTTAACTAACTAAAGCGATAACTTTCTAAATCTCAGAATTTATCCTAATGAAGTCTCATGGAAACTTATCTCTTAAGAATCTCTAGGGCAAACAGCGGTTTTCTAGTTGTTGCGCCATCGGCTGTATTGGATGCCCCACATGACATCTCTCCCCTCCTCGCGAAGCAGCTCATCCGCGAGCTGGAAATCTATATAAGCTTCTTTGAACTCGTCCTTGGAATCCATGAAGCGTCAGCTGCCGAACAGCCCTGCCACTGGACAAGAAGGTGACGTATGCCTCGCCGTAGACTTGCCTTGAGAACCGTTGAAGTAGCTGGCACCACACGACCATTGTGCATTGTTGGAAGACGGGAGGGGTAGTTGGAGGCTCAGCATGGAATTTCTTCAGGATGCCGACATGAAAGACGTTGTGGAGACGGGCACTAGGAGTTAAAGCAACACGGTAGGCCATCGTGCCAATCTTGTCGATGATCAGGTAGGGTCCATAATACCGCGGTGCCAATTTTCCTTTAGTGGTGGAAGGAACCAAAGAAGAACTGAGGTGGAGGAGACACACCTAGGCCCAATCACCAATGTTAAAAATGACTTCGTAGTGGTTCTTGTTGTGGTATTGCTTGGAATGCTGTTGAGCTCGCAGTAGATGTTCCCTGACATCACGGAGGAGTTTGTCGCGGGCAAGAAGAGTGCGGCCAACCGCCTAAACAGCGGCGTCGCTGGTCTCATAGGAACGCAAGGATGGGTGAGTACGCCCATATACCACTTGGAATGGTGTCATCTTGAGAGCGGAGTGGAAGGTCTTGTTGTAGCAATACTCAGCCCAAGGTAGCCAATCAAGCCAATGGCGGGGACAATCACGACACTGCAAATACATGGTGATGACTTTGTTGACAGCCTTTGTTTATCCATCGGACTGAGCATGGTAGGCAGAGCTCATGTGGAGGTGAATACCGGTCAAGCGAAAGAGCTCCTGCCAGAAATTGCTAGTGAAGATAGGATCACGATCATTGACAATGGATGTAGGGATACCATGAAGTTTCACGATGCTGGTGAAGAAGGCACGGGCCACTGAACTAGCGGAATACAGGTGTGCCAACGGAGTGAAATGAGCGTACTTGGAAAAACGGTCAATAATGGAGAGGATGACCGATTTCCTATGAATCTTGGGCAAACCTTCAATGAAGTCCATAGCTATATCTAACCATGGCTGGAATGGAATGTCCAGTGGTTGCAATATGCCAAGTTGTTGCAGCTTGGCTGCCGCAGAGGAGGGAGAACTCGGAGAATGAGGTAGGGGAAGAGACTTCTTTTTTCTTGACTTCTAATCGAAGCTTACATCTCCTTATAAATAGAGATAAGAAAGGCAATCTAAAGGATTGCTTAACTAACTCTAGGCAATCTAAAGGATTGTTTAACTAACTAAAGCAATAGCTTTCTAGGGAGCATATGGTATGTACTCACCCTTACGGTGCACTCAAACTAAAAAAATCACGAAAAATTCTGAATGTACTTTATAGTTTACTCCACCTATGTATAAAATCTCAAGTTCAAACTTATTCTATATTAAGAGTACCAAAAAAGTGAAAATTCTGACAGATTCGAACTCTTCTTTTTGTCAGAATTTTATTTTTTTTGGTACTCTTAACATAGAATGAAATTAAACCTGAAAATTTATACATAGCCGGAGTAAACCATAAAGTACATTCATAAATTTTTTCGGAATATTTCGCATTTTTTTAGTTTGAGTGTACGGTGAGTGTATCATAAGGGTGAGTGCATGCTATATGTTCCCAACTTTCTAAATCTCAGAATTTATCCTAATGAAGTCTCATGGAAACTTACCTCTTAAGAATCTCCAGGGCAGATGGCGGTTTGTGGTTGTTGCGCCGACGGCTGTATTGGATGCCTCACATGACAACTATGTTATGCACCTTTGGCTTTAGATGAATGTCCACAATATAGTAAATGAACAAATATTGCTAGAACTAGTTTTTATGAGCTGATGAGTGATGACCATAAATAAGTATGTTAAAATGTTTCCTTTTCTTTTCTTTCCACTAATGATGTGTATTATTGTTTCCTCGGTACAGCTACAACATTGACTGGGCTGCACTTTGCAACTACCACTTTGATGACGTTGGTAATGAAATGGTTAGGATATGTTCAGCCATCTCATTTACCTCTATTGGAACTAGTAAAATTTGTCTTTTTTGCAAACCTATCAATTGTTGGGATGAATGTTAGCTTGATGTGGAACTCTGTTGGGTTCTATCAGGTGAAGACTGCAACTTCTGTTTTGTTCAATTTATAAATGAAATTTGTATACTCAACTGTTTTTTGTCCTTTTCTTCCCTCAGATTGCAAAGCTATCTATTATTCCAGTTTTGTGCATTCTGGAGGTCCTACTCGACAATTTCCGGTACTCAAGGGATACAAAGCTTAGTATAATGGTTGTCCTAGTAGGTGTGGGAGTGTGCACGGTTTCTGATGTTAGTGTAAATGTGCAAGGACTGATAGCTGCCGTAATAGCAGTTTGCAGCACTGCATTGCAACAGCATGTAAGTATTAAGAATATTAGTGAATTCCTTTTGTTTGTTGCTGTATAATGTATGTAGTTTTGTGAAAAATATGCCCTATAGTAGTCACTAGTCAGCATCTATTTATAGCATATCAATAGCTTATTCCTACTTCGTACCATAGTAGATTTGTGGTTTCTGCCTATAGAATCCCGTTCTTTTTAGAGCCTTGGAGTTCATTTCTTCATGTAGTTCTCATGCTAAACTGCAGCTTTTGTTCATTGAAGTCTCTTGGACTACAAAAAATTTGACTACGTTGACTGATGCCTTAGCTACTATTCCTGGCTATGATAAATACTAGACTGGGTTCATATGCCATGCCAATGTAAAGCTTGCATTTAAAGTGCTAGGTTGTTGCGCATATTTTCTTTCACTTAGCTGAGGATTTCTTGATGGTTCTCTGATATCTCTCCTTCTTGGGGTTTTCTTTGGCTCTCTATGATTTAATGGGCTTGAACATAATACAGATATTGTGCCAAATGAATGCCTGAAGGAAATAGTAAGTAGTGAAAGGTTCTACTACATTAATCACTTATTCATTTGTTTACCACCGCAGAAGTTTTGTCCCAGACCCTCAGTTCATTTTCCTTTTTGAAATTCCCTTTTGGTAATTTTGTGTGTAATACAATTATTGTTCTTATCTTTGTTTTTGCAGTATGTCAGTTACCTTCAACGTAAGTACTCGCTTGACTCACTCAAACTCTTGGGTCATACTGCACCAGCTCAAGCAGTTTCATTGTTAATATTCGGTCCATTCGTGGACTTCTGGCTGACCAACAGTAGAGTCGATGCTTTTCACTATACCAGCACAGTGACGGTAAGAAAGAAAAAATGATTTTGTGCGGTTATTGTTACTCGCTGGAGTCTTGCTGTTGGTGATAGCAAGATCCTTACTCTCATCGAGAGGATGACACTTGGGGATGAGGCAATTTTCTTGTTTATTTCTCACACAATGCCATACCAACCTGAGGGGTTGGAGATACATATTTATAGGCTGCTAGTCAGCCAAGCATATACCAAGATGCTATCCTAGACTAGTCCAAGATGCTGTCCTAAAGCTAGTCTAAGATGCTAAAGCAAAAAGCTGCTAAAGCAAAAAGCAAGTCCTAGATGCTAAAGCAAAAGCAAGTCCTAGATGCTAAAGCAAAAGCAAGTCCTAGATGCTAAAGCAAAAAAAACAAAAGCACCATGTACACCATGTGCAGACAACACAAAGACTTATCTATCATTCTCCTCCTAAGTCTTGTGCGTCGTCTTGTGGGAGAGTTGAACCATCCTGATCTTGGAGCAGAGCTCAAGGAACTTGATCCTTCCAAGAGGCTTGGTGAGCAGATCCGCAAGCTGATCTGTGGTGTTGATGTAGCTTGCCTTGATGCTTCCTTCATCCAAGCAGCCTCGGATGAAATGGTACTTCACCCGGATGTGCTTGCTCCGTTCATGGAAAACGGGGTTCTTTGCCAGGGCTAGAGCGGACTTGCTGTCCACCCTGAGCTCCACTGCTTCAGTGTCCCTGCCGAGGAGATCACCAAGCAGTCAAGCGAGCCAGAGTGCCTCAGTCGAAGCGGTGGAAGCCGCTATGTACTCGGCCTCACAGCTGGACAAGGCCACCACCTGCTACTTGACTGACTGCCAGTGAACGAGGCACTTGCCGAGGAAGAAGAGAATCCCGCTTGTGCTCTTGCTGGTGTCGATGTCGCCCGCGTGGTCACTGTCGCTGTACCCGACGAAGTGTGCCGCGCCAGGACACCTCGGGTAATGGAGGCTGTGGTCAAGGGTCCCCGCAACGTAGCGGATGATCCTCTTCACAGCCTGCTGATGCTCCGTCGTCGGTCGTTGCATGAACCGACTAACGTAGCCGACGGAGAATGCCAAGTCCGGTCGTGTGTGGGCGAGGTAGCGAAGGCTCCCCACAAGACGCCGGTACTGCGTAGCGTCCACCTCCTCCGTCGTGCTGTCGCGGCTCAGCTTCAGCCTCTCCTCCATCGGAGTGAGAGCTGGGTTGCAGTCGGTGAGCCCAGCTAGCTCAACAACGCGCTTGGCGTAGGCGGTCTGTCGAAGTGTGATCCCGGAATCATCCTGGTGCACTTCGATCCCTAAGTAGAAGGAGAGGGGCCCCAGGTCACTCATCTGGAAGGTGGCCTTCATCTCTTCCTTGAATGCCGCCACCTCCGCATCCTTGGTGCCGGTGATCACCAAGTCGTCGACGTAGACACCCACCAGCAGGGCATTTTCTCCACTGCCCCGCCGGTAGATGGCCGCCTCGTGCGGACTTTGCTCGAAGCCCATCCCTTTCAGCGTGGAGTCCAACTTGGCGTTCCACGCCCTCGGTGCCTGTCGCAAGCCATAAAGGGCCTTGCGCAGGCGGAGCACCTTGCCCTCCTTGCCGGGGATCGCAAATCCCGGCGGCTGATGCACGTAGACCTCCTCCTTCAAGTCGCCGTTAAGAAATGCCGACTTGACATCCATGTGATGAACACGCCAGCCTTCCTGGGCAGCTAGCGCAAGGAGGAGTCGCACGGACTCCATCCGTGCGACGGGTGCGAAGGCGTCATCGAAGTCGACCCCCTCCTGCTGCACGAAGCCTCGTGCAACCAAGCGAGCCTTGTGCTTGACGATGGCGCCGGCTTCATCTCGCTTCAGCTTGAACACCCACTTAAGGGTGATCGCGTGGTGACCGGCAGGAAGATCCGCCAGCTCCCACGTCCGGTTCCGCTCGACGGCGTCCATCTCTTGCTTCATCGCGACACGCCACGCCGCGTCTCCCTCCGCCTCAGCGAAGGAGCGGGGCTCGCCGCCGTCGCATGCCAAGTGCAGCTCCGCCTCGCAGTCGCGCTGCGCCAGTCCAGGGATGGGCAGCTCGCCGAGGATGTTGTCCATGGTACGATAGCGCAGAGGCTCGTCGTCGTGGTAGGCGTCGACGCGGTCCTCGTCGTGGGACAGCGGAGTAGCGAACTCCACCATGCGCTGCTCGTCGTGGACCGAAACTGTTGGGGCCGATCCCGGTGGTGTGGCCGCCGGTGCAGGAGAGTGGTGAGCCGGTGGTGAAGAGTGGGGCGTAGCCGGTGCCGAAGGTGGTGGAGCACTCGCCGGAGCTGGTGGCGAGCAAGGTGTCGAGGTGGACGAGCTCGGTGAAGACGAGCTGCTAGCTCCCCCGGCTCTCTCGAAGTGGACGTAGTCGACAACAAAGTCCCTGAGAGTCGAAGTCGAACCGTCGTCCACCGCCTTGTCCCACGTCCAGCCTCGCCCTTCGTCGAACACAGCGTCACGCGAGATGCGGACGCGCTGTGTGACAGGGTCGAGGATGCGGTAGGCCTTCGAGCCCTCCGCGTAGCCGATGAACACTCCCGGAGTGCTCCTGTCGTCGAGCTTGCCGATGTGGCCAAGCTCCTTGGCGAACGCGAGGGAGCCGAAGACCCGCAAGTGGGAGACCGCCGGCTTGCGCCCATGCCAAGCCTCGTACGGCGTCCTGCCGTCGAGCGCCTTGGTAGGCGAGCGGTTGAGGATGTAGACGGCCGTCACCACCGCCTCTCCCCAGAAGACAGCCGGCATCCCCCTCTGCTTGAGGAGGGCCCGAGCCATCCCCACAACCGTCTGGTTGCGCCGCTCGACGACGCCGTTCTGCTGCGGGCTGTACGGCGCGGAGTAGTGGTGCTGAATGCCCTCATCAGCGCAGTACGACGCGAATTCAGCCACCGTTGTCTGTGCGCAGCACGCGCAGCTTGCGGCCGCACTCCGCCTCCGCAGCAGCCTGCGTGCGCCTGATGGCGTCCGCAGCCTCTCCCTTGCTGCCGAGGACCATGACCCACATGTAGCGGGAGAGGTCGTCGACGAGCAGCAGGAAGTAGCGTTGTCCTCCCGGTGTGGCCGGTGTCACCGGGCCACACAAGTCCCCGTGCACGAGCTCGAGCCTCTCCTTGGCTCGGAAACTCGCCTGCTGGGGAAAGGGGAGTCGCCTCTGCTTCGTCATCACGCAGACGTCGCAGAACTGCTCCACATGGTCAAGGCACGGCAGGCCTCGCACCATTTCCGTGGCACTGAGCCGCTTCAGGGCCTCGAAGTGAAGGTGCCCAAAGCGCTCGTGCCACTGCCACGCCTCGTCGTCCCGACGAGCAGCGAGACAGAGGGGTTGTGCCACCTGCATGTGAAGAATGTAGAGTCGATTTGCGCCTCTGGTTACCTTGGCAAGAAGGTGACGACGAAGATCCCAAATCCGCAGCACCCCGTGCTCGATCTCGACACGCGAGCCGTTCTCATCCAGCTGTCCCAAGCTGATGATGGAGTTCCGCAGATCGGGGATGTAGTAGACGTCGGTGAGCAGCCTGTGCTCACCAGACACGGTGGTGAAGATGACGGAGCCGACGCCCTTGATTTCCACGCCGGAGGCGTCCCCAAACTTGACGGAGCCTCGGACGCTAGAGTCAAACTCGGCGAAGAACTCCCGTCGACCGGTCATGTGATGGGTGGCGCCGGTGTCGAGGCACCACCCGTCAGTCTTGTCGTTGCCGGAGCCGTAGCCGAGGAGGGCGTGTGCTTTTGGCTCGTCAAGGTGGAGGAGAGCCACTGCGGCCGGTGCCGCTGGAGGTAGTTCGATGCTCGCATGAGCAATGAACAGAGCCGGCTGCTCCTCCTCTGCCTGCGCGACGTGGGCCTGGCCGCGTCGTGGCTGTCGACAATCCCTGGCCCAATGACCAAGTTTGCCGCAGTTGTGGCAAGAGTCGTCTCGTGCCGGCTTTTGCTTGCCAGCAGCGCCGCCCTGGGCGCCTCCACGGTCATTACCCTCGGCACGTCCTCGCGCCCCTGCCTGGGCGTCTTTGCGCGGCTTGCCACGCTTGTGGCCGCCTGTCGTGGAAGAAGGCTCCCCCTTCTTCCTGTCACCTTGGGCGGCAGCCCACTGCTCCCGAGTGAGGAGGAGCTTCCCGCCAATGGTGACGGGTCCCGAGAGGCGCTGTGGCTCATCGCTGTCAACGACCTTGAGGCGACCCAACGTCTCCTCGATCGTCATCGTGGAGAGGTCCAGCAGAGACTCGATCGAGCGAGCCATCTGCTTGTACTTCTCGGGGACGCAGCGGAAGAGCTTCTCCACAGCTCTCTCTTCGCCGTAGGTGTCGTCACCGAACTGCACCAACTTCTGCAACAGAGTGTTGAGACGGAGAGCAAAGTCATCAACGTCCTCACCTGGCTTGAAGGCCAGGTTCTCCCACTTCGTGCGTAGTGCCTGCAGTGTAGACTTGCGGGCGCGGTCGCTGCCGATGCGTGCTGCAGCGATGGCGTCCCAAGCCTCTTTGGCAGTCCGCTTGTTGGTAAGCGAGAACTGCATCTCGGGCGGGACTGCAGCGATGAGAGCATCCAGCGCCCGTCGATCCTGGTTGTAGTCGACGTCGCCGTACCGGACTGCATCCCACATATGCCGCACCTGGAGCTTTACCCTCATCACCGCAGCCCACTCGACGTAGTTGGTCTTGGTGAGGGTAGGCCACCCGTCGCCGGGGCCGACGTCCCTGACGACAGCCGGGTACTCGTGGTGACCACGGTACCGGACCGGGGAGAGAGAGCCGCGTCGCCTGTGAAAGCCGCGCTCTCCGTCGACCCGTACGCCGCCGCCGTGCGCGCCTCCTCCAGGAGCGTCACCGGCGCGTCCGCGCCTGTCTGGGCTGCCGCCGCGCTCGTGGGCGTGCGCGGCTGCCCACTGCGCCGCTCGCCCTCGCGCTGCTTCCCTCTCCATCGGCTCAAGATCCGCGTCGGCGCTGTCATCAGCAGAGATGGAGCTGCTGTTGCTACCGCGCAGAACCTTGACCTCCGCTGCTGCCGCACGCGCTGCATCTGCCGCCGCCGCCGCTTCCACCTCCGCTCTGGCTGCTGCCAGCTCCGCCGCTGCCAGCCTTGACGCCCTTTCTGCCGCCGCAGCGGTCTCCGCCGCCGCTCGCTCGCGCTGCTCTGCCGCGGCGAGCTCGGCCGTCTGCTGACGCCGCATGCTCGAGGCGACCGAGCGCTGAGACTGCCCTGCGGACATGGCGCGCTACTGGGGGGGTATTGCGTGGAGAGAGGGCTGCTTCTGACGAGCTGCTGCCCGTCTCCGGAGAGGAGTGAGCGGGGACAGCCGGAGCTGCTGCTGCTACCGGCTGGGGCTACTGCGAGGCCGGAGAAGGAGATGAGCAGGAGATGCTTAGGCTACAGGATAGTATAGCTCTGATACCACTTGTTACTCGCTGGAGTCTTGCTGTTGGTGATAGCAAGATCTTTACTCTCATCGAGAGGATGACACTTGGGGATGAGGCAATTTTCTTGTTTATTTCTCACACAATGCCATACCAATCTGAGGGGTTGGAGATACATATTTATAGGCTGCTAGTCAGCCAAGCATATGCTAAGATGCTATCCTAGACTAGTCCAAGATGCTGTCCTAAAACTAGTCTAAGATGCTAAAGCAAAAAGCTGCTAAAGTAAAAAACAAGTCCTAGATGCTAAAGCAAAAGCAAGTCATAGATGCTAAAGCAAAAAAAACAAAAGCACCATGTACACCATGTGCAGACAACACAAAGACTTATCTATCAGTTATATATGGCATCATGATGATTGCCAACATTTAGTATGTCAGTGTAATAATATGTCATATTCAATGGTTGCAAAATACATTATATGAAAACAAAGATTGATTATATGTCAAATATTTATTGCACATGTTTACTTTTAAAATTGGAATATGACATAATTTGAACCACTATCTTAAATACTCTGAAAACACAGGTAGTTGATTACAGAATTAAAGGTTGTATGTCCATGAAAGGATCCGGTTGTGCATAGTTAGCAAGTAATATCTATTAAGAAACATCATTTCTTTAACATGCAAGGTTCCTCAGTATCTAGAAAATTATATCAAGGACATGAACGACTGTTGGAGGTGTTATTTGTTTTGCTTCAATTCTTCTACCTAAGTTTTACCTCTGGACATCGCAATTTTCGTTGCTGACTGACTTTCCTTTTCTTCCACTTGTTTTTCAGTTCTACATCATTTTGTCGTGCCTGATTGCAGTCGGAACCAATCTAAGCCAATTTATATGCATTGGGAGATTCTCTGCCGTCACGTTTCAAGTGATAGGCCACATGAAGACCATTCTCGTGCTAACCTTGGGATTTCTGTTCTTTGGGAAAGAAGGCCTGAATTTCCCTGTTGCGGTTGGGATGATACTCGCTGTGGTTGGTATGATATGGTACAGTAGTGCATCTTCGAAACCAGGAGGCAAGGAGCGGCAAGGTGTACCCAGTGAGAAAGCTCAGAAGCACGGCATGCTGTCATCGCTATCGGAACTGGACGATAAAGTATGAGATGGAAACCTCATAGTTTCTTACCATCAACCACGTATCGGGCTCCCGGCTTATCAAATTAAGGATCGTGAACTAATCTATTCTTTGTACACGGTTCCTTCGAAGGATGTTTCTATGGAAATGTCAGAAATATAGGTTACAGCAGGTAGAGAATTTACCACTTCTCAGGAAATACGCCTACAGAGCCTACGTGGGCAGACATGTTTTTTTTTTAAGTTCTAAGACTTCACAAATCATAATTTCATTACTGTTGTTCTTCTCGGTCTGTTATACACATTTACACCGCTGTTAGTCACAGTAATTTCAGGGGAGAATCCTGCTAACCTCTCATCAAAATAGGCTGTAAGCTGCCGTTGTCGTTGTGTTCTTTCCTCCTTGGCAGGAGCAAGAGACCCGTGGCGGCGTGGCCTGAAGGGATCAGAGGTGGCTCGTACGTGAGGAGGGCCCGAGTAGGCTCCTGCACGTGCGCCAGCGACTAGGAGCTGTCTGCCCGAGCGCTGACTGGTGATTACTCACAGCGCATACCCTCACCATCCGTGTCAAGCGCCAAATCGGAGCGCCGCGGCGGTGCGGTGGTGTGGCACCGGCGCGGGCGCGGTGGTCCGTGGTCGGCCCGGCAGGCAGGCAGCTTCACATGTGGGTGTCTAGTTGTCGCGGAGCCTGCCCACCGCGCCAACTAAGATGCGACGTTGGTGATTGGAAGCAACCCCGTAAGAGCAAACAATCCAGAACAGTGGGGCCACACCTGTCGAAGGTCCCGAATTACACCTGTCGAAGGCCCGATCGTCAGTC
The DNA here is from genome assembly GCA_017311315.1 of Dendrocalamus latiflorus. Taxonomy (NCBI): domain Eukaryota; kingdom Viridiplantae; phylum Streptophyta; class Magnoliopsida; order Poales; family Poaceae; genus Dendrocalamus; species Dendrocalamus latiflorus. Next base: position 13,251,624 of record CM029627.1, read on the forward strand.
ACCGTTCGTACGAGTCTACACGTCAACGAATTGTTCTGTGGGCACTGGTAGCAGCTAGCGTATTGAATGCCGTGTTGGCCGTTCTTGTCGCAGCCGTTTCGTGTGGGTATCGAGCACCACCTCTACCAGGGCTATGGTTCACAATTTTCGCACTGACCAGGGGTACCGACGCAAAAGTCACCCGTACGGGACGGATGGTACGGTCAGCCCAGCCCAATCCAGCGGTCAAGAAGACTCAGTCCTGGACGCAATCATACACCGATACACGGACGGATACGGCTCGTGCGTTCTATCCTGTATTTTGAGAAGGAGACAAACACGGATTATACCAAATACTTATTTTCTTATTTCGTATTTGTTTAACAAGTTTTCGGAGAGTTAGTCAGACAAAAATTATCTATTTCTTTTACACCTCTACACAAGATATTAAACAATAAAGGTGCAATCAAAACGAACATAGAGAAACTAATCGTCGAGATGTCGAAAGAAAAGCACTTGGTATTTTTCTCAAAGTAGAGTCAAACACGGATTGTACTAAATACTTATTTTCTTATTTCGTATTTGTTCAATAAGTCTTTGGAGAATTAGTAAGACAAAATTATCCGCTTATTTTGCACCCCTATACAAGATATTAAACAATAAATGTGCAATCAAAACAAACATAGAAAAACTAATCGTCGAGATATCAAAAAAAAGCACTCGGTATTTTTCGTTTGTTTAGATATGACGATTACCTATCTATTATCTTGTTTCTAAGTGAAGTCACAGTAAAATTTTTTGTATCACTTGAAATATGGATATATATGGACATATATCACTTATCCCGTATACTATTCTGTTATGTTTTTTTAGAGTTGAAACCAGACACAAATAGTATTAGATATCTATTTACTTTTTGAATTCGTCTCACAAACGTTCGATGAGACGAAAATTATACACCCTATTAACACCCCCGCTGTCTTTGTCGTTCTTTTTGCTGTCCATGCGAGAGAATTTCCTGGTCGCGCTCCGCTAGGGTTTCCTCTCCCCCGCGGCGCCGCCTTCTGCGCGGCGGCGCGGGGAGCGCGCGAGCGGGCGAGGCGTCTCGGGAGCGGCGGCACGGGGTGGCGGTCCGGCGAGCGCACGGCGGCGCCTCAGGCGCAGATGCGGCTGCGGCGAGGCAGAGGCCGTCAACGGTAGCGCTTTGGGTGCATCCCCCCACTTACGGTGGCGGCGGGCAAACTCGAACCGGGCGGCCGCATTCGGGCGATGGCGAACGGCTTCAGGCCGGGCGGGTGACGGTGAGCCGGGCGGCCGCATGCAGGCGACGGCGTTATGCGCACTGGCGGCGCAAGGCAGCGGCCCGAAGGCGGAGCGGCAGCTGGTGCGGGAGGCGAAGCGGCGGCCGGCGCGCGTACGGGCGCAGGAGGCGAAGCGGTAGTCGGCGCTCGTGTGGGCGCGGGAGGAGCTGCTTCGGGCGGCGGCGGCCATGCCTCGGGTGCGTGCTCGGGCGTGGTTGCCGGTGCTGGGGCCGGCGTGACCAAGACCGGCGACGACGAGTGGTGGCTGCTGGGTTGTCCAGGCTTCCTTGGCGCAACGTTGCTCGAGCGGGAAGCGGCTTGTGGTGGGTTCAATGGATGGCTATGCCATGGCCTTGAGGCGTGCAGAACTCCGGTGTGTTGGTGGTGGTCTTTTTTGTGTGGGTGTGCGTGGTTTGCTGTGGTTGTGCTGGCGAAAGCCTTGCCGGTGTTCCTGCCGGTCTCGACAACTATGACGCCTATGGACGCCATTTTCCTTCCTGAAGGGTTGTCATGGCACTCCATAGTCATCATGTACTCTGTTCTCCAGGTGAAAGCCTTGTCTCGGTGAGGCGGGCGGCGTCGGCGACCGTAGTCGCCTCTTTGAAGACGTCGCTTCAGAGGTTCATATTCACACAGGATAGACCGGAGTTTGGTGGCTCAATTGGAGAAGGTTAGGGGTTTGGTTGAAAGCAAAGACGGAGTAGAAGTTCTGAAACTTAGTCTTTCTTTCTTTTTCATAGTCCTTTAGATATCTTTCTTACTGTTGTGTACTCCTTAGTGTTGATGATTTGAGCCTAAAAGCTCGTGTAACTTTTAGCTGTATATATCTTTTGTGGATATAGAGATCGAATTTTATATCTTTTATCTAAAAAACAGACGATTAAACACGGCGCGGACTCGCTCCGACCCAACCCAACGCAACAACAACCCGCAGAAACAAACTGTCCAGAGCACCACCACCCACGATCGAAACCGTGAGCTGGACGGACCCGGTCCTGGAGCACGAGCCAAACCGAGAGCCACCGCAGCGGGCGCACAACACCGAGCCCACGACGGCGCGCCAAACCCTAAGCCAGGCGCGCGTCCCCCATATAACAACCCCCTGCCCCCGTCTGCCGCGCCCCCGTTGAGAGAGTCGTCCCCTCGCGTGCTCTCCGCCTACGGCCTCTGTATCCCCAACCAAAAAAACAAAAAGTATCCCACGAAAAGGAAAAAAAAAATCCCCAAACTCTGCGAGATCTACTCGTATCTAGCTATATATCAATCCATTTGCTAGGGTTTAGAGCCGATTTATCGGGAAAAAAAGTTGAAAAAAAGAGGTCGAGGGATCGGTAGGAGGCGATGGCAGCGCAAGTGGCGGCGGCGGCTGCGAACGGGGGCTCGGCCGGGGCTGTCCCCGCGGCGGCGGCGGGAGGGGTCGGCGTCGGCGTCGGCGTGGCGCAGCCGCTCCCGACGACGTCGCTGTACGTGGGCGACCTCGAGCCGTCGGTGACGGACTCGCAGCTGTACGAGCTCTTCAGCCAGGCGGGCCAGGTGGTGTCGGTGCGCGTCTGCAGGGACGTCAACTCGCGGCGCTCGCTCGGCTACGCCTACGTCAACTTCAGCAACCCCATGGATGGTATTGCGATCCCCTCTCCTCTTGTACATCTCTCTGTTCGATTTGGGATTAGGGGACTGGTCGAGGTTTGGATGTTGTTGAATTGTGGTATGATCAGATGGGGGAAGTTTCTGTGTTCGGTTCGATCCGATAGCAGATGTAAACTTGTTAACATCAGTGGTGGTTCGATTAGTTGATGGTTGATTGGATTTGTTTGGCAACTTGGATTGGTATTGAAGCGATCGTACTAGCAGAAGTCATCGTCTGTGTAATTGTTTATGTGAATCTGTTGCCATGATGCAATGCCACTTGGATTTATCATTGTGTTTTGGATGGTCGGGAAGATGATAGTGTCGCTTGCATTTGTAGTGTTTTGGGAAGTGGGGAGGATGACGCCTGGCAATCGGTTTTGTTGATCCTGGTGTCGTGCTTGTGCTTGTGGTATAGACTATAGAGTTTAGACAATTTTTCTTACAATTGAATTACCAGGTTGATTTTCTGTGTTTTTGGTAGGTAGTGAGATGGTTGCGCTGTATACTTGAAGAATTGATGCCTTCCTACTTGGTTGGAAGTTATGGTATTGATGTTCTATACAGCTGGCCGTAGCTGTTATCGAATTGTTGTGTAAATTAGTTGTTACATAATTAGAATAGGAATGTACATCCGGCCTCATTCAAGACCAAAGTTAAATTAAATCTGGGCACAGTCTGAATATCCATCTTAGAGGAGGATATAAGGCGCAACGATATGTAAGGTACATGCAAATGTTGCATAATGTAGATAATGGGTAAGTACATTTGGAATACATGCTTTTCATTAGAGCAATTGTTAAGCCTCATCAAGCTACATTATCCATCAGGAAGCTCGCTAGCATTGTTGTTGTACTTTTGCAGTTCTGCTAAATGTGGAGCATGTTAGGCTTCACTGATTACCTATTCTGTTTGACAGCTGCAAGAGCATTGGAAGTGCTGAACTTTGCTCCTCTGAACAACAAGCCCATTCGGGTAATGTACTCAAACCGTGACCCAAGCAGCCGCAGAAGTGGATCTGCAAACATTTTTATCAAGGTACTGTTTCATCTTTAAGTTTGCATTGTCACCCTAAAATAACCAGCTTCTTTCATGACTTATCTCTGATGGGAGCACTTTCAATTTTCTTTTTCCAGAACCTTGACAAGACAATAGACAACAAAACTCTTCATGATACCTTTTCTGCGTTTGGTACAATTCTTTCATGTAAGGTTGCCACAGATGAAATGGGCCAATCCAAAGGCTTTGGTTTTGTTCAGTATGAAAAAGAAGAGGCTGCACAGTCTGCAATAAAAAGTCTAAATGGGATGCTTATCAATGATAAGCCTGTTTTCGTTGGGCCTTTTCTTCGCAAGCAAGAGAGGGAGAATTCTGTTGACAAGGCAAAATTTAACAATGTCTTTGTGAAAAATTTGTCTGAGTCTACCACAAAGGAGGATCTAGTCAAAGTTTTTGGTGAATACGGGAATATTACAAGTGCTGTTGTCATGATCGGCATGGATGGTAAGTCAAGGTGCTTTGGCTTCATCAACTTTGAGAGTCCAGATGATGCTGCTCGTGCTGTTGAGGAACTTAATGGAAAGAAAATTAATGACAAAGAGTGGTATGTTGGAAGAGCTCAGAAGAAGTCAGAAAGAGAGATGGAATTGAAGAGAAGATTTGAGCAAAGCATGAAAGATGCTGCTGATAAATATCAAGGACTAAACTTATACTTGAAGAATTTGGATGATAGCATTGGAGATGATCAGCTACGTGAACTATTCTCTAACTTCGGCAAAATTACCTCATGCAAGGTGCTTTCAAGTTTTCCAATCTGTATCTTTCTCCTTCACCTTTGTTTCTTGATGATGTATGACAGTAGCTGACTGAATTTAATTAATAGGTAATGCGTGATCAAAATGGTGTTAGCAGAGGGTCTGGCTTTGTTGCATTTTCAACTCGTGAGGAAGCATCTCAGGCTGTAAGTTCACTTCCTGAATATCTGATTAACTGTTTAATGTCACGTGTGGCTAACATGTTTTCCTTGTATACAGTTAACTGAAATGAATGGCAAAATGATATCTGGGAAGCCATTGTATGTTGCATTTGCACAACGTAAAGAAGAAAGAAAGGCGATGTTGCAGGTAATTGTCCTTAAACCGAGTTCGTATTGCGCTGATGTCAAATTGTTATTACTAGTGCCCAATTATAGATTAGGCAAATAACAGCATGCTCATCTTGCACTCCACATGAAAAGAAGAGATGTCATGTGAATTACTGTTTTGTATCACTTGGATCAATGCGGATGCAACAATAGATTGCTGATTTTTAGGTAATTAGGTTTGATGAAGAACTTTTTCTTCTTTTTTAAGTATGAGAGTTCACAGTTGATGAAGAACTTGAAACTTCTTTTCTAAGTATGAGAGTTGAGTCCAACATTTTTCTTTAGGTTAAGAGGCATATGTGCATAGAGGCCACCCAAATGTGTGTTCCTTAATTTTGTAGCTGACACCTGAAAAATGCAACTTTCATAGTCTGCTCAATAAATTTATATTATACTTAAGATATTGTTAAACTTATTGATCACAACAATTCCTGCGTTTGACAAAGATTCTTGCATAAATATTTTGCAATTTCTACAAAGTTTGTTCTTTGTTCTTGTTGAGTTGTTTCTGACCATCCATCATGAAAATGCTGACGGTAGCACATTCCTTATTATTCAGGCCCAGTTTTCTCAGATGCACCCTGTACCAATGACACCTTCTATGGCTCCTCGCCTTCCCATGTACCCTCCTATGGCTCCTCTTGGGCAGCAACTCTTCTATGGGCAAGCTCCACCTGCTATGATATCCCCTCAGGTACTGTTGTAAGCTGTATTATTGCTTTCATTTTGAACTTAGCATTACCTTCAGGTCTTCCCCCTGTCCAACTTTAAAATGAGAATAATTATATTTACAACTGTATATAATATAGGCTAGCACTAGCTTGTGCAGTCTAAGTACTTGGAAATTTGCATTATATTTCATATGATTAAATGGGCATTACAAAGTGGGGGTTCAGTTGGAACTTCTAGTCCTGTCTGGTCATTATGTTCATTTTAATTTTTTTTTACCTAATGTGCTGAACTTAATGGAAAATGTAATAACTGGGTATTGATCGCATGTGCACTTCTTCCATGTAGCCAGGATTTGGTTTCCAGCAGCAGCTTGTTCCAGGCATGAGGCCTGGTGGTGCCCATATGGCAAATTACTTTGTTCCAGTTGTCCAACAAGGTCAACAGGGTCCGCGCCCAGGTATTAGGCGCTCTGGTGCTGGGTCTGCCCAGGGACAGCAACCTCCTCAGTCATTTCAACAACAGGTTTGCAACAATACATCCTTATGCCCATTGTATTTTCTATTATCATGCCAATTTTTGGGTGCTATTAGGGTGATATTTTGCCAATGGAAAAGGTTAATCAGGTAGCAAACTTGATTTCACATAGATTGTACAGTCTCAAAACTCACTTTCCCCTTAGCCAAGAAGTATGTCGTGCTACTTCTGAATGTGCTGGAAGCCTGGATTGGTGGGTGGGTTTTGTCCTGTGGACTACTGAATGTGCAGTGACATATCACATATTTTCTCATGGTTCTGACAGATGCTTCCAAGAGGACGTGTCTACCGATACCCACCTGGACGGAACATGCCTGATGTTCCACCGATGGCCGGAGTTGCTGCTGGGGGTATGATGCAGCCATACGATATGGGAGGCTTCCCAGTACGAGATGCTGGCTTGTCGCCTGCTGCTCCGATTGGAACTCTGACTTCTGCCCTTGCAAATGCTACTCCAGACCAGCAAAGAATGGTATGTCTTGATTAATAATCCTTTAAAAGTCTGTTGTATTCGATGTTCAATTCATTATACATTTCCATCCTAGGCAATTTATGTCACATGGTTACAGTGATCTACACAGTGAGACTAGATGTCATGCTGCTATGTTGTAATTGTTTGGAGACTTGCACAATATGCATGGAGATGCCCCCATTGTTCACAGAAATTGCATTTCAAATTCTCTTTGCTGTATTTTGCCCTCCTGCACTGTCAGTTTTCTGACGTTTTCATTTTTTTTACATCTAGATCCTTGGTGAAAGCCTATATCCACTGGTTGAGCAACTGGAGCGCAACCAAGCGGCCAAGGTCACTGGAATGCTCCTGGAGATGGACCAGACGGAGGTTCTGCATCTGCTCGAGTCACCAGAGGCTCTGAAGTCGAAGGTAGCTGAGGCAATGGACGTTCTCCGCAACGTGGCCCAGCCGCAGAATCCGAACACCCCGACTAGTCAACTTGCTGGGCTATCTTTGGCCGACGCCATTATCTCCTAATCTAGAGTCGTAGCAATCTTTAGCTTGCAGTCGCGTGTGGTCTTGCCTGAGGTTTATCCGGCACATGACGGTTTCTTTTTCCCTATATGGTTGAACTTGAGTGAGTCGAGTTCTCGTATTGGATGTTAGGTGCTATTCTTCTCTGTTTGCCTGGTGTCCTTGCCATTGTGGCCAGGTACTTATTTCCAAGTTTGAGTACTATGAGGGCCTCGGTTATATACCTCGTATGCCTTATCGAAAGTTTTGCTGTTAATGGTTGATTTAAGTAACAATGCACGTCTCGTACTTTACAGCGTTCCCCTAGACGGGCGCTGAGCCACGACCGCTATCTCTTCCTCATCCTCTTCGTCACCATCGGCGGTGCCTCCGCCTGCCCACGTCCCTTCGTCGACCCGCCGCCTCTCGCACGAGGCCGAGCTCCATGGCCACTACCTACTCCGGTCCCAGCGCGAGGCCGAGCTCGACCTCCTCTTCTGTTCGGCCGCCTAGGCGGTACTTAATGAGATCTTCAAAAATTTTATATGGAATATCTTGCGTAATGATGAGAGCCTAAGTAATTTCACCACACTTTAGGTTCTCGACTGGTTGTCCTTTTGTCAAGTAAGGAGAGCACAAGCAAGCTGGTGTTGCATTCGGCTGGTTGCATGGCATAGCATGAAACCATTCGTCATGTTGGCATCTTGGGAAAATACTGTATTCTGCAAAATACGTTGTATAATTCCTTTCTGACCTCCAATCATTAGCATCTAAACACTGAGGCCGCAATATCCACAATTAGGAGAGATATGGAACAAATCCTACTCAGAAACCTCAAGGAGACATCAACCAAGCATAAGCTAATTGTGATTTATGGTGTTTAGGAATACCGATAAACGCTTCAAAAGTTATTTTAATAAACCGTTTTAAAACGACGATAGAAAAATTATCCTATTTATTTATTTAAAAAAATATAAACTATAAACCAAAATGAAATATACGTAAAGCATCCTATTTAGGCTCATCAACCAAGCAAGCACCAACCTATTCGGGCCCAACAGCCAAGCTTTCTCGTCGTGTGCATGAAACTTGCTCGCAGTGTGCATGGTAACAGTGTAATCCATAAGCTGGGAGTATCAGTGTGAGCACATACAATGATATGACATTAGTTAGCTGTAAGTCCTATATAAGATATATGATGATATAGAGGAGAGAGAGTATAAAAAATTGGACCGTCTCATATAGTAATCGACTATAAAAAAAACAAGATATACGCATGCGCCCCGCCTGCATGCGTGCGTGCGGAGCCTGGCCGCCTGCCACATGGCGCGGCCCTCCTCACAGCCTCAGTGCTGCAGCGCGGCCTTCCGGGTATAGCCAATCCACCCGCGCCGCTCCCCCATAAATGAAGGCCCCGTTCTTTCTGATTTTTATTGACGGTTTTGATTTTGTTTTTCTATAGTATATAATTTTTAAATATAGTTTTTTAAGATGAAATTTACAAATTATAGTATACGTAAAAGCTCATCTATCGATCAAAATCATATGTGAGTATTTCTCTTTTATTATTCTTTGTCACAAATAGCTAAAATTTAAAATTTCAACAAAAAATCACGGCCAGAAAAAACAGTACCGAAGTCTTCGTCTCCGCGACTCCCTTCCTGCTTAATTAGTACCATCTCCTCGCCACGCGCTGAATGGATCACGCCCAAGTCCAATCCTGCAGTTCCTTTGTAAGTACCTCATAATTGACTAGCTGACTGCGTGCTAGCTTCATGTGATTGCTGCTAATTCCCAGTCTGCTAAGGAAAATCAGGTCGTATCGCCTGCGTTGGAGCTACGTATCGCCATGGTAAACAAGCGTGCTGTTAATTTGTGTTAATTTGCCATACCTAGATTCTTAGTGCCGGTTTGAGTTTTCACATGAATAAGGTGCTGCTGTGTCAATTTGCAGGATCTGGAAGGTGCAACTAAGATACCACCGATGCAAACACCGCGGTCACACCTACTCAGCTGCGGGAAATCCATCCTGGCCGTGGCGCAGGCGGCGTACCAACGAGTCGAGACGATGCGCTTCCCAGTGGGCTGCTTGGCCAGGGGGCGTCTCCCACATGGCGGCTCCAATCCTGAGCCCCCTGCAGCTGAGATGCCTCTCGGTCCTCTCCTCCGTCGACCGGCAGTTCATCGTCGTCCAGGACGTCACCGCGGTGCTCTTCCCTCGCTCTGAGCCCGTCTTCAGGAAGGTCGGCGAGCTCGTCCTCCTCATGGAGTCCCTGTCGGTGAGGTTCGACGGCGCAATCGACGGTCTCGAGGTTTTCGTGGCCGTCGTGAAGAGCGGCGTCATGGGGCTCGTCCCGAAACGGTGCTGCCGAGCTGACGTCTTCAGGGACATCCGGTGCGATGAGTAGGAAGGCGCGTTGCACCGTGCCATGGTGGACTAGGGGAGGGCAATGGAGAAGGGATGCGATGATGTGACTCGGAGAGTTGAGAGCGTGGAGGTCGTTACGGTGGACGGCGGCGACGACGACGGTGGGACTATTTGATGAAGCATGGCAACAGAAGCTAGCCTAGTGTGTGTGAGGGTCAGCGGGTTAAAATAGGTAAATATGACATGCTTTGTCTAGCGTATAATTGGTATATTGGGTTAACAACGTAAGATAAAGAAGCATACCGAACAATGGGATCCCAAGATTCAGGTGCCGCTCGGTTAAAATAAACTGATTTATAGATAAAATTACATTCTACCTGATAATAGCTTATTTAGTGTAACTAAATTTAAAAAAATTAAAAATAAAAAACAAATTAGCCCATCACAAATAATACAAACGAATATGGAAACAAGAACCGAAAAAAACTTTTAAAAAACAAAATACTAAAAAAAGACGAAATTTATAAATAGTAAAAAATAAGTCAGAAACTCAAACTAAAATAAGCTGGGTCCATGAGTCCACTGCTTGAGGTACATGAGAAGTAAAGCAGATATAATCTCAGAGACCGTTTACTAACTCCCTAAGAGTTGTTTTATTTGAAATTAACTTCAGGATTTTTGAGACAGCAGCAAGGTTACAAGAAGACTAATCCCGGATGCATCCTCTGCAAGGCAATGCAGCGACGTTTACATCTTGCTTGACTAACTGGATGTAGGCAGGAGGGGCCTAGGAAACCATCTGCTTCTAGTTCTCAATGGGATTTTACTAGCTCACCGGCTGGCGTAACGGGCAAGACGCCTGATGCTGCCTGAAACGCCCCATGCATTTGGAGTTTGCAGTGTGCCGGGGAACCAAAAATAGACGCTCACTCAATGAACACCTGGATCCTATCTCCCATAGCGTCCTCAAAATCAAGCAGTATCTGGCCGTCCTGGGGGTTGTCTGCATCTATGGGTGCGTTCCGAAGCCTTTCCATGATATTAGCTCCAGCCAAGCCTGCAAAGGGCCAAAGGGAGATGATCATATGAAACTTAGACAAGTGCATTTACATATTCTTCTTCTTCTTCTTTGAAAATACAAGTACATTTACAGATTCATGTTCCGCTTAAGAATAGAAGTACAAACCTGGAATAACTTTTATCATCCCTTCCAAAAATCCAGCCTGTTCCAGGGGGGGGGGGGGGGGGGGGGGCAATCTTTTAATCAGTATGGGATTCACTCGATTATAGTAAATATGCAGAAATATTAAAAGTAAGAAACTATTCTAATAACAGAGCATGTATATACCCAGCATCAAGATGTTGATTTAAGTGAGTTTGATGTTTATTTCAGAACTTCAAAACTACTACCAAAAATTGAAATTGGACTTGAACAATGGGTTCTTACAGGTATTCTGGCATCAATTTTCTGGACTCCATCTCTTCCTGTAATCTTTAATCGCAGTGTGCGAGACCACATCCCAGTTGAAGGGCCTCTGCCTCCAGTGGAACCAAGATCATATAGCTGAGGCAATATGTCAATAACAGGTTCTTGTGACTTCTCAGTCCTGGACTCGTTGTCTCCTGGACTGCTTGCTTCACTTGTATAATCATAATAACCTATTATTGAAGAGATGCAGGTTAAGCAAAAGCATTCATATTCAACATAGAATAAGAGTGAAGATCCTCACCACTCCTGTAGGATGATTGGGCTGGTGTCACAACATATCGCTTTTCTTCTTCATAATAGTGGTTAAACCCTAGGGTATCCTTGATCTCCTCAAATGATGGCAAACTGCCTGGAGGAGGTATGCGACCACTTTTTATAGCAACAAGAGCATCCTGCAGATCAGGGTTTCTTGTACAGTTTATAATTGATAGCAAAAATTATATGTGGCACCAAATTGAACAGTTACATGATGACTAACAGTTCACATGCACACAAGATCACATGACTATCTACACACATGTCGGCACATAATTTTTTTTCTTTTGCCCAAAACTTCTATTGGAAATCTATGTGCAGCATCCTTAGAACACAACTAATCCAGTTAGTGATGAAGTAATAACACACATGAATCGGTTTTCAGAAGCCCTACATTTCATCTCCCTGCAACTTTGCAAGGAAAACCTTCTCCATGAGAAATGACTAGATTACTGAATGGAACTGAACTGAATCAAACGGCGTCATAAAATCCAAGTAGCTGAAAAGAACACTATGCCAGCCCAATTCTCACAGGGAATCGTGCAAGGTACATGATACCGTATAGGCCTGTGGGTAGACAAAAGGCAAACGAGACTAAAGCAAGACCTTTACATGAACATGGTACATAGAATTGAGGTTGCAATGATGTTGGTGACAGCACCAGTATTAAACATGTGCTTACCAAGTCCGCTGTGATGTGCAAGGTCATGTCATGTCAGAGATAGAAGAACTTCAAGTGGCAATAAAAAAACTCAACATAATGGATTGGGGATCAAGACTTCAGAAGAGAGCAACATGGTAACAATGACCACTGGGCTTTGCCATACTGATTTTTGGGGTGTCAGGCATGTCATGTTACACTAGGATTTAAGAATCCTTATTAGGACTATTACTCACGGGGCAAATGGTTACCATTCTGAGCCAGTATCAGGTTGTAGCCAGATTGTAATTGGCCAACTCAGTAACAAATCAGAACCAGCTTCCAGTACTAACCAGGCCACAGCTGGCCAACTCGAAAGTACTATATTAGATTAAGAAACTTTTCTTGCCAATATGACAAAGAACCTGCTGGTTTCAGCCGAAAGCAGGGCAGATATCATATCACCCTTATCTGTGTCTTTTGCAAATGAAAAGAGTAGTTGTTGCCTTATTGTACTCTCAGTACCGACTCAATACAATATCGGTGACAAGAAATAATGCATGCATTTAGCATGTATAAAGTATAAGCAACAAACCTCCATTGCACGCATTGATACCCCAATTAGAGATAGTGGGTAGGCTATGAGTTTGTAACCAATTTCTTCAAGTTCAACAGGGCTCAATATAGGAGTTTTACCACCACCTTCTAACATGTTGGCCTGCAGAAGGAAGCAGAGTACGATGAGGACATTTCATGGCCATTACAAATAATTTGGAAAATCACTACTGCATGGAGTAGATCTAACCATTTTTGGAACTCCAGGTGAAACCGCACAAAACGCCTTCATCTCTTCTCTTGAAGCAAGGGCATCAATAAATAGAACATCTGCTCCAGCATCAGCAAAAGCACGTACTCTCCATAATGCTTCATCAAGAGACAAAGCTTGACGAGAATCTGTCCTTGCCACAATAACAATGTCAGAGCCACTCTCCTTTCTGGCATCCACAGCGGCTTTTATGTGCATAATTGCTTCCTCCCTTGAGACAACTTTCCTTCCTTGTGTATGTCCACATGCTTTTGGTGACACCTTCAGAATACTATACATCATATCGCTAATTCACTATTAAGAGGAACTAAACAGAAGAAAAGATAAGAACTTATCACGAAAAATCCACTAGTCATTTTTATATAAAACAAAATCAAATCTGCAAGGCAAATGGGAAGGTTACATAGTTTAAATTTACAATTCAATACCAGGATAAATGAACATTGATTGCTTGATTATGAAATTCTACAAAACTAAGGATATGAGATGTCCACCAGGCTCCGGAGCCGAGACTTATTTAGGGTGGTGGCAGGGGTTCTTACACAAAACTATCGCAATAGTTTATACCAATTATTACAATTAATGAAATATTGAAGTTTACATGCAGCATATTTCCATCTCTAATATTAAGTTAGTTAACAGGTATCTGAATGAACAACTCAGATGTTACAAAATATATACAAATGTAAGATTTATAGAAGTTAAATTTTTGGTGCAGAAGGTTCAGCATTCTAATCCAGTAATGTGGTACTTGCGCACAACAGATAGCTTATGGAAGCAAAACAACTGCTAAAATTCGGTAAAACAAAAAGACGACATTTAGGCAGAGTAAATGTGTACCCTAGAGTTTCCCTGCAAATACCATGTTGAAAAGAATATAGCAGAATTCCCTTATTGCTAAAATTTCAAGACAGGCAGAACAAATACAATCTATGGGAGGACATTCGCAGTCAGCATTCCTTGAAAAGCATACCTGATCTTCAAGAATAATTCCAGCAAAACCAGCATTAATAAATCCTTTCACTGTTCTCTTGACATTCATACAGTTTCCATAACCATTATCAGCATCACCAATCACAGGAAGTGATACTGCTTCAGTGACTAGACGCCCTTGATCTATCATTTCCCCATAGGAAATGAGACCAACATCTGGCAATCCAAGTCGTGCAGCAGATATTGAGAAACCTAAAAAGACAAAATATTGTTCAAGTTTGAATACTCCAAAAACCCTCCTTTTACATAGACCTAGGCAAGCGCAGTAAGCAAATTTTCGTCTGGTTCCATTTTTTTCAGGTTCTGACTACAAAAGTGAAGTGCAGACTTTCGGTGATTTGGTAAGAACAATGCCACTTGATCAAAGTGCTCACAACAGAAGCACAACCAATACAGATCAGCACAAGAGTAGTTTCCCACGCCAATCCCTCAAATATTTCATCTCTACGACATCTTAAGCATATCTAGCACAATCAAATGTTCTATCAGGGAACTAGGGTAGGATCACAAGCTACACAAACAAGGTTACACAACAAGCACCCTTTGCTATGCTGACGGATTGGAAGGACGGTGAGAGCGAGAGGGAGCCCGCCAGACGCAAAAGAGCGAACACGTACCGCTCGTGAAGCAGACCCTGAACCCGGCGCGCTCGACGAGGCGGGCGCTGAGCGCGTCGTAGCAGGCGGGCGCCTGGTGGGCTCCCGGCGTCTCCAGGACCCGCCGGAGCGCCGCCGCGGGCTGCGTCTCCCCCAGGCCAGCGGCAGAGTAGGAGCAGCGCGGGGAGATCCTGGCGCGGGCGGAGGCGGACGAGGGAGGAAGGGTTAGGCGCAGGAGGAGAGGAGCCCGCGAGGCGCGGGGAGAGCTGGTGCGCCGGCGCCGTGAGGAGCACGGGGAGAGCGACGCGAGCGGGTGGTGCAGAAGAGCGGCGTAGCGCGCCATTTCCGTTGCCCTCTCCGCTTGGTCTGTGAACTGTAACACACCGCCGTTTGGCTTGTGTTCCCTTGTGTTTTTGGTGTGGCTCGCTTCGTTCGCACCGTGGCGTCAGTGAGGGGGCGGCGAGAGTGACTGGTGTCTGACTCTTATGAGAGCAGACAAGGCTACTGAGCACAAACTGGGCCGCCAGTTGCAGCCCGGTCCACCTGCTGCCTACAGCCGATTAGCCCGTCTGAGCCCGGCTGGGCCTAGCCTTATGGCTAATAGCTTCTCTCAAACAAATAAATTGAACAACTTACAGTTTATCAGAATAATTTTTTTAAAGTGGCCTATCAACATTTGATTCGTTTTCACAAACGCTAAAGCAAAAAACTTTTTTTTGTTTCAACAGAGTGGCTGGATCTAGCCTTTTTTTCTTTCCTACAGAGTGGTTGGGTCTACCCAGGTTACACAATTTTTGGCCTAGCCTTGTTTGGTTGGGGTCAAGGCAGATGATACCGTGACATGTATCGTAGTATCGTACGATCCTACCATCCTATCAGAGGTAGATGACACAGATCGCAATATAAATCAGAATCAGGTAGTATCGCAGTGAGATCGCGATTCAACTCGTAAAAACATTAGGATCGCAGTGGGATTATAATCTTGACAACAAACTATACTAACATATAAAATTGATATTATATATTGATAGTTTAAGTTGTACTAGTGTAATTTGCTTTGTTTTTGTTGTTTACGTGTTGTTCTAAAGTAAAAGAATATTATCTTTGACATATTGAACTTTTAGATTATTAGTTTATTAAAATGTAATTAAATATGTTTCAAAAATCAACCTTAATTCAATATAACCTAATAAGTGTACTCAAATTATAAAATTAAATTCAAAAATCTACTATAGACTTGTATATTTAGAGACATAATTCAATTTTTATATAAATACGTTTTTAAAAATCTGATAGAATCGTGATTGTACGATTCAATCCCGTCAAACAAAAAATGATCTTACTTGAGATCACGCTATTGTCAACCTTGGCTAGGTACCTATTCTTTTATAAGAAAAAATCAATTTGAGTCGGACTACGTCATGCAAATAGACTAGTGAAACGAAACTGAAATTTCAAAAGAAATTTGAATTCTCATTTGGATTTGATTTCCTTTTAACCTTGGCCTAATCTAGCTCAAATCCCAGTAAATTGCACCCTAAATCCCCTGCCAAATCACCTTGCTAACTCAAATTCGCGCCAGCACTGTTCACGGTCTGATATTTTCGCTGCCGCCCCTGTTTTTCCGTCGCCTAAGCTCTCCCGCGCCCTTCCGCGCTTTCCAGCCTCTGCCACGTCGCTGCCACCCGGTCAGACTTCGTACTACCTCGCCCTCCCTGCCCTGACAACCTCTTAATTGCCTTGAACGTGTGTCAGCGCCGTCGGCCACGCTCCACCACCGCCTCTGCTCTCTTACGACCGCCCCCTCTCACAGCCGACCTGACTCGCTCTGACACCTTTTGACCGCCGCATTTCCACCCAAAATAATTGGTGCATCCCCTCTGCCAGCAGCCTTGAGCCTTCCTGACCCCTGCAGGGTGACTGTCGCCGCCATTGTCCCCTCCCTGGTGCCAAACCGCCTCTCGAATCTATTTAATGCCCGGACCCCTTCAGAGCACCACATTGGAGTCCAGTGAGCCCCTTCACACCCCAATTATACCATCGACCGGGCAATCGCCGATAAACCTCAAAGTAAGCTTGAACTCAATTCCGTTGATTTAGTCAATTGCTTTTCAATTGCTTTTGTCCGTAGCCTCCTCAACCCCCAAAAACACCCCCTAAACCATTACCTTAGCCTCCTCTTCTCTGCCACCGTGGTCCACCGCACAACCGAGAAGCTCCGCCATGGACAGCCCAACCCCGATCATCTCCGCCTAGGCCATTGCCTCCCCTAGCTTTCCCTAACCCCAGGATACTTAAATGCAAGTGCTAATGTCCTGAGAATCCCCCACTCGATTTGGTGCCATTCAAACACACCACGGGAAGAAGGCCTCACCACCAGTGAATATCGCCCCCTAGCCACGCCGATCCCAAAAACGGAACCCAGATGCCTCTAGGAACCCAGTCATGGTCTCCTTTTCCATTGCAAACCACCCTAGCCTCGCCGATAGCCGTTACTTTCCTCCTCTGTTTCGCTGTCACGCATCCGCTCAGTCGGGGAAGAAGAACAATGATGGGTAGTGACTGTTCACTCAACCTGATAGCACCAGAACCCGAACCCACGATGAATAGTAAAAAACCGGTTTGAATAGTGAACCTGACCCGTTATTGTTCACCAAACATTAAAAAGCATAAATATACCCATTTCAATTGTTTCGAGTCCGCCAATCCATTTCTCAATTCTGTTCTACCACATTAGACCCCTATAAATCCAAAACCCTTTTTATTCAGATTTCTTGGATCCCTTTTCTTTATTTAATTTCTTTATTTCTAGCTCGACCCTTCGAGCATAGAATTGAATTATTTTTCTTTGCTTTATGCTAGCACACGACGTCGAAGGTCAGCCAGTTCGAGAAGGAGAAGCTCAAGATCAAGCACAATAATCAGAAATATACAAAAATGTAAAATACATTAATCCGCAAGGCAAGTCACATATCATTGATCATATTGAAGCTACATTCTTTTAATTATTTATTTAATAGTATTTTTATTATGTTATTTACACATTGTTATTTTTTGTACAATAAATGTTTAGAATGACATGATATTAGTTAATGTCCTACCACCTGAAAAAGTCATATTTAATTTGATGGCCATATTCACCTTGAAAAGACTTGGTAATATTAAATGTATTATTAATGTAATCATGGTAGTTAGGAACTCAACAAATTTTTCACTACTAAGAGACTTGGTATTTCGTTGATAGAATTTTAAAAGTGGTTCTAGGATAAGAAGGTATCACGGGAAGCCATGAGTTGGCCGAGTCCCATGACCTTATCCTAGGGTGGAGACTTGGACCGAAAAGATGGCAATGTAGTGGGCACTGAAATATGGGTGTGTGGATGGAAGTTGCCTCAGAGAAAATTAAGGACTAGACCTTTATACTAAGTAAAGAACATAGTAATCGCTCAACCACAAGCGTTGACTTGTCAACTCTGGTTTAGTAGCTCCTCAAATCGATTGAATATCTACTATAAGGATATGATATACAATTCCAGAGAACGGAACAGCCGGCGTAAGAATGTGGTATAGAAACGGTAAAACCATACTTTCACAACGGGTATAGACTATACAAAAAGATGAGCAGTAAAAAGCCTTGTTTTTTTGAACCTAAGGCGATTGGCACTGGCATGCCGCCATCGCGGCTTGCGCCTCGCGGTGTTCCTGCCCCGGCTCAGCTAAGCTCCACTCGCCACCCCTGTGCCCCGGTCCAGTTCCCCCTCCCCAAGATATGCCTCCCCTCAGGCGCGGGCCCGCGGCCCTACCCTTATCGAGTTGTCATTAGATCTGACTCCACCAGCGGCCCGACCCTCACCGCCCTGGCTTCGGTGGCTCGGTTCCCCCTCGGCTGCCTCGACTTGGCTGAGCTCCCCTCGTCACCCTCATGCCCCGGTTCGGCTCGCCCGCCCCGGATCTGCCCCTCCCTCGGCCACGACCCAACCCTCGCTGTCAAATCTGGCTCCCCCGGCGCGGCAGCGGCCCAGCTCCGATCCCCCCTTCTGCTCACTCGGTCGCCCCTACGTCGTCAGCCCTCTCTCTGTAGGTCAGTGGCTTCTAAAATTCTAAGTTCCAAACTTCCAATTGCTAATTTGGTACTTGTTGGTAGGGTTTGCGAATTGGAGTTGATGTCTTAGTGGGCCGATAAGATGGATTTGTTGGGTCTGTTAAGTACAGTGGACTAACGACTCTTCACTAGGCGTTTTTCATTTTTTTTGTTTTTCTTTGCAACTTGCCACGGGTCTCCCTGCCCTGCTGTGCTCGTCGACTGGCCGCCAGTGGGGTGTGCCGTGTGCGGGGGTTCCTTTCCACAGGGAAGACTAGGCTTGAGCCTTACCAAGTCTACCCCTTGGCTCCACCCCTGGAGATAGCCGAACTTATCTTCGTCATCACACCGGATGATACCTCATCATGGGTGACAACTTCTTAGAGAACACAACATAATCTTAGGCATGGATCAAGAATTTAGGCTTCTTCTCTGTCACGGACCGAATGACGGAACCTTATCTTTGGTTTTGGAATAGCCAATTGCTGAGCATTGAGCTTTACTTTTCCGCTTGAACTGAGGAACTAAAGCAAAACACTATTTTTTGGTATCATCCGTTAGACGGCGTAAAAGTAGACGTGTTCTTCCTGTAAAAACATGATAAAATCATAAGAAGAACAGCGATAATATTTTGATTGAAACTCTTGTTCTATTAAGATATTGTAGCAAAGTTATATAATCAAAAGCGAAAATTTTAATCTGAATAATATGATCTCAGAATAAAAACCTCACGTACAAAATATTTAAAGGTCAAGTGGCCAGCAGAAACTTTTGATTCGGTTCTGAGAAAGCCGAACGTAACCCCTAATCGGCCTCCAGAGTCAGATTGGAAAATTACAACTGACTGAATAAAATATCCTAATTTAACTCGTCACGTTTCCGTGCTCGGCTTGAACCGCCTTCGCTGGGTGGAAACTGAAAAGAAATCAGGCATAAGAGCAACTCCAGCAGGGCCTCTACTTGAGCCCTCAACCCTCATATTTGAGGGCTTGAGGCAAAAATGCAACTCCAGCAGGGCCCCTACTAGAGCCCTCAAATTTGAGGAGCCCATCAAATCCCCCTCCCACCCCTCATTCCTGGGGGCTCTAGGCCAAGCCCTCAAAATTCTGTTGAGTCAGTTTTCCCCTCCCGCCTCTTTCCCTTCCCGAGCGAGCTCCCGACGTCCTCCCCGCGCGCCCCTTTCTCCGCCCGCCTCCCTCCCGAGCGCGTCGCCCGCCTCCCTCCCCGCGCGCCTCCATCCCCGCCCGCCTCCCTCCCGAGCGCGCCGCCCACCTCCCGCCGGAGTGCGCCGCCCGCCTCCCTCCCGAGCGCGCCGCCCGCCTCTGGCCTCGCCCCGCCTGGATCCGGTCGTCTCCGCCCCGGGACGCCACCTCCCCCGCCTGGATCCGGTCGTCTCCGCCCCGGGACGCCGCCTCCCCCGCCTGGATCCGGTCGTCTCCGCCCCAGGACTCCGCCTCCCCGCCTAGATCCGGTCGTCTCCGCCCCGGGACGCCTCCTCCCCCGCCTGGATCCGGTCGTCTCCGCCCCGGGACGCCGCCTCCCCGCAGATCTGGCCATCTCCGCCCCGGGACGCCGCCTCCCCCGCCTGGATCCGTGCCGGCCTCGCCTCGCCCGGATCTGGCCGCGCCGTCGCCCGAGCGCCTCCCGGCCGCCCGCCTCCCTCCCGAGCGCGCCGCCCGCCTCTTTCCTCCCGCGCCGCCACCGCGCCCCGCGCCGCCACCGTCCTCCTCGGCCTCGCCGTCGTCGGAGGAAGCGAGGAGGCGGACGAGGAGGGAGAGAATGAGGAGTGGGTCCCATGTGTCAGTTGTAGTGGAATGGATTTGAGGGCTGAAATTTGAGGGGTGCTGTTGGAGTAGATACAAAAAAACAGGGCCCTCAAAAGTAGAGGGAACCCTCAAATGAAAAGTAGGGGACCTGTTTTGAGTAGTACTGCTGGAGTTGCTCTAAGCCACTCAAAAAAAACCCAAATGAGCATCACCTTAGTCGATGTGACAGTGTCCAGACGATGTGACAGTGTCCATCGGATGGAGGAAACTTCACGCGGGGCCCACAAGTCTGAGATATGCTGGCCTCCGTGTCCTCGACGCATGCATGAATCCTTCCTCTATCTCATTCCCTTCTTTCCTCCTGGCGTACGCACAACATGCATGCATAAACAGTTTTTTCCATGTAACAATCTGATTCAGCTCGTTGTTGGCTTGATGTTCGGATTTTAGAGCTAAGTTATTTGAATACGTCGATATCACAGCGTACCATCTCCCTCCCCCATAAAACACCGATACAACGATACGTGTATATAGATATAATAAAAATACATAAATTACATAAATTAATAATTTCTTATGAGGAAATAGGCGACATAAGGCGAGCATAATTATATGAATAAAACAACAAATCATAGAGATAAATAAGAATTGTATATCTTGTTGATCTTACCTCTTTTTTTCTATTTCCCTATCAGCAAGAACTATCCATCTAAGAGGAATATATGTTCCTTCTATAGAACAAAATAGACCAAGAAAGAAAATAAGTGGAGTGGGGTGGAGCACACATAGATATAAAGAGATGACAATGACAATAAGTTGGAGGTGCTACTCACATCCCAATGCCACGCTCCCTCCCGGCTATCGCGCTGCTTCCTTCCTGTCGCCCGCTCCCTACCTCTATGTTCGTTGTGCCATTATCTGCTTGCCCGTGACACCTCTCTGCTCGCCCGTGCTGCCACACGCTCACCTTGCACCACACGCCGTCTCACGCATGATTGTTGTCACATCATGGCACCATGTTCGCGTCCGCTGGTCGTCACTTGCCTCTAGCCTGCACCTCCGCCCGCTCGCCACTCGAAGGCCGAAGCCGCTTCCTACATAGACAGCCACAAGATGAGAAATAGAACAAATGTTATGATTTTGTTTATATCTTTACCTCTTCGGGCGTGAGGAAGGATGATGTGGAAAGAAAAATGGGTCTAATGTATTATATGGGCTGCGCGCGAGATACGGGAGTGTGGCTGAATTTATTTGCAGGTATGAAATATAATTTTAACGTAACTAATAGTATATACATCTAATATACATATTATATATCTGGTATTTTATAAAAAAAATTTAGGTGTTCATCTGAACACCCTTGAACAATAGCAGATCTGCCCATGACCTTAATGTTTATGGGCTAATGAAAGCCGCTGGTGCAGCAGATCGTACCGGCTGTGGAGTGGCGTACTGGAAAATATTTGGCATTTGGTGCTCAGTTCGGTTTTTTTATTTGTTGCTTTTGATTTTTTTTAATTTTTGGGTGGCTTTTGACTTTTTTTATTATAATTGATTTATTTTGTACTATAACAGTTATTAGTTTTCTAGCTTAATTAAAATTTAGAAAATTTAAAAACAAAAAACAGATTATTTCATCACAAATAATATAAAGGAACACGAAAAAGTCTAAAAAAGCAAAAAAGACATAAAAAACAAAATTAAGAATAGTAGACTAGAAACGAGAAATCAGAAGTGGAAACCAAAACAAAAGGGGCTAGTCTACTGTGGGCCGGCAGCGCAAAAGGTATATATGGAATTTTTTCAGTATTCGGTGGATATCATATGGAGGTGCAAAGCTATGTGACAGTGACAATTTGATGGCACGAAACGTTTGCGGAACTAGTGCGAGACTCAGATGGGAAAGATGAGAAAAGGATGCGGATGGATAGTTTGTGCGTAGCAGTGGAAACATGCATATTGGTCGCGATGGGAAAGGCCATGACTCAGCGACACGGTAACAGATGCAATTTCTGTTCTTTTCGGTTGAGTAGATGCAATACGACAGCAACTAAGAATAATCTAACATATGAATAAAAATGTAATTAAGAAAAACTAAAAATAAATCTAAACACAATAATCTAGATATATAATAATATTTTTGTAGGCAATTATCTGGATTATAAGATTGAAAATAAATATGATACCAACTAAGGTTAAATAATTTTATCATGTTAACCTAGTGCTTTAATATCAAAATGATACAGAAGTCTGATCTTCGTAACATTGAATCAATCATAACTCGTAGGATCCAAGATATTCGATGGTAACACAATGAAAACAGAAAAAAGGAGGAAGCCACGTTCACCTCTAATCGGACTCCAGAGCTACTGAAAAGACTAAATAAAATATCCTATTTTAACTCGTCTTGTTTTCCGTGCTCGGCTTCACCGCGCTGTGATCGTTTTGACTTCAGCTTTTAGCTTCCGGCTTATTTTTTACTATTCGTAAATTTCATTTTTTTTCTGAGCTTTTGGCTTTTTGTTGAACTTTTTTGCCGGTTCTTTTTTCCCCGTATTTGTTTGTATTATACGTAATGGGCTAACATATTTTTTAATTTTTTTAAATTTAATTATGCTAAATAAGTCTCTGTCAGCTACAGTGTTTTTTCAGCCAGCTACAGTGTTTTTCAGCCATAAGCCACCAAAAAAAAGTCCAAATGATCACCACCGCTGAGTGGAAAGTAGGGGTGGACAATTGGCTTGAGGCTCGCGAGCCGGCTCGGCTCGGGCTCGAGAAGTTTCAAGCCGAGCCGAGCCCGGTCTGTAGCTCGGGGAAAAAACGAGCCGAGCTCGAGCCGCTCGCGAGCTGCTCGTTGGCTCGTGCGAGCTGGCCCACGAGCAGCCCAGTCCCCAGTCGCCCAGTCGGCCCGGTCGGCCCAGTCGCCTAGTCTCCGATCGATCTCGAAAGCGAGTACGGTGCGATTGATCGATCTCGACTTGAAAGTGAGTGCGGTCACTCGATCGGGCCAACCCTAACCCTAACACTCCCCAGTCGCTCGCGCGGCCGCAGTGGCGATCGCCGTCCTTCCCCTACGCGCGGCCGCCGACGCCGTCTTTCCCCGCGTGCGCCCGCCGTCCCTCCCCCACGTGCGGCCACCGTCCTTCCACCCGCGTGCGGCCGCCATCCGTCCCCCCGCGCCCGATCTCCGTCCTTCCCCACGCGCTCAGCTGGTGGCTGCCGTCCTTCCCCAAGCTCCATCGTCCCCGACGTAGATCCTCCCTCATCCGGTCATCCCCTTCGTTCCCCACGCGCGAGGGCGGCGTCCTTCCATCCGCCGTGGCCTCCTCCAACCGACGCGCATGGGTCGCGAACGGAGCTTGGAGTCTCGTGCTCGAGGGAAGAAGCCGAAGGCGGCCGACGTCGGGGCCTCCCCCTCGGCAGTAGCGGGCAAGCGTGCAACGGCAAGCGGTGGACACCACAGCTCCGAGCCGCCTCCTGACCTCGCCGAACCAGCAGCCTCGGTGAGTTTGCTTAAGTATCTAAAAGTTTGCTCCTATTTTGCTCCTATTTTGTTGAGTTGTGCAATGGTTGTAGTCTCTATTTAGTGCATAGAAGTGTTGATCTAGCGGCACACTTATTTGCGAAATATGTTTCAACTGCTAGAGAATTAGAGATACATGTATATGCGCATGCTTCCATTGTAATCCTGCTGTTTATTAAAGACCCTGTGGATCTGGCTGTATATTGTTGTATACATCCAATTTTGTTGTATATTGTTGGATCTGGCTGTATAGAAAGTGTTTATCTGGCTGTATATTGTTGTATACATCCAATTTTACAATGTGATAAACAGCCGCTGTGGATGGTAAAGAATGTGTTTCAGTTTAAACGATATGATCATTTCTTAAATTTTAGAGAGGAACATGTCAAGGATGGTAAATAACATGTGTTTCAGAATGACCCTTTGCCATAAATACATATATGATATATGGCCACATAACTTGTGTAGAATTATCCATAGCAAATAGAAGCTAGTGTAGAATTGTGTTTTTCAATTGTACAATGTTTTATTGCAGTCATCGAGCGAGGATGTGGATTGGGAGGCTTTGGGTGGTGATGTTCATGGTGGTGATGAGGACATGGATGATGTGGATGTGGACTCTTCAAGTTCAAATGGTGCTGAAGAAGCCGCTGTGGCATTAACAGAAGAGGGTACATTCTCTCAAAAGAGGGGGCAAAAAGGAGGAAATGATCTCCAAAGGCAACTGGTAGACAGAAACAAAGATCAGATTATTGGAAGATATTTAAGGTGGTGAATGTTCCATCGAAGACAAAGAAAGCAGAGGTTGATACAAAGGCAAAGTGTAGATTCTACTACAAACTCATGTCTTACAAACAAGGGGGTGCAACTTCACATCTTATGAGGCATATACCGAAGTGCACACCATATATGAACAAGGTGGCTAAGATGAAAGCTCAAGCGAATCTGAACTTTGGTCCTGCCATGGGAGGTGAGACTGGTTTACCTTTAGTTTCTACTACAGAATATGATCAATATGAAACTCGTCGAATTATTGCTAAGATGATAATTGTCCATGAGTATCCCTTTAGGATGGTCGAGCATACTTGGTTTAATGTTTTGATGAGATATTTAAATCCATTATATCAGTTCATTGGTCGAAAGACGATAAGAAATGAATGCATCAAGATTTATGAATCAGAGAGAGAAGTTCTTAGACAAAGTCTCAGAAGTGTGTCACATATTAGTTTAACTTGTGATTTGTGGACCTCAAACCAAAACATTTGCTATATGAGTTTGGTGGCACATTATATAGATAAAAATTGGGCTATGCAATGTCGAGTGCTGAACTTTATTGAGTTGGATCCTCCACACACTGGGGTTGTCATAGCTCAGGCTATTTCTGATTGTGTTGTTGAATGGAAGATAGAGGATAAGATCATCACACTTACTCTTGATAATGCTTCCTCGAATACTGCTGCTGTACATAGTTTAATGGCCAAGTTTGCTGCTAGAGGATCAGCTCGGTTCATTTCTAAGTATTTTCATGTTCGATGTTGTGCTCATATAGTGAATTTGGTTGTTAATGATGGCCTACAACCATTAGAACCTTTGATTAACAAGCTCAAAGAAATAGTAAAGTATATAAAGAAGTCTCCATCTCGTATGCACAAATTCTTACAAATTTGCTCATCGCTTGCTTTGCAAATTGGCCCTGGATTGAGCCTTGATGTGTCTACACGATGGAGTTCCACATACAAAATGTTGTCAGTATTTATTGCTTATAAGGATGCTTTAGTGTGTTATGCTGACACGGATGCAAATTATCAATGGCAACCATCGGGTCAAGATTGGTTATTATATGAAAAAATTGCACCAATATTGCAGTCCTTATTTGAGGTGACTATTGCATTTTCTGGATCAACTTATCCAACGGCAAATATTTTTTATCCTCATATAGTTAATGTTAAGATTGCATTAAGAGCCGCAATTACTTCTGGAGATGAGTATTTGAAAAAAATGGCTACTGCAATGTTGGATAAGTTCGACAAGTATTGGGATGAAAAGAACAATGTCATGGTCCTTGCTACTATTCTTGATCCCAGGTTTAAGATGAGGTTCATTAGTTGGTGCTTCAACCAAATGTACGAGCCCTCAAAAGCAGCAAAAGAGCTTGATGATGTCAAGGTTGAATTGGAAGATTTGTATTCACAGTTTGAGATGGACCATCGGCACAACAGAATGGGCAACAAAGGTGAAGCAACCTCTTCTTCAGCTGTGGGTACAAGTAGCTCATTATCATCAGTTTCATCTCAGTTTCAGTCATTCTTGCGTTCCACTTCTACCGAGCCTTCAAAGTCAGAGTTACTCATCTACCTAGATGAAGTAAACGAGAGTTTAGATAACAAGGATTTCAAATTGCTCGCGTGGTGGAATTTGAATGCACATAGATTTCCAGTTGTGTCGAACATGGCTAAGAATTTCTTGACTGTACCAGCTACTAGTGTGTTTTCATAATCAACTTTCAGTGCTGGAGGTAGAGTACTAGATGACTATCGGAGTTCTTTACGTCCGGCTATGATTCAACATTTAGTTTGTGCCTCTAGCTGGATCAGAGGTGCACATGCTGACATGAGATCTCCTATAGTTGTGGTAGGTTCATTTGTAATGCAATATTTGTCTATTTTATTTTTGCTTATGTTAACTTCAATATTATATATCTTTTCAGGAAGAAGATGAAGAGGATGATGTTCAAACCATTCCATTTCCTAAAAGCGTCGTAGAGAGCAGCTAGTGTCTGGTAATGCTTCCACCAATTTTATTTTCATTCTTTTCTTTCTGCTACTAAAGTGTTACTGCTGGCTGCTGCAGACTGCTACTGCTGCCTGATGCTGTTGAACACTTGAGTTGCTACTGCTACTTGAACTGTGGGAAGGTTGTGCTTGTGAAATGCTCTCTATCAGTTTTCATTGCGAAGTGAAATGCTGTTGTGAATTGCTGCTGCTCCCTGCTATTGTGAAATGCATGTGAAATGTACATTTAACTCTATCTGTGAACTGAAGTGCTCTCTGCCTCTCTGTCTGTGAAGTGTGAACTGAAGTGCTCTCTGTATGTTAATGCTCTCTGTCTGTGAATGCTGTCTGAATGCTCTCTGTCTGTGTCACAGTGAATGTGTGTGTGAATCTGCTTCTGTGAATGTGTGTGTGAAATGTGAATCTGCTGCTGTTCTGTGTGTGAAATGTGAATCTGCTGTTGCTCTGTGTGTGAAATGTGAATCTGCTGCGCGAGCCGGCTCGAGCCTCATTTTGAGCCGAGCCGAGCCCCTCACGTAGCTCGTTTCGGAAACGAGCCGAGCCGAATCGAGCCTACTGTTCACCCGAGCCAGACCGAGCTTGCTCGAGCCGGCTCGGCTCGGCTTGTTTCCATCCCTAGTGGAAAGGAATCAGGCTACAAGTCCGAGATATGCTGGCCTGCGTGTTCTGGACGCATGCATGAATCCTTCCTCTTTATCTCAGTCTCTTCTTTCCTCCTTTTTTTTAGATAAAGGATATAAAATCCGGCCTCTATATCCACGTGGGATATATGCAGCCAAAGGTTACACGAGCACTTAGGTTCAAAGCCTCAAAACTGAGGAGCTTAAAACAACAAAGAAGAGAGTTTAGGGTGTGTTTGGTTCAGAGTCATGGTGGGACCGGATGGATCCAACCCATTTTTTAGGGACGGGACGGGACGGTCCCTGTTTTCTATTTGGTTTAGGGACAAAAGGTTTAGGATGACAATCTGACATGCGGGGTCTACCTGTCAGCCACTCGTCCCACTTCATCCCTCACCATCACCTCATTTTTGGGGGATAGGAGCATCCCCAATTTGAGAGCATATCCACAGAATATTCCCTAGAGGGATATCCCCCATCCCACCTGACTCTGAACCAAACAGCTCTGGAATGAGGACCGCCCCATCCCATCCCCCATGGTCCCATGAACCAAACACATACTTAAGGACTAAGAAAAAAGCTAGAAAGACTAAGTTTCAGAACTTCTTCTCCATCCTTGCTTTCAATCAAGTCTCTATCCCCATCCGACTGCGCCATCCAAACTTCGGTCTACTTTGCGTGAATAAGGATCTCCGAGGCGACGCCTCCAAGGAGGCGACTAGGGTCGCCGACGCCGCCTGCCTCACTGAGGCAAGGTTTTCACCTGGAGATCAGTATACATGAGGGCTATGGAGTGCCATGACAACACCTCCAGGAAGGAAAATGGCGCCCGAAGGCGTTATTGTTGTCGAGACCGGTAAGATCACCGGCAAGGCTTTCGCCATCACCTCCACAGCACCCCACGCACTACCCATTTACAAATTAGACCGCCACCAACACACCAGTCCTGCTCGCCTCAAGGCCATGGCATAGCCACCCTTGAACTCCACGATGAGCCGCTTCCTGCAAAGTCCGCCTCTGTAGAAACGACTTTGTGACGCCTATGCGTCATCACTGAGCATCACTCAAGGCCGCCGCTCGAATCGAGCCCGCCTCGGTGTCCTCGCCGGCCTGCCGGCCACGCTCGCCACGACCCCTTCACCGCCGGCCCGCGCCCCGCACGACGCATGCCGCCGACGTTATGGCACCTATGCCCGAACGCGTGCCTCCGGCGCTAGGCCTCCCGCGCCCGCATTCACAGCTCCCGACCGCCGGCGCTTTGGCTTACGCGCCCGCACGCGCGTCGGCCGTCGCCGAACCCAAGCCGGCCCGCAGCCGCCTCGGGCCGTCCGGTCTTGGTTCGAAGTCCCGTCCTCCGTGAAGTGACGCCGCCCGCAGCCTTGCCACCGGCCGCTCGCCGACCGCCCTCCGCCCGCGTGCCGCCGCCCGAAGCCACGCCACCGGCCGCTCACCGCCCCGCAAGGCGCCGACCGCCCCGCACGGCGCCACCTCGGCTCCTCCGCCAGCGAGTCGCTGCCCGCAGCTGCGCCTCGCCCTGCCGCCCGCTCGGAGCCGGCCGCCGCCTCAATACCCCGCGGCCACCGGCCGCTCACCGCCCGCAGCTGCGCCTCACCCTGCCGCCCGCACGAAGCCGGCCGCCGCTTCCGCTCGAACCCGCCGCCTCGAAGCCGCCGACCTGCCTCCCGCCTCCGGCCCGAAGCTGCCGGAGCCGCACCTGCTGCCCACGCCCGCGTCCGTGCTGGCGCCGCCGACCACCGCCCCGAAGCAAACCGAACTCGGCCGCCGCCCGCCCCTACAGCCTGCTCTCTTGAGCTCCTCGCGCCTCCAGAGATCCACGGGTGGGACCCCCTCCCCCCCGACGACGGCGAGGCCGCCGGAGAAGGGGAGGGGGGCCAGATCTGAAGAAAGAAAGGAGGAGGCGGAAGGTCTGAGGAGGAGGTGGCGGAAGGTCAGATGTGCAGTTGTGATTCATCTTCTTCTTTGTTTTGTTAGTCTACCCTCTTCTTTCCTCCTGGCGTACGCACAACATGCATGCATGAGCAGTGTTTTGCATGTAACAATCCGATTCATCTCGTTGTTGGCTTCCTCTCTTTTTTGTCCACACCCGCATGTACGCAACACACGCAATTCGCACATGCAGCCTTCCTTTAATTCCTCTCGTAGATCGTGCAGACCAGCTGGTTCTTTCTTGCTTCGGTCGTGACATGGGATAGCCTGATGGATTGCTGGTGGAGCTCATATGCAGATGACATGCGGAGTCCGCAAGACCAAAAAACTCTCAGCTTCCGTATCATTTCCCAGGGGTGGACCTAATGTGAGACATAGGGGTTCAATTGAACACCTAAAAAAATGGAAAAATAAACTTCTACTGGTACTTCACAATGCTGCAAGCAAATCCACTATAAACTCCATGGATTGGACTATCCATCCCAGAAAGGAAGATTTGGATGAGATTGCTCACGGAAAAGAAAAGATCCTCAGGACAAAACTCACTCCGAGAACAACAATCCAAGCAAGCTAGGACTTCCTTACCAGTGAAAGAAGAGATCAATCCGATAGAGCGGAGGACGACGACGATGCCTACAAGGGAAGAATTCCTTCGCTTCGAGGGTTAAATGACTAGTAAATCGAAGGAAAAGAGAGGAGGAGATCGTGGCTTTCTCGCTCCTCACTTGGGTATTGGTTAGGGAAAAGATTAGTAAATCAGCTAATATGATATATTGTTCTCCTGTAATTTTGGATACTGTACGAGAGTAATTTAGGAATATCATCTACTAGATAATTGTAGAGAAATTCGATAGCTTTTTGTACAATATTTATTTGTGTTGATCGGATAAATAGATTTTAAGCTATGAATTTTGTAATCCTGCTGTCTGGTAAATTTATCATCTTCTAGTAGCATATATTAATCTATAGATTAAAATTACTAGATGGAATAATTTGGATGATTTATCTCCATGAAAGATGTAGATAATTAAGAATTCTAGAGAGCAATTGAACATGATTTTTCGACGAGTAGAACAAAAGTTATGAATATTGGAAGACTACTGTTTAGGACTGGTTGCTGGTGGATTTGGTGGATGGTGGATGTGAATAAGTACATATGGTCGGGATTTGTGATAAGGATCAAATGTTTTAAGATGTATCTCTCAAAATATACTCCCTTTAGTTACAAATAACTACCATTTTGGACATTGATACGGCCTCCAAAATGTAAATTTCAAGACCCAATAAATTATAATATTATGAAAGTACATTTCAAGACAAATCTATACATATGATTTTTCTTGTATTAAATGTAAATTTATAAAAAAATATCGATAGTTAAAGTTTCGAAAGTTTGACTACAAAAATATCAAAACAACATGTATTTGTGACTGAAGGAAGTATTTATTTAGTTAATACTCAATTTCGAAAAAAATGTGATTATCAAAGTGCAATACTAGCTTACTTTATCAAGCACATGCACTCAACTACTTTATCATAAATGATAGAGTTATTTTTCCTCAAAAGGGTCCAATTAAAATATTTGAAAATCTTTCTTAAATCTAGATAGTTTCCTAGAAATATCTAGATGTTTTACATGTTTTATTTCAAGGAATTTGATGGTGCCAATTGTCATAAATCTAGTGGTCACAAGAATTTATATAATCCTTTCAATCCAAAATATACATCATTTGGGAGAGTTGGTTTTGGTTTATAAATATTTATATTTTATTTTTCGGAAGTAATATGTTCATCAAAGTACCCACGTTAATTGTTATTCTTAGAGAGAGGTAAATCATAAATAGAGACAACATAACAAAAATATGTACTACTTCTTTTTCTATGTGCGTGAAAAAATACCATTTAATATGCTAACATAGAAAATAAGAAAAGAGAAGTGGGTTAAAGTTAATATCTATTTAAAAACAAAGTGTACACTTGTGTTGTCAACTTAAGTTGTAACTGTGCTACCACCAAATAAAGTATTAGTATTAGTTTATCATTTCAAATTTTTTTAGTGTTATTGACTTTCAATAGAATTATAAATGTGACTTTTATCTTCATATTGTATAAACCAATATAAGTATATATTAAAAACATGTAACATAATGTAATTCACGAACACCCATTCATAAAATCCTAAATCTGCCATTGTATTTTCCGACAAGTATCTGTTTTGATCTGTTCAATAAAATCTTTATAGTGGCTCTATTTGTTCTGGTATATAACACTTATTTCTTTAGAACCTTTTAAATGTATCTTTATTTCAGACTTATACAGATTAAATATATGTTTGTACATAATTAAATAAAACAATAATATATCTGTATCTGTTAGTATAATATTAAAGATTTAATTAAATTAGAGTTTACGTAGTAATATTTAATACGACTTAATAATTGTTAAGCATGTCTGTGTATCCGTATCACTCGGATCGAAGAAAAAACTGGTGTGTTCTTGTACATCGACTTCGTTTCTCCACGCGGACAAATGAAAACACTGAAGTCGCTTTCGCTGGATGAACGAAAAACTGGCGAGTTGCTATTTTGATCTCGGAGGCGGACACCGAAGGAACACGCTGCCTCCGTGCGCTTTCTTGGCCTTGGTGGGATCGAGCCGAGCAACCCCGCGCGGACGACTGAACCGACGAACGTGACGCCACTGCTGCTCGCTCCTCGTCTTTCGTGCCATTTCCTTTTCTTTTCGCAGGACAGACACACGCAGACTTGGTTTCTCTAGAGATGTGCCTTGGCTAGACCGAAGAGATGAAAAAATGATGCAGTGCTTTTGTCACAGACAAGAACAAGTTGATGCCTTTTCCTGCGTAGAAAACTTGCGTTGCGTCGCTGCACCTCCTCTCTGTCTTGTCATCTCTCTTCTGCCTTTGCCTCGGGTTCGATGCCTTTGTACTGTGCTTGCTGTCGTACTTGGCGCTGCTATGTGCACGGCTCGGCACAGGCCTGATATAGACATAGCCCATTTAGATATGACCTATTTAGGCCAGTAAAATAAATGGATTGTGTTGTACAGGTCAACGGGCTATGATCTAACGCACGGCCCGCGACCATTCTGGTACGGTTGCCCGTTAAGTCGAGAAAAAGATGGAAAATTCAGAAAATTATAAAAAATTCAAAAAATTGTAGACATTGTTAATCATCAAGATAATTATTTTTAACTTGTTAAATTATATGGGATGACTACCTCATTAAAAATTTACCAAGTAAAAACTCAACTTGAGAAAACCTTGGTAAAGAAAAAAGAATACGACTTGTAAAGCTCACTAGTGACTACATCTGAAGAAAAATATTGAAAATCCTATTCATTGCTATATAGATATAAATTCTCAAAAGATTTTTCTAAGCCTCTATTCTTTGCAGTATGTTAGAGTCTTGATTCAGCTTGTTCCCGGTCTTTGACAGTCAGAAGGATTTCGATCATCTCGTTCAAAAGACTTATTCGTCACTCCTCAATTATTCTTCCACATAGACTGAAGACTAACTCCAAAGAGACTGTAGAGACAGGAACAATCAACATATCCTGCGCTAATATGGATAGCACTGGATATGTTACTTTCTTGGTTTACCACCATGAGAGGATATTCAACTCTTACTCGAAGTTGACGCTATCACTGTTGAGATAGCTCGATAGGTCTCCAGTGCTTTGTCACCTTCCTCCTCCTAACTGATGTGTACCTGCACTTACACGAGAATCTCTAGAGGAAAAATAAAAAATCTTTCCCCATTGCATAGTCCCCCTAGAGGTGCTAGGGGCTACCATGTTTTTTTTCCAAACGCACGGGCCCAAACTTATTTTCGTATTTTTCATATACCTCATATATTTTATCCTTAACTACTCTATAGTATATACAATAATCTAAACCAGTAGCATTACTAAAAAGTTGTAATACATTTATAAATTCTTGGAGTTTGACCCTAAGATCCAAAATAAAGTCGAATGCATATAAAATAGGAATTTTCCTCTAACATTTTAAAAACTTAGTTTTTGTGGCAACTACAACATCCCGTAGTACATGATCATTTTCAAAAGCCTTTAGGTGAGTGGCAATTTCAAGAATGTTATGAACAATTAGAGGAGAAGTTTGATAGTATACTCCAGAAAGACAAAGTGCATAAGTATTAAATAAAACGAGTAAGAATTTCCATAGCCTAAGTGTTTGCAACTGCATTATCTAAAGTTATAGAAAAAATCTTATCCGTGAAGCCAAAATCTTCTACACTTTAATAATACATTCTGCAATATTTTCAGTAGTATGCGAAACATTAATTGATTTAAACCTTATAATTCTTTTTTCCATTACCTAGTCATCATTAACATAATGAGCAGCAACACAAATATAATCCTCCCTAGCCCTACCACTCCATATGTTTGATGTCAAAGCAATAGAGAATGTACAGATAAGAAACATTTCTTTCATTTTTTCACGACAATTGTTATAATATTTAATTAAATCTCTAGTTGTGATTTGCCTAGATACAACACTAAATCGAGGGTTGAACAGTCCTAATATATTTTTGAAAAGCATCGGATTCACCAAGATTTAAAGGTAAATCTTGATAAGCAATTAATCTACAAAGAGATTCCTGGGCTACCTCTGAGTTGTACTCCTAAGTACATACCGAGCCATCGGGGTTATATTACAGCTGCATTTGGCGTATTTATATTCCTTCCCTTCCTTTACAGCTTGCAACATGCCATTGCAGGTGACCCGTCTCACCTGAAGATTTTGCTGATAATTCATTACCATAAAATTTACAAACATCATACCTCATTGAATTCCCCTCATCGTCAGTCTTGAACTTCTTATCGAAATCATTCCCAACTCCTGATGTAGTAGCTCTTGTTCATTTTGCACCTATGCTATGAGTTGTGGATGCACTTGTTGAGCCAGCAGAAGATAGATCGATTGGACCCTACGCCATCGGGGTCGTCGCTTTTTCTGGCTCTCCAGTTTGTTGCAGATGTGGACCTTTTACGGATGGATATCCTTTTTGAAAGGATTGCATATTTTCCGCCGAGAGGCCGAATTCGTAGGGTTGAAAATTGTGGTTCTCCATTGAATCAACTGCAAATTGAAATAGCAAAAAAAGATTAACTTACTATTGAATAAAAAAATAATAGAAAAAAATTAAAATAAGACAGCACTATTACCTCTTTTGCAGCTCTCAAAAAATTCTTTGAAGTTTTTGAATTTTGCACGAATTTCTTACTGATTTTGCCAAATTTGTGCAAACACTAGCAGATTTTTCACAGCTAAATAGAGAGATGAGAGTCAAGTTTGAGGTGTGGAGAATGGAGGCCGGATGCCCTCCTAAAATTCCATTTTTTTTTATTTTTTACTATTTTTCTAATTTTTTTCACCCAAATAGTCAAAAAACGGCTATATTCGATGGACTGAGCTATGCCGTCCATGCCGGCACGGCCTATTTACACCCGTTGCCACCCGGGGCAGCACGGTCCATGACCGTAAATGGGTCGTGCCACACTTTTGGCATAGGCACAGCATGGTCCCCCGGGTCGTGCAGGCACGGCCCGCGAACTAATCAGGCCGTGTCGTGCTTGGATCGGGCCAACAGTACCGGGCCACAAGTCGGCACGGTAAGGCCCGACTCATTGGGCACCTCTATTGCGTTGCTTGACCAAAGAACCAAAGGATAGCTACTAGAGGAGCGGTGTATTTACCTCGGGAGCACTACGCGAGACTAGTGCGAAACAGAATCGGCACGAGACAATTTTTTAAGCATGCCAGCGGTCCTAACGGTAGTCTCACAATAAAATCGATAGGAAGTAAGTTTTGTAAAATTCGAATTCCTATTTTGTAAATTTTATAGCAATTTTGTTGCAACATTAACGTGAACCTTCTCGTGGTCCTTCGTTAAGCTAAGAAGCACTCTACTTGATGCCTCTATGTACATGTGTACTCATCAAGGTCGATCGAGGATGTACTGCCAACTTTCCAGGACCTTAAGGTGTATTTGGTTTGAGTCCTAAGTAGCTTCATCAAAATTTAGGTATGATCAAAGCTTGAGCAGACAAAAATTTGGTACTTCAGAGTCGTTTGGATTGTGCCATTCTAGTTGCCAAAATTTTGGTAAAATTATTAGGCCCTTATTTTGTTTGAAGCCAATTGACCTACCATACTTTGGTAAATTACCTGACTAGCATTTAGTTCGATTCCAAAAACCTCATTTGTATTACATGATTGGTCAAACCTTAGGTATTATATAGTGTATTTGTATTGGTGAATCCCACGAGCACTAGACTTACATTTATAAGAGTAGGTTCAACTTACAGAAAAAATAGAAGTGCTTTGAGTGATAATTCATATTATTTACTTAAGCATTCATACATCAGGGTCGGTTTGAATAGTTACACTAGTTGCAAACAAGATAAAGGATTATGACAAACTGGACCAGGATGACACCATCTTCCTGCCCTAAGAAAAGACTAGTCGTTCAGTGGCAAATGGTCAGTGTACATCTTGGATGAGTACATCAATCGAATACAAAAACAATGTTGCAAGCAGCAAAATCCTTCTCTATTAGGAAATCTTTTTTAGCCTCAATTCATTGAACAGGATCAGCAAAAAAAATTATGCATCAGAAATAAAACCTAGAAATTGCATCACCTCTATTGTCAGCAAAAAAAATCAATTACAGCTCTTAAATCAAGTGGCCATCAAACTTCAGATGAGCCTGCACTGTATTCAGATGAGTTCAACAAAAGCTCAGGTTTTCTGTACCACGTCCAACATGTCCAAATTATACTAAACATAAAGCATCATATAAAATAAAATTGAGGAATAAGAAAGTGATGGAGAAATTTACCTACATTCATATCTTTATTTGTCAAAAAATAGAATGAAGCACCGAATCCTGATGCTAAGATAAATCTAGGCACATCAGGGCTTGTGTACGCTGATGATCAAGACATTTA
This sequence comes from Dendrocalamus latiflorus, assembly GCA_017311315.1. Classification (NCBI taxonomy): domain Eukaryota; kingdom Viridiplantae; phylum Streptophyta; class Magnoliopsida; order Poales; family Poaceae; genus Dendrocalamus; species Dendrocalamus latiflorus. The sequence goes on from CM029627.1 coordinate 13,287,735, forward strand.
GCTTCCACTAGCATAAGTGAAAACCATCAGTGCACCATGGCATCTATAACATATGCTATCGACAACCTAGCAGCCCATGAAAATGTCTTGACATAGAAAGCTCAGAAATTGAGCAAGGACATGAGTAATAGCTGGAAGCAGGAGTACTTATCAAGAGAATGACTTGCACAAGAAAATAAGAATGAATTACAACTAGTTTACAGGAACAAGAAAGGCTACAAAGGTCACAAATTCAGAGTAAGTTGCATAAAAACTAGTTAGCGTGCACGTGGAATCCACGTCAAAAGCATTGATTATATGTCCATAAATAAAATACAAATTTTGTTCCATACTCCATGACTGAATTTATCATCAGTCATGTAGTCAGGCACACCTTATGACAGACATCTAAAACATTATGTCATGTTCTTAAACGAATAGGATAGGTATGCTAGACCAGAGGTCGAGGAATTGGACCCCTGATGAAGCGTGGTCATTTTTGGCACCCCGTGGCAGAGAAATTCCCCTTTTGCCCCCCTCCTGCGAAATTCCCCCATTGCCCCCCCCCCCCCCGCGTGGACGCCTATCTAGTTGCAGTCGATAGGCGTAAGCTACAGTAACCAGTTGGTAGTTGCAAGCTACAGTAACTTGTATGTAGTCGTAAGCTACAATAACTGGTCAGAGAAGCAGTCAAAGTGCCGTGATCAGAGAAGCGGTCGAAGGACCGTGGCTGGAGAAGTGGTTGAAAGACCGTGGTCAACGCATCGTGGTCGATGCCGTGGTCGAAGTGCCATAGTCGACGTCCCGTGGTCGAGGCGCTGTCTTGGAAGTCCTGTGGTCAAGGCGACGTGGTCGACGCGTCATGGTCGGAAGGCCGTGATCGAAGAAGCGGTTGAAGTCCCATGGTTGAGGCGCCATGGTCGAAGTCCTGGGGTCGACGCGACGTGGTCGGAGTCTCAGGGTCGACGCGACGTGGTCGGAGTCTCAGGGTCAACACGACGTGGTCGGAGGACCGTGGTTAGAAAAGCGGTCGAAGCGCCGTGGTCGGAGAAGTGGTCAAAGCGCTATGGTCGAAGGATCGTAGTCAACGTGCCGTGGTCAAAGTTTCGTGGTTGAAGTACCGTGGTCAACACACCGTGATCAAAGTGTCGTGGTCGATGTCCTATGGTCGACACGCCGCCCTAGAAGTCCCATGGTCAAGGTGACGTGGAGCATAGGGGTGGGGCAGAGCAAGGGGCGTCGCAAGAGCAGGGGAGCATTGGGGTGGCGCCGATGGATATATTATGGGCGTGAGGGGCAACACCGATGGATATATTATGGGCGTGAGGGGCAACGCCGATGGATTGCAGGTGTGATGTGAGGGTATTAACGTAGTTGGGTGATAAATGGTTTAATCAAACTAGTGCTTCTGGGAGCAACATACCTCCTTGAGGTCACCTTTGCGGGCGGCGATGTGGAGCTAGTTCCAGCAGCGGTCGTCGGCGTCGTGCTCTGGCCCCGGCTGCTCATGTTGAGCGACCTGTGAAACTGCACCATAGTCTAGTCTAGGGCGCCTCCTTGAATTCACTCCCAAGATTGACTCAGCCAAGGCCTCGGATCCAAAGCGATCGAAGGGAAGCAGAGAGATAAGGGGGAGTTGGCGAGTGTAATTAGAATTGAGGAGCGAGCGAGAGGAAGAGGAGATTAGCGGGAGGAAGAAGAGGAGTAGTTGCCCATGCCGAAGGGGGCAAAGGGATTCAAGCCAGGGCCGAGCGCACAGGATGTCATCGAAGGACGCGCCCTCCGCGACGCCAAGTAGCTTCAGCGTGCTCTCCACTGTCATCTCCAACGGCGCCGGTGACACCGCCAGGCACCGCGGTAGAGACGGGGGACTTGCGTGTGTGGTCAGGGAACGCGTCGTTATTGGCGTGCCCAATTTTTTGTACAGCGATTTCGCCGCCCGCAAAACGCCGACGCTTTGGCAAGATTTACATGGGTGCTGCCAAAATTTTGAGAGCACAATCAAATATTGGCACCAAACCAAGTGCTACCTAAATTCTATTGGTATTACCAAATTTTGATATGGTGGCTACCATACGAACAAACCCTTAAATTTTCAGCCATTTGATTTTGCTTGCCGGGCCAGTTTGGGCTCAGCATGTGTATATATGCATGCATTGCTCGGAATCTTGGCCTGGCCGGACCCATCTTCTGAGAAGCCCTGCTTTGCAGATTTTGAGAGGAACAAGAACTTTTTATATACCAAGAGAACTCAGCCCGATCGGCCGTCCAGACAATACATGGAATCCGTGATGCCCCTTTCGACACAAGTTTTCATCCCGAGAAGTCCAGACTCCGAGTTAGCTTAGTAGCTCGTTAGGACACTTAAGACTTGCCATACCTGCGCTGCCCAACTCAAACGAACATGTCGTGTCGGGACGCATCTATGGCGCGCGTGGCGCGTACTGCCGTGATTCTTAGTTACATAAGCTTACGAACCATCATGCATCGGTCAACCTCTTCCTCCTCCGATCCCCGGTCGTCCCCTGGCGCACAAGTCAGCGACCCAGCATGTCGCCGGCACGCTCGATCATCGATCGAGCTTTCTTGGTCCTGGTGCTGCTCGTCTCCTGGTCGCACCGCCGCAGCACATGCACGCACAGAAAGCGGCACCGGCCGTGGCCGGAGGCCTGCACTTCGCCGTGCGCGGAGGAGTGCACCGCGGACCAAAGGCGAGCGGCCGGTAATGGCCACCTGACGACGACGTCGGAGGGATCGGTGCATTGCTTAAATTGCTTCGTCAGCGACATGTATCAGCAATGCTGTCTAGATTCCGCCGGGGAATCTTCTTGGCAGCAAGACGACTCACGCTATTGGACCCGACGTCTACTATCATGGTTGAACAGCGTTGCTATATACCTTGATCAGAACAGCGCGTGTTTAGACACGGACAGCGACGCGTATTGCCGCGTCACGCCACATGGCACGGTGGCTCCGACGGCGTTAGTAGATTTGCTGCTGCTTCGATTGGCAGGCGGCAATGTGGTGGCTTCAACATCGACGGCAAAGCAACTCGGCAGTAACGACGACGGCGTGGATGACCCGACACCGGGAAAACTACCGGCGAGGCAGCCGGATAGTAATGACGGCACGGACGTTTCGATGGCATACGAACGACAGACGAGGCAGCCTGGTGGCAATGATGAAACGAGGAGTTTACCTTGGTGGTTGATACCAGGATTCAAGTTTCTCCCCACGGACCAAGAACTTGTGCTGCACTACCTCCAACACAAAGTTCTAAATTTAGGACTTCCAGAACATAACGCGGTGCGGGAGGGAGAGGACGTCTATGGTCTCAACGCCGCCGAGATAACACGTAAGTCCGACCTATCCTTAATTTGTGGCGTCGTCAAAATTTAGTTTTCTTTAGCTTCATGACGAAACTACAGTTTTGCTATTGTACAGGCGAATGAAATTTTTTTATCTTTCAGTCACCTGAAATTGCACTCTCAATCAACTGAAATTGCAGCCCCCCTCAAAAAAAAACAGCTGCAACTTTAGGTGATTCAGAGTGCAACTTCAGGTAACCTAAAATTGCACTCTCAATCAACTGAAATTGCAACCCCCCTCCAAAAAAACATCTGCAACTTTAGGTGATTCAGATCTCAATCAACTGAAATTGCAACCCCCCTCCAAAAAACATCTGCAACTTTAGGTGATTCAGAGTGCAACTTCAGGTGACTGAAAGATAAAAAAATTTCAGTCGCCTGTGCAATAGTCACTCCCAACTACCCAACTACAGTTTTGATGCATATGAGTATGACAATTTGCTTGGCTTGCTGTACGGGAGAAAATTTTGATAGCCAACAATCTGGAACGTTGGGGATGTCCGCATATCAATGTTCGCTTGTTGTGTGGGCAATGCCCAGAGATGTCAGAGCACTTGCTCATCAGATGCCCTTATGTCAAACAATCTGAGGAGGGTCTTCTTATGGATAGGATATTAGGCTCTCACAATTCAATAAGTATCAATAAAGCTATCAGACTAGTGAATCGAGCTCAGAAAAAGGGTAGCTAAGCAGCACAAATCGATCTTTGATAGCATCATCATCTACATAGGTTGGAATATTTAGAAAGAAAGGAATCACATGATATTTGAGCATGCTTACCTTCCAGTTGAACATATTTTCTATTGCATAAAAGAGGAGGTGGAGACAAGAAAAAGGACAATAGATTTAGTTAGTAATTGTTAACTGTCGTGTTGTATGCCTGGTGTGTAAAGTGTTGGTCCCTTAGCATGGTTAATGTGTAAAACTCTAATTATTTCTTTCCCCTAATAGTGATCGGTAGATCTCCTGCCCAAGTTCTCAAACACACACACACACATCTAGAGATGGCAACGGGCATAAACCCGCTGGGTTTTGCTATCCTAAACCTGTGCCCATGAAAGTTGGACGTGCCCGCTAAAAAACTCATGCCCCATGACGGGTGCAAATTTTTGCCCAAACCCATGCCCATGACGGGTGCAAATTTTTGCCCAAACCCATGCCCACTGGGTTAACGGGTACCCATGGGTCGCCCGTCGGGTCAGTAATGCGAGCTGCAACAATGGTTAATGGAGAGGAGGAAGAAGTTCACTGGCCATCTTCGTTGGAGCCGGAGGGCAGCGCCATGGCCAAGGGCCTACTGATGTGATGCGTGTTGGCTGCGGCGGGCTGAACTGGAAGGCGAGGCGTGGCTGCGGCGGGCTGAACTGGAAGGCGAGGCGTCGGCGAGGGCGTGCGGGAGGACGAGCGTGTGGCGAGAGTGGCGGGAGCAGGAGCGGGAGCTGCAGGACGGGAGGGCGAGCGTGGAGACTGCCGGAGACTGAGCGCGGAGTGCCAAATGCGCCGCCTCTGCGGTGGCTGTTAAATCAGGGTGGGGATTGGGGAGGAGTGAGTAGTGACCGTGGCGAGTGCTAGCTAGGGTTAGCCGTATGGGTAATGGGGCATTGCCACATTAGATTTGGGGGCTTGGGGCTAAATGGCTAATGGGCTATAGGCTGGGCTGGTTTGCCTGGGAGGCTAGGAGCCTGGGTTTATAACTCCTGTGGGTCGGGTTTATATTACCCATGGGTTTACGGGTTTGGGTACTATAGGAACGTACCCGAACCCGGCAGACCTGATGGGTTGGGCTTTTTGCCTATTAAGAGACCCATGGGTTAGGAAATTGACTCAGACCCATGCCCTAATAGAGTAAAAACCCACTGGGTATCGGGTACCCATTGCCATCTCTACACATCAGTGAGACAATGGGTAATATTATATCAGAGACTTGTATCAAACGCCAACTTAAGGAGTAGCATATCCTCAATGTCAAACATATACACAGAAAAATAAGCATGTGTTGAACACAAGTTAATTTATTTCTGATTATAATCTAATTATTAACCTTTTTCTTCTTTGATGCAGTTGATGTTAATAACAGAGACAAAGAGATGCTAGGATTCTTCTTTGTACGCAAAGAGAGAGGAACATATAGCAACGGGTGCTTCTATACCACGCCGGACGGGTACTGGAAGGTACGCGGCCGGCCGGCGCCAATCAAACACTGCGGCCGCGTGATCGCCTTCAAGACGTCGTTGGGCTACTACCACGGCAGAGCGCCGCACGGGTGCAGAACCCCGTGGAGCATGCTCGAGTACGCGCTCAACACGGACCAGCTTGATCTCAGGAACCTCGAACGGCCATCGGTAGGTTACAGTTCGCGTCACCAGCCAAATCTGTTCGTCATTTCAGATTTCCATACAAAGGCTAGGGCTGTTGGTTAACTCAAACTTTGCTCGGTTCATGAAACAGATGAATTCCTATGTTGTATGTAAAGTTCGCAAGAGGGAGCGTGCGTCAGTCATGGCGACGAAGTGGTCAGGTTTAGCGAGACACTTAAGGTTGAAGAAGAGAGCTAAGAAAAATCGACATCTGGAAACGAAGGCGACGGCTCGACGTGGAGTCGGCGGCGTTTCAGGGCTTCTTGGGAAGCGTAAGCGTCATAATATGTTCTAGGGTGTTGGGAAACCCTTTAGATCGCCAAGCATGAAACCAAAGTTTTGTTCGCGTGGATAGTGGGGATTTCAATTCGAATCCTTAAGATTTAGTTCAAATTTGAACTCAGTCTCAAAGGTTCACAAAGAAATCCTCTTATCTAAACACACCCTTGAGTTTTTAGCGTTCTACTTCGATACAGAGGTTGTAGCATTAGATACAGATAACTTGTGCATTGTCTAATACTACCACCATGTACAAGTTAGGTTAGGTTGGTTCGAAAGGTTGTAATGTTAGGGCTTGTGCATTCTAGTAACAAAATGTACACTTCTGAGAGTGGGGCAGTGTCAGCCCCAGGCCAGCAAAAATATATACACACCTTTTTTTCATTGACACAACAAATTATACACAAGTTTGGTTGAGAAATTTCACAGAAGTTACGTCAGTGTGACTGATGTTACATCTAGAAAAATGTATTTTTTTTGCGTGGCAGAAAAATATAATGTTTTTTTGCTGGGTAGAAAAATATAACGTTGATCGAAGCTAAGAAAAGGTACCACGTTTTTTCTTTCAACGAAGATTGAGATCAAGACAAACATGTAAAACATGCACGTGTCCGTTCTCAAACAAGCTGCCACGGCTAGTTTATCGCAGCTTCGAGCATCGCGGCCACCCGCCAGACTTTTGTCGGTCAGCGCCATCCTCCAATCCTCCATTGGCAAGGTCGTATATAGACAAACTTGCAACAGTACCACAGAGTTTTTGATACATATGATACTGTTTAAATCTATATTTATAAAAATATCAGTATAAGCATAGTATTAATAAAAGTGTCACTTTTACCACCTGGTCACCGAATGGCGACGCCGTCGAGCTGACACGTGGCATCTGGACCCCCGTAGTCGTGCGGCAGGCAACCTGCCGCTCGGCCATCGGGCTCAAGGTGATTAGCACAATAATTTATTAGTTTAATCATATGTTCTAATGACCTGCCGCCCGGCAATCGGGCTGCATGCCTTAGCACCGTGCGCAGAAGTAGCCCCTCGCGTGTGTCTTTACCTGCATTATTGCATATGAGAACAAATGGAGTGGGTTCTACACCATTTGGATGGTATGAAAATTAAGTGCTTTGTGCAGACGCGACGAGAGAACAGACCATCGAAAATGAGGATGCATCGTGTTTGTCTTCCTGCGCATAGTTCAATCCCACCATTATCGGCGCTACGTTAGCGCATTGCGCTCTCGCTCGCGCTATAAATTGCGAGCTTTCTCGTAGTCTCTCTTTTGCATTCTCTGTCGCAGATGCTCTCGCAATTCTTCACAGCCGATTAGCAGTCATGTTAGCAGGTACTTGTTGAATAATACATATGTGTGTTCATATATATATGTGTGTGTGTGTGCATATTTATATAATTATTTGATGAGGACATCACTTCCATGCATATAACCAATAGATCTGAATCTATACACTTGTAAGGTCCAATCACACGAGCTCGCGCACAACAATTGAACTGTCAGGTAACTTCGTTTCTAGGAGCACATTTTGTTTCTCATGAGAATATGCTACTACCAAATGCATGTGATGTTTTTTTACTTAGGAACTTAGGAGCTGATCATGAATACACACATGTGCGATTCAATTCGGCCTCCGAAGACAGCACCAATTTCAAACGTGCATAACTTTTATATACAGAGTCCGTTTGAGGCCCATGAGTACTCGATGGAAAGTTTTTCTCGTCCTTTTTCCAATGGATCTAGCATCATCTCCAAATTCCTCCTGTACACGTCGCAATCACTCAAAGAAGATGATGCGTCACCTGTTTAGGCCAACTTGGGCCTTGTAATGCTTGGGCCCCAGGAGAAGGCGCCCCCTCTCTAGGCCCGTACTGTTCACGACCGCACTATTCACGTGAATAGTACCATAAATAGTACCACCTCTTATTTCTTAGTTTTGTGCGACCTTTCCTTTTCTATTTAAAGAGGCCACACTCTTCTAGTTTTCTCGGATTTCGTTTGCTTAGTTTTTCTATTGTGAAAATTCTTGTTCTTCGCTTGTGTTGACTAGACCAACCGTAACGAACCTCTACAGAATCCCACTTTTTGAACTCAATTTATATATTTGCAATTTCAGATTGCTTGTGATCTTATTCTTGTGTGTTCTTCGGTTGCATGCAGTAATTGACTTTCGTGGTCAGATCAACTGTGCTCTTGGCACGGTTGATAACGACTTGGTGATTAGTTCAGCGATTGCTTGGTTCGTACGTGATGCGTTCATAGCCTGAATCATGAGAGTTGATCATTGCCAATAGAAATTATTCTTCTCATCGAAAGATCGGGACAACAATAGCACATCAATTGGTATCAGATTGATGAATTGAATGAATTGAATGAGGCATATTTATGATATCGCGAGAACACAATCACATACAGTTTTTAACTAGAATCGTTTGTGATAATAGACTATTACAAACGGTTTATAGTAAGAGCCGTCTATGATAAGGGTTATCACAGATGGTTCAAAAACCGTTTGTAATGTCCTTAGGGTATTACTGACCCATAAGCACAGACGGTTTAGAAAACCATATGCGGTGATGTTTTTGAACTATAATAAGCTTTTCTATAGTAGTGGATCTATATGGGTAGTTCAAAAATTCGAATTAAAATTTTGTTCCATCCGTGTGGATGGGTTGGAATTTTGGCCTATTTATACGAGACCATCGGTGGTGCTCATTTGGGCTTTTTTGGTGGCTTATGGCTGAAAAGCACTGTAGCTGGCTGAAAAACACTGTAGCTGACAGAAGCTTATTTAGCATAATTAAATTTAAAAAAATATAAAAAAATATGTTAACCCATTACATATAATACAAAAAAATACGGGAAAAAAGAACCGGCAAAAAAGCTCAACAAAAAACCAAAAGTTCAAAAAAAGACGAAAATTATGAATAGTGAAAAATAAACCAGAAGTTAAAAACTGAAGCCAAAACGATCACAACTGTAGTACTACACTACTACTTCGCACCAAAGATGCGGTAATACTCTTAACATATTGAGATTTTGCATAAAGTTTTGCAACAAAAGCAAACTTTCCCCCATTGCTAATCTTCTCTCGTTACCTACCTATCCAACGGGACCACCACCACTAATGGATCTAGCAGTAACAATCTCTGCTCCATGTGATTTTGCTGGGATAATTTAATCCGGAGCTCCTCACGAAGTACAACTAAGCACTAACTAAACACATGGTATTAACACCGTGTACTTGTACGCCAGCATGCCACATTGCCAAGCTCAGATCAGATCAGGACCCCACTCGTCAGTGTCAGAGGACACCCCAGATCCCAACGGTCAAGTGCCCGCCCAGACACACAACGGTTACTTTTGCAGCCGTCAGCTCCTTTCCATTTCCCTCCACCCTCCCTCGCGACCCCGCGCTCCATTCCACACAACTGCTTCCACCAGACCACCACCCAATCGTAGCTAGCTCCGAGAGCGAGACTACTCAAGCCTCAAGCGAAGATGAACAGCGCGGCGGAGACAAACGCCGGCGGAGGCGACGCCCAGGCGGCGCGGTCGGTGGTGGTGGTGGAGCGCGTGGTGGTGGTGGAGTACCTGGAGCCGTCCATGTCGCGGGGCCTGCTCGGCAAGTTCCCCGACCCCTCCGCCTTCGACTTCGACTACTGCCAGAGCGGCATCTGGTCCCCGCTCGGCAAGCTCCCGCGCGCGTCGTCGTCGCCGTCGGCCTCAGGTGGCGTAGCCGAGGGCTCCACGGACTTCCTCATCGCCAGGTCCAAGCGCAGGGCGAGGGCCGGCAGCAGGCTCAAGGACGCGGCCGGCGGCGCCGGCAGGAGGTCGAGGTGGCGGCGCCGCCGGCTGCGGCGGGACGGGTCCTTCCTCGACCTCCACGAGGTGGGCAGGACCAAGCTGGACTTCTCGCCGCCGTCGCCTTCCCCCGCAAAGGTAGTTTCGTGCATATGAATCCTCCTGGCTTAACCTTGCTGAATCTTCCTTGGCATCACGAGGTTTCTGCTGGTTTAATTGGGTTCTACAGGAGGGGTGGAGGCGGGTGCTCAAGGCGGCCATCAGGAAGTTCAAGGAGCGGCAGCACCGGTCCCGGCCGGCTCCCCTGCTCCAGATGATCCTGCCCATGCTGTGAATGATCCGTCGATCGATGGCGCTCATGAGATTTGCTTGTTTATTAGTTCGATTACCACGCATTCTTTCAATTGGATTGTACCTGAACAACAAATGGTTCGTGAGTTTATACTTGTTGTAACTTGTGATGCTCCTCATTAAAAAAAACACTTGTGATGCTCCTGCTGGAGAGTGGAATTTGATATCTTTTCCCCCTTCAGTTTCCGAGGCAAATCTTGTTTAGTTGTTTCGGTTTGCAATTGCAAGCGATCTGTTACGGTTTAGGCTGGAATCGTAAGAGACACGTATTCTACTCGAAATCAAATCAAAGGTTTATAAATACCCCGTGCAATCGTAGCTAGACCGGACGTGGTATGTATTGTCCCTATTTTTAGAGATGTTTGTAATCCCTGTAACTGTCCAGTACTGCTCAGTTGCAGAGTACGGTACATAAGTAAACATCACAACAACACATGCAACAAAAGAGTCAAACTTTTCACCTATGTAACTAACGTAAGGGTCACCACCGAAAATGTCTCATCTCAGGAGTTTTGGATGCAAGGTTTATGTACTTATACCCCCTCCACAACATACTGCAATATGCCCTCTCTGTAAGATTGGGATATACGTTGATTATGAGATTACATCCATAATCAGGTATTTAGAACCCATGACGGGAGGTTTGCATACCGCCCGCTTCGCTGATTGCATTTTTTATGATGATAATTTCCCAACATTAGGGGGAGGAGATAAACTCGTTGATGAAAAATGTCAGGAAATTACATGGCAAGCCACGAGAATCCATGCACATGACCCGCGCACTAGTGAAGCAGATAAAGAGATCCAGAAGATCATTGACTTGCAAGCATTAGCAAACCAACTGCCTGATCACTTCAGTGATTTGAAAAGCGTGACTAAGTCGTATATACCTACACGCAATGCACCAGATAGGGTAGAAATAACAAAGAAAGCAGAATGTATCCCTAATTCCGTTCAGAGGCCTCATAACAAAAGGACGAGAACTCCGGCTCCTCGAATCCCAAGTAACCGGGGACGCCCAGCGAAGAAGGATAAGAAGGACTTATCACAGCCGATCACTGAAATTCCCCAGAATGAGAAGGGGAGCCAGTTGAGACTTGGCACGAGTATGACACCTTCAAAAAAGAGCATATTGGATCTGAATATCCTATGGAAGAAGAAACCAGCATGGATGTGTGTGCACACATCGGAGCCAAAAACTAAAGAGATTTGCCACCGCAATTGGAAGAAGCGTTGTGCAAGGAGAAGCTCTAGAAGAAGCAACTCATGAAAAAATATCTATAAATTATGTGCACATGGGAGAGTCCATGAATAGGATAACAACCAATGTTGATATCTATTTCGCAAAGAAAATTGCCACAATCATCAATCTTGATCCCGAGCCTGCATCGCTCGCTGAATGTAAGAAAATATTAGATTGGGAAAATGGAAGAAGACAATAGAAATTGAATTATTATCTCTGAACAAAAGAGAGATGTTTGTGACCGTATGTCGCACACCTCTCCATGTGCACCCTGTAGGGCATAAGTGGGTATTTGTTCAAAACAGAAATGAAAGAAACGAAGTAGTGAGATACAAAACAAGGCTAGTAGCACAATGTTTCACTCAACGTCCAGGAGTTGATTATGAAGAAATCTAATCCCCAGTCATGAGTGGAATTATCTTTAGATATTTGATCTCAATGGCAATGAATTTGAATTTAGAAATGAAATTGATGGATGTGGTAACTGCATACCTTTTTGGAAACTTGGATTCGGAGATTTATACGAAGGTCTCCGAAGGAATCTCTCTCCCGAACCAAGATAGAGCAAATATAAAGTGTGAAGCTCAGAAAGTCTCTGTACAGACTGAAGCAATCTGGCAGAATGTGGTATAATCACTTAAGCGACTTCTCTGTAAGAAAGGCTACACGAATAATGAATATTGTCACTGTGTTTATACGACGATCCTAGAATGAATTTTGTATAATCACAGTGTATATAGATGATCTGAACATCATCGGGACAATGGAAGACACAAAAGAAGCAAGCTCCTATCTGGAGTCGGAATTTGAAATGAAAGATTTGGGCAAGACCAAATTCTGCTTAGACCTGCAGCTCGAGCTGTCCCTAAAGGAATATTAGTATATCAGTCAGCCTACACCCAGAAGGTGTTAGAAATGTTTGTCTTTGAGAAGGCATACTCATCAAAAGTATCGATGATCGGGGGGTCTTTACAGCAAGAAAAACATCCTTTCCGGCCTAGGGAAGAGGAGGAGGAAGTCCTGGAACCGGAATTCACATACTTAAGTGCAGTATGAGCACTTATGTATTTAGCAAACTGTACTAGACTGGACATTGCATTTGTCGTGAACCTGTTAGCAAGGTATAGTGGAGAACCTACCAAAAGGCATTGGCAGGGAATAAAAGACATCTTCCGATACCTCTAAGGAAGCAATGACCTCGGATTGTTCTACAGAAAGAATCAATATCTGAACTTTATTGGCTATGCAGATGTCAGGTACTTGTCTGACCCGCATACCGCAAGGTCACAAACAGGCTATGTATTCCTGTGTGGTGGAACTGCAATTTCTTGAAAATCGTCTAAGCAAAATCTTGTAACGACTTCGACGAACCACTCAGAAATTATAGCGCTGTATGAAGCTGCACGAGAATTCGATTGGCTCCGACGAATGATTCACCACATCCAGCAGTCATGTGGAATGAATATTGTGCAAGCCCCCACACTTATCTATGAAGATAATACAGCTTGCGTTGCACAAGTGCAGACGGGCTATGTGAAGAGTCATCTCACAAAGTATATCAACCACAAGTTCTTCTATGCTCATGAATTGCAGAAGATGGACGAGATTAAAGTACTGCATACTAAGTCATGTGAAAATCTGGCAAATTTGTTCACTAAATCACTCCATGCATTTAGCTTTGAAAGGTGCGTGCGAGGAATTGGAATGATGAGATTTAGAGAAGTGCAGAATTCAAGAGGGGAATTTCCTCAAGCCCGTTATTAAATCTTGATCATGAAGATCAAGTATCTAAAAGAATAAGTCCTGAAGATTGGATGAAATTAGGTGAATTGTACTCTTTTTTTCTTGACGAGTTTTCCTGAAGTTTCTCGACTAAGGTTTTTAATGAGGCAATTCGTGCATCGCAGTATAACATGTATCATGTACTGTTTCTCCAAATTTTTCCTACTGGGTTTTTATGGAGTTTTAACAAGGCATAAGCGTGTCGGATGAGTGCCCAAAGGAGAGTGTTAGGAAACCTGGGCCTGGGCCAGCAGCCTTGGCCTATGGTGGGCACATCATCGGTAGACTATAAATAGGGAGTCGTACCGGCAAATTTTGTATGCATGAAATCAAAAGCAATAAAGAAAGATCAGGAGTTCTCTTTACCTCTCTGTGTGTTTTCCATCTATTATTTTGTTTTCTGTGATTGATCTCGTTTCGTATTAAACAGAGGAATTGATTGGACTGATCGTCAGCGACGGTTTCTCAACAAAACCAAGGGCATGCACCAAGGAGTCTAGTAAGCAAGCATCACGTCTAGAGAATGCACGTCCAGACAGTAGAACAGCAGGAATTTTTCCAGCAACTCGTTACAATCATTCACCTCGTCTCGAGCGCCATCGCCATCAACAAGCCAATGCATGCGCTACCACTATGGGAAAACCTAGCGCACCTGGTGTAGAGATGGCAATGGGTACCCGAAACCCGATACCCGGTGGGTTTTTACTCTATTAGGACATGGGTCTGAGTTAATTTTCTAACCCATGGGTCTCTTAATGGGCAAAAAGCCCAACCCATCGGGTCTGCCGGGTTCGGGTACGTTCCTATAGTACCCAAACCCGTAAACCCATGGGTAATATAAACCCGATTCATAGGAGTTATAAACCCAGGCTCCCAGCCTCCCAGGTAAACCAGCCCAGCCCATAGCCCATTAGCCATTTAGTCCCAAACCCCAAAATTCAATGCTGCAATACCCCATTACCCATACGGCTAACCCTAGCTAGCACTCGCCACGGTCACTACTCACTCCTCCCCAGTCCCCACCCCGATTCAACAGCCGCCGCAGCGGCGGCGCATCTGGCGCTCCGCGTTCTGTCTCCACGCTCGCCCTCCCGTCCCGCAGCTCCCGCTCCTGCTCTCGCCACTCTCGCCGCACGCTCGTCCTCCCGCACGCCCTCGCCATCGCCTCGCCTTCCAGTTCAGCCCGCCGCCCCCACGGCGCAGCCAACGCGCATCACAGTAGTAGGCCCTTGGCCATGGCACTGCCCTCCGGCCCCAACGAAGATGGCCGGTGAATTTCTTCCTCCTCTCCATTAACCATTGTTGCAGCTCGCATTACTGACCCGACGGGCGACCCATGGGTACCCGTTAACCCAGTGGGCATGGGTCTGGGCAAAAATCTGCACCTGTCACGGGCATGGGTTTTTTAGCGGGCGCGCCCAACTTTCATGGGCACGGGTTTGGGTTAGCAAAACCCAGCGGGTTTATGCCCGTTGCCATCTCTAACCTGGTGTTCGTGCGGTCTTTCCAACAGGCCACGGACCAGCAGCCCCCGACCAAGGCCCACATGGAAACCAGCCTGTGTACAACGGTGCAAGAAATAGGCCCAAGAAAGCCACGGGTGCAGGAAGAAGGAAAAAGGGGACCGAATCTGGAGTTTTGGCCTGATTGCACTTTTGGATATCTTCCCCTGGTGTTCCGAAAACTTGCTGAAGTAGTTTGTGGCTCAAGGACATACTACGAAGGAACCCCTATAGTTTTGGTTAGTCGCAGAAATTATTTGCGGTATACGGTATTTTTACGGAAAAGATATCTGACTTTGTGGATTTTGCGGAAGGTTCTTATGGTCTTTTGTAACTTAGATCCTGCAGTTTAAGTTAATTACTATTTGGTTAATTTCTGAAATAACGTTAATAATTCTAGAAACTAAATTTTAGGCATACGGGCTTCCATAAAAAAGTGAAACCTTAGTACCTTTTGGAAGCATCATATTCTTTTAATGGTTTTTCTATCAATTGTTTGTTTGGGGTAATTGATTTTTTGCTCTTGGACATATGATTTCGGGCTTTCTCGGGCACGAGGTATTTTTACAGAAAAGATATCTGACTTTGCGGATTTTGCGGAAGGTTCTTATGGTCTTTTGTAACTTAGATCGTGTAGTTTAGGTTAATTACTATCTAATTAATTTCTGAAATAACCATAATAATTCTAGAAATTATTTTTTTTGGCATACGAGCTTCCATAAAAAAGTGAAACCTTAGACTTAGTACCCTTTGAAAGCATCATATTTTTTTAATGGTTTTTCTGCTCTTGGACATATGATTTCGGGCTTTCTCGGGCACGAGGTCCCGAGCGTTCTTGGGTATGACGCCTTAAGCATAAGGGTGATTATCAATAGCAGAAAATCTTGAAAATTGCTAGAAAAATTATAGAAATAATAAAATTATATACTAAATAAATAAAACTAATCTTTACTATTTTGTACTTATTTATGCATTTAAATTATTTTATCAACAATAAACCCGTAGGAAATTGCATAAAATATGTAGACTATGCTAGACATCGCTGAGAGAAATTTTGACTACCCTGGATGGCAGTAACCACCTCACGTGGACACCGAATGTTGATAGTAGTCATATTTTTTTGTGTTGCACAATTAAATAGTGGCTACTTAAAAGTGTTAAGCATATTACTCCGAATTATTTTATCCTCGCAATTTTAGGAAGATTTGTGGGATAAATATCTAGGAGACTAAACATTATGATAATCGAGTACATTTACTCACAATATCTAGGAGACCAACGGATATCATATTGAGAGGAATTATATATGCTACACTTTGATCATCGTACTTTAGACTATGAAAGTCTTAACTTTGATTTACTTAGAAGGAATCAATTTAATGATCACCACTTGAAGTTACCTTGAAGGTTTGACCACTTAGATGTGTACATAATTCATGGAGAGCAAATTCTTGAATTATAGCCCCATATACCTTTGATCATGATGTTCAAATACTATATAGGAAGGATAGTAATCCAGATGATATGATCAAGAACATCAATTGTTGTACTCTTTTTTCCCTTAGTGAGTTTTTACTAGAAGATTTCTCACATGAATTTTTTAATGATGCAACTAGTGCAATACAACTTGTATATGCGGTGTACTCTTTTTCTATCCTTTTTTTTCACTGGTTTTTGGAAGGAGTTTTTAATGATGCATATACATGGCATGTATTCGTCCAAGAGGAGTGATATGAAACCAACCCCTTGAGAGGGTGCGACCAGCCTTGTGGGCCATATTGATTTCTTATCTTCCAAGAAGATGTGGGCGCATACCAAATTCCCGGTAGGACTCTTAGTCTATAAATATAAGAGAGCGCCCATGCATTATTACCGAATATCATTGAAATAAAGATTGTCGGATTACTCTCTCACACATTTTGTGTCTATATGTTCTTTTACTATTACGTTATATGGTTGATCTTGCTTCTAGTTAAAAGATTGATTGCATGGATCGGTCAACCACACTGTCGTTCAACACTTCCGTCTGGTAGAAAAATACGCTTTGGTAAATCTTTGATTTGGTAAAACCACAGGCGAAACTGACTGACAGCCTACGGTTCAATGCATTGAACGTATGGTCTACAGTTCATGTGTTGTTATTCACGTGGATGCACTGTTAGGCACATTTGATTGGAACGACTCGAACGTTACAAATGGTAATGCGATTTCTAGCCGAAGCAAAATCTTTGCTGCTCCTGGCAGGCCACCCAAGACGCAAATCCGGACGAGTAGTAGTAGTAGTAGTAGTAATAAACTACTGGACGTGGGATCCAGCGCCCCCCGGAACCAGGCGGAACCGAGGGCAAGCAAACACGCGAATCCGCGGCAGCGATCGCAGCAGGCTGGCAGTGCTCCTGCGCTTGTCTCCCCGCTACTCAGCGCCTTTGTCTGGGGATCCTAGAACAAAGTACCAATACTTGCTGCACGCATGCCATTTCAATTATCTAATGCCTGCTTATTTTAGAGTTCAAGAGAACACCTAAACTCTGAACTCATGGGGATCTAGCTGGGTGGACCACCGGCATATTCCTCCGAAGCTTCAATATAGTACTGGTGCTTATTCTCTACTCTTGAGTTCTCCAAAAGAAAGCCACTAGGTATCAGCTTACTAAACAACTTGTCGCTATTTATGATGGCATTATGATTGCTTAGGCTCTTCATTCTCGATAACATTCAGCGAGAATGAGCTAAACTGGTGCTAAGATAGATTTTAGCAAAGAAGTGAATCAGCAACTGAAAAAAAAGGATAATTCTCATGTAAAAAACCTGAACAGGCAGGATGATCTTTTCTTTTCCGGCTAATAGTGATTGTTCCCAACAGAAATAAATACAAGCTCCCCTCAATACTAACTAGTGCTAGCGAAGACTACAGTTCATCTATCTCACCCTCTCCAACAAGATACTTACCAGCTGCCCTTAACAGTGTACTGCAGAGTTATCAATACACATCCACCGTGCGCTTGCAAAGAAATGAAGCTGTGAGCTTTTCCTGAAAAAGAAACAGGGGGAACGGGAATCAGGACGTAAAACTCTGCTTTCAAATACAAGACTAAATAGCACCTGTTCTCTTGTTCCAGCATGGTAAACATGGATGCGGAGAATAGCATAGTGTAGCAGTTGCAAACGAAGTCTTAAGTATACATATTTGATGCCCTGTGAAGTTGTGATTTGGCTCTACTTAGGCCAGACTGAAGAAATTACATTTACTCCTGTCGTTTGTGTATTAGAAAGCAGTGTATTCATAGAAGAACATGAACTTGTGGATTTGAAAACCTGGTTGTATTGCAAGATATGTTGAAAAATCCTAAAAAAATAAATAAAAGGAAACAGATGAGAAATGTTCAAGCATAAAACAGTGACACTTGCCTGATCATACTTTATTACTTTCTATTTGCGGGACTCCACCAGTATATAAACTGGCTTTCCATTTAGCTTGTAGAAATCCTGTATAAAATATGCAATCCCAGTCAGCATATTTAGAGGGCTAACCCTGCCATGCCTCCCTTGAAGATACGGATATATCAAATACATTTGCTAGATAAAAATATTGCAGCTTTGTAGCTTCCAGTACTTGATGAAATATCTTCATCAAGGGATATGACAGAGCTGTCACAGGCATTTTACCCAGGAAACTACTGGCTCTTCGGTCGACTTGGTCCACCAAAATGAGCTTTTGAACTTAGTATGTACTGTGGTACTAGTGATATTGTTTTCGGTTTTGCTATTTGTAAGTTGCTTTTTCTTTGTTAACTCAACTCGATTTTCTTGGCTTTTGGATTAGCTTTGAAATGTCTCGATTTTGTTGGCTTTTGGATTAGTTTTGAAATGTCCATGTGTCTCATTCTAGATTTATCCAATCGTTAAAATGTAACTTATATTTAAGAAAGCATAAGTCACCTTAGAAATAGACATCCTGTATTGTTTTTCCCCTAGGGAAGCAAAAGTCACCTTGGAAATAGACATGCTGTATTGTTTTTCCCCTAGGGTAGAGAAGTTCACAAGTTTACACTCTTTACTCTTTGTATACAATCACTGGTTTTGTTCAGGTCTATGGATATCCAATAGATAGATATACAAGTATCTTAAAGCAGTGGGTCGTGCGGCTGGTAAAATAAGCTAAGCTGTTCTTATCGTCCATGTAAGAAAAAGGGAGCCTTGACTCTTCACCTATCCATCACTGAAAGTTACTACTTACAAAAGGTTTGAAGTTAGGATTCTCTAAGCTTTACTGGTCAAGCAGGAAAGGTTATTAGCATGTTGCTTGTTCTTACTTAATTAGTTTTCCACTTGCCTTCACTAGTCACGTAGGAAGTGCAATACTAGGACAATACTAGTAAATCCTCAATTTCCTTAATTGAATTAAAGTGCATTGTAAACAATGTCTGGGCACCTTAAACTTAGGAAGTCCAATGAGGCATGCAGACTCAACCACGTCAGCTCCAGCACGTTCTGGAAAGTTTCAGCAAGCATGAAAAGGTTAGTCAAAACTCAAAAGCCATTTTCTGGTTCTTAGTTCGTGATATATTCATATGATATAACGAGTAATGCAAAGTTGCAAAAATTATAACATAAGCTGCTTTTGATGTCATAAACGGTAGATGGCATGTAATACGTTGTGTAAACAAGAGTTCAAAACTTAAATTACTCCAAACCCCTCGAACACACACATGTAACACCCCCTCAAGAAAGGGAGGGGAAAAAGGGAAAGAAAGATAGTTGAAAAATTGAACACAGTAGTAGCCCTTGATTGTAACATGAGTGCTCGATTCTTATCCATGAACTTTTCGCTTTTAGCATCAAAGATCAGCATTATGCCTCCAGTCTATCGAAACAACGCCTATATGTAATTAGCTACCCCATAGGACATATCTTTCAGACAGGATTTTGTCCTATGAATAAGCAGCTTGTCCTGCTCTCTCTCTCTCTCTCTCAAAAAAAACAAGAATATGATGCCTCTCTTCTCTAGATGTTATCACTAAGTTGTTGACATGCTTGACAATACCACATGATCCTCCGATGTGTCAATTTTTTTTTGCAACAATCCAAGATTATTCCATATCAGAATCACAAAGGCTTTTTGACTTATCCTGTTTTACTAGATTTGTATGTGTGAGACCATGTATGCGGAGGTTGTTCCATGGCGTGTGATGAATATTTGACTTTGTTGTGCAAGAATTGTCGAAGATTGAATTTGATTTTGAATTGTCGAAGTTCGAGAGAGGTTTTGGAGAGGACAGATGTGTCTGGGGGTAATCTAGATATGCCTTGGGTTTCTAGAGGGGTTTTAGAGAGGGAAGATGTGTCTGGGGGTACCTTAGACATGTCTGGGGTTTCCAGAGAGGTTTTTGGAAAGGGTAGATATATTTGGGATTGTTGAAGAAAATGAATATGAGCATGTTTGAGGAGCGCCGAGAGGGCTTTGAGATTTGTGCCTACATGCTGTGAGCTGCATGCGGAGGCTATGTGTGAGATGGTTGGACGAACCATGATTGTTTTTAGTATGTGCACGGCATGGGAGTTACTGGTTGGTTGTGTTGTATTGTATGGTACATTGTTTTGACTACGTGAATCAAGTACATGGAATTTGTGCTTGAGATGGTTGTTTGATCTTTGGATGTACAGGTGGCTTGAAGAACGTTACCTGTCAATGGCAAGTGATCGGGACTAGGTGGGAGAGTTGAGGTCCATATGGTTGGGTAGTCCAGGTGAGACTACGTGGCTCAAGCGGGAATCATGGAAAAGATAAAAATCATGAAGAGGCGAGTTACAACATGTGGTGTGCCAAGTGACTTAGGCCGATGCAAGTAAAAACGATCCACGAGAGACTAAATGCGTGAAGATGGCGAGCCATTAGGTACCACGAGCTATGTGTCAAAGTATATAGAAATGCTTGTGAAGACACGGCGGGCAGCGGCAAGGTGGACTTGTACTAGCTCAGGGAGGAGTCGAGGTACAGAACAGACAGGAAAGCTGGGTGTGGTCATCGTGCAAGGTGAGGCATGCGGCACGCTAAGTGATTTGGGCCCGTTTGCAAGCGAAGACAATTTGGTGTGATTCGGACACGTAAGAGGCTTGGCGAGAAGTCATTGAGGCCACATAGAAGGTGACAAAGCATAGGTGATGCTTCGGGATAAATGATTTGGGAAATGACAATGGATAGGCATTTTGAACATTTGGCCAATACCAGAGAGGGAGGCGGTTTGCAAAACCACAACGAGGCCTAAGTGGTTTAGATCAAGGTCAACCGAGATGGCTAAGTGGATCAATTGCTAATGGTTTAGCGGGTTGAGTCTTGTAAACGCTTTGAAAAACGTGCGTGAGTGTGTAAAACCCGTCATATGTTGGGCTATTGGGTTTGCCCATGTGTTGGGTGGGTGAAATCCATTTTGTATCTATGTTTTAGGGTTTCTTGAGAGTGATTGACTTGGCCACCACTATAAAAGGAGAGGTAGAGATGGCTTAGGGATCAAGCCTTGTGAAAGACAAGTAGATGAGAGTTAGAGTTCTTGGAGAGAACTTTTAAGAGATGGAGTGTGGCTGTTGTGCTTGAGCTTGTTGTCTTAGGCTTTGTAAGTGGCTAGAGAATGACTGTAAACATTTATCTCTAAGTATCAATAGAAATATAAAATTCATCCAAGTTTTTCTCCTCTTTGCTCAAGTGTTTAAATATTAATTTGGCTTGATTTTTGATGTTTCCTTCTCCCCTCTTGATCTGGTTTTGTGCTAAGAACATGTAAGTGATACAGATATCTCTTGAATACGAGATCCCATACATCTAGGCACCATCCTTTGTAAGTTCTTGAATTTGCCCAGTTTTGACTTAAGAAAGGCTTGTTTTGGGGGTTTTGATCTTGAGGGCATTTGGATTTGTTCTTGCTATGATTTGAAGATGCTAGGACATGTGGGAAATCATCCTTAGCCGTCTTGCTTGAACATCGTTTTTGTATTTGGCCCAGTTTTAGTGCAGCTTGCTTTCAGATTGAAAAAGATCAAAACTTTGGAAAGATTTTTATAGTCCTCATTGGATTAGATTCACAATATCAAAGGCTACATGTGTGCAAAGTTTCAAGTAGTTTGGAGCTATGGATTGAAATTTACGTTGATTTTTGGATTTGAAATCATGCTGATTTTCATTTCTGTGCAGAGGGAGAGGTTAGACCGCCAACTAAGTAGCGGTTAGACTGCCCCTGAGAGGTTAGACTGATTGCTAGCTAGGGATCAGACCGCCCGGGGTTTGTCAAGGCTTAATTTGCTCGGTTTTTTTTCAAGAGATTTCATTGTAGGTGTCTAGCCTCTATTATTCACATCTTGACATAGCTTTTAATCACTATTAAAGTGAAGAGTCTTGAATTCTCCTTGGGAAAAGATTTTAAAAAGAGGTGTATTCGTATGCTCCTATTCACCTACCCCTCTAGTCGTCTTCTCATTCCCAAGGTACACAAGCTACAAGTTTAGTCCTTTTTTTGTACTTTCGCTTTGCTTTTCCAATCTTATCTCTTTTTTTTAACTTCCTTCTTTTTAAGATGGCTCATTTTGAGATCAAGATATCATTTGTGAAACAAATTTCCTAAATGAATCAAGGCCTTTTTTTTTATTCCTGCCCAATGTCAAATCTGAATTATAAGTTTTAAGTTTGGAATGTGTGAAATTTATTTTTTATGTACAAACACAAGGTGCTTGATTGCTACACACTGTTGGTTCGTTGTGATATGCGACAGATTCAGCAAGATACGAACAACATAGATGAATAGCATCTTCTAACATTGCACCTGAAAAGTTTTCTAGCATATATGATTCAGCAAGGTACGAACAGCATGTTCGACCAAAGGAGAAATGGACATAACACTAGTATTTTGAGCTCTTTCATTAGTGCTATCAGGTGAATAACATCAACAAGTACAAGGAGGGCATTTTAGGTTTTTTTAATCCAAATTATGTTTTAGATGCCAATTTCATTGCATATTTAAATTAATACTTCTATGTAAGAATTACTCAAGGTCAAGGTATTTCATTTGCATATATACCAATCTTAGACAGAACAACATCTAAACAGGTACTCACCAAGAAGTCTTATAGCAGCAGAAAGTGTCCCACCAGTTGCAACCAAATCGTCAACAACCACTACGCGCTCGCCCGGTTCAATGGCTCCAACATGCATCTCCAAACAATCCGTCCCATACTCAAGCACATAAGTCTCAGAGATCACCTCACCTTCAATGTTTGTAAAGCATAATTAGCACATTTGATTAACAACAAGAAAAATATATTCAACGATGACTGTAGTTACAATTTCCTTTTGGAGAAAATCGTAGTGAACTACAACTTAATCAGAACTTCTACTAGGTATCCTACAACTTTGGTTATCATAACTAAAACTAGCACTTTTCAGAGGTTGACACACTAGTAAATGCATATCAAGTGCTCTTCACATTTGCAAATGACCTAATTAATTTGCAGATCACCTGGCAGTTTCCTAGGTTTGCGCAACGGTATGAATTTTGCTCCGATTGCTAGCGCGATCGCTGGGCCAAATATGAATCCTCTAGCTTCAATACCTAGTAGAAGATGAAGAATTTACCACGTATACACAAGTCAGAGAGGCATAAAGTAAGTTAGACTTAAAACCTTCAATTAGCTAGATGAGTGTGAAATGCGGCGTCCAGCATCCATTAATTGTGCGAGTAACAACGAAGTTGGTACAGATACAACGATGCGGCGACGGATGTTTAGCGGTTTAGACCAATGTCATAGCGCCGTTAAAGAATGACATAAGCAGACAGCAAAATTAACCAGACGTTATATCCTAGGGATGTTCTTTTGTGCTGTCGCTGATGGTTTTTAACTGCGGCTAAAGGACAGGACAATGGGGGTTGCGCACATGCGCTCAGCATACAACCAGACATATGTGATGCGCAAAGCATGGCGACCACTCTAGTCTCGCGTATCATAGCGAGCCACCACGCGAGGGCCGACACCGCATGTGCGCAATCATGGTCGTCCGATCAGAGGATCCCAGCCGCACCCCACAGCTAGCGCCGGTCCCCGCCCCCCGGCTCGACACTGTCATGGGACGGGAGCGAAGCGCGAGAGGCCGAGAGCTCCGTCGATCTCCCCAGTCACCAGCCGTATACGTGCCCTCCGATCGGGGCATTGAATGCGTGAAAATTCCGCTGGCCCAGCGAGGGGAAAAGGCCGGCGTGGCGCGCGCACCGTGGCGCGACGCGACCCCGCCGGAGCACACGCATTCTGGCCGCGCGCACGCTGGCTTCTCTCCCACCGTGGTGGCATTGGCCCCTCTATTTAATCGCTTTGGACCGGATGGCTCTATTCAAATTGGCTTATACTTTTAGTTTCTGCTTAAAAAAAACTAAAGATAATATAAACATTTGGTTTTTCGAAACGTTTTTTTTTCCATTTTTCTCGTTTTCATCTCGCTTCGAAAATAAGACAGAGGTAACATAACTAAAAGTTGCTTTTTGAGGCACTACTGATATACAAACGCCCCATAATACTCCTACTTTGTAGGAGACATGTCCGTGGGGTGTATCAACTGGAGTATCAATACTCCTAGCACCAGTGATACTGTACCACTGCTGCTGTTGCCGGGAGTTTTTAATGATAATTTATTGAAAAATAGGAGTATGCATGTCCGTACGCACAGGCACAGGCACAGAAGAAGGGGGCACGTGAGAGTGAAAAAAAAGCGTAGGTGGTGCCGTGGTGGTGATGACCTGACCAACGACAAAGCGTGTGTGGGGGTGGGGGGCAAAAGGAGCAGGAAAGATCTGCCCCAAAGATATTACGGAATCTCAGAACACCACCGCACCGCACCGCACCGAGCCAACACCGCGCCACAGCTGAGGCTCAGCTCAGCTCGGCGCAAGAAAGACGTACGGCCGGCACGGGGGTCGCGCGCGGCCGTGCGCGTGCGCCTGTGGGTGGAGGTATGCGCGGCCTCATGATTGACTGACTGACTGGTTTGGTTGGTTTACCTGCGACGGCCGCGATGCCCATGCCCCGGTAGCGCTCCACGAACATGTCCACGGCGTCCTTGAACACGCCCGGCCGAAGCAGCAGCTCCGTGATGTCGTTGAACATGATCCCTGCACGCACCGCACGAGCCGCGAGGGTGAGGTAAATAGTCCACGGACGAGCTTGCGCCGTACACGTGTGCCCGGCCGGTCGCCTTGGCGCGCGCGTGGTTAATCAGCCGAACGGTTTATATCGAGGCGGGCGGGCGGACGGACGGACGGACCTGGCTTGGGGAAGTGGGGGACGACGCGGATGGCGTCGGAAATGCCCTGGAGGCGGGGGTCGGCGGCGCGGCCGTTCTCCTTGGCCGGCGCCTCCACCACCATGTTGTTGCCGCCGCTAGCGCTCTTGTTGTTCTCCTGCTCCCCCATACGATGATGACACGAGCAAATTAATAACTCTGCTCGCCTTCCTCTCTTCTAGTTGCTTCTTGCTCGCTCGTTGGCTCCCCCTTCCTTTGCTTCTTCTTCAGCTATCGCTTTGAGTGGTAGTGTATAAATAAACACGGGAGGGCGGGACCAGGTACAAGCGCCGGGTGGCCGTAGCAGCAAGGGGGGAGTGGTAGTTTTTATTATCCTTGGAAACCGGCAGCCAGGACCACCTTTGCGCTGCGCTGTGCATAGAGAGAAGAAAATGGAGGCACTAGCATAAATCTAAAGGAATAAATTGTACTATAGTTACAATAACTTACAATATAAATGCAGATAGGTCACAAAGAGTAAGAAGTGCTTAAATGGGTCGTATAAATGTTAGTAACTTAGTAGTGCTTAAATGGGTCATATAAATTGTTAGTAGTGTATGACGGGTCAAAATTATACATGGTGGCACATCTACGCACGCATAGCGCTGATTGGGCATCACATCATCCACCACACCTTCCCCTCTCCCCAACTCTTTTCCCTCTCTGCTACGCCGACCACTGCCTCCACTAGGGATGTAAACGAGCCGAGCTCGAGCGAGCTCAGTCTGCCAGGCTCGAGCTTGAGCAAGCCGAAGGTAACGGTCAAGCTTTGAGCTGGGCTCGAGTTTGACTCGAACGAAGCTCGAGCTCGGCTTGAAGAAGCTCGTGTAGGCTCGGTTGGACAGGGCAAGCAGATTGAACGTGCACTCAGGTTGAACAGCAGCAGCAATATTTGTTTTAACAACACTCAAATTATTAACAACAGCAGCAGCAGCAATATTTGTAGAAGCAACAACAACAATCAAAGTATTAACAACAATAACAGCAGCAATATTTGTAGCAGCAACAGCAGCACTCAGATTATTAACAAATAACAACAGCAACAACAGCAAATATATTTGTAGCAGCAACAGCAGCCAGCAATCACATTATTAACAACAGCAATAGCAGTATTTGTAGCAGCAACAGCAGCCAGCAATCACATTATTAACAACAACAACAGCAGTATTTGTAGCAACAACAGCAGCCAACAATCACATTATTAACAACAACAACAACAGTATTTGTAGCAGCAACAGCAGCACTCAGATAGTCAGATTATTACGAAATAACAACAGCAGTAGCAGTAATAGTTGTAGCAACAGCAGCAGCAGTAATAGTTATAGCAACAACAGCAGCAATGTAATTATTAGCAACAACAGTAGTAGCAATATTTGTAGCAGGCTAGCAGCAACAACAGCACTCAGAATCAAATACTAAAACCAAAAATCCAGGAGCAAATTTGCATTTCTGCCTTTCTGGCTCTGGATGTGAAGAAATGAAGCAAATCCAGGAGTATAAAGCAATAACATCTGAACATTTGAAGCAGACCACATACCATAGTTCACAAGTTCATAATAGAAGTTCACAAGTTCATAATAGAAATTCACAAGTTCACAAGACCACAAACCACACGCATGACACATATCAAGTTCACAAGTTCATAATAGGAGTACACACAAGACAGATAACAAGTTCACAACATAATAACCATAAGTCAGCCAAAAGGTGCCTCATCTTCTTCCAATAGCCACAAAATGCTTTCACTATTGGCAAAGAAAGTAATGTGGTTAGTTAGTGGTGCAAAAAAACTTTAGATTTCATAAAGTTGAACAAGTAAGAAAAGCATACCTCTAAAGAAGACATAATTACTAATTGCTACCCACAATCGAAAGTTCATTCGGAGTTTCGATTGATGACAACGGAATGGAATTAGAATCCTCCTCCTATATAAGAACATAATATAAACAAGGATTAGATCAAGACTTCAATTATTTGGTTTAAAAACAACAACGTACATAAATATACCAAATGTGCTGGTTTGTGGTGGCCTCCTCTAATCCAACTAGAGGCACACACCAAAGCTTGCACTGTTGATGGGAGTAAAGAGCTACGATAGTCATCAATCACTTGACCTCCAGTGCTAAAAGCTGACTCTGATGAGATTGTGGTAATAGGAATAGTGAGAACATCTTTAGCCATCCTAGCCACTGCTGGATACTTCAATTCATTCATCCTCCACCACTGAAGTATATCAAATTTCTCCACTGCTTCAACTTTAACCGGATCATCCAAGTACTTCATTAAATCTGATTTTGACGGATGAGTAGTATGTTGGGCTTTCATAAACTCTTGGAATTGGCTAGCAGTTGAGAAAGCACTGCTCGAAGTAGCAGCAGATGTACTAGTGCATTGAGAAGAAGAATCATTGTTCATGCTTTTTTTACTCACTTTCATATAAAGCATACAACTCATGTAATGCAGATTCAACAGATGCAAGTTTTTGTGGGAGATCAATTTCTGAGTACAAAGAAGGAAATGTGAATTGAATCATGCCCATCTTAAATCTTGGGTCTAGAATTGCAGCAATTGCAAATAAAGTGTTGCATTCTGGGCCCCAATACTTGTCAAACTTGTCTACCATTGCATCAGCCATTTTTCTAAGAGATTCATCCCTAGACAATAACAATTGCCCTACTGCCTTCTTAATATCAACAATATGGGGATAAAACAAATTGGAGGTGGGGTAGGTTGAACCTGAGAACTCCTCTGTAGCCAAGTGAAAAACACACAACACGTCTTTCACTTGTTCATACAAATTCCAATCCACTTTCGTTGGTTGTCATCCATAGTTCCTCGGGTGTACACACCCAAGAGCAGATGTGAGTTGCTAGTTCCTCGGGTGTACACAATGTGCTCTGAGGAGGTTCGCTTGAAGCCGAGGGAGGTCAGCATGCTGTCGAGCTTGGCGTTCCAGGCCCTTAGAGCTTGACGAAGCCCATAGAGTACCTTATGCAAGTGCAGCGCCTGGTGCTCACAGCCCGCGCAGATGAAGTCGGGGGGCTATGCCACGTATACCTCCTCCATGAGGTCGCCGTTGAGGAAGGCAGATTTCATGCCGAGGTGATGTAACGGCCATCCCTCATGGGCAGCCACTGGCACAAGGGCTTGTACAGAATCAAGACGCGCCACGGGCGTGAACACCTCATCAAAGTCTACACCGGTGAAAGAACCCTAACTTTTAATTAAAACCAATAGTGAAATTTAAGTAATTTAAATAGTAATTAAAGGAGTAATTAAGTTAATTACAACACATTAAATTACAAGAAATTAAACTCCGTCCTTACAAGCAAAAATAAAATTATTACAGCCATTGAATAATTACAAGAATGTGCTGTGCATCTAGAATAAATAAATTACAAGTATCGCATTAAAATAGAATACAATAAAAATTATAATTTGCATCATTTTTGGACCTTGCATTTTTCCGATGCATGCTTGGTGAAGTGTAGCCTTCCGAAACTAGACCAAAATCCGACCTTTTCTTCTTCAATCTAAACGCAAAGAATAATAAAAAACAATCCAAGGGAGAATAAAGAAAACAAATGGTTTTGCTGTTAGACCCATTCGGCTTTAGAATGCTGAACCGAAAGAGTGCTCATCGAGGTTCCCAGACCGTCCAGGGCCGGTCGGCGCCTCTCACTTAAAATGGGCCTCATCATCCGATGAAAAATGAATCCCACAGCCATGTTTACTTTAACGACTTACCTCACGCAGCAAAAACCCAAATTGCATTGCCATTCTACCCCTAAGGACATTTATCCCACCAAATAAAAGCCCACCTTACCAAGCCACGGGAGAGAGTGAGAGATAGCAAAGAGGATAAGACCAAGCATAGCCAACCTATACGTAGCTAGGCAAGAGGGGAGAAGAGATAATACCAAGCATGCTCCTCCTCATTCTCATTTGCTTCCCACAACTGAGAGCCAAAGCCACAAGAAAACCAAGGCCAAGCAGAGGCCAAGCTTCGAGCTTTCCTCGCCCTCACTAAAGCCACAAGCAAAGCCAAAATCGAGAGCCATCTTACATTTTCATAGCACACACAAAGAGGCATCGAGAGGCAGTGAGGGAGAAGAAGCTTGGAGGAGAGGAGCTCAAACAGTTGGGGAAGACGACGGTGCATGGATGATGGCAACGATGGCATAGAACTATCAACGGCCACTGGGACCACGCCAAACCGACAAAGACAAGGAGGGATGACCAAGGAACCGACCGAGAGCACGTCACGACCACTACGACCATCATCATCATGCCCTTCCTTTTCTAACCCGGCAAAGCAAGTAGGTCCCCTCACCATCTCCTTTTGCTCCCAGCTCACACCATAAGCACATCACAGAGAAAGAGGGGAAGGGAAGGAAGGAGTAAGGGGAAGAGAGTAGTGTACCCTTGATGAAAATGAAGTAACGTCGGCTGCCTCCCACGGCCACTATGCGCACCCAGCAGCAAGTCGATAGTCAGTTATGACTTACGACCACTCCTCATTGCAGCAAGTCGATAGTCAATTATGACCAACAACCACGAGTACTCGTTACGACTACGAGCACTCGTTTACGACTTATGACCACGAGTACTTAAACACTCGGAGATACACACACGACAGTGAGGGGAAACACGAGGATTCTGTGCTGCTTGACTTCCGCAGCCTTTTTTGAGGACCCTATTCACAAATTTAAGCTTTAAACGAGTACATATCATGGCTAACATGGCCCTCTATATGCACGCCACGACCTACACGATCTGTGCCATCCCATGAACCAGCCATGACACACGACTGCAAATTGAAAATTGACAAAAAAGACGTAATCGTTCTCGTGTGAATGTAGCACACATTGAATGTCTGACGCGCACGACCAAAGACCATGCCCAAGTACTGAACTCACTACAACAACTTCATAAAACCAGCTAACACCCTCTGTCGTGTCGTATGGCTGGCTCGGCCCTTGTGTCTCATTCAGCCGCAATGTTGGGGTTGAGGAGACGGTTGTGTCCTCTTCGGCGGCTTATGTGGCCATGCCGAAACTGACAATCTCGAAGGACTTCATTAATTTCGATCTCAGAGGCTCCGCTACCATACTCCTGGCTGACGAGCTCTTCGACGACGGGAAGCTGCTCCTGTGTACCAGAGCTGAAGGCCGTGGCGCCCCTACCGCCGATGGCGGACCTAGGTCCAGGGCTACCTGGGCTTCAGCTCTGGGTTTAAGATCAAAAGCTCATTACAAAATTTAAAAAAATACTATATATATAGTGAATGCCATCTATGATGCTCTAATTCAGCCTGGGGCATTGCTCCATCCTAGTTTCGCCCCTGCCTACCGCCGTAGTGGGAGACAGTGTCGGTGCCTACAGAGCCAATGAAGCCACTCCGTGTCGCAGCGGCCGATGCCATCGACCCGTACGTGTTGTCCCCGAAGGGGCCTAGCTGCTCGAGCTGCTGGCATGAGCTGCTTGGGCTCAAGAGAAAAGCCCGCGAGAACGACGAACTCAGCGGCTGCGAGGTCCCTGAAGCTCCTACCCCAATGGAACAATGGTCGCAGCCGTCTTCACCGTCACCCCCGTCATACGAGGCCACCACGCTCGTCTGCAAGCTCAATAGCCTTCTGGCTGCCATGGCCGCGCTCCACGCGGAGCTCTAGGTGCTGACTGAGCTTGAGCAGTTGGTGCAGAAGCTCTCCACCGGCAACCGTAGAGAGAGTAGGAGTGAATGAGAGAGGAAAAAGTTCAGCAGCGGCAATAACTCTTTTGGGCGAGAAAGAAAGTTGCTTCGAGATTGATTTTATCTACGTGGCACAAATCTAAAAGGGACATTAAGAAGTGCAAGTTAGACCCCGTCCCACACAATTTCTTTCCAGATAGAGAATGCCAGCGCAGCCCAGCCTCACTCGCTCACTGGACAGTGGCCAACCTCAGATCTCTCGTTTCTCTCTCTCCCCTATTCATGAATTGTGACCAATGAGTAGCCGTTTCAGCAGTGAGGAGATTTTCCTGGAGTCACTGCGACTAGCTAGCTTGCATTGGCGCGGCAGTGGAGCCAGATTTTGCTTGTAGGTGCAGCTACTAGCTGCCGAGACATCTTTTCTTTTACTAGGACGAGTTCATCTTTTCACGACGCTCTCCTTGCTTGCTGTGCTGAGGGGGTGAGGCCGAGTGAGAGTGACCGAGGATCCGATGCTCACTGCCTGCCTTCTTTTGTGCACGGAATGACTTGTGCTGCCACGTGCAGACTTAGCACTATTACGCACTGTATTTATAAAAATAGATGCATACATATATTATTTGTAAAAATATTGTTTTTACCATCTAATGAGCGGGCAACAGCGCCGGGAGGCGACATGTGGTGCTACTGCCAGCGTCAGGCGCCTGCTGCCCCCTCACCAGACGGCAAGCAGCCTGCCGCCCGGTGGGGGAACGGCAGGCAAGCCTGCCATCTGGTGAGGGAGCGGTAGGTAATTAAGCCGACTAATTAGCCAGCTTAATTATATGTCTATTTTTTTACATTTAGTGTTTGTTTGAATTTTTAAATATATCAAATGAGCTCAAAAAATTATGAAAATTTATGTACAGTCTCCCGACACAACGTATCTCACAGTATAATTTTGGGTAATTTTATCCATTGCCAATGATGCTCAAAAATTCATAAAATTTTGATATTTTTACAAGTTTTTACATATAGCAGACGAGTTCCAAAAATTACAAAATTTTATGTAAAATCTCTCGACATAGTCATAGTTATTGTGTATTTTTTTGACAATTTTATGTGATCCAAATTTACCATATTTATTTGAGTTAAATTAATCATGAATTTAACAATCCTCACGTATCTTTTGAAGTGGCATGTGTTGGCTAATTGTGCTTATATTTTATTTTCTGCTATTTGGTTCGCGCAATTGTCACTCTTTGTGTATGTGCCCCCTCGTGCGCTCTCTCATTTGCACTAAAGTCATTATGTCCATGTCGTCCCCCTTGCCTGCTCCCTCATTTGCACATTTGTCAATGTTACGATGCCGTTCCCCCTCACCCAAAGCGCTGCTTATGATAATAGGCCCTCAATGTACAGGGTGAACGCACCGGGTTCACCTTTTGCTCAGCCATAAATACGAACCTCTCGCAGTTCGTCGTTGCTCATCTCAATCGCTCATCGCAGAAGGTTATTATCGTGGTCATCGCTCAAAATTGGGAGTGCGTAGCTCATTACTTCGAGATGCTAGTGCGTAGCTTGAAATTGGCTGTGCGAATTTCTTCTCCGGAAATGTAGGTAATTTTTTATCGTATAATTTCGACGTTATTCCCATAATCCTAGTTAATTAGTGTTATTCAGTTAGTCGTGATTAATGTAGTTTGTATTACGAAGTAAGTAGGTCGTGATTAATGTAGTTTGTGTACACACTGTAGCTGGTTGAAATTACACTGTAACTGAAGATGACTTATTTGACGTAATTAAATTTAAAAATTTCAAAAAATATGTTAACTCATCATGGACAACGCAAACGAATACGGAAAAAAGAACAGGCAAAAAGCTCAAAAAAGCTAAAAGTTCAAAAAAAGACGGAATTTATGAATAGTGAAAAATAAGTCAGAAGCTAGAAACTTAGGCCGAAATGAGCGGCTGTGCTCATTTGGGTTAAATAAGCCTGGCTTATGGTTGAACTTTTACTGTAGGTGGCTTATTTTGCACTGATGGTGGTTTATTTAGCATAATTAAATTTAAAAAATTTAAAAATAGAAAAACATGTTAGCCCATCACGTATAATGTAAACAAATACGGGAAAAAGAACCGGCAAAAAGCTCAAAAAAGCCAAAAGTTCAGAAAAAGATGAAATTTATGAATAGTGAAAAATAAGCCAGAAGCCAGAAGTTCAAGTCGAAATGAGCAGGGTATGGCAGCTAATGCTCACATACGGAGTAGTAACTGCTTAAGATCCCGGGTCATTCATACTTTGCAAACCGAAGAGTCAGGCTATTTATATTAACTTTTAAAAACTGCTTTTCTATAGTAAATAATTTTTATATAGTAACTAATTTTCAAACGGAATGTCTTTTTAAGACGGTGTCTGCTAGTTGATTATAGTATACACTATAGTAACTTTATTTATAACGGTCAAAATCATATACGAGTGTTTCTATCTCTATAAGCCATTGCTATTTATAAACTAAAACTAAAAATAAAAAATAAAAAACAATATGAAACAGACTTGAAATCTGCCCATTGGGTACGGGTCAACAGTAGCGCACTAACACGGCGGATATCGCAGCGCCAGTATCGTGTCTTTTCCCACGGAATTATCATGTGATTTCCCCCTGCGGCGTGGCTGTGCCGCTGTACGCGGCTAGCTAGTCGTACGCTGCGTGCGGCCAGGCGGGCCGCTCGGCTCTCAATACCATGCCCGGCCTAAGCGTGGCTACGTTACACGTCACGATTCGTCTGCCGCTGCCTGTGCGGCCCTCCCTGGGCTCGCACAGTGGCTGCATGCCCTATGGCTACGCGCGCGCGCGGCAGTAGGCTCACTGTGCCGTGTCGGGGGAGGCGTACGCTCACACTGATACGAGCGAGCGAGCACAGCCTTGTACAAAATTTCTTTCCTGTGAATACTAAGAAAAGTTATGCATAACATAAAGACTATATAGGTGGTATGAACAATTTTTCAGAAGTGGTATACATATTTTTTGACATACTTCTTTTTATATACGTATATAAAGGTATTTATAAAATACGCTAAAAACTATGAACTTCCTTGCAATTTTTTCGTGTGGTTCACGTTGGATTATCTTATAATTAGTATATAAGTATACCTAAAATGATAAAGGAGTATTTCAAATTTGTTTATGTGGTATATTAGAGATGGGTGTAATTACACCCGGGAGTAAAAAGTATTTTTATAGAACGCTGAAATGGGGCACCAAGGTACCCAGACACCTAGGCTTCCTGCCGTTAGATTGATTTTAGATACGTGCTAGTGCAATGGTATGTAATATATTAGGCATGCTAAATCAATCATGGAAGGAAAGTCTTAATCATGGATGGAAAGTCTCAATCACACTAGCACGCATCTAAAAGTAATCCAAAGGTAGAGAGACTTGATGCCCGGACACCTAGGTGCCCCTGTTATTTATACTATATATATATATACATATATATATACATATATATATATACATATATATATATACATATATACATATATATATATACATATATATATATATATAGGAAAAATACATTTTACACCCGGGTGTAATTACACCCATCTCCAATATACCACCTAAACGAACTTAAAATACTCCTTTATCACTTTAGGTATACTCGTATACTAATTATAAGATATTTCAATATGAACCACACGAAAAAATTGTAAAGGAGTTCATAGTTTTTAGCGTATTTTGTAAATACCTTCGTATGTGCGCATAAAAAGGAGTATGTGGAAAAAATGTACATACCACTTTTGAAAAATTGTTCATACCACCTAGATGGTCTTAAATACTCGTATACTACATGTACATACCCTCCATTACGCAAGATACTCCCTACATTGCGAGATACGATATAGGGTGTAATTACACCCGGGTGTAGAAAAGAGGTTATATATATATATATATATATATATATATATATATATATATATATATATATATATATATATATATATATATATATATATATATATATATATAAAATCATGATCAAAAGGTCAGGAGACTCGATCCGTTGGGACTTGGAATAAACGATGGAATGTTTGATACTTTAAGTTTGAAATTTATTTGTGCTCACTACACATAGTAGCTAGTTCGTTATTGCTCGTGAAGGGGTAAGGGGCTGTTTTTTTTGGCTTCAATTTACATCTTTTGGCTGCAATTTATGACTTGTGAGCTGTTCGTGAAAGAGTATAAACTAACAGAAACTCACTGTAATTTTAGCCGATATAAATAAAGTCATTACAGTGTGTACTATAATTAACTTGTAGGCGCTATTTTAAAAATATATTTTATTTAAAAATTAATTACTGTAGAAAAATTAAAAAGTAGTTAGTAAAAGCTGTGAAGAAGAGTGCGATTGCCACTGACAAATCCAATGTGGTGCCCAAAAAGAACGAATCAGACACTTACTTCGTTAGGAAAAGGGTTAATATTGCCAAAAGGGAAAAAGAGCAAAAGATAAAAAGAGACCCATTGATTCTCAGCAGCTTCTATATGTGCAATCCGTAGCTATTAAGGAAGATCTATTGAGGGCAGCATCCGTCACAGGATTACACGAAGACCCCCTCACATGCTAACAAATTGCAGCTACTAGAAGAACATGGATGAATTCTTTTGAATTATGGCTTATAACTGTGGTTTTGAATTCTAGTCTGTTCGTGTGAGACAATACACAGAGATAAATACTCACATACGATTTTGGCCAATACAGTTGAACTCGGAACAATTTATACTTTATTTTTTGTAGACCCCATCTCAAAAAAACTATTCATCCGTACATAAGCCAAAAAGCCAAAAGTGCAAATGAACCCAACCCATATTGATACTAACTCATATTACGCATGAACCATGATGCTAGTCTTGGAGTAGGAATTTACTCTTATGTGTATTATAGGCCCTGTTCTTTATGTCAAGCGTTGGAGCCTTTTCACAGATAGCTTTGATTCAAGAATCAATCTCTCCCAAAGCAAGATCTGCATAGATAAATAAAAGTGGTTGGTAACTAGAACTCGAAATTCAGAAAATGAGTTTGATCATCACTTACCATTCTCATAGTCCCTAGTCGTATCCTTGGCCCCAGAGTACATCCACATTAATCGTGTGTTTGGTTTGGAGGCAGTAGGGATAGAATGGCTCCACCCCTGTTTTTAAGGACGGGACCGTCCCCGTTCTTTGTTTGGTTGTAAGGGATATGACCGTCCCCGTTTTTTGTTTGGTTCTGGGATATCAAAATATGGGATGAGTCATCCAACGTGTGGGGCCCTTTTGTCATCCTCTTGTTTTTGAGAGGCGAGGAAGAGGGACGATCACATCCCCTGATCCCCTCGTTTTTGAGGGACGGGGGCATCCTCGATTTAGAGGAATATTCCCGGGATATTCCCCAAAGGGGATGGACTCTGTCCCTGCTGACTCCAATCCAAACAGGTCCAAATCTGGGATCACCCCGTCCCATCCCCTATTATCCCTAGAACCAAACCCCCTAAGTGTGCTTGTTTCTTTAAAGGGCTAATACGACGAGTGATCAAGTCTTTCACCATGTGCCAGCCGATAATCCCTTTTTCCCTTAGTTATTTGATGGCTTGGTTGTAGGGGGCTATCCGAGTTGGGTCTTCGGGGACCGAGTTCCAAGAAGAGATCTTCTTAACACCCTTCCTGTGATGGAAAGATTGTCTTCACTGGTCGTCTCCCAGTAGAAACATATCTTTTTCTAGTTCGGCCATGATGACCAAGTAAATATTTGGATGTATCCCTTCGTCTTGCCATCGTGGGGTTTCAGACCACAACTTCTGGCAATTCTGGTTTGTCTGCTCATCTCGTAATAATATCGAAAGAGCCCCAGATTTGAAGAAATTCTCATATAGGCTTTGCATAGATACACAAATGCACTTAACATGGTAATCTAAGTGGGAACCAAGTTCACCAATTCCACCCCAAAGTATTTGAGTATGGCTGTGAGGAAGGGGTGAGCAGGAAGTCGAAGACCACACTCGTAGTATGCTTAGAAAACTGGAATTTGTCCAATATTCTCCGATGGCCAATTTTGTCTAGTAGCCTCAATCCACCTCACAAATTTCCTCAAAGGAATCTTCTCTGCTACAACCAAAGCTTTCATCTTCGCCTTATCCATCTTCGACACCGGCCAATTGGAAGAAGATTTCATCATTTTCTCTAAGTGATTGGTTTGGATTTGGAAGAAATTGGGGAAAAGAAGAAGCCTTGGTCGGTGGCAAAAAGCTCAAAGGGGATTGAGGCAGAAGGGGAAAATAAGAAAAGTTACCTTAGGGTAAGTTTCTATAGCCATATAGGTCCATTATTACCTATTTGGGAACTATTCTAAATGGACAAATCGATGGGAACCGATTTGTATTCCTCTGTTCAAAGCCAATATGTCTTTATAACTCAAGCGAAATTACCTTTTTGACCAAGTTCGCTTCTGGTCGAATCAGATCAAAAAGACCTTGCTTTCAATCTTTGTTCATCTACAACATCTCTTTCTCAAGTAAGTTATTCTCACTTAAAGTTGGGAGCCTAGATGATAAGGATATAACCAATCCTCAAATTATTATTTATCAGTAAATGATATGGTTACGTCATTATGCTTCCCAAGTATACCCCCTATCTATAAGAGTGAGATTTCACAAGGTAGTCATAAGCTCTTCTACGACTACCCTTTAGTCGTAAGATCTTCTATGATAACTCTTTAGTTGTAAAATCTTCTACGATTATCCTTTAGTCATAAGCTCTTCTACGATAATTCTTTAGTCGTAAGCTCTTCTATGACTATCATTTAGTCATAAGCTTTTCTACAATAACTACTTAGTTGTAAGCTCTTCTACAAAAACTCCTTAGTTGTAAGCTCTTCTACAAAAACTCCTTAGTTGTAAGCTCTTCTACAACAACCTTATAGCTGTAAGTTATCCTACGACTATGACATAGTCGTAAGTTATTCTGTGACCACCTTGTGGTCGTAGATCCCCAACGATTAAGCCAAACTCCGATTGACTTGTTTACGATAACCATTGCATTGTGGGCCTGTCTGACAAGGCGGCTAGCATGAGTATTTATTCTCTGGAATAAGTATGCATAACTTCACCCTGGCATAAAACCATCGCACGATGAGTGAGATATCACATCTCTAATAACTCCTATCAGACAATTATGATTCGGGACATTAAGGCATCCCGTGGCAAGGAGAAACTACCATCGCCATACAAGTTATATAAAGGTGGATGTCTGGGAGAAGAGGGGAAGGATCCAGGACAGACCCAAGGGAGAATAGCAGTAGAGTAGGCTTTTTTCGCATTACTTTTTCTATCGTAATCAGTTCATTGAGATATATCTACACAGGAAGTAGGGTTGTTATTCTCACTGCAGATGGCTCGAACCTGTATAAAAATTCCTATGTCTTCTTTTCACGTGTTCGTAGCCAGGTCTTCAATTGTTCTCCAGTACCCAAACAAATCATACGTAAGATTGATATTAAAACATCAACAAAAGTCTATCAACAAAACACTCGATCAACTTAGTAGTGTAAAACATTTGATTGTCTAATCTACTAATGAATAATTATACAATAATTTTTTATTATTAAGGTTGTTAAGGTGAATATGGCCTTCAAGTAAAGCATGACTTTTCATTGGTAGGATTTAACTAATTATCATGTCAAAATAATTATTTTAAATAAATAACAATGTATAAATAATAATAGTAAAAGTACTAATAATTAATAAATAATGTAGAATCAATATGATAAAAATATGGGACTTGTCTTTTTATCTAGAGTTTTTGACCATTTCTTTGTAGGTTTCAGGTTTACACCATCCACTTTAATTGCTCCAATAGCTTCCCCGTTAGTCAATTAGCTGAATCTAGATACTAGCACAAAAGAACGAATACAAAGAAGTTTTTATTTTGTAGAACGCAAGCTGGGAACAAAATGCAATAAAATATCCAAAAATATAAAATAATAGGAATGGTTTGGATGAACATTAGTGGATTGGTACTATTCATAATGGGTAGGATGAACAGCCATGGTTTGGACGAACAATAGCGGATTGCTACTATTCATAATGGGTTGGATCCATAAATAGTGTTGAACCCGTTTACTGTTGGTTGTGGATCGGTTTAAATAGTAACGGGCATGGTTTATGAACAATGTCAGGCTGGATGTGAACAGTGTGAGGCTTGAAGCTTGCTCAGCTCAGGCACACGTCAATTGCACCTAAACAGAGGAAAATGATAGCGAGACGAATTGAGTGGTGGCGGTGGTTTTTGACGCAAGTGACAGCGCACATAGGGCCAATGGGGTCTAAGGATTCCATTTTTGGTATTGGCAAATTTCGAGGAGCACCAGTGAAGGCCAGCGGCAGTAGGAGCTTGTCGGAGCAAGACCACGACATGGTGGTGCTCTGATGGGTTTCCGGCGAGGTTCAAGGGAGTTCGAGCATCTACGACGTAAGGGAAGGCTTGTGGCGGTGGTGGTTTGGCTAGGCGTGGCTTGTACGAGGCCGCCCATGTTGGCTGGGCTTAGACGACGGTGGCGCACATCGTCGATGACCTATGGACCATGGGGGCATGGCGTGGCCAGGGTTGGATTTGGCATGTCCTAGCGATGCTAAGATCACAAGGAGTTGGCTCGGGTTGAGTTTGTGGAAGAAATGGTTTACGGACTCACCAGCGAGGCTTTGGCGGCGGCGGCGGTTCTCGGTTATAGGGGTGAGGGAAAGCTCTTGGAAATGCGATTCGGCGCAAATGAAGGCTAGCGATCAACTAATCTTGGCTTATAGAGTTTCTAAGGTGGTGATGACAGGAGAGCCGAGGTGGTAAGACCAGCGTGTGGATAGTGGTGCTAGCAAATGAGAAGCCTTGGCAGTCGACGGTCGCGCTGGCAGATGCGGTGTCACCTCGGGTGCGGTGCACCCTTTTGGTGCAAGCAAGCTTGCTGGCAACGTGAGTCAAAACATGGGCACGCGTCAAGCAGGCGGTGAGGTTGGCAACGGTGGGTTGGTGGCACGTGGCTGGGAGGCGAAGTGACGACCAATTAAGGCATGGTCGATGAAGTGGCAGGGTGCTAGGTGGTTTATGTAAGAAACCTTGAAGCACAAATCTATTGCAATAGCCCATGGGGCTTATATAGTACAATGGAAACAAACCCTAGAAAACAGGAAAATACTTAAATGCCCTTAACAGTTAACACCCCCCCTCAAATGTAAGGCGTATGCAATAGCATTACATTTGAAAAGGGTTGACACTAAAATAGAGAAAATCCAAAATCTGTGTCTTGAAGATGTCGTCAAAGCATGCAGCTCTTGGAAAATTGTGTCGAAAAGATCACCTCCCATCCAAAAACATGCAGCAGCCCATAAGCACGAAGTACAGGGGCCAAGAAGGTAGAGGTAAGCAGGAACAAAGTTGACCGTGGCTCCAAGAAGGTAGAGGTAAGCGAGAACAAAGTCGACCGCGGTAACACGATGAAGAAGATGTGGAAGGTGACACAAGTAGAGAGAGCTGTCAAATTAAGCCAAAAAAGAGATAGAAGAATAGCGGCACAGTTCGAAACCCGAGACAGCGGCAGCGCAACACACAAGAAGCGCAATACAGGTGTGGTGCAGAAGAAGCGTGGCTGCCTTAGAAGCTCAGGGCGGCAGCTCAAAGAGAAGCGGCTGCATCATAAAGACTTCTACGATCTGTAGTGGCTCAAAGAGAAGAGCAGCGGCTATGGCTATGCGAAAGGAAGAAGAGAACCACAATCATCCAAAAGGGTGGAACGTGTCTAGCAAAGTAATCGACTGACTGACAAGGAATTTGTGGACTCACACGGCTTTAACGAACTGATAGAGAGATGGCAATGGACTTGGATCGACACAACGGAAGATGCAAAACATAAAAGACGATAAATACAAGCAGTAGCAATAGTACTATGCTTCATATTCC
The DNA here is from genome assembly GCA_017311315.1 of Dendrocalamus latiflorus. Taxonomy (NCBI): domain Eukaryota; kingdom Viridiplantae; phylum Streptophyta; class Magnoliopsida; order Poales; family Poaceae; genus Dendrocalamus; species Dendrocalamus latiflorus. The sequence continues at coordinate 13,328,385 of CM029627.1, forward strand.
CCTCTCTCTCCACCCCCTCACTCCTCCCTCTTGTCTCTCTCTCTCTGCCGAAGGCGGAAGGAGGCGGTAGCCGAAGGAGAGCCCGACGGCCGCACGGAGCAAGGGTGCACGCGACGTCAACCGGAGGCGGGGGCGGACATCGGCGATGGTTGGATCCGAGGCCGGTTGGGAGAGGCGGCGACGGATGGGCACACACGCGTGGAGATGGGCCGCGCACGGGCGGCGGCGGCGGCCGGATCTGAGCTGCCTAGGAGAGGCGGCAACGGATGGGCGCGCACCCAGGGAGAGGAGCCAGAGGCGCTACACCCGGATCCGAGCTAGAGGCGGCCAAAAGGCGTCGCGGCACGGCTCGGGTAACTAGGGGAGCCGAATCCGTGGCGGCGGCGGTCGGATCTGTGGTGGTGATGGTCGGATCTGAGGCGACGACGGTCAGAACTAAGGCGGTGGCAGCCTGATCCGAGTGGGAGGCGGCAGTGGGATCCGACGGTAGCAGCAACGGTGGCCATATCCACGCGGGGAGGGCCAGAGGCAGCCAGATCTGGTGCAGTCCGGCGGCATGGAGCGTGAAGGAGGTCGGCAACGGTCGGATCTGAGGCGGACGCGAGCGCAAGCGCGGGCAATGGCGGCGCGCAAACGAGACGACTGGCGGCCGGGAGATGGCCGCCCTCAAGATGGAGATGCTCTTCCTGGGGGCAGGGCAGCGGAATCGAGTCGGCCGTCGGCGGAGGTGGCTAACCTTGCTCTGATACCATGTAAGAAATCTTGAAGCACAAATCTATTGCAATAGCCTATGGAGCTTATATAGTACAATAGACACAAACCCTAGAAAACAGAAAATACCTAAATACTCTTAACAGTTTAGACAGTGTGGCAGCAGCTCGCTGGCGAGTAGGCGCGTGAATGGTAGCTGTCTGCATGGTATGCGAAACAGGGGTGAAGGCGCTCGGCTGAAGGGCGCCAACGCTGAGTGAAGGTGGAAATTCCCAGAAAGGAAAGCATAAAGGCTTGAAGAGTTTTCGGATTTTGCAACTTTTCAAATTCAAGCAAATTCGAGTAAATTTCAAAATTATCAGAATTTTCGGTTCATTTCAGTACATCATCCCGTAACTCTTGGGCCTGTAGTTAGCGCCGGTTTATCTAGAGAATTATTGCCCGCCATTAGTGATGGCCGTGATGCAACAAGTCACGCTGAGAAAGTAAGGAAAAAAGGGACCAAACGAGAGCTGAACATCAACAAAGCATGGGAATGGAAAAAGGCTGGTTATTTCAGATTCAGAAGGAACACACGCATTGCACCACTCAAGCTTGGCAGGACACACCACGCGATGGAGGAATCTTTCCCGAACTGCATGCCCAATTAGGACATATAAGCAGCAACCGGTCGTCAGCCTTTCCAAAGGCCAAAAGTTGTTAAGCATGAACATGGAAATAGCACGTTGCTTGGTTCTCATGACACAAATATCTTTCACTTTTTTCTTTATTAAAGAGGAGAACCCTGGTTTCTGAAAGAAACATCTGTACCGTACTTACCATGGCTTAGGCCGTCCGCAACACAGGAATTTACTGCAGCTGCTGAACTATTTTTTCCGAGAAATTCCTATAAAATTTCTATTGACGTTGGTACGTTCTAGATAGGCCACACTAATTGAGCTCACAAGTCACAACCTCCTCCACAGATACCCAATGTCTGACTACTGGGACCACGCTCGGTTGATCATGACATAAATATCCCTGAATCCTGATCGACTGCTCGTCATTCTTTTCTTCGAGCTAGTCAGATGATGTCAGGAAGGCACCTTAATTTATAGCATAAGCTTATGATAAGAGGGAGCCAATTAGCATGTAAGTGAGATTACGAAGCTGCGAGAGAATGTCAAAGTTGCAATCTGTACATATCTGGGCGCACTAACCAGTAGCGTTCGCACGTCGCCAGCTGAAAGGGACCTTGTGTTCATCTTCGTGACACTACTGGTGTGTCTGCATCACGACGCATGAGAAGACCAGGCAAATGCCTTTCGTCGGCACTCGGCTCGACACAGTCAGTCTCCAGCTGCCAAAAAGAGGCAAGTAACAGCCTCGGAACAGGGCCATGGCGCCCATGGCCGCACCGGATCTACTTCGCCCTGATGGATGGATGGGCATCGGTAAGCCAAAAAGTCTGAGACCGCCGCCCGGGTGATGGAAATGACGAAACGCAGCGACGACGACGGGGACAGGAAATGATTCTTTTCACTCACGGTGAGTCGCTCTTTATAGGTCGTGTTCGTAAGCTTCAAGAGGGATGGAGTTAACGACACGGCACGTGGTTGGGGTTCTTTGTTTTCTTTTTCAGAGTAGACGGCGAATTGCATCAGAGTATGCTGGACTAGTCTACCTGTACCGTCTTCTTTTTTAACTTAGCTCTCTTCCAGTGTGGTGTATATACTCTCCAAAGGATAGATTGTGTAGGACCGAAGGTGGAGGCCAGATGTGTTTTTTTTTGTCTCTTTTCAACTTCAATAAAATCAATCCCCATAGATACAAATGCCTCTTTACTACAATAGCTAGAGAGGGCTAATAAGATCAAATACACAACAGAAACAACTCTAAAACAAGACAAATAATCACAAGAATAACTGAAGTACAAGACGATTCAAGTTGTCATTAGGCAGGTTTGACAACAGGTTAAGACTGGTCTGACCAGGTCCGGGTGATTAGACCGCTGTGTCCTATGTCGGTCTAATGACCGTTTTGCCCCTAAACCACCTTCCATGAAACTTCGTAGTTCGTTCACCTTGAAATAGCTTGTGCTTCATCTTTGACTCCATATGGCCCCCAATGACTTCCTGCTAAGTCTCTCACATATCTGAATCATTAGACCTTCTTCACTTGCAAACGGATCCAAGTCACTTTGCACGTCACATAGTTCTTTGTGCACTATGACGACACCCGACTTCCCTGACCATTTTAGGCCTTAGCTCCTCCTTGAGCTTAACCCTGATCCACCTTGCCATTGTCTGTCAACTCCACCTTCAATAGCTCTCATTCTGGTTCCTTGTCTTTCTAGCTTGTAACCACTCCGCTAGCCTCAGTCATTTTCTCGCGGCACCTTGATCACTCTAGACCTCAGCTCCCCTATCTTAGTCTTGATCCCTTTCGTCTAACCATGATATAGCTCTGGAGTTCTACAACTAACAACACTAAGCAAACAGTCACGTAGCATGGCACAACATAAATTCATCAATTGACACAATTGATGAGTGAAGAATCATTGCCTCCATCAAACCATCTCTGCATGCTTTGACACGTAGCCCGTAGTACTCAATGACTAGCTGTAACATCTTCACAAATTCATATTCGCACAAACTGTCTCTACGTGCATCGACCCCATCACTCGACGTACTATATGCACTAACTCGCCTCTTCATAATCCTTATCTTTTCTATGCTTCCCGCTTGAACCACGTAGCCTCATCCAAACGTACTTGACCGCATGGACCTTAGCTCCTCCACTTAGTCCTGGTCCATTGTCGTCGACTGTTAATGTTCTCCAAGCTATCTACACATCTAAAGGCCAAGCAACCATGTCGAGCATAAGTTTCATACACTTGACTTACGTTAGTCAAAGAAATGCATCATACAACACACTACAACAAAACACATGCACTCATACAGTGCGCACACACTCAAACCACTGTCATGAACCATTTGATCGAGTCAGTCAACTTCGATTAAACCTCGATAACAAGGGAGCCGGTCTGACTATGGCAACCATGCTGGTCAGATTGCTTGACACACCTTCGGTCGAACCGCCATCGATCATACCACTCTCAAATCCTTCAAGCAACCAAACGAGGACCTCCTTGGAATAAACGTACCACCAACTACGGGCCGATACAGTTGCTCCCCAGTCAGACTGCCCCCGTTTGCTGGTCCAACCACTCACTCGTCTGACCGCCAACCATGGCCCCATCTAACTGTGCCTTGGTCAGGCCGTCAACCATAGCCGATCAGACCATTTAGCACCTGGCAGAAAAAACTAGATATTACAATAGACATAAAATCAAACTCAAACTTCGATAACGAAACACAACAAATTCAAATACTCATCACACAACATGGGGTGACCTTCACATGGTCTCACAAATTGAGTGCAAGAAACATTTTGAAGAGGAAAAATTTCTTTTTGCTAGAGTACACTTGTGTTCTCTGTCAAAAAGCAACTGAAGAAACTCTTCATCATATTTTCTTGGATTGTTTGTTTAGGAGAAAATGTTGGGATTATATATGTACCATGAGAAATGTAGATTTATTAGCTCAAGAGGCCATTGAAGACTTGAAAAATCAGCTGCATTTGCCATTATGTACGAAAATAATAATCTTGGCTTCATGGAGCGTTTGGATCACTAGAAATAAGATGGTTTCATTTTAAAATATTAACCCCAACTTTCATGATCAGAAAAGGACTTCCAAACATGAGTTTGTGAGAGACCATATACTAGGTTTAAGACATGTTTGTGATGAACAATTGTCACTTTGGTTGAATTGAATTTGAATTTTGTAAGAGTTTCAAAAATTTTAGTTTGCTGCCAGCGTTGGTGGTCGGACTGGTCGGTGGGACCTGTTAGACCACTGGGAGGAAGCGGTTGGATTGGCCTGGAATGGCAATCTGACCAGCAATTCGGTGTGACCAGAGTTTGGGGTGGTCAGACCGCAGGGGCAGTATGACCGATTTCTTGTTGGCGGGTGCTTATTTCTAGATAACATGTTTTTGAGTCAAGTTTGTGCGGTCAAACTAGCCATGGTTGGCTGTTGGACTGGGGTGAGTTGGCCGATGTGATCAGCATTGAAAATACGGTCACACCAAGTGGTTGGTTAGACTGGCCAGTGGTTGACGTTCTGAGCGGGGCAGTTCGACCGGTGTGAAGAGAGCGGTCAGACTAGTAGTTGTGGCTAGAGATCATGGTAAGTTGAATTGAGTTGGTTTGAGTTCGGTTCATGGCTTAGGAGTCATAAGGGTTTGTGTTGAATTGCATGATGCATGTGTGTGACTAACGTGAATCAAGTGTATAGAACTTGTGATCGATATGGTTTCTTAGTCTTTGGATGAGCAGGTAGCTTAGAGGATGTAGCAGTCGACAGTAGTGGACTGGGACTAAACGGGGGTGCTGAGGTCCAGAGTGGACATGTAAGTCCGGGTGTGGCTATTTGGTTCAAGCGAGAGCATAGAGAAGACATAAATCATGGAAATGTGAGTTGGTACATATGGTGTGTCAAGTGATGAGACCGATGCACATAGAGATAGTTTGGAGAGTCTGAATGCATAAGACGTAACAGTTAGTCATTGGGCACTACGAGTTATGTGTCAAAGCATGTGAAGATGTTTTGAGGTGAAGATGAAGACGGAGTCAAGATAAGATGACCGATGCTTCGTTGGGGGCGTTTTGGGAAAATGCCCAAAATCAAACTTGATGCCTACACCAAAACCGTGGCACGGGAGGTGCATAGGAGGTGGCTTAGGGTTAGGATAGAGTTGGTTGCGTGGATTAGATCAAACACTAGTGTGTTAGTGGGTTGATGCTTATAAGCACTTTGGGAAGCATGCGTGAGTGTGTAAATCCCATGTTAGTGAGATTGATTACACCAAAACCGTGGCACGGGAGGCACATAGGAGGTGGTTTAGGGTTAGGATAGAGTCGGTTGCATGGAGTAGATCAAATACTAGTGTGTTAGTGGGTTGATGCTTGTAAGTGCTTTGGGAAGCATGCGTGGGCATATAAATCCTGTGTTAGTGAGGTTGACGGGTTTCCCTAGTAAACTTAATAGGTTGGACCCATTAAGGGTTGAGCTGGTTATTTAGAGGGGAGGAAAGGAGGTGGTATCATCAAGGATTCTAAGGTTTAGTTTTCTACTACCTTGTCGCCTTCTATTGTTGTGTAAGAGAGAGAATGGTGGTGTTTTGGCTACACCTTGTAATCATTCATGAGTATGTAAACCTCATCCTTCACTGAAATAAATCAAAGATTTGTCTCAAGCATACTATTATTTGAGTTCTTGTTTGGTTGTTCTTGTTCATTTAATGTTCGTGGGATCTGTAGCTCAATCTCTTATTTAAGTTACCTTATTAGGACATATGAGAATAGATTTAGATGACCTTATGTCGTAGATCTTCACGAGCAAGAAGTAATTTTATATTTAGGGTTTTTGGTGTTCTTGTGAACTAGATCTTATTCTCCTCAATTTGGTGCACTTGAGCCTAAAATCTTTGTGTTTCCTAATTGATTTAGGTTCTTATTGTTTTGAACAAGTCTCATACAAAACTTAGAGATGATGGATAAGATTTAACCAAGTTCTTGATTTGAGCTTTTGTCGCGAGAGATGTTCAGGTTTGGGAACAGGGGACCGGTTGGATTGGCCCCACACCTGTGGTCCGACTGGCCAGCCGGTGTGATCAGTTACAAGACGACGATCAAACTGGCTAGCGGTCAAAGCGGCCCATCAACAATGGTCTGACCGGGCTTGTGAAAGAGGCTAATTTTGTTGGCTCTTGTTTTTAGATTTTGTTTACATAGCTGTGTTGGTGTGGTCTGAACTTAGTAACTATTATAGTCATTTGAGTAAAGATTATGAACATTTTATGGAAAAAGTTTTGGAAATCATTCACCTCTTTCTCTGATTGTTGACATCGGTCCTACAGTTTGCCATCATTATCCATAGATCAAAGACAGTACTCACCCACAATCACATAATGGCTTGATAGTCTAACATGATTTTTATTTCTGTAAATGTCTTTGTAACACACTAAATATTATTATTTATATATATACACAAAATAGGATCATGTCCTACTGTTTTTATTCAAAAAAAAGTTGTGGTGTACAACCATGGCCACATTAGACTGAAACCAGTGACAACTGGTGAATGCTTTTTGGGAGCATCTTTCTAAAAGAAGAGATTAACAACTCACACTATCCTTGTTGCACAAGCAGGTATGAGGTAACTTGGTTTCATGAGGAAACGACACCTGACGTCTGACCAGTTCTAATTACCGTTTTTGTAGTTTAGTCTGGTTTTCTACCGCTCAGCACTATCATCTCATTAAGAACGGCCTCCATTTCTTTGCATTTTCAAATGGGCTCTTGAAGAACATTTTGAACTAGGATTGAATCTTTCCACCAAAACTTGACCTTCCAACCACAAAATTGAACTTTCAAGTTGAAATTCAAAACTTTCGACTAGAAATTTGAAAAACTTTTGAATTAAAATTTGAACTTTCAACTAGAAAATTGAAATCTTTCTGGTAAAAAAATTGCAACTTTAGAAAATGTCAAAATTAACTTTCACATGGAACTTGAAAAAACAGGGGAAAAGCACAACGAGACGGAAGTCGTCGGGGGTATCTTGTGGTGTGCATCGCTTGGGGCACATGGTGGAGGAGCATCTAGGGCTTGAGGGAGAGGCATTAGGGGGCTCACGGCCAACAGCTGTGGGAGTGTATGCAGCGGCACTACGAGAGTGGGACGACACTAGGACTTGGGCAACAAAATCTCTCGCGTCAGGTCAGGCGGGAGCCATGCTAAGTAGCGGACAGCATGCTGGAAGATAAGGGCTTGTTCTTTCTTCTTTTTTTTTTTTGCGTTTGGTTTGTATTTTTGATTTCTTTATAAGTCAAAAAGCCAAACATTAAAATAGAATGGTATTTTAAAGCGGATTTTCTAAATAGCTTTCTGAGTCTAAAATCATATGTATCATCCACGTCGGTGTCAACACCGTCTACTGCCGTGTCAAAAAACCTAGATAGAAACTATCAACCACAACAAAAAAATTTATCCAACAGATAAAAACCATCAGTCATACCCAAAAGTCTCATCCAACAGCTCAAAATTCTCCACCGATGCGGATGACGTTGGAGACAGCAGCGTATATCCACAAGTTAGCAAAATTGTTTTTTCACTCGTACTTGACGCATGCTTTCAACCCGAGTAAGCGTCAAGAGTCTACCGACGTCCCCACCAGCACGAACACACCGTGGTTCAAGCCGTGTCTAATTACACGATTTAAAAGAAAAGTGCATCATCTTTCTACCATCCTACACTCGTACGTAACGCTTTCCCATAGATGGTCCAGGGCCATTGCCACGACGAGTAGCCTAGCCTTGTCCGTCCCTTCCAACGATTCTTGCACCGGCCGGTAAGATCTGCCGTATACCAAATCCTACCTCGCCGCGCTAGCTAGCTGCAAGTCGATCCGTCAAAGGCCGGCATGATTAACCACACGAAAGGGGTCCAGAAACGGGTGGTCGCTCTCGGGCTTCAAGTGACTGGCAGCATTGACTAATGACTAACCACGGAAAGGGAGCACCGGGGGAGAGCCGGAGCCACACGCCTCGCCGCTTAAAGAAATTAACCAGATCTAGCGCGAATGATCGGCGGTCGAAATGGCCAAACGGGACGTGCAAATGTCTTCGCAAAAAAAAAAGATGAATGCCGTGTTGATCGAGCGTGGTCCCTAAGCTGCTGGGAAGACAATGCCTGTACTCATCGGTGTAGATAGCAATCTCGAGAAAGTGAAAGATGGGGCTCGGTTTCTCGCCCTCGGCACTGTGATGGGAATTGACACCGTTGGCCACCAAGCTGTTAGTAAAATAGATAGTGGCGAGCGCTTTGGGATCTCTGTGTCTAGCTCTGGAGTTTAGCCAAATCAGGCCTAAGCCCAGCGTAAAGGTCACGGCGTTTCGGTCTTTCAGATGACATCAGGTGATAAGCTAGGTCGCCTAGGCAGGCTCCAATCTTCTGATCTTTTTTGGGTGTCCCAGTCAAGGTTTACTTCAGAAAATGAACGGGAGATGTTGTGAGACGGCCTCTGATAAGCTCAGATCAGCTCGAGAGAATTAACTTGCTAATCTCGTCAGTTCGTCAGACGATGCGTGCTCTGAATCACCAAAAGATCTCCTCAATCTGTCGTTGATTGACATTGATCATACATACCGGTACATATACCAGATGTCTCGCTCTTGATGTCATCCGATTACTGTTCTCCCACACAGAAGGACACCCGGTGCTGGAAACCGCTAAGTGCTGGTGTGACATGCTCAAGAAGCCTTTGCACAAAGACGTGCATGCCGTTCCTTGACAAAACTGAGGGTGGTCAAGACTCGAGACTGGCAGAAAGGGTGAAAAGAACCAAAGTATAACACATGACTCGACCTTTTCCGTAGTGGAGCTGTACTTATCAAATCTCACTCATACAAATACCCTTGCCTTAAACAAAATAGTATTTACATAGCGTAATCTTTCTGCGTAGTTGATCACTACACCGTCCCTTCACCTCCCACCCCCCGGCCGGATTCCTCCTCTTCGCCGTCGCCGGAGCGCGCCACCGGTCTCCGGTGGACGCAAGGAGGGCGACGGCGGGGCCTTTTCTTCCCGTGCTCGGTTCGGTGGGCGTAGCCACAGGTCGCGCTTTGGGCGGGCGGCTTGTTTTGGGCAAGCTGCGGCCGTGGCGATCTTGGGAGGCGGTGCGGGAGCGTCGGCCGGCGGAGGCAACGCCGTGCGGCTGTGGGCCGGCGGAGGCGTCCGGTGCCATGCTGCTGCCGGTGGCGGCCAGCGGTGGCGGGCGCCATGCGGGGCGCGGCGGAGGCAACGCCGTGCGGCTGTGCGCCGGATCCGCCTGTCCCCGCCAGATCCGGCCGCCTCCGCGCCGGGTCGCCGCCTCCCCCGCCTGGATCCGTGCCGGTCTCGCCCCGCCCGGATCTGGCCGCGCCGTCCCGCCAGCGACATTGTGCCTACTGCGCTGCTGCAGATGTACTCCGAGTGCAGGGCGCCGCGGGATGCCGACCAGGTGTTCGACGAAATGGCGACACGGGATGTGGTGGCGTGGAACTGCGTGATGCTCTGCAGCGTGCGGTACGGCTACCTTGAGCGCGCGCTCCAGCAGTTTTGCCGGATGGTGAGGGGCGGACTGGCACCCACTTAGAGTACACTCTCATCGGTGCTGAGTGGGTGTGGACGCACTGGGAATCACCTCTGGGGGCGTGCTCTCCATGGATGGGTAGTTAAGTTGGAGGAGCTTGATCCTGACATGCCGCTGCAGAATGCGTTGCTCGACATGTACTCGAGCTGTGGTGATCTGGATACTGCATTGTGTGTGTTCGAGAGGATTGATACACCCGACTTGGTGTCCCTCGGGTGTTTTGCATATATGTCCTTGGGCGGCTTCAGGCTCGAGGCAGCGGCGATCCTTAGCGGGAGCGCCGGATGCGGCTTCGGGGTTGCAGCGGTGGAATGGCGCTGGCTTCGGGTGCGAACGTGAAGTCTGACCGGTAACTGTGTTGTGCGGCGGCGTTGGGATCTGGCGGAGGCACTGGGCTTTGGGCGGTGTTGATTTCCAGTGGCCGATGATTCCGGTTTGGCTGGTGGGTGTTTTGAGGTCAGGGCGAAAGCCTGGATGGCGACGTTTGCGGACGCCGCATCCTCCTTGGAGGCGTCCTCTCTGTACCTCTTCCCCAGCTCCCCCCACCCGGTTGTTGATTGCAGGTGAAAGCCTTTCCCATGGTGGACTGGCGGTGTCAGCGCCTTGGGCGTTGTTTCCTTCTTGAAGGCGTCGTTAGGCAATTTCAGCTCCGTTGGTTGGTGCTTGCCATTTGGGCTATGTCGCTGCTCGGGCTTTGTTTGCATCATTTCAGTTCACCAGCAGCTCTTGGCACCGTGTCTTCTCTCTTCTTCTGACCCGCTATACGGTGTTAGAAGGTCCGAGGAAGGTTAGAGGTGTTGGCCGAAGAGAGAGCTATTTGGATGAAGAAGGTGAAGATGAAAGCAAGGATGGAGAAGAAGTTCTGAAACTTAGTCTTTTTAGCTTTTTCTTAGTCCTTAAGCTAGCCTTTTTGCTGTTGTGTAATCCTCAGTGTTGAGGCTTTGGGCCTAAGAGCTCGTGTAACTTTTGGCTGTGTATATCCCTTGTAGATATAGAGGCCGGGTTTTATATCCATTATCTAAAAAAAAATCTTTCTGCGTAGTTTCATTTCGTGAAATGATGATATGATTTTTATGTTGGCTTACCAAGCCTAACACAACCCTTCTTTTTCTGACTTGAGGGATTGGAATGTACCTAAAGAATTAGTTTTGAATAGAAGTGTATGGAAGTTAACAATCCACATACCGGAACCATAAAAAAGTTAGAGGCGGTATTTTAGACTCTTGACTCAAATAGCAAGATGTACATATTAGGGTTTTAGCATTGTATGTTTTTATTTCGAGGCTCTCATCTCTTTGATCTTGAGAAGATTTCATTCCTAGTCTACCTCAATTTATTTAGGACAAAAGACTTTGTTGTAATCTTTCTACATAATGCATACGGATCATAGGATACAGCTCTGGTGAAAGATAACGTGTGTGTTTTTTTTTGCTGTGACTGATGACTTTTCTCTACTCTTAAAAGAACGAGTTCAAGGTGATGGTGCGTCCAACGCTCTGCCGCCTCTCACAGGAAAAAAAGCGCCGACATGTGGGCCTCCCTCTGCTTCTCTCCTCCCCCAAAATTGAATGTCGTGCGCTGACTCGCGCTCCCGCCCTCACCCCCTCCGCCCCCGCGCCGCCGCCACTCCTCCACCACCCCCTGCGCACCTGCTTTTTTCTAAAAAGAAACAACCGAGGGAGGCGGCGGCTCAGTGCGACGGGGGAGAGGAAGGAGGCGACGACGGGGGCGGCGCTGGTTGGGGACGGAGGAAGGAGGCGGCGCAACCTCCATCTCACCGGTTGGGGCGGAGGTAGGAGGAGGCACGGTTGCAGCGGGAGAGAGGAAGGAGGCGACGACGGGGGCGGCGCCGGTTAGGGGCGGAGGAGAAGAAGGAGGCGACGGCGGGGGCAGCGTCGGTTGGGGGCGGAGGAGAGGAAGGAGGTGACGGCGGGGGCGGCGTCGGTTGGGGGCGGAGGAAGGAGGCGGCGCGACCTCCATCTCACCGGTTGGAGGCAGAGGTAGGAGGAGGCGCGGCTCCTTCCTCTCCCCCACCGCAGCCGCGCCTCCTCCTTCCTCCGCCCCCTTCCTCTCCGACCACGGTGTAAGTGGTCGTAAGAAGAATTATGACCACGAAAAACGTGGTCGTAAGGACTTACGACCATGGCAAACCGTCAATAGACATCGTCGAAAGGCGTTTGACCACAGCAAAACAGAAAGTGGCATGCTCGAGAGGTCGGGAGGACGTGGTCGAAAGGCATTCGACCACGGTAAAACTGAAAGAGACGTGCTCGGGAGGACCTACGACCACGGTAAGGCAAAGTAGGAGGGGATCGAGAGGTTTACGACCACGTTGAAGGAACGCAGAAGAAGGTGGTCGTAAAGGGTTATCGACCACGGCCAAGGAATAGTATTTTCACAACCACAACAAAGCTACAGTAGACGTCGTCGAAAGGTGTTCGACCACGGCAAAATCAGAAGATACGACCACACCAAAAAAAGATCGAAGGTGATCCGAAGGTGTACGACCTCAAGGAAGAAGTTCGCAGGTGGTCGTAAGGAGGCTACGACCACGTTGTAATGTTGCTGAGCATGGTCGACGAAGGCTATGAGGAGCTGCGATTTCATCGGGGAGATTTGAACGTGTTCAGAACGGAGTTTGATCACGGTGATCTGTTCTAGACAACTATTACTATGATATGTTGGAAAGTCTTACGACCTCCCAGGACCTTGTACGACCAATTAGAGCCGTTTATGACCGATTTTGACCACTTACGATGCCGTACGACCACTCAAACTCGCTACCGATAACTTCGAGTCGTGGTCGTAAATGTTGCTGAGCGTGGTCGACGAAGGCTACGACCACGGTGTAAGTGGTCGTAGATGGCTATGACCACGGTGTAAGTGGTCATAAGAAGACTTACGACCACATCAAACCATCAATAGACGTGGTCGAAAGGCGTTCGACCAGGGCAAAATCAGAAGATACGACCACACCAGAAAAAAAGATCGAAGGTGATCCGAAGGCGTACGACCGCAACGAAGAAGTTCGAACGTGGTCGTAAGGTGGCTACGACCACATTGTAATGTTGCTGAGCGTGGTCGACGAAGGCTACGACCACGGTGTAAGTGGTCGTCACACTGTGGTCGTAAGGAGCTGCGATTTCATTGGAGAGATATGAACGTGTTCGGAACTCGGTTCGACCAGTGAGAGTTGTTGACGACCCATTCCGACCACTTACGATGCCGCACGACCACTCAAACTCGCTACCGATCACTTCGAGTCATGCTCAAAAAATACTGTGATCGAAACCTTCTACGATAACGCCCTTTCGACCATGTTCACTTCCTTCAACGTGGTCAGAGGCGCTTCCGACCGCGTAGTCGTAACTCCTTACGACCAACTTCACCGTGGTCCTAGCACGTCTCGATCACGTTCAACTGCTTTGCCGTGGTTGTAACTCCTCCCGACCACGTTTGCCGTGGTCGTGAGTTCTTCCGACCACGTCTTGCGATATCATACCACAAAAACAACGCACAGGGATTTACTTTTCTCTTCTCTATTACTCGCAATTCCTTCGTGGTACAGATTACACGGCTCAAAGCCTCTTTTTATACCCGGTTCTACAACTCCTACTCCGACTCGATTTACAGAATCAGACTCCGACTTCTGTCAACATTCTCCCGGCGTGGTCGAACTCCTTCACGTGGTCGTAGACCACGACCACCTTCAACGTGGTCGTAGACCTTCAACGTGGTCGTAGAATGGTTGTAGACCTTCAAAGTGGTCGTAGACGTGCTGTAGCTTTGCCGTGGTCGTAAGTCTGCTTCGACCGACGACTTTGCTCCGCGAGTACGAAGGCAACAGCACGAAGATGTGCACAGCACACACACACAACGCGAACGCCTGGAACGCGAAGAGCTTTGGTGCAGCAATGGAACCACTGCTTTTCTGATCATCTATTGCTGATCGTGGTCAGAAGCCGTGCGCACTGTTTTACGACCACGTTGTGGCGTTTACGACCACTTTGGGCGTAGTCAAAGGTCCCAGGAAGCTTTACGACCGTGTTGGTTGTGGTCGAAGGCCACCAGGACAGTTTACGATCACTTTGGCTGTGGTCGGAGCTCAGCACGAAGGGGTATGACCACATTGGGCGTGATTGGAGAACATCAGAAGGGTTTACGACCACTCTGGTCACGGTCAAAGGTCCCAGGAAGTTTTACGACCAAGTTGTCGCTGGTTGAAAGTCAACAGGGCATTTACAAGTGGTCGGAAGTTGAACGCACCATGATGGTCGTGGTCAAAAACTATTACGACCACGTTGGCCATGGTCGGAAGCTGTTACGGCCACATTGTCCATGGTCGAAAGGGTTTATGACCACGTTGTCTGTGGTCGAAAGCTAGCAAACTGGTTTACGACCACCTTCATTTGGCCTTGGGTAGTCAGCGGGCTTCGACCACGTTATCGAGAGCTGCGGTCGGTAGTCGGCGGTTGGGTTGTCCACCACATTGAGAAGTCGACGTCCTACGACCACGTTATCGCGAGAATCGGTCAGAAATCGAAGCCTTGATGCTGTGGTCGGAAGTCGGCAGCCGGGCTGACGACCACATTGGGAAGTCGGAGGACTTCGACCACGCTACAACCACATTGGTTACGACCACGCTCGTTCCCTCACAACGTGGTCGTAACCTTCTACGACCACCCACGCCATAGTCGAAGCTTCCTACCGACCACTCACAATGTGGTCGTAGCACCTTACGACCATGTTCACCCCGATACAACGTGGTCGTAACCCCTTACGACCACGTCTGTGAGTACTTGGCCATGTCCGTGACGTTTACGACCACTCTATGTCGTTTGCGACCACCCAAAGTCACTTACGACCACTCTATGTCGTTTACGACCACTCAAAGTCACTTACAACCACTTCTGTGTCGTTTACGACCGCTCAAAGTCACTTACAACCACTTCTGTGTCATTTACGACCGCTCAAAGTCACTTACGACCACTTCTGTGTCGTTTACGACCCCTCTATGTCGTTTAGGACCACTCAAAATTATTTACAACCACTCTGTGTCATTTACGACCACTCTAGAATCATTACGACTTCTTAGAACCATTTACGACCACTCCTGAGCCGTTTACGACCACCTAGGGAGATTTACGACCACTCGGCACCGTTTACGACCACCCCTCGCACGCTACAACCATGAGGTCGTAACCGACCACTCAGAAACACCCTTTACAAGTGGTCGTAAACTTACTGTAGCAGTTTACAAGTGGTCGTAACTCTTTGCGACCACGTTCAACTTCCTTCGTTTTGGTCGTACGCCTGCAGATCACCTTCGACTTCTCACCAATCTGGTCGTATTGCTTCCTGACCTCACGATCAATCGATTTTGCCGCAATCGATCGCCTTTCGACCGCGTCAGTAATTTTACCACGTGGTCGTAAAATCACTGTTCCTCTGTCATGGTCGTTGGCTACGACCAAGTTTGGACCATAGTTTATCTCTTGCCGTGGTCGTTGGCTACGACCACGTTGGAAGCTACGACCACGTTGGAGGCTACGGCCACGTTGAAGGTGGTCGTAAGGAGCCGGACCACAAGGTGGTGGCCAAGTAGTCAGACGAAGCCAACCATGTCTACGACTACGGCTACGACCACGTTGGACGCTACGACCACGTTTGAAGCAACGACCGCAACCGACCACGTCCGACTGCGTTACGACCGCTACCGAGGGCTTCCGACCACGTCCGACCGCGTCTGACAGCGCTACGACTATAACCGACTGGTATCAACCACTTCCGACCGCGTCTGATAGCGCTACGACCACGTTCGACTGCATTCGACCAGGTCCGACTGTAGCCGACTGAGCTACGACCACGTTCGACCACTTTATAATGTGGTCGAAGTCTGCCGACTTCCCACGTGGTCGTGGTCAAAGTCTGCCGACTATCGACCGTAGCGGTCGAAGCCTCGACCTCCGACTTCTTCTCGCGTTAACGTGGTCATAAGCCGCCGACTACCCAATGTGGTCATAGTCGTAAACCGCCGACATTCGACCACAGCGGTCGTGGCTACGTCTTACGACTACGGATCGCTTCAGCTCTCGACAACGTGGTCGTAAGGCGCCGACTCTTCAACGTGGTCGTAAACCATAGCGCCGACTTCTGACTGCAGCACTCGATAACGTGGTCGTAACCTGCCGACTACTCAACGTGGTTGTAGCTGCGTTCGACCACGGCCAACGTGGTCATAGCTGCGTTCGACCTCGGCCAGAGTGGTCGTAAGGCCTTCCGACCACTCGAAAACGCATCTACCAGGTTCCGACCAAGGACGACATGATAGTAAATGGCTTCCGAACGGCGACACAATGGTCGTAAACTTGATTTCCGGCTTCCAACCGCTGACAATGTGGTCGTAAAATTTCCAGCCGGTATCAACGTGGTCGTAGAGTCTTTTGCTGACTTCCGACCATGACCAATGTAGAGACCGACCACTTGAAAAGGCTTGAGACATTGCAGAATCAGCACAATATGGTCGTAAAAGCTTCCGACCACTAATTAAGTGCTTCCTATGACTACCAAGTCGTAAATGACCCTTTCGACCACATTGTTGTAAGCCTAACTGCCGAGCATGTCACAAAGGCTTAAATCCCAATAGAAAGAGCTATTCTCAGATTAAACTAAATTTTGGTGTAAACCGCTCGATCACCTCCTACTTTGCCTTGTCGTGGTCGTAGGTCCTCCCGATCATGCCTCCTTTAGTTTTGCCATGGTCGAACGCCTTTCGACCACGTCTATTGACGATTTGCCGTGGTCGTAAGTCTTCTTACGACCACTTACACCAAGATCGTATCCTTCTTTGACCACGCTCAGCGACTTTACAACATGGTCATTGCCTGCTTATGGCCACGTTCAAACTTCTTTGTTGCGGTCGTCTATTGAAGATTTGCCGTGATCGTAAGTCGTTATGACCACGTTTACCATGGTCGTAAGTCTTCTTATGACCACTTACACCATGATCGTAGCCTTCTTCGACCACGCTCAGTGACTTTACAACGTGGTCGTTGCCTCCTTATGACCACGTTCAAACTTCTTCGTTGGGTTGTACGCCTTCGGATCACCTATAATCTTTCTCTGATGTGGTCGTATCACCTACCGATCTCACCTCTTCTGGTTTTGTCGTGGTTGAACACCTTTCGACCACGTCTACTATAGCTTGTCGTGGTCGTAAAAACACTGTTCCTTGTCCATGGTCAATAACCCTTTACAACCACGTTCTGCGCTCCTACAACGTGGTCGTAAACCTCTCGATCACCTCCTACTTTGCCTTACCGTGGTCGTAGGTCCTGCCGATGACGCCTCCTTCAGTTTTGCCGTGGTCGAACGCCTTTCGATCACATCTATTGACGATTTGTCGTGGTCGTAAGTCATTACGACCATGTTTGTCGTGGTCGTAGGCCACTGCTTCCCTGGGTTTCATGGTCATGACTGCAGCAGAAGTGAGTATAAGGCTAAACACTATCCTTTAGTTTGTATTGAACCGACACCTTGGATGTGGATTTTCTGGATTTCCCAGTTATCAAGTTTTTCAACGCTAAATTCTCTTAATTTTGTATCCCGAAAATGATTAGTGAATAGGCTGGACGTTGTTGATAATCAAATTTGGCTTGGAACCACAATCATCGTAAAACCAAAAGCAGGTTAACAAGGGAAGGTTGTGCCTATATCATGGTCGTGAGTAGTTACGTCCACGGCAAAGCAAGTCGGAAGCCAGCTAGACCGGTTACGACCACGTTGGCCGTAGTCGAAGGCAGTTACGACCACGTTGGCGGCCGTTACGACCACGGCAAAGCAAGTCGGAAGCCAGCTGGACCGGTTACGACCACGCTGGTCGTAGTCGAAGGCAGTTACGACCACGTTGGCGGTCGTTACGACCACGGCAAAGCAAGTCGGGAGCCAGCTGGACCGGTTACGACCACGTTGGTCGTGGTCGAAGGCAGTTACGACCACGTTGGCGATCGCCGGGTAATTTTACGACCACGGTGCAACATTTACGACCATATCATCTTTAATCGGAAGCCAGCTGGGCTGATTACGACCACGTTGGCCACCACGTTGAGGTCTACGACCACGTTGGAGGCTACGACCACGGTGGGATCTACGACCACGTTGAGGTATACGACCACGTTGGAAGCTACGACCACGGTGGAGGCTACGACCACGGTGGAATCTACGATCACGTTGAAGGCCACGATCACGTTGGAGTCTATGACCACGTAGAAGCCTACGACTGCATTGGAGGCTACGACGACCACGATTGGCCACGATCAGAAGCCTGGTTCACAGTCGACGACATCAAGGTTGATAGTCGGCAGTCGAACTTACGACCACGATGAGAAGTCGGTGGCTTACGATCACGTTATAACGAGAAGCGGTAACAACTCCAACCACATTGAAGGAAATGAACGTGATCGAAAGGGTGGTTCGACTACAGAAAATTGACGATCGCCAGCATCAATGCGTGCTCATTGAAGGTTTCGATCACGGTATTTTGAGCGGCTGAAGGAAAGACAGCGCAGCGATGCAATGGAGCGGTCGTAGACTGCTACAGTAAGTTTACGATCACGAAGGAAAATTGATTGGTAAAGCAATAGAAGGATCGGAACTGGTCGTAAGCATCCAGAACCGGTCATAAATAGTTCTAACCAGTCGTAAACGACCCTGGGAAGTTGTAAGAGACACTGATCGGTTATCGTAAAGGATTCGACCACGCAGAGAAGGCCACGGTCGCGGTGAAGGAGGTCGTAAGGAGCAGCAATCAAATCGAGAAGGCCAGCACGTGCCAAAGGCGATTCCGACCATGTTGAAGGAAGTGAGCATGGTCAAAGGGATGTTTTTGGAGTGGTCGTACGGCATCAAGAGCACTCAGGATCGGTCGTAGGCAGCGCCGGCCGGCCATAAACGATCTTGGGAAGTCATGACACGCGCGGGCAACAGTTTGGAAAGGATCAGGAAACAATCTTGAAGCGATCTCTGCCGCGTGGTAAAATTGCAACCGAATAAATTAAGATAAGTTTTATTCGGTCTGGACTCTGATTCGATTCAAATAATTGTTGTTTCCAAAAGAAGCTAGGACCAGCTTCCCCCTATATATATGTATGTAGGGTTTACGGCCGATTGACAACACACAATCGAAACTCATCTATTATATTATTTTGCAATCTACTATTTTCCTCTGCCCTATTTTGCTTCTTGTTCTTCGTTGTCGTTTACTCCGTTGCGATAACGAGTCACAAGGTCCTAGGAGCGGTCAGGCCGACCTAGGACAACCCATCGCCGCCGCTCGCCCTGACGGGGTCCCTCCCGGGCGCGTGGGGTGTCGGGTCTCAAGAGCTCTCGCCGACGTGTCCTACGTATCGCGCTCTCGGCGAGACTCCTCCGGCGACGTGTCCTGCGTATCGCGCTCGACGCCGGGGGCACACGGTGACGTGTTCGTGTGCGAACAGATGTTCACGTGGAATATGTTTACAGTCAAGCAATGTCTTCAAGTAATAATTTTGGGTGAAAAAATGCCATGCAAATATATGTTTGACAGACCAAGGTATCGGCCTTTTGATTAACTTTCTAAGCAATTAGAAGTTGTTGAGACATTGAGAGCAGACGTGCGATGCTACGGATTTAAAAAAAATAGAACATATTTGTATGCACGTTCCAACAAATTTTACCACCTGTTAGTTTTAGAACATGTAATATGATAAAATTTTAAAATCCGTAGCAACGCACGGGCATTCAGCTAGTGGTCCTAACGTGACAACTTGTGCAAATGAACCGAATATCAATAAGCCACTTCAAAATGACTGTCCTAATAAATCGCTTCAAAACGACAACAAAAAAACAACTCGATTTATTTATTTGAAAAAAGTCATAAATCATATACTAAAAAGAACGGGTAAATACCTTACCAACTAATGCAAAGGAAACGATAAAATACACAATTGTGCTCGAGTATCTTAGCCACAGAACAGGACAATGATACGAAATCAATACTAGAATGCTTCCGTGCCATACGGAGATTACACATTTTTACAGATTTGCCATGTATACATTGAAGTTGAAAAAGACAAACCAGGAATAAATTCTCAAAAGTCATGATTCATTAACACAGGTGAAAGTAAAGAAGAAGAAAAAATGAAAGTATGCTCCGATTTATGCCCTGCATAGTTGAGTAACATCCCATTTCAGAATATATCGGTGTTACGATAGGAAAACAACTGGAGTTAAAACAAACAGAAGATATGCTGCCTGCTCCTGCATTAAGCCGTGAAGCTTATGGAACTTCCATGACCGCGTACTACAGATACTTCCTTGCAAGAGCCCTGACCTTGGTATCAAAATGAGATGATGTGATGCGAGAGCCAGGCAGATAAAGGGGATTGAGGAATATCTGCACAACAGAACATTTGTAAGAAAATATTATTATATCAAGATTTATAGGTAGAACTAGGAACTTCTTGATTGAATTGCAGACGCATCTCATAATTAATCGGAAATTGTACACAATTATGCATCAGAGAGCAACTTTGCAAGCTATGGAACTCAAAAGCAACCCATGCAATTTTGACTTTTGAGCCCATATCATGCACCCACCACTTGCCTATTTACAAAGTAGAGGACAAATTCCGTCACCTTGACACATACAAACACACTGATAAAAGAATAACAAAAGATTATAAACTAATGTCGAAAATTATGTTCACCACAAAGAAAAAGATACAGAGATGCATCGCTATTAAATATACATGACTGGAGAATTGAGATTCGAGTGTAGACTTAGGCCTTATTCATATTAATTTCTACAAGCTACTTTTCTATAGTAAATGGCTTTTTTTACAGTACCTAACTTTCAAACGGAGTGTGTTTTTCAAAACGGAGTCTACTAGTCGATTATAATACACACTGTAACGATTTCATTTATATCGGTTAAAATCGTACGCGCTCTCTCTCTGCAAACTTCTCTACAAGGTGTTACTATTCATAAGCCAAAGTCAAAAGTCTATATAAACGGACCCTTAATTCAGCATTTAGCGATCTAAAATGCAATGAGAGAGTTCTCCTGGTTGTAAATGACAGATAATTGTCTTAACTTGATGTAAAGTTCATGAACCTCTTGAAAAAATATTTTTATTCCATCTTCGCTATGTGAATCGTGAAGCAACATGAATCTAGTATGTACCAGACTTGCAGTTAAAAAAACAATAATATTGTAATGATGGAACATTTCAAATGAGGACAATGAGATATATTCATTGTAATGTAACACAATAAAAAAAAGAACTGTCATCTTCACTATAAAGGATATGACCTGCAGTTCCATAAACAGATACCACAAGGTCATTGAATCTATCAACTGACTTCAGGAACCTGACGAAATAACATAAAATGTAGAAAGGGTTAGACGAGGTAAACAATATAAAAAAATATTAGAAGAGTAATACTGGCCTGTGATATTTTTGGATGTATCGTACAGCCAATTTACACAAGAAATTTTTGGGTGTATCCTACAGCCAATTTACACAACCAATAGATACTAACATTGCACTTGTTGTCCATGCTAGGTACTGAACAATATCTAACGCAGAATGCAGAATGAACTGATGGTGATAAGCCAGATCATCTTTCTGCCACAGAAAGTAAATGGCAGAAAATCAGACATACAAATTAGTAATACAGTATGCCTATGTCACTTCAGAAAAAAAAAGATCCATGCCACAAACGCTTCAACATATCATTGTATATCGATTAACACTATTACATAGGAATGCTTAATTTCCTAGGGACAAATGTAATTATCAAAATTGACGAGGGGTGCATTATAATGAGCACAACACGTCATTAAGCACATAAAAAGACAGCAACCATGTATATACAGTGACACTACACTCACAGAATTCCATTGGACATCTTAGATTTTCCTCTATAGGGGATAACAATCAAGAGCCTGATCCAACATGATTTATGTCCATACATATCAGAGACATATTTTTAGCATATCACGTTAACAAAACGAAATGGTTCAAATTGTGGCAAGAATGGAATATTATAGATATAGCTAAATGTAATGTAAATGTAATAGATAGAAAGGAAATGAAGTGCAAGATACATACTTTCGGTGTGGATCCAACTTCTGCCTCATAGATTGGGATGTCGTTCTTACTCACAATCACAAAGCATGCTGTAGTTGCCAATTGCCATTTCCACCAACACTTAGTTTCACTCTGCTAGCAATCTACAGATGTTGCAAACAAAAGAATAGTAACTATGTTTGATAGTTGGGACGAAAGATAGTTGAACATAAAATAACATATTCATCAGCAAAAAATAATGCATCCCACAATCGTAGCTCCACAAGGATAGCAATAGCATTATGCATTCAAAACCAAGAATGGTCAAATTATTAACAGCTGACCAAGCCAGATAAAACTACATTTTTCCTCATTACTTAGCATATCCTTCTGCAGATCCATGTAACGTTTTATCTGTAACTGATGTGCCTGTCTTCTGTTGCTTTGTACTAGGGGGTTTGAATTGTTACATTCAGATGATTCTGTACTAAGGGACTTACTTGAGCTGCAACATTATGTTATCTATTTCTGTTGGGTCATGTATTTTAATTAGGGCTCTGTTGCTGTCTTCACTCGAGCTGTTTTTGCACCAACTCTATAACACTTTTCTATGAGTTTTTTTGTGTTGAAATCATAGTTTAGGGGAATAACTCCAATTTGCACAAATGGTGAAGATTGCAGCGTCTGTGCAAAAATGATATCCAAAAGGGGCACATTCATGGTTGTCACGGCGAAGTCGGCAACCACGGCGAGCGAGGCGCGCCTGGACGCCTAGGCGACGCCACGGCGACGCCTAGGCGAGCGCCCGATCCTATTGCGTATATGGTCACAGACTCACAATACCACATCCATCCGTCTCTCGCTCTCTCATGTGCCTTTAAAGTGGTCCCGTGACTCCCGTCGCGACTCACTCGTCCCGTCTCGACTCACTCGTCCCGTCTCGACTCGACTCCTCCCGTCTCTCCGACTTCATCTCTCTCCCATGCCGACTCCTCTCCCCGCCGCCGCCTCCTCTCCTCGGCGCCTTCTCCCCTCGCCTCCCCCCCCCCCCACCGCCTCCAGCTCCCCTCGCCGGATCTCCTAACCCTAGCCGCCGCCTCCCCCGTCCGCCGCATCCTCCCCTCCCCGCGTCCGAGCTCTCCCCGCCGCCTCCCCTCCCGGCGCCCGAGCTCTCCCCGCCGCCTCCCCACCCCGCGCCGCTGGAGATCGACGCCGGCGGCGGAAGCAGGCTGGAGATCGACGCCGGCGGCGGGAGCAGGCCAAAATCGGCATCAACAGCGGGACAAGGCGAGGCGACCAGCCTCGGCGTCCGCCTCCGGCCGCCGGGACGACTTGGCGTCGTCTAGGCGACGCCGTGACAACCATGGGCACATTCACAGTTTTTATCTAGTTCCGTTACTAAAATTTCAACGATTGCTCTGCTCAGGGTAGAATAAAACTTTTAACAGCCCAAAACATGCTCCTCAAGCCTGGGTGAGTTGTGATTGGAGTTGAAGCTATGGCTAAACCAAGTCTGGTACAGGAAGTTCTAGGTTCCTAGCTTGTGTTGACTGTAGCAACTGGTGGCAAGATGGTGGAAACCGGCTTATATTGGATTGGAGATATATGCTACAATCAGAGGTTTTTTTTGTGGATGCCACAAGTGATCTAAGAAAGTCTTAAGCAATAAACGGAAAATGCAAAAAAAGCTTGCCAGGTAGATTGTGCTGCGATTTTTTGAGGATAGGCAAGATACTTTGATCACCATTATATCAAAGACCACTGCTTGAACAATATAATACAAATGTCTGCTCGAACTTTCTCATAGCACATTTCGGATCATATATATGAATATAATTCTACTTCCACTGGTCCTTACTTTGTATAGCCATCCCATCTGGCTCCTGTAGCTTTGCCAAGATCCAGGGTCTAGCTAAAACTAGTGCAATGGTCGGTACTCATGCTCCTTTAAGACCTTTACTTTCAGTCATTTACCCTCAGCAGTGGTGGATCTAGTATAGTGCATGGGAGTACAGCTGCACCCCTTTTTTTTTTGTCAACATGCACTATTTGTTATAAAGGCGGTATTACTCAGCAGGTTGGCACATAGATAGCTGAATCAAGAGAGCAGGGGTTCGAACCCTTTGTGAAGCAGTGAAAACTTTTTCATCTCTTTAGCTTCATCCTCATTTTTATAATGGCTAATTTAAGTTCTCTTGAGCTTCTTTTCATAGAGAAATTTTCTATATTTCTTCATTTTATCATCTCTTTAGCTTTATCCTAATTTCTATGGATAATTTAAGTTCCCTTGAGCTTCTTTCTATAGAGAATATATGTTTACATATAACAAGAGTATTTATCCCAAATGATAATTTTTTAGAGATTTTCAACAATAGTTTGGCAAAATTTGAATATGAACTTGAAATTTGCCTTTAAGGAAAACCAACATGTAATAACATCGTCCTTGTGGAGTTGAAGTCCATCTTAAGTTTGCACCCCATTGAAAAATTCCTGGCTCTGCCACTGACCCTCAGTAGATCTCGCGCCTACACCACAGCCCCTTTCTCACCCCTTTGGCATCACTAGATTGGTAGATCCAGCAATTTTGAAGTTTGTTCCTCTTCTAGCCCCTATGGGCCTCGCCGAGTATGGTTGGTCAGCCAGTCAGCCTCTTCCTACTGGTGAGTCTTTGAGCAAGCTCTCCAATGAACAACAATTTATGGCCTGATTCCACTCACGAACAGCAAACTATCCTGACATAGAACGAAAGAAAGCTCCCCTTCCGTTTACTCTTCGCTGCTGGTTAATTAAGCCTAAGTTGACCCATCCAAAACTGACAAACTTTGAGACCCAGAAGAAGAAGAAGAGTAGGAGGTGCTCACATGAAAGGGGGGATGGAAGGCCGCAGAGCCTCAGCTTGGAGGGATCGCCGGAGCCGGCCGCCGGCGTCTTCGTGCTAGCCCAGGACCCGGGAGGGAGATCAGGAGGGAGAGAGGTCTAGCGCAACGAATCAGACTCCGTCTCTCACGTTCGCGAGGAACCGGCCGGTGGTTGGGCTGGGCTGTACTACGAACAATTGGGCTGGGCCGTACTACAAACAATTGGGCTGGGCCTAGGTGTTGCGGACGAAATAGCCAGTCTAGCCCGAGACCGGCCGAAACAAACACCGAGCCGGGGACAAACCGACGATCGCTGCGTGCTCCGGCGAGACCCCGGCACTGCCGTGCCCACCGCTGCAGCATAGAAGCCGCCCCGCGCGTCCCATCGCCCGCGAAACTGCTCCCGTGTCCCAGCGCCGCGGCATTCTGCATCGCCTCCGATGTCCTCTTGAGGACCGAGGACACGTGCGATAGGCTATGTGCCTCTGTGCCCCCGGGCGCCGCACTGGATCTGAAGCGGCGGGCAGCCTCTGAAGTAAAGTTCAGAGGCTGCTGCGGATATCCGTATTGGTGGATGGGGAGGCTGGCCGTCGCCGCGGCGGTGGCCGCGTGGGCGGTCCCGATCGCCGATTTGGTCGACTCCCATCGTGCCCGACCCTTACATGGTGAATTCTCTCATCACCGGATATGCTTGTTTACATTTGAACTTCCTCTTAAGAAGCTGTTGTACTAGCCATGTCACTTGCTTTAGATGTTGCTGATTTACAGTGTGGTGATGGAAAACTAGAGGTTCTAGCTATCTGACAGAAGTTTTTCCGCAACATCGTCATGCTTTTGAAATGGCTTTTGCTGAAAACCCCATTGGGTCTGAAATCGCAACGGCACTTTTTTTTTGTCCGGTTTGTGTTTATACAAGTAAGAGATTAGGTAGAACATTTGCAATTTTGCACAAATATTTGAACAATTGTTTGCATGCGGAAAACATTAGTTTCTGGTTTGCATGGAGGAGTTTCATGAGCTACAGCTATCTAGAAATTGGACTTTTAAATTAGGCAAGCAGGCGTGAGGTGTAGCTACAATTTTTGCAAGATCTCTTTGTTGGTTCGGAATTACTCTAAGATTTGTACCTTTATCTAATCTCGCCATATCCTCATTCTGAAAATGTAGACAGCACCAAATGCTTCCAAATAAAGCATTACAACACCATTCAGTACCGCTTTAACCCATTTCTGTATGTTTAGGATGAGATCTTCCATGTTCCCCAGGCGCAGTGCTATTGCCATGGTGATTTGTCTACGTGGGATCCCATGATTACCACCCTCCTGGCCTGTGGCCAGTGAAAAATAATAACTTGTAGTCCCTTTAATCTTTAGTTACCTCCTGAAGAGGCCAGTGAAAGTATCTTATCCAGGTCATATCCAACTCACCTGAAAAAAAAAAGTCTTATTAACTAGACAAGTCTTACAGTTCCAAAGATTCAAACAGTGGTGCAAAGAAGCTGCCTGCAGTCTGCACTATTGCACTTCCTTGAGGACACAAATCACTGAAAAACATTGAATTGGCTAATGGCTACACACGGAAATCTTCAATTGCAGTTCGGTGTACATCACATTGATTTACAGCATACAAAAATAGTCTTTGGAACTGTAAGACTTGTCCGATGTACAGCATTTCAGTCCGTTCGTATTCGCAAAAATAGTCTTGCAACCCTGTACAACAATAGTTTTGCAACCCTGTACAGATTTCAGTTCGTTCGTATTCGCAACAATAGTCTTGCAACCCGATGTACAGCATACAACAATAGTCTTGCAAACCCGTACAGATTTCAGTTCGTTCGTATTCGCAAAAATGTATTATTTTTGTGCGGCAATCTTCAGTCTTCACTAGAACTGAGTTCACCCATGTTCTCTCAAGCAAAAGCAGCAGCCAGTATCAGATGGTTTATAGAGACACTTCTGCTCTGCTTTGGGTTTTAGCGTAATCCCTTCTTATCTTCCACAGCCTCTCGACGACTTCTTTCATGGGTGGCCTGTCAGCACGAGTAGGAGCGACACATTGGAACGCCACATCAAAAGTCTTATTAAGTATATCATCATTTACTGATTCAGTCAACATTGGATCCAGTATCTCCCTAACATCGCCTCTGTTATATTTCTCGAAGGCCTGTATCAAAAGCAATAGACCAAGCCTCAGATGCCTTCAAGTCTAGAATGAAAGTGACAGCTGACAGGCCAAACAGCTAAACAACTAGTAACTAAATCGAGCTATTGATGTGTGTGTGTGTTTTTAGTTTAATGGAACTCTTTGGAGTACATTTGTAATGAGTTAAAGGTAAGGATCTAGTTTCAGGGATTATGTGCCAATAGTATTTCTTTGTCTGTGCACGCATAACTCGTGACAAAAGATCACACTGTTAATCAACAAAAAAAAGGGATGCATGCACATTGCCTGCACACGCAAATAAACAAAAGCACGGACATTAGGAAGAGGGTGCAACAAATTGACCCAAAAATGATAAAAAAAATCTAGTTCATAATATATCTTCTGAAGTTCTTTCTTTGGAACTTGTGTCGTCATTGAGTATTCCATTTCCATTTGTGCCTGTTTCTGAAAATTGTTTTCAAGTGGTTTGATCTACTTGTCATGGGGTAGGGGTACCACTATAGAGGTACCCTGCCCAGCATACTTAACTCATAACAGGGCTAAACTACTAAAGAGTAGCCAACAAAAACATTAGAAAAGAACATCTAAGGCTAGAATGCTATGAATATAAAGTATAGGAGAGTGAAGACATACCCATCTCACGGTAATCTTTTCTCTTCCTCCCCTCCTCACCTCAATAGGACGACGGCCTGAAAGGATTTCCAGGAGCAAAATACCGTAAGAGAACACATCACTCTTGATTGTCAGATGGTTTGTCTTCAGATACTCTGGATCTACATAACCAGCCGTTCCTTTCACATCAGTCTTTATCTGTGACTGGTCTGGCTCTGTAGGACCAGTTCTTGCAAATCCAAAGTCGGCTACTTTGGCCCTGAAGCCTTCAGTTAGTAGAATGTTTGATGACCTCACATCCCGGTGTATTATAGGTTTCTCTAAAAGCAGAACATTACAGCATAATTTAGGAAAAGGTATATGCAAATTTCCAGTAGGAATGATAAATTAGAATATCTATATTATCCATTGTACACTAAAAAACGAATATCTCTATTATCTGTGGATGCACACCATTTCAATACTACAATAAACATAAATGTATCCATCAAGTTTGGTCCGTGGCGGCATATTTGGAAAACTTGGGCACCTTTACGTTGCAAATTCTTTATCTGGCTGGCAGTTAAGAATCGATGTTGGACTGCAGACCGGTTGGCCAAACGTAGACTTCCTCATCCTGTTACCTGTCCGCTTTGTGACCAAGCCGATGAAACAATCCAACATGTTCTTATCTCTTGTGTTTTCTCGCGGCAAGTCTGGACCATGACTCTTCATAAACTCGGCATGGCCAACCTTGCGCCAAGCCCGGATGTATCTAGTTTTTCTGGCTGGTGGTGTAGTGTTGCGAAGAGGGTTCCTAAGGAAGTGAGAAAAGGCCTTAATTCTCTAATTATCTTGGTTGCTTGGGAACTTTGGAAGCATCGGAATGCTTGTGTTTTTGAAGGAGCAAGGCCGAGATTAGAAGTTGTCCTGCAGGCTATTGAATATGAGAGTAGCCTTTGGTGTCCTGCCGGTGCTTTAGCGCTCCAAGAATTGATGTTGAGATCACTTGCCCTAGTCAACTAAACCTCTTACTTTTCTGAGGGGCTGGTGATGGTCGTGTTTGTGTTTGTGTGTGTGTTCATGTGTGTTTGTGTGGGTTTTGGAAAAGGCTCTTCGCCTCTTTCCATTGTTTTTCTATCTTCTTAATGAAATGACACGCAGTTCTCCTGCGTAGTTCGAGAAAAAAAAATAAACATAAATGTGTTATACAGGTTCATCTCTATTGAAAATACAGTTGCATATTCATGGAGTTACTTCACATATTGCATTAAATGGAAGAGAAAGAAACCATAAGTTGATCACACACAAATCTAGTCACACAGATGATCCTTGTGAATTACTAAACTTGAAAGTTAGGCTCACTTAATAAAAAAGCTGGAGGTACATCTACATATCATTTTCTTGAGGGACTGAAGGACCAAAATAAAATCCCAAATAAGAAAACTATGCAATCAGGATATCTGATAGTGCTCAACAGATTATGAGCCAAAGGATAAACCTTTAGTGCAGTGAGAATACTACGTAACTGTTTTTTCATTACTTCCATGGTAAAGCACTAAAGTGCATGACTGACTCAGAACAGAATAAACAGAAGAACCATTTAACTACTGTTTCTTAAACTGTTCTATGCTCAATGAATGAAAACATGTAGGCAAAGTTGTACCTGCATATAGATGCAAATAAGTTAATCCATGGGCAACATCTATGGCTATTTCAAGCCGCTGACTAAAGCCCAATATCAGCCCACGTTGACCTGAAAGATGATTTAAAATAGCTGACTATTCATTTTTGGGAAGCAACAAAACAAACTAGCAATCTGGTTTGCTGCTTACCATCCAAATGTTCCCTAAGAGTGCCATTTGAAACATACTCGGTTATGACAATTCGTTCATTTCCTTTGTCAATGTAACCAAGCAATTGGACCAAATTCCTGTGTTCAATTTTTTTTAGTAGTGCAATTTCATTACTGAATTCAGTGCGTAAAGAAGCAAATTGTTCCTGGGAAAAGAAATCGTATCACAATGACAATTTAAATTGTAGAAAAAGAAGCAAAGATACCCAATTCCTATTGACAGCTTTCGAATGAAAATATATCAGGATTGCGGAGAGATAAAAAAGAAATCCGACTAATGAACAAGCTTACACCACATAAGGACAAAGATATAACAATTATCCACAACTATTGGAACAAAGAAAGCAATGTGAGTACATGCTTTATTGATGCATCACCATCTTATTCTTCTATTGGTCTACACAAATATGGATGAACAACTGGGTCTACCTAAACCTGGATTAGCCACTCTATTGCTCTTTCTTGATTCCACCACAATACAGATGTAGACTCAAGAGAGAGGAAACAATGCATGATACGCTCAGCATACAGTCCAATAAAGGTTCACCCCAAATAGAACTTGTATACCTTATAAGTGTCCAGTCCAACTAGGCAATCATGTGGGATTAAAGAAAAAAAAAACGCTAACAGTTAAAACATTGTAACTAGGGTAATCTCTAGTATAGTTGCCAAAAAAACTACCTTTTTTGCCCTTTTAATAGCCACAACATGACCATCTTGCAGCTCCGCTCTGTAGACCTTTCCAAAATAACTTTCGCCAATCATCAAGGCTGGCGAAAAGTTTTGTGTCAATTTAATAACCTGTTCAAGACTGAGGTTCAGTGGCTCATTTCTACTTGGCGGTGAAGACAATGAAAATCTAGATGGACTTGCAGGTACTCGAAGAGGGCTTGCGGGAATTCTATCAGAAATTGGCCTCAGTTCACAAGAATTCACTGAAAAAACAAAATCAATATGTCACAGTTGATGGCAAGTGTTTATACCTCCAAACGTTACAAGCAATCTCCTGTTTGTTAGTATCCAATTTCATCCCAACAAACAGGTTAGACATTGCTTCAGAGTGTTCAAAGGTTTCATCACCCATGGGTGAAAGTTTGTTGTTTTGACTTACAGGAATTTGCATCTTTTGCAAGAACTGGATCTTCACTTCCATCCTTCCTTTTCGAGCCAAAACAGGGGCACAGAGCATCAAAACACACAAGAAACATTCCGGTAGTAGTAGTGGCTACCATAACGTTATCTGTCTTCAATCCTCCAACAAAGGACTGTGATGTGCCTAATTTGTATTTGATGTCCTACATTAGCACATTATGGATAGAAGTTCGCCTCCAAACCTATCTCACTTCAGAGCAAAAGTAGTCCTCTTTTCTCTTCCTGTAGGGCCAATCCAAACAGCAAAAACAATAAAGCATTCAATTTAGCAATTTGGAATGAATGATAAAAAAAAAAGGTTACAGTACGAGTGAGAGTACGGATGGCACATTAGTGCAATATGAGTTGGCAACTAACATATTGATCATCAGAGTACGCATCATTCAGTCAGGAAAGAAATTTATCTGCTCCAAGTGTAATCAAAACATGAA
This sequence comes from Dendrocalamus latiflorus, assembly GCA_017311315.1. Classification (NCBI taxonomy): domain Eukaryota; kingdom Viridiplantae; phylum Streptophyta; class Magnoliopsida; order Poales; family Poaceae; genus Dendrocalamus; species Dendrocalamus latiflorus. Next base: position 13,359,495 of record CM029627.1, read on the forward strand.
ATAAAATGAACACAATAAATGTTTACAATCATTGGTAATATAATAGTACATCTGTAAATGCTCATGTTATTTAGCCCTGTTAGGTGAACAAATCAAAGGTTTCACAGTATGAATGAATTATTCCTAGCCATAACTGTCTCCTTAATTATTCCTAGCCATAACTGTCTCCTTGTCTTCTTTTGTCATATGCCTCAAACCATGCATTTATGGAGTACAACACTGGGGCCGCTACATATTTATAGCAAGTACCTTACTGACCAATGCATGCAACAAGAAACGCAGACAACAAAACAAAACCACACACTGTAGTTTGTATGGTCTAAAAAACACTGTAGTATGTATGGTACTACATGATACATCAATCATCAATAAGGTCTAAGTAATTATGAACTGTATCAGAATCAAATAATTAGGATTAAGCAGACGAAATTGTACGGACAGATCGAACTGGAAAAGAAGTATAGCATGGGGGACAAATTTAGCCATCTGTCAGCTGATTACTGATTATGCGAAGCAAATAAGAGAGACGCGGGCAAGAATCCCTTAAATGGCACGTGGTACCATACATAGTATCCCTAACTATTACAGCAAAACTATAGCTTCAGGAAGTCTAATCCGAAATCCTAACGCGAGGTCCGTTCCAGAAACAACACTGCGAGAAACATAAGCAGCTACAACAAGTAAAGCTTCAAGAAGGCCAGTCCTACATAGACTCTCACAAGAGAAGTCCCAGGAACACAACACTAGCAATCATTGCGATCAGAGATGCGATAAAGCCACTCTACAATTTGCAGTCCACCAACCATGATCGCGACCAGTCACAGAAACACGCGGCTGAAACTCCAACAAGCTCCAAGAAAGCGAGGACTCACCGGCGGAAAAGCTCAAGCGCCGGGCTCCGCCGCAGCCGAATGCTCCAGCGACTCAGAATCCACCTAGTCCAGGCATGAATCAACGAGCAATGGTTATGCGGAAACGGTAAAGGAGAAATCTTTTCTTTATTCGTTTCTTGATTTGATCGGATCTTTGGGTGGTTACTCTAGTGGAAACCGTGTGCGGGGAGGGACCGAGGGAGAGGCAGTGGAGACCAACGACTCGGGCGACTGGTAAACGACGCCGACGCGCGGAATATGATATTGGCGCCACTTGCCGCCAGGTGGGCCCGGAGTTGTCAGTGGCAGTGCGGCGGGTTGGTGTGCCGCTGCTGGTGGGGCGGGGAAGCGGGCGCGGCGGCGGTTTGACCGGCGGCCGGGTTGCGGGTTTTGGAAGCGACCGGCGGAGACCACGGGAGCTCGGGTCAGCTCCTGCAGGAGGCGATCGGATGTTGGGTTGGATCAGACATTTCTTGGTGTGTCAGTTATCAACGATATGTGTTACATTGGACCAGATAAAAGAAAGAGTAAATTTTATAAAACCTTAGATTTTATGATCAAGTAACAGTATGATTTTTGGCTTGTGACGTATAACCTTAAGTATTATAGTATTACAATTTCGCAAAACCCCACCCTAATAAATTCTAAGTTACTCTTACATCTAGGGCCCACTTGCAGATTGACGTGGCACTAAGGACGGTGCAACCTTACAGCCCATGCAGACTCTGAGCTACATGTCATATTTGAACCCGTTAGCATCCATCAGGAGATTTGAACCCGTATTAGCATATCCATCAGACTCAATAACAACGATTCATCTTCATCTCGTGCGTTGCCCTAGGTTCATCTTCCGCGCCGGCCCCATCGTTCATCTACAATGTCGCCCCCGTCGTTCATCTTCCAAACCGGCCCTCGTCGATCATCTCCCTCGTTGCCCCCATGTTCATCTCCGACACCCCTCCCACTGTTCATCTCCCGCGCCGCCCCCACGGTTCATCTGCCGCGTAGACCCCCGATTCATCTCCCCCGCAGGGCCCCGTCATCGACTCATATGAAGGCACCACCGCCCCGTGTCCGCAACGTCACCATCGTCCGAGGCCTTGTTAGTAAGATTTTTGTTTGATATGTGCTTATTTCACTCGCGGTCTTGGTATGATTAAGTATGATGCAAAATTTTCAGAATTTGGTGATGTTAGTGGGTTTGTAGTTGGCTCAATTCGATTATATAGGATCAATTGCAGTGGATTTAAATGCAATTAATGTAATGCAGCTCTATTCCTCCTTTGGTAGAATGACCACCGAGGTTTAGACGTTGAGGTTTTTCAAACATGATCGTGGTCCAGGAGCTGAGGTCATCAAGAGGCCGATGGACAGAGATTTTATTTGCTTTTTCAATATAGTTGAGATCATGTTGAACCTCGGGTACTAGAGGAGTGATAAGATTTTATATGCCAGCCCTAATTGTTACTCTCGTGGATCAATGTCAAAAATTAAGGATAACAACACTGTTAATGACATGCTGAGGGAGAATGATCGCATTAAGAAGGTGGACATATATATTTTCGAAAAGAAGCTTGACTCAAGGAATGCACTAGCAGATGATGTTGTTGGTAGTGGCAATGATCTTCTAAGATTGAGCATCGATGAAGGTACTGAACATTTGAACAATAATGAGGGAAACTTATGGCCAGTTCAAGGTGATGATGTATTGTTTGTGGTGGATGGTGAAGAAACAGAGGACAATGATGAGGATGTTGACCTTGAACAAGAGAGAGTAGACTACATTCGGCAATTGCAAGAGATAAAGAGATGTACAGATGACTCTAGGAACCATTGTGAAGGTGACACTAATAAGGAGGATTTATTTGTCCCTATTGTTGATTGGGGATCTCTATTTGTGAGTCCTTGGTACTTTTTGACCCTCCTAGTGAGGATGGTGGAGCTAGTGGTGCAGAGTACGAAAGCAGTGATGATGGATAAAACCTTGATGCTCAGGCTAAGAGGAGGAAGAGGAGAAGAAGAGAAGAAGAGATAGGGGTAGTAAATAGGAGGACTTATTTTGTCGAGGATAGCATGATGGACCCATACAATTATGTGAGGGCATGTTTTTCGAAAGATAAAATTGATATTTAATATTTAGTTTAAGATCATATTTGATAATATATATTTTCTTTATTTGATACTCTATTACAGCGTATGAATATCTTACTAAGCTAAATACTGAATCATCGCTTGAAAAAAAATTATTTTTAGGTGTGTCTGTGCATCCTGCGCATCCATCCATAAATATCAATAACTGAACCAGTAAAACCGCAGGGCCCACGTGTAGGTCGCAGAACGAACCAATAGTCACGGGGCCACAAAACCGGCGGCACAATCCGGGGGTGCCGTGCGCCCGCCCAGTTCCTTTGCCTTATCCCTTCCACTTCCCTGTGGTCCCCACCCCTTCTCTATCAACCACCGTACCCGGCTCGTAACTCCCTCACTGACAACCGGACCCACGAGTCACGGACACCATATGTCACTTTGTGAGTGTACGATGGGCGTGACGCGTGGAGCTCACCCGCTGCTTCGGCTCTCGTTATAATATTTTCTTCACCTTTCCCTCCCCATCGTGTCCCCCTCCCTTGCGAGACTTCGTCGGATTTGATGTGATGATCTTAAGCACTAGCTTTGTTTAACTCTAATCCGAGACTAAACAGGGGTTCGGTGCGTGGTTTCAGTGGTTTTTGCGGTGAGAATTCCACATCCGATCGGGGGTAATTTCTCATCTTTTATGTAACTAACTTCGGTGTGATTTTCTCGGTTGGTGTTGATTTTGCCCGGCGTACTCTATAAGCTTTTGTGATTCTTTCCTCGGTTCGGTTGTTCTTGGCTGCAATTTTGGGCCTTTTTTACTGCTCAATCTCTCTGCATGATGCGGAACTTTTGATTCAGGTAGCTATTTGGGGGGGGGGGGGGGGGGGGGTTGTCTTCTGATCATATGCACGCAGGAGATATGCTTTGATCCGTAGGGGATGGTTGGTTTTCTTGTGGTAGGATAGCCTATTAGTTACCGAATCCTTTCGCCTTCGATTGCAGTTAGGATTGGCAGTATGTAGTAATTGTTACTTGTATAAGAGGCTCGGTTGCGTGAAAGATGAACGCTCTTGCACCCAGAATTGAGTGCCCTGGGTTTAGTATTGTTTGACTGAATATTGCATACAATTCAATTTAATAATCTGCCTGCTGCGGTGCAAGTCAAACTTTTTTTAATATAATTCTTTGATGTTGCAGAATGGTGGTGAAGAAAGCGAAGTCTATCCCAGGTCGTTGTCGTGCCGGCAATGGATGATAAGAATCGTACAGTCATCAGCTAGAACCAACCAACATTTTGATATGCACTTTTCAGTCCACCCAGAAGTTATTGGTTTGTGATTAGTGTACGCGCACCTTCGTCATGGGCAGTGCTTGCTCGAGGAAGAGAGGCCAACTGGTCGATGAGGATGATCTGTACAGTTCGAGGTTCTCCAAGAGCGGCAGCTTCAAGTGGCTGTGGCGCACGCTGCCCCGGAGCAGCTCCGATGCTCACCGGAAGGCGCAGGGACCCGTGCCAGGGCGGTGCCCATCGCTAGTGGAACTTTGCGTGGCCAGAGTCCGCGAGGTAGTCTTGCGGCCTTGTATGTTCGAGTTTGCTGAAGGAATGTTTGTTCTTGCCTGATTTGATGGGATTCTTGCAGGATATAAGTAGATATTCAGACTTCTCGCTGCTGCCTAGGGATCTTAGTCAGCAGATATTCAATGAACTGGTGGAGGGGAGCTGCCTCACTGAGGCGTCGCTTGGGGCTTTTCGCGATTGTGCTTTGCAGGTGAAGTTTCTGTTCTTGTTTGGCACACAGTTCTGACTCAACTAAGACCGACGATGTTTTATGTTAAATTATGCTGATGTTAGAATGCAATTCTGCCTCCTTCCTGTGGAATCTGAGCAATTACTTACGGATGTAGATTCCATGTTCCCATCAATTAGGCCTTTATATTTATTGTTATCAGGGAATGAAGAAAGACATCTTATCAGACATTTCTCATTGGTTTTGTAAGGCTTACTCAGGCATTTATAATGCATGTCTTATCAGGCTTGTATAACTTTCATCAGCTTACTCATAGGAAAGTAAATTTTGTGTTGGTTAAATTTGTCCTGTAAGCATTAAAAAAATCTCTACCCACAGCTAATAGACCAGTTGAGCTCACTTAGGCAACGGCTACCTTATTCCACCAAGTCAGATGATGCTTCCTTCTCATGGTATAAGTTGCAGGCTAAGCTACAAAGTTGTCCACTTTACTTAGTGAGCTAGGTCAAAAAAGACCAAACATGGAGGATTCTCTGGTTCTGGGATAAGTTAGTCTATAAAACTACCAATTGACCTTCCATGCTATTCTCTATCAGGATATTTGTCTGGGAGAGTACCCTGGAGTGAAGGATGCTTGGATGGAAGTAGTGGCTTCTCAAGGGCAATCGTTGCTATCTGTCGACATCTCTTTTTCTGATGTGACTGATAGTGGATTGAATCTTCTTAAGGATTGCTCAAATATGCAAAGTTTGGCATGCAATTACTGTGATCAAATCTCTGAACATGGACTTAAAACATTGTCAGGTAAGAGATATGCTGATAGTCCGATAGCTGTGTTTGCTTTCATCTGTATGATGTTGTGTGTGAATGTTCTTCACTATTAAATGTTCTATTTTTATGATTTATGATATAGTTCTTAATTCTGCAGGCCTCTCAAACTTGACATCGTTGAGCTTTAAGAAATGTGCTGCTGTTACTGCTGAAGGAACAAAAGCATTAGCGAACTTATTTAATTTGGTAAACTTAGATCTTGAGCGATGTCCAAAGATTCATGGTGGCCTTGTTCATTTAAAAGGTGCCTTTCATTTCTTGAATTTATCAGTTATGAGGCATACCACAATCACCTTATTTTTTGTAACTTGTAAGACTTAACTTGATGTGGTAGGGTTAGGGAAGGATAACAGGGAGCAGATCACCCCTGACCCTTGTGGTCAGGGCTCTAATCAAGCCTAGGTATTCTGAGAATAGATCTTTATTGCCTCTTCCAACAGCAATCGGTACCCTTTATATAATCAGGGTCCTTTCCTAACAAACATTTGCTAATTAGAGATATCTTAATATAGCTCTATCATACTAATACTAGGAAACTGCTAATGAGAAAATTAGCCTTCCAAATGCTTATCTCTTCCTTCAGTTCGCCGTCAGGTCCCTTGCTGCTCCTTCCACAGAATTGGAGCCAAGCTCCTTTGTTACTGCGGCTGCCTTTGTTGCTGCTCCAGTCTCTGTAGTGTGCCCTGCAAGCGCTGCTGCCGCTGTGCTGCTCTCGGCTGCCGGCATTTGTCATGGACGGTGTTGCTCATAGACCTTCCCCACAAATGCGTCCACAACTCGGCACCCTGGATTGATGGGAACACTACGATTGGTGAAGGGTGGTCAGCTCTATGCTGGTCGAGCCGCTGGCTTGAAGTCATCCTCTGCCGTCAACTCTAATCATCGTTCGTTCATATGCCTTGGCTAGACTCATCACTGCCTCCAGAGTGGATGGATTTTGCATCTCGACACCTGTTTGAAGAGGGTTGCGAAGACCATTAGTGAAAAGTTGAACTTGTTGTTTCTCTGTCAACTCATCACAACGGCATAAAAGAGACAGGAAGTACTCTTGATATTCATCCACTGTGCCCATACGTCTGAGCTAGACAAGCACACCGGGGTGCGGCGGCGGAAACAGGGTGGCGTGGAAAGGAGTGGCTCTGATACCAAAGATGATGTGGTAGGGTTAGGGAAGGATAACAGGGCGCAGATCGCCCCTGACAGCCTGGGTATTCTGAGAATAGATCTTTATTGCCTCTTCCAACAGCAATCGGCACCCTTTATATAATCAGGGTCCTTTCCTAACAAACCTTTGCTAATTAGAGATATCTTAATATAACTCTATCATACTAATACTAGGAAATTATTAATGAGGAAATTAGCCTTCCAAATACTTATCTCTTCCTTCAATTCGCTGTCGGGTCCCTTGCTGCTCCTTCCACAGAACTGAAGCCAAGCTCCTCTGTTACCGTGGCTGCCTCTGTTGCCGCTCCAGTCTCTGTAGCGCGTCCTGCAAGCGCTGCTGCCGCTGTGCTGCTCTCGGCTGCCGGCATTTGTTGTGGACGGCGTCGCTCATAGACCTTTCCCACAAATGCGTCCACAACATAACTGTACCAGCTACTATGTGGTACCAAAACAACTGGATCATCCGGATGATGCTTATCCTAGTTTGTAGTCACTATAGGAAAAAGTGGCATGTGACCTATTTATTCAGCCCAATTGTGCATAACTTGAAGTTACTGATTCTGTCCGATGCAATAACATAATTTTATTTTTCAGGCTTGAGAAAACTGGAAACACTGAATATGAGATATTGTAACTGCATCACAGATTCAGATATGAAGTATTTATCAGGTAACAACTCTCCTTGGCTGACTAGTATAAACCAGTGTATGTTGTCACACATACTGATCTCCAAGGCTAACAAATATCCTTTTCCTTCTGTAGATTTTACAAATTTGAGAGAGTTGCAACTGTCTTGCTGCAAAATAAGCGATCTTGGTGTTTCTTATCTGAGAGGTAACCCCAAAAATAAGTTTCTTCTTTTCCCGCCGCAAGGTTGATTCTGTATAACTTTGGAGGGTTTGCCTAAAGATACATGCTCTTGTGTTTGTACAGTTTTTAGTGACTTAAGGTTTCTATTTATTTAATAACCTGAAGGTTATCTCAAGTTAGCTCGTGCTTCATATTACTTGTTTGTTCTTTTTCAGGTCTATCCAAGCTAGCTCACCTAAACCTGGAGGGCTGTGCAGTAACTGCCACTTGTTTGGAGGTTATCTCAGGTTTTGCATCTTTTCCTGATAAGAGTATTGTGCCATCAATGCTCGCTTCTATGAAAATGTCGTACATTTAGTCTTGAGAAGTCCTTGAGGGTCTTAAGCTTGCCCATTGAAAGGTGCCACCAACCGTACACAGTATAATCTATTACATATGTTACAATAAGAGGACGCTTAGGCCTTAGGGACCTGAAGAAGAGTGTGTCATGAATTTTTTCACAAGTGTACCTCATCAGTCCTGTGTTTTTATTCTATCTTTAGTCAAGTGCCCTCTACAATTCATGCTCCAGAAAAATGTCCTCTGGTGGAAAGACAACACATATTTTGAAAAGTGTGCAGCGTGAGCTGAATGAGAATGGCAAAGTGGCAGACTTTAACCTGAGAATGCTTTTCCGCTACTGTAGGGGCAGTGTGCTGCTCCATGTAATGGGAATTTTTATTTCTTTTGTTGCTCAGAAGTGGCCAACGGAGTTTTATTGTATTATTTTCGAAGGAAGTTTGTTGTTGACGGGTGGAGGCAAATATTTTTTTTACAAGGACAATTTCTTTATGAAGCCTAAGCTTACCATTTTATTGTTGCACACTTGATTTATAGAATTCTTTGGTCCTGTAAGTATATATCTGTGTCCTATGCATATGGATACTCTTTTATGTTGTGGTATGCATTAGTGTTATTGCATAATTACATAAACAGTTACAAGCTCACAATTTGGATACCAAAAGTTCATTAATAGTCATGCTATTGCAGGATTGGCTTCATTGGTCTTGTTGAATCTGAATAGGTGTGGCATATATGATGAAGGCTGTGAGAACTTGGAAGGTAAATATTATGCTGATTGCTGACTTTTTGGTGAACCCAATTCTCTTTTACTTGCAGAGATCATTTGTTTGTGATGACATACAAATAAGCAAGTGTTTCCTTGTTTTTATGTACTGTAGATGGCTAGCTCAGTAGTTAAATTGATAGATTCTCAATGTATCTCTGTTTAGTTCACATACTATTTTGCCAAACATACATGTTTGTACCATTCTTTCTGTGAGCTGACCGTGTATGCAGTCCTGTTTCTTTGTCCTACATAACTACATCTTTTGTTTAGCTCACTGGCTGGTGCTGCCTTGCAGGTCTTGTCAAATTGAAGGTTCTTAATTTAGGGTTCAACCAGATTACAGATGCCTGCTTGGTTCATCTAAAAGGTGAAGACTCTTCATTATTTATCATTACTCTAAATTATTATAGAATAATGTTTAAATATTCTGGAACCAAATCCCTCAAGACACTCAATCTAAGACAAGTGTGTTGCATATTTCATGGTAAAGCATTATTGTGCAAAATTTTATAAAACCTGATCATTATCATTCAAAATAACTGGTATTTTCTGAATAAATCAGCATTTCCTTGTTTATTTCATGCACGAATTATGCTGATGACATGGAAGCAGAGGCATGCTAGAGAAGGCTTCTTCCAGAAGAATGTTGCACATTTGGCATGCCATTTTGTTCATGTTCTAAATATAAGTACAGTATCAAGTGGAAGCCCCCGTTTCTTGTATTGACCCTTCTAGAAATACATCAGAACTGTGGCATCAGTATATGCTAAATAATGCATAATGTGGGAAAAGCTTGTTTATAATGTTCTTTGTTCCTTCTAGAATTGATCAATTTGGAGTGTTTGAACTTGGACTCATGCAAGATAGGTGATGAGGGGCTAACACACCTGAATGGTGAGTTTTTTAATGTCTTGATGAATTTTTGCATTGCAGTGGTATTCCTTATTTTATCCCCATTTACCTGTTTCATAAATCATAAAAAGTTAAGACAAACAATCACCCGATTAATTGACTCATGCAGTTAGTCATAACTTACTGTTGTGGAACTGTATAGTATTATTGTTTTTACCAGACTAGTCTAAAATAGCAATTTAGTATTGATGATGCAGTATCCTTGTATGCCTGCAGAAATTCCTATTGGGCTTGACGTGTTTGTGTTCACTGTTAATAACTATGCCATTTTGAGCTTTCTGGTTGCAAAGCACTAGTTGATACATCTTGCTGTGCTGTAGGCCTTGTGCAGCTACGAAGTTTGGAACTTTCGGACACTGAAGTTGGGAGCAATGGACTTCGTCATCTATCTGGTTTGTTTAAGCTTCTTCCAAATGCTATTAGCATCGACTATTGATTCTCCTTTATCCTCTCATTTTTCAATCTCTGCTGTTTGAGTAGTCAGGCGATATATTAGCTTGTTACAGTATTGCCGCTGCTAACTTGTGATGAAATTGAACTTGTATATCCTGTAACTATGTGAGCTCATGCACATAGTGCCTTAATCACAGCTAGGTGAGCACAGACAACTCTACAAAATCTGTAGTTATTTCTTGTCAGCGTGCCGGTCAGATAAAGGGTACATGGTCACTGCATGATCGGTTGCTGCTAGATGGAAATCACATCTGACAAACGTGGCTATACAAATATTGTAATTTTGTGCATCTTGAGTTCAAGGCATTCTCTTTCTTAGCTTATATTGTTATGTGCCTACATGTATTGTCATCAAGTGGTATGTCAATGCATAACCACTGATCAATCTAAAGAACTTGTTCACATACCTCTAGAGTTCAGTAATATTTCCGAGCATGCCACTCAAAGTTGCACTGGTGCACGGGCTAACCCTGACAATTTGCAGTGGTATATTTGGCTGTTTGTCATGTTGAAACTGAGTGGTATGTTAGCAAAACAATCCAATTGAGTGGTGCATAAGAAATTTCCCTTTACAATATTTACTGTTTTGGTCTTGTAATCTTATTAAATGATAATCGAAGAATGCTTATCTTAATGTGCTCTTAATAAATGATGTTTGAGCCATATTCTCCATGTTAATTCGAATGCGGAAGTGTTATTAACTAGGTTGATGCATCTGGACTCTTAGCATTGATATTATTTAGACTTTTTAGTTACTGTTGTAAATACATTCAAAATATCATTCAGTATAGTTTTTCAATTATTATATTTCCACAGGTCTTCGGAATTTGCAGAGCATCAATCTCTCTTTTACATTGGTTACGGACATTGGCTTGAAGAAAATTTCTGCCTTGAATTCACTAAAGTTGCTTAATCTTGATAATCGCCAAATCACAGATAATGGCTTGGCAGCTCTTACAAGTATGTGTCTCATATTCTCCAGTGTTGTAATAACGAATAGTGATTCCGTGAAATTGCATTGCTTTATCACTGTGCTTGCGTATAATTGGGTTTCCTATTATGTATTTAACAAAGTTTCTTACACCTTTAAGCTATTTCATTGACAGGAAAAGGGTTAACAGTTATGCTAGTTTGTAGGATTTTTTTGTCTTTTTGGATGTAACATTTTCTCTTAAGATTCTGTATTTCCAGTTTTTCGTGATGGTGACTGTTGTCAGTTAGAACTTGTAAATTGGAATACAAGCATGAATGTTTTTACAAGGTTATGACTGGGGTTTCCCCATTGCTGCAATGTGTTGTGTAGTGCTTTGGTTGTGTTTGGTCATAACATGGCATTAGCTGAAGTTTAGTCATTTGGTAATGCAGGTCTCACTGGATTGACACACCTTGATCTGTTTGGAGCTCGTATAACTGATTCTGGCACAAACTGCTTCAGATGTAAGTGTGCACACTCAAAAGTTGATCCAAGCTAAGATTATCGTACTTCTCTTAATAAACTTGTTCTCTCGGATCATCGAATATGCTTATTCACTGGAAGATAATAACTATGGCACTTGGAGCTGTGCACTTGTGTGGCACCAAGAGTACAGCACTGTGCTGATTTTCAGAAAATCATAAAAACATATGCTATCTAGTATTTATTTCCTCAAACTCTACTATTGTTAGCATTGACAATGACAGCACCCATAGTTGTCGCATATCTTGCTGAGCGATGGGCTTTGGTGTTCTGATTCTCTCTGACCATCTTGTGGAGCATTCTATCTAGAATAGTGAATTCTTTCCTTTGGAAATATGTGGTTTCTCGATATTTTTCATCATCACACAGCACCTAATGTGATTGCCAGTGTCTCAGATTTCAAGAATCTACAGTCTCTCGAGGTCTGTGGTGGGTTAATTACAGATGCCGGAGTGAAGAATATTAAGGACCTCAAGGCTCTGAAGCTGCTTAACCTATCTCAAAATGGCCACCTCACAGACAAAACCCTGGAGCTGATTTCTGGTATGTGTCTTCGCTCTCGTCTCGAATGAAGCTTGTTCTTTGATGTGCGTTGATCTCACACGTGAGTGGTATTCTGATCACAGGCCTAACTGCTTTGGTCTCACTGAACGTGTCGAACTCGCGGGTGTCCAACGCCGGTCTCCACCATCTGAAGCCGTTGCAGAACCTGCGCTCGTTGTCTCTGGAGTCCTGCAAGGTGACAGCGAACGAGATCAAGAAGCTTCAATTGGCTGCCCTTCCCAATCTGGTAAGCATGCGGCCGGAGTAATCTGGCAACAGGCACCTGCATCCACCTGTAAACTACCACCTGCTTAGAGCAGGCCATCATGTACATATTTTGCAAGAACGTACGCGCTTGAGTGATCTGTGAACGTTGGTCTTGTGAGCTTCGGCGTGTCTGATCTGATGGACGCCCCAAGTGCTGAGAGACTGGAACACGTATCTATGCTGTCCGTGACTCTACTCACCAAAGCTGATGGGAAGGAACAACTGCAAATATGTCTGCTTCCTCTGCATGTGGGATGCTATGTAATGGTTCGTGTGAATAACTGGTATCTGTCGCTAAATTTATTAAATTTAGTTGCTTGGTGGTACAATCCTGGTATCAGTTTCCATGCCAATTTAATTTTAGTTGACACCTTGAACAGTTACTACGAAAATTTCGCCTGCTTTCTGTGACAGACCCGGTTACCGATTCTAATACACAGGCCAGCCTGCAGCCATGCAGCCACACGTAACCATCGTCGGTTCGCTGCTTGGCGGCCAACGTTGCCGGCCCTATCACCGGCCATGTGCCGTGCCTCCGGCCAATGTCCCACTGTACCCGGCAGTGGTATCGGCCGCCGTCTCTCCGCGCGCACCGCGTGGGGCTGGGGCGGCCCGGGCGATATCAGTCCGCGCACGGGCATTTCTGTGTGCGTGGCGCACGGCATACCGTCGGAGCCACCAGCAGCAAGACTTCCGATGCGTGGGGGCCAACTATGGCCAAATTTCCAAAGGTGATACGCAAGTTCTTGAGATCAGGGTCATTGCCCAACTTTTCAACTCTATCAAGTTGCTTGTTGATGTGATTCATGTCAGCAGAAGCAACCATGGACAATGCAAAATCCTTTGCCGGGATAGTTTTAGATGACTTGACATCTAGGGATGAAAACGGTCGGAAAACTCCTCAACCGTTTTCTACTTCTACATTTGAATACGAAAACGAAAGCGAAAGTGGTAAAGCCGGACACGAAAACGAACGCGAACTTACGGAATATCGAGAATTTCGAAAACGAACCAATTTGAGCGGAATTATGTCGAACACGGTCGGTATACGAAAATTCAATACAGAATACCGACCTATAGGACCAAGTGCATAACAATTAACAAGTGACCAAGTATATAACAATTACCAAGTGCATGATCAAGTTCAAGTGCATATAATAATTAACAAGTGCATGACCCTTGGTCTTAAGTATTAACACAATAGCCGACACAAATACAATACAAATCTAAAACAAGCAATTAACAGCTAGCAGAACATCTACAGTTCATCAGCATCATCCATGAGGTCAGGATCGCTTTCCATATCTTTTGCTTCCTCATTGTCCTTCTCAGAGTCCTCATCCCCCTCCTTGTCCTTTTCCTACAAGTTTGCAAAGTGAATTAAAATTAGATGTAGCAATAGCATATTTCAGAGCAAGCAGTCAATAAACATACACATACCTCAATTTTTAGTTTAGCCACAACATTAGCCAAAGCCTCAACCTCAAGATCACTCACAATTGATCCAACCATTTTAGAATCTGAACAAAAAATGAGAAAGAAAGGAAAATAATCAATGCATTATTCTGCTGCAATTATAAGTGTCTAACTGAAAAAAAGAGATAAAATGAGCACCTTTTCTTGCTGCAGCAACCCAATCCTTTGTGCAAATTAATGCCTGTACCATCTCGGGATCAAGACGACTACGATAGGGATCAACAACACGACCAGCAGCACTAAAAGCAGACTCGGATGCTACTGTTGATACCTGTATGGCCATTACATACCGAACAATTTGCGAAAGGATAGGATAGTCTTCTCTCTTGTTTTTCCACCATGCTAAGATATCAAACTCACCAACAATTTTTAGAAGTGGTTCTGCAATATACCTCTCCAACTCATTTGACTCAACCATAGCAAGTTCACTTGCATCATATAAGAATTCTTCTAGGTCATGGTCTACATTTCCCATTAATATATCAGCTGTGTTACTAGGTCCAAGTGCAGCCCCTTTACTATTTTTCTTTGATGATGCAGAAGCAGAACTAACATAAAAGTTGTACAGTTTCTTTACCACACTAACAAACTCATCAAGTTCAAATTGATAATGATCACCATAGAACTTCTTCATATAGTACTCTAGCAGCCTTTTCTTATACCTAGGATCAAGAAAACAGGCTACAGCTAGAGCAATGTTGGAATGCTGCCAATATTTCTCAAATTTCTCATTCATAGCAATTGCCATATATCTAATTGTACCATCTCCACTAAAGCACCAATCATCAAGAAAGAGCTTTATATCACAGAAACCTCTATAAAATAAGTTTGCAGTAGGATATGAAGTGCCAGAGAGAATTTCAGTGAGATCATAAAATTTCTTCAAGCAGCCATAAATTGTCAATGCATTGTCCCATTCAGCAGAACATGGAGAAATCTTGGCATACCTTTTACGATTTGAAGACTTCAGCCTAATAAATGCATCCTTGTAGTACAAGGAATCTCTCAGCATTAAGTAGGTAGAATTCCACCTGGTTGAAACATCCATCGAGATACCCCTCTTTGTATCCAACCCAGCTTTGGTGGCACGCTTCATAAGCTCTTCCCACTGCAATGGAGACCCTTTCACAGCTAGTACAAGTGATTTGACCTTGCTGATTGTTCCTGAAATGACTTTCAACCCATCTCTAGCAACCAAATTGAGAATATGGCAGGCACATCTAACATGAAAAAACATCCCATCACAAACTAGGGAACCGTTACCATTCTTTTTCAGATCTGAAATTATATCATTGACAGCCACTTCATTTGAACTAGCATTATCCAAAGTCAAAGCAAACAGTCTATTTTCAATGTACCATTTAACCATAACTTCAGTGAATGTCTCAGACAACTTTGCACCAGTATGCCTTCCTTTTACATTGAAAAAACCAATAATTCTCTTTTGCATACGCCAATTATCACCTATCCAATGAATAGTAACACACATGTATCCTTTATTTTGGCATGAGGTCCACATATCCATTGTTGCACTAAAGCGGCACTGGAAAGTTTTCAAGTGTGCATACAAAGTTTCCTTTTCTTCAAGATATTTGTCCATTATTTCTTTCCTAACAGTGACACGGGACTTTATCGGAAAGCTAGGACGGAGAGATTTTATGAAATCAACAAGATACTCATGCTCAACTATATTGAAAGGATATTCATGCATGGTTATTGCCAAATTCAATTTCTTCAAGCTAGCTTCTTGGTCATATTTGTAAGGCTGAACATGAGCAATTTCAGTACCAGGGTTCTTACCAACATTAAGCTGTTGTTGTCCCTCCACAACACTGTGCTTTGACTTCAAATGGTTCTTGAATGCAGTTGTCCCACAAGCGCCCTCAGCTCTGTACCTCTGCTTGCAATTGGGGAAATTGCAATATCCCCACAGCTGCTCAAACTGCTTTCCATGCACCTCTAAAATCTCCAATTTCTTGGTGAAATACTTCCAGACAATCGATGTGCATTTCTTAAACCTCTTGCCAGAAAGGTGAGCCTGCTCTTCATCCTTGTCATCCTCTTGGTCATCATCTTCGATATTAATCTGCGGGGCTGATGCTGTGGTTGTTGCTGGTGCGCCATCTCCACTGCCACTGGTGTCAACATTTGGAGCTTGACTTGCAACAGAAGAAGCCATCACTGATGCTGCTGTAGCTGGACTTTCACAAGTTGCACTAGAGCTAACACTTTGAGATGAAGGCCTTTTACTCCTTGATCCTGCCAAGAGCCAAGTGCTGGCGTTGTAGAGGGAGTAGACGGCGACGGAGGTGACCGCGAAGGCAGGGCGGGTGGGGCGGTAGACGAGGTAGAGCACGAGCGCGGTGATGCCGGCGGCGAGGAGGATGACAAGAACGATGAACCAGAGCATGCGGAGGGGTTCGCCTGGCGGGGCGGCAGAGCTGCCGGGGTGGGACGCGAGCGGCCGCCGGGATGGCACGCGGGCGGCCGGGGGGCGGCGGCACTGCTGGAGTCGCGCACCGCGTCGCGTGCGGGGTGCGGCGCCGCGGCGGATAGGAAGGGAAGGGGATTAGGGATTTAGGGGAGGAGACAGCCAGGAGCCAGCGCAGAGGCTGGGCTGTGAATTGGGCTGGGGCGCCTGGGCTGTGAGACGGTGAGACCTGGACTTCTAGTGGGCCAAATTCGGTTTAAACCGTATTTACAATACGGTATATTCCGAATAAAATGTAGAAAAGTAGAAAATGGTCGGAAAACGTCTAAATCGTTTCCGCTCCGTTTTCGAATTTGGTATTCCGTATTTCGAACCGAATTCGAATTTGTCCGAAAATACGAATTCGATCGGGTCAAATGTAAAAAACGATGCGGTTCGGTACGGGATATTTCCGTTCCGTTTTCATCCCTAATGACATCATAATGACTGAACTCCGGACGAATAATCTGCAGAGAAATGAATCAAGAGACTAATAATTATAGGTATAGGGAGTCAGAGAAAGAAAAGGAAAAGTGCTGCATAGTTTCTAGAATTCTAGGTTGTAATGTAAAATTAGCTAGACCCAAATCATTGGTCAACTGTGAACAGTTTAGAATAAAAAAAAGCTACCCCGAAAAAAAGAGACAAACAGATGGCACGTAGAGAAAGTGCTATGTAGATTTAAACACCACATGAAAAATCTACTTTCTGGTACTAAATAACAAATAATTGTATAGACTTGTTTGTTATTTTACGTACTTTGTTAGGCTATACTCGTTTCAGCTTATATAAGCCGGCTTTTTGTTAGACCATGTGGATAGGTCATACAATGATAATGAATAATTGATATTTAGGTTGCATTGAAATTTGCGTATGTGAAAGTTTTTGACAGTCTTTTTTGCAAAACTGGAATCGGCATATTTCAACCATGACAGGTCGACCACGGCAGAACGACCACGGCATGTCGACCATGACATGTCGATCACGGTAGCATGACCACGGGCGGTCGGTGCTATAATGAACCAGTCAGAGCTACAATGAACCGATCGGAGTTACAGTGAACCAGTTGTTGGCTCCCCTGCTGATGGGGTATATATACGGCGCTGGTGCAGCATTGTTCCTGCATGTGTTTTGATAGAAGCTGCTCCCCTAAAATGGGCCCCTTCCGTGCATCGACATTCCCTAGCGACGCTGAGCGACTTGAGGGATGTTGATGTAAAGATGGAGGTCCATTTTTTCTCGGGAGCTTGGTTAGCGTCTGTTATGGGCGAATAATGGCGCTTCCTGCCCTCGCGCTGCGTTCCTGCATACGACGGCAAGGTTTGCCTTGTTCTTCTTAACAGTCCTACCTTCAGTCGGTGTTCCTGATGGAACCCGTCCGCATCACTTTGAAAAATGCTGATGCACTGTAGGTGGTCTGTTAAGGAGAACGAGGCGGACTTTGCGGGACATGAACCTCGCCTTTGCCGTGTGTGGGAGGTGCCAATGGGCGAGTTCGTGCGCTCGGGTCTGCTTCGCGAAGTCAAGGTCGAGGCCGAAGCCGCGGCCAGGTGTAAGATCGAGGAGGCCGACTAGAGGGGGGTGAATAGGCGGTTTTAAAATTTTCGTCTAATTTCAATTGACAATTTTAAACTTAATAAATTGACTAGAGCAAGTCGACAATAGTACACCTAAACAACCTAGAAAGGCTCAAGATAATACTAGCACAAGTAATTGACCAATAGCAAAAACAAGTAATCTAGGTCTAAGGTTGCTACTCTAACTAGACAAGCAATCAATTAATATGAATTAAGAACGTTGCTTGAATGAAAGTAAATACAAGAGAGCAAACCACAATTTGACACAATTACTTTTTACCGTGGTGATCGGAGACTTGCCGGTCTCCCCTAGTCCACGTTGAGGTAAGCCCGAACAAATCGGACCGGCTCCACGAATTGAGCCTAATCACCTCGATCACTAGCGGTAGCCCTTTCCCTCTCCGGGTAGGCGAGCTCCGAGCCTTCACAACCCTCCGGGCCTTCTCACAATCTTCTTGAGAAGATCACCGGAATCTCCGCCAAGCCGTCTAAGTGCCGGCAAGCACCAAGAGAAATGAACCACAGCGGCTTGATCATACACAAGTGCCAATTGGATCAATCTAGAATGCAATGCACTTGAATTGGGCTCAACTACCTCTATTGAATACACAAGAGTGAAAGAGAGGTGTGAGAAGTTGTTCTAGGCTCAAAGATGTTCAATATGGGTTCAACTTACACTACAAATTCTGGTGGGAGTGTATTTATACCCCCACCAACCTCAAATAGCCGTTGCAATAAACAATTCTGAATTTTCAGGAAAACCGGAACTACCGCCGTTATATGGGCGGTACTTCCGGATTTCCGCCGTCGCAACAGAACGGCTATTTCAGGCGGTCAGAAGTAACCGTTGAACAATGAGTGCGGTACTACCGCCATTAAAATCGCGGTACTTCCGGAAATCCGGAAGTTCCGCTCATTGCCCCGGTACTTCCGATTTCAGCGCGGTTAACTCCAACTCAGGGCGCTCTCTGGAAATGAAGTTCCGCTCGCAAGTTCGGAACTACCGGTCTGCGGTAGTTCCGCAGTTCAAATCGCGGTACTTCCATTTTCCGAGAGGCTAAGTTTAACTCCGGGTGCTCTCTGGAATTGAAGTTCCGCTCGGGACTCCGGAACTTCCGCACACGCGGTAGTTCCGCAGTTGAACTTGCGGTACTTCCGATTTCCGAGAGACTAACTCAACCTACGGGCGCTCTCTGGAATAAACGATCCGCTCAGAGGCCCGGTACTTCCGGCCATGCGGTAGTTCCGCCCGTAGAACGCCGGTACTACCGGATTTTCTGACAAAGCACAGTTTTGATTGAATTTTAATTTCTAAGTGCATGCATGATCCTAGATTGATCCATAGGGCATATTAGCATATGATCAAGCAAATCACCATGATCCCTCTTAATAGTACGGCGTCTATCCTATAATCCGATCTTCCAACCTATCTCCAAGACCGGTAAAAATAAAATAGCTCCATAAACTATTTACCTTGTCGCCCTTGAGATCCTTGAATCTTCAACATCTTTTTATGTACCTTCTTCTTTGCCCTTGAGACTAATTCTTGCAAACACTCAATACACAAATTAGTCCCATGATTACATAATGTCATTAATTACCAAAACTAATATTTTTAGGAGCCTAGATGCTTTCAATCTCCCCCTTTTTGGTAATTGATGACAACATGAGCAAGTTTTGAGAGGAATTTTAAGATTTTGATATACTCCTTGTTTGCAAGTTGTATATCAAGATTTTGAAATGTTGACAATTGAGAACATGGGGAATTTTCGCAATTTAGAAACTAATAAGAAAGAGCTCCCCCTAAACATGTGCATCAAATTTTATGAAGATTTGCATGAATTCTATTGAGCAAGCATGATCACAATCATAATATTAAAGCACACTATCAAAATTCAAAGATACGTATAGACAAGTAAATATCATTGCAATTAGGGCATAAGATCCAAACATAGTTCAATACAATGCATAGGAAATTAAAATGCTAAACATCCATCACATGGTGCCTGCGGTGTCCGCCGGCGGTCTTCACCGCTGGAGGTGAAATATTCGCTCAGCGAGCGCGACCCGGCGGCGGCGGATAAGTGGTGGCTGGAGAAGGAGGGCTCGTTTTCCGGAGAGCTAGGCCCCTCGCTCGTGACCGAGAAGACAATCCAGGCGCTGTTGCGTGTGGGGAAGCTGTCCGAGCGTCAGGCGGTGCGGCTACCCGCCGCCGACGAGGCGGAACCTCGGCCCGAGGAGTCGGAGGCGGTCGTATTCGTCGCCTTCTTCGACGCAAGGCTCCGCATCCCAGCGGCGGCGATCGTGGGCGACGTGCTGCGGACCTTCGGGCTGGAGCTGGCGCAACTGACTCCGAATGCCGTGGTCCGGCTCGCGGTGTACAGTTGGGCCTTGCGTTCGGGAGCGTGCTGGCCCAGTGCGTCGTTATTTGCCTATCTGCACGAGGCGCGGTGCCAGCCCAAGGATCGGAAGGATGGGACGCTGTCGAGCTTCGGCAGCGTCTCCTTTATTCTCTGGTCAACTTGCGGCAAGCTCTTCCCCGCGAACTCCACCCGCGGGAAGTGGGAATCTCACTGGATGAAGCGGTGGTTCTACCACCGTGCGGAGAGCGGGAGCGGTCTTGAGTGCACGGGCCGACCGATCGCGTTCAAGCCCTCGCCCGGCCGGACGCTCGACGAGGAGGACAGGCGGAGGGCCCGGCGGTTCGTAGGCGTGGCCGCCCGCTTCAACATGCGCGACCTCGCCGAAGAGTACGTAATGCACAGCGTGGCGCAGCTTGCTCGCGACTGGCGTCTTGCCACCGAGAAGCGTCGAGACGACAATGTTTCGACGTCGATCTGCTTGCTGCCGGCGCCCTCCGGTCTTCGTAAGCCTCGACCGTGTCTCTCCGCTTACGCGAAATGCGTTATATGCTAATGTTATCTCCTTTGCTTCAGGGATTCGCTTGGAGGATGCGGAGCAGGCCGCGCGCGTATTCCTGGGGCCGTATACCGGCAGGGAGCACGAGCAGCGCGCGTCCGCTACCGCCGAGGCGGGGCTGGGGCGAATAAACCACGTATGCAAGGCCCTGGGCCTTGCCGTGCCGGACCGTGCTGCTCCGGACGACGGCGCAACGAAGAAGAAGGCGCCGTCTCGGAAGAGGGGCCGAGGTGGGACGTCTGCCGTGCTTGGTGCGGCAGCTGGTACTGCTGCCGCTAGCGCTCCCGAGGGCGTGGCAGACGCGGAGTCGGATTCGGCGAGGTATGCCGATTCGGGCTTGGATGGCGCAGACGCCGGAGGCGAAGGATCTTCGGCGAGCGCCCTGGACGGCGGGCTTGCCGCGAGCAGCCGGAGAGAGGAAGTCTCGTCACCCGCCGCGGTCGCCGAGACAGAATCCGTGTGGACCGGCGATGCTGAGGTGGAGCCTTCGACCGTGGCCGCTGTGGTGCCGGAGACGCCCTCCGTGGGGGCACACGGAGCCGTGCTGCCTTCACCGACAGCAGCAGCAGAAGTCGAGGTGCCGCCCGCAGAAACTGCTACAGCGGAACCTTCGCCCCCGGGTGCTACAGCCGCGGGGGCCTCTCTGGCAGCGACTGCTGGGGCGGTGTCGTTGCTGCCTGCCCCAGCTAAGCGGCCGTGTCTGCAGCCGGAGCTTCACCGGACGAGGAGGGGATTTGTCGTGGCGACGGACATCGGGAGCTTGTGGGATTCGGATGCGCCTGCCGAAGTCCCCGCGGTGCCTGCCCCCTCTGCTCTCCAAGCCACGCCGTCTGCCGAGCAGGAACGGTCGATGCCAGTCCCGAACGCGGAGGCTTCTGTTCCTCGCGGGACCACGCCTTCCGCGGGGACTTGCGCCGCCGCTCCCCCACCTGAGACTAGGTGGCGGGCCCCCGAAGCCCTCCTTCCGCTACCGAAGGTAAGGCGACTGAGCTTACCCTGGTGTGTTCTTCGTTGCGCCTTGCGGCGCTCACCTGCGTTCTTGCCTACAGCGTCGCTTATTCCGGAGGAGGAGCCCTTGGTGGAACATGGGACCGCCGCGCATGTGAGCCCCGCGGACTTCGTGCCTCCCCCGGAGACGCTGAGGGTGTGGCGCGAGATTGTGGATGACGCGGCTGCCGGCGTCGACCAGCAAGCGTTGCAGGCCTACGGGGCGGGGCGCCTCGGGGACGCCTTTGAGGTGTCGGGGGTGAGGGTAAGTTCTCATACGACAACGCCTGGGCCTGCTGAGCTTGCTAAGTCTTTCCGTTCTGCAGACACTTGTGCTGGGGCAGGCCTTGCAAACGGCCTATACTCGTGCCCAAAGGGCGCTTGAGCATAGGCTGCGGGCCGCCGAGGAGGAGCTACGCGAAGCCTTGGGAGCCCGTTCTGCCCAGGATGCCCGCATCCGTCAGCTGGAAGCGGAGTGCGCCGAAGCGAAGGCGCATGCCGAGGGACTTGCTGCGTCGGCGCGGGAGTCGGCCGCGGAGGCTGTGCAGCAGGAGTTTGCGGCAGAACGGGATGGTCTTCTGCAACAGGTCGCCTTGCTAGAGAAGGAAAAAGGCGAGCTCGCCTTGACTCTAGCGGAGCGTAACCAGACGCTTGGCGACGCCTCGGTGATTGCGTGGGACGCCATGCAAGCGCTAGAGAGCCATCTCCAGGGGTTGTGGCTAAGGTGCCGGACCGCACCTTTGATTCGGAGGAGCTATCTCGGACCCTCCGCTGGGTCGGAGATGCCGCCAACGTTGCGCGCGGCGCTGCGACGTCCTTCGGCAACCACTGCGCGTACACGTCGGCATGCCTAGTGTGCGCGCTCTTGCAGCACCGCGGTTGCACTCACGTCGCCGGGCTGGAGGACCCCCAGCTGGAGATGCCCGGCGGGGCCAGAGTAATGTCCGGCGCCGTCCGCTCCGCTCGCCGCGCCATCAGGCCCTTCTACGAGCGGATCTGGGATTACGTCGGGGCAGACGCTGCGCGGGTCGAACTCCGGAAGTCACTTTACGGGGAGGGGAGCCTCGGCCAATTACTGGACGGGGTCCCTCGACGCGACGAGGGCGACGCTGAAGCCTCCGAAGGCGCTGGGGACTTGCAGGTGTGACGCCGTGGTGCCTAGGTGTAGGCGTGCGTTGTAATGCCCCCTCTTTTTCTGAATGAAGTGCGCGCTTGCTTTATAAATTCTGACTTTCGCCTATGTCTCGGGCAGCTTCCTTGCTGGGGCCGACTTCTTGCGTCCGACCTTGCGACCCGGCGACGCCTTCGACGCTGGTGAAGGGCCGAAGAGTCGCTGAACTTTTGGGCGGGCCGACCTTCTTCCGGCGGAACCCCGGCCTTATCGCGTGTTAAGGATGAGCCTGCCGAATAGCTACTTAGAGCGGCAGGGATGTTGGCGGGCCTCTGTACTTGAGAGATTTTTCCCGATATATAGATCTCCTGATAATTAGGATATGCGCCGCGCGCTGTGCTTCGGGTGGTCATGCTGCGTTGGGGCAAAGTCTCCACCTTCGAAGTATGCCGTTGACAGTAGTTGCGCGTAGGCTGGTGCGTGCGGAGGTGAACCTCTGCACTACGACCTGTTTAAAGTCCGTAGACTGGCGCGTGCGAAGGCGAACCTCCGCACTACGTTTTAGTGTCCGTAGACTGGCGCGTGCGGAGGCGGACCTCCGCACTACGACCTGTTTAGAGTCCGTAGACTGGCGCGTGCGAAGGCGGACCTCCGCACGACGACGTGTTTAAAGTCTCGTGGACTGGCGTGTGCGAAGGCGGACCTCCGCACGACGACCTGTTTAAAGTCCGTAGACTGACGCGTGCGAAGGCGGACCTCCGTACGACGGCCTATTTAAAGTCTCGTGGACTGGCGTGTGCGAAGGCGGACCTCCGCACGACGACCTGTTTAAAGTCCGTAGACTGGCGCGTGCGAAGGCGGACCTCCGTACGACGGCCTGTTTAAAGTCTCGTGGACTGGCGTGTGCGAAGGCGGACCTCCGTACGACGGCCTGTTTAAAGTCTCGTGGACTGGCGTGTGCGAAGGCGGACCTCCGCACGACGACCTGTTTAAAGTCCGTAGACTGGCGCGTGCGAAGGCGGACCTCCGCACGACGACCTGTTTAAAGTCTCGTGGACTGGCGCGTGCAAAGGCGGACCTCCGCACGACGACCTGTTTAAAGTCTCGTGGACTGGCGTGTGCGAAGGCGGGCCTCCGTACGACAGCCTGTTTAAAGTCTCATGGACTGGCGCGTGCGAAGGCGGACCTCCGCACGACGACCTGTTTAAAGTCTCGTGGACTGGCGTGTGCAAAGGCGGGACTCCGCCCCCCCACCCCGAGGTGAGGGCAGCCTCTGGTGTACCCTGTACTCCGCGGGCGCGCCGACGCTGAGGCCAGCCTCTGGCGCGCCACGTCGGTACTTTTTGGAGCTCTCGGAGTTGGTTTCCCTAATACATCCTGCGTGCACCTCCTGTGATGTGCGAAGGCGAGCCTTGACACGCTGAAGAGGCACGCGGTCGCTAGCTACGAAGATTCGCGTCGCGCTTGCGTTTTGCTAAACGCACGACAACATTCGCAGCTTATTTATACTCCGTAGAGTGTGGGGGGTCAACATCCACGTCGCATTTATACTCCGGAGAGTACGCGCAGGGACAAGGTCCCTGGCGTGCGCGGGGTTCGCGTCTTGTTTATACTCCGTAGAGTGCGTGCGCGGGGTTCGCGTCTTGTTTATACTCAGTAGAGTGTGCAGGGAGAACATCCGCGTCTTATTTATACTCCGCAGAGTGCGTGAAGAGGCGTCCCCCCACACGTCTTTGTTTATACTCATGCCCGTGTCTTTAACGGAGAGTGCACGCGCGAACGTGCGTCTTCGTTTATACTCATGCCCGTGTCTTTGACGGAGAGTGCACATGCG
The DNA here is from genome assembly GCA_017311315.1 of Dendrocalamus latiflorus. NCBI lineage: Eukaryota > Viridiplantae > Streptophyta > Magnoliopsida > Poales > Poaceae > Dendrocalamus > Dendrocalamus latiflorus. The sequence goes on from CM029627.1 coordinate 13,384,112, forward strand.
AACGTGCGTCTTTGGTTTATACTCATGCCCGTGTCTTTGACGGAGAGTGCACACGCGAATGTGCGTCTTTGGTTTATACTCATACCCGTACCCCTGGCTACGGAGAGTGCACACGCGAACGTGCGTCTTTGGTTTATACTCATACCCGTACCCCTGGCTACGGAGAGTGCACACGCGAACGTGCGTCTTTGGTTTATACTCATACCCGTACCCCTGGCTATGGAGAGTGCACACGCGAACGTGTGTCTTTGGTTTATACTCATACCCGTACCCCTGGCTACGGAGAGTGCACACGCGAACGTGCGTCTTTGGTTTATACTGCGGGAGCACACGCGTAGACAAAGCTTGCGCGCGTTCTCGCCGCGTATGTTTGCACAATGGTAATATGTTGGCAACAAACGGAACTTTATTGCATTCCCGTTTGCGCGGGTAAGCGATTACATATGGCGGAGGTACTAACCATTTGTGCTCAGCGCGGCCGGAGCCTCTAGCGGTTGTACTATCGGTAGGACTTGCCAAGTGGCCTCCGAATGACGCCGCGGGTCTCTGCGCGGTGGTGCCGATCCTAGGCGTGCTGCTGTTTGCCGCGACAGGGGCATCTGGTGTCGTGCTCGATGCGCCGGGCCATGTCCTGGTCGCCCCGAACGGTGATGATTGCCCGCGGCCCCGGGAGCTTCATGCCTAAATAGCCGTGATGCGGCACCGCCCCGAAGGAGTTGAGGATCGGACGCCCCAGTATGGCATTGTAAGGATATGGGAGGTCGACGACGTCGAATATGGCATCTTCGACCCTTGCATTGTCATCCTGGCCGAAGGAGACCTGAAGGCATATTTGGCCGAGCGCCCGTAGAGGTTGTCCTCCGAAACCCTGCAACGGGACTCCCGACGGACTGAGGCGGCTTCGAGGGATCCCCATCTGGTCGAAGGCTGCCGCAAACAGAATGTTTGCGGAGCTTCCGCCGTCGACTAGGGCACGCCCCACGTCGCATCCCGCTATTACAACCCGGACGACTAGGGGGTCCTGGTGAGGAAGCTCAACGCCTTGGGCATCGGCGGGGGTGAACGTGACCTCATGCTGTGCCCAATCCGGCGGTGTCTGCGCGGGGTATGCCGCCACGTGGTGTAGCCTCCGTACGTAGGCCTTCCGCTGCCGTGCCGAGGCGAACTCCAACGAGGAACCTCCGGAGATGACATTGATAACCCTGCAGTGGGTGGCCTCCGGAGCCTGTAGCTGCAGAAAGCCCTCTTGAGGCTGCTGCACGTGAGCCTGGATCCGCAACGGGCCCTCGTGGGGCTACGTCTCTTGTGCCTGGATCTGCATGGGGACCTCGTATGGGTGCTGGACGTGGGCCACCACGGGCGGGCGTGCCTCCGGGTTCCTATCCCTGGTGACGCTCTCGCGGAGCGCCACGATAGAGGTGCACGTGCGCGTGTCGTGGTTGCCGCGGCCATGGACTGTGCACCACAGCCCCTGGTGTTGGTCGTCGTAATCTCCCCGGCTTCTATCGTTGCGGCCCCGGCCACGGCCGCGTCCCCGGCCTCGGCTCTCCCGACCGCCCTGTCCCACGGGAGAGCTTTCGTCAGAACCGCCTTCGATGTCGAGGACGTACCGGCCTCGCCGCGACTTCTGTTGGCCACGCTTGGGCCTGTCGGACGACTCCTTGTACGGGGCGTCCTTGCGGTCTGGCGCGTCCTTGGATGACTCCTGCTTACGCTTTCCCTTCGAAGAGCCGTCCTTTAGCGAGTCTTCGGCTTTTACCGAAGCACCGGCCTGGTTGGTGTCGGAGTCATCGCCTTGTCGCCGCCTTGCGTCCTCTTCCGCCCGGGCATATTCCTCCATCTTGTCAAAGAGCTTCGTCATTGTCTTGATTGGCTTCCATGCGTTATACTCGGCCATCGGGCCCGGGCGAATGCCCTGTATAGCTGCGTTAACCACGTTGGTTTCGTTAACGTCTTTGACTTGACAACGTATCTTCGCGAAGCGTTTGAAGTAGTCCCGAAACTTCTCCGAAGGTTTCTGCTTCACGGCGAAGAGTTGGTCCGCATCGACCCGCTCGACATAATTTCCTTGAAAGTTGTTGTGAAGGCGATCGCGGATCTGCTCCCACGCGTAGACGGAGTTCGGCTCTATGGTAAAGAACCAGGAGAGCGTCACTCCCTGCAACGCGAGGGGGAGCCCCTTCGCCTTTGTGGTGTCATCTCCGCTCGCGGCCTCGATTGCGGTTTCGTACACGTGCACGAACTCGCGGGGGTCCGTGTCGCCTTTGTAGGGCTCGATGACGCTGGGGAATTTGAAGTCTTCGGGCCACGCCGCCTGCTGTAGTCCTGCCGAAAGCGGGGACTCTGGATCGACGCGCCGCAGCGGGACATGGCTGGAAGTGGGGGCGTCGCGGCTGTCCGCCCTTTCCGGCGTGGGCTCCGGCGCAACCACCTGCGCGGCCGGCTGGTTCCGAGCCTCTTGTATGTCTCGGACAGCCCCGCGAAGATCCCCTAGCTCCTGCTGGAATGCTTTGAGGGCTGCCAGCAGGGCGCTTTCCACCGCCTGTGCAGGCAGGGCCGCCGGCACGCCCAACGGACGGGTCGGCGCGGGCACGACCGCGTCGCGAGCTCGCTCCGTTGTGGCTACCTCGAAATGCCCGGTCCGCGCTACCGGCGAGGGTTGCGGCGAGGGCGGCGAGGTTGGCTGCTGTCGCGCCGGCGGGGTCGGTCGTCGTCGCAGCGCCGGTGGCGGGGTCGGTCGTCGTCGCAGCGCCAGTGGCGGGGTCAGTCGTCGTCGCAGCGCCGATGGCGGGGTCGGTTGTCGTCGCAGCACCGGTGGCGGGGTTGGTTGTCGTCGCAGTACCGGTGGCGGGGTTGGTTGTCGTCGCAATACGAGCGTCGACGTCTTCGACCACCGTGCCTGCGTCGTCGCCCACGCCCGCAGCAGCCGATGCCGAAGCCCTGGTGCCCATGCAACGCCCCGACCCGGTCGCCTTCTTTCCCCTCGCCGCCGTTGACGAAGCTTTTTTCGGTGCCATCCTTCTTCAGGTTTCAGGCTTGCTCCTGTCCTCCCCACGGACGGCGCCAACTGTTGTGGTTACAGACCAAACAGAGAGAGAGATGGTAGTGGAGAGTGAGAGAGATGAGTAATGGCCTCCTCCCCCCATGGCCTGTATTCCATATATATATATACATGGGGAGTGTTTTTACAATTATGCCCTTACATCTGAGTATCCCCTCCAGGGGCACTTATGTCATTACACATAGCCTATTCTAGACCTTATAACCTTCTACCAGGCCTGCTGGGTTTAGGTGGGGGCCACCCCTACAACAGTCGTAGTTTCAATATCTGGTCGATGGTCTTTGCTACATTAATCGGTCGATAGTTACAGTAACCGGTCAGTAGTCGATAGCTACAGTATCTGGTCGGTACTCGGTGCTCGATAGTCAGTGCTACAGTATCTGGTCAATACTCGGTAGTCAAATGGTCAGTAGCTATGTGTGTGTGTGGACTAACGTCGGTCAAGTTAGAAGAACTTGTGTCGGGAAAAAAAGTTCTTTAGTCTTTACATGTGTAGGTTAGGCGTAGAGACGATCATGGTTGATGACGAGGAGGACCGAGACTAGGAGGGGAAATCTGAGACCCAACGATTGAGAATGTCATGAGGTGGTTGGGCTCACACTGGAGCATGTAGAGATCAAAAGTGGATGATGCATGAAGAAACTAAGAGAGGTGCGATCCTGGATACTTCCACACATGCTGAGTTGAAAGAGTTAGGGAAGAAGTCAATAACTGGGAAGCCTTATATATAATAGAAACCTCATGTTTGGAAGGATTTTAGGCCCCTTGATTTTCAGAGGCTGTTAGGATTGCGTGTCCAGTTTGATAAGGACACGGTTTGGGGCTCTAGCATATAAAAGCAAGGAGAGGCTAAGTGTGGAGATACAACTTTTGGTGGCTTTGACGGCTGCTTTTGTGCTAGGGTTTGAGAGGTGCCGTGAGGACACTTTATAGCCACAGAACATCATGATCCAGTAATACAAATCAACTTGTGATTCAATCCATAGAGGAATCTCGCATCTGTTCTTACCCTTGTGCTTCGTTTTGGGAGATCGATTTGTTTTCGTGATCCATGCGATTTTGATTCTTTTTGAGGAATAGGTTGCAAATAGGCCTAAGAACAGATTTGCAAAGTTTCGTTGGAATTCTCCAAATCGTTTGAAAACAATTGTAGTTTTCAGTTTTGACCGAGTTTTTGTTTTTCTTCTGTTGCAATCTGGATTTCTTCGAATCTAGTTAATGTTTCTTGCAATTTCTTATTAAAATAGATTCTAGATATCTTTAGTATTGCGTGTGTCAAATTTGTCGAAGTTAGATCAATTCTCGTGCTTGTCTCCCGTGCTATTTTTTGATTGGTGAATAGTGCTAGAGGTCAAACCGCTTTCACCATTACGGTCTCACCGGCCAGAAGCTTTGGTTTTGAGTTTTTGTTGCTTTTTATTAGGGCTTGTTTCTTCAATTCTAGTAGATATAATCTATTGTTTAGATTGTTTTTCTTCTGATTTGAGTTTTGGTTTTTGATTCCAAAAAGCAGAGATAATTATTCACCCCTTTGATTGTTATATTCTATGCTACACTTATGCATCTGGCTTTTAACTTCTTAATTTCATTTTTTTCTGGGTTTTTGGATTTTTTTGGGCTTTTGCCTTATCTTTTTTCCTATATTTCTTTGCATTGTTGTGATTCGCTAACGTGTTTTTTATTTTTAATTTTTTAATTTAATTATACCAAAAAAAACCATCAGTAAATATAGTACAAAATAAATCAGCTATAATACAAAATAAAACATAAACAAAAAAAACCCAATTGAGCGTCCCCTAAGAGCGAGTGCCGAAGCCGAGAAAGGTGCAGGCGAAGCCGTCTTCACCCTCCTTCCACCGCCCGCGCCCCGTTCCCTCCGCCGCCCGCCTTCTCTCCGACTCACCCCTCCTACCTGTCCGTCCTCTTCGTGGAGCAGCAGCGGCGGCAGCTCACACGTAGGAATGACGCGGTGACTCGCACTTGTCTGCATCGCTAGTCTTTCGAAGCCTAGCACATCAAGGGCAACATTATTATGGAGATACGGCCTGCTAAAGCCCAAATCTTATCAACGCTAGGAACGAACTCACTCAAGCCCACCGGGTCAAGCCCGCCGGCCTGCGCCTCCGCATACGTTTATTAAGCTGACAGAAGCTAGGGTTTTAAGCCTCCGGCATTTCTTCTCCACAGCTCCTGCCGCCGCCGCCGCCGCCGCCGCCGCTTCGGGTTGCTGCGTCTCTCCATCGGCACCTCCTTCGCGCGGCAACCATGGCGGAGCAGGTGAGAACCCTTCCAAACCCCTCCTCGTTTCCACTACTGACCGAGCTGTCTGCATTTTTTGCCTTTACATGTATGGTAGATCTCGTTTCATTCGGTAAAGCTGTAGCAGGTCTAGCATGCACAGTCTTGTGGTTCAGACCTGATGCTTCTTAGCGTTGTGATTTGGTGGGAGCCAGCCTTGTTCTTATGATCGGAACCCAGCAATCTCATCTGGCATGTTGGCTCGAAATGACTCGGTTTTGTCGACGGATGCTTAGGATTGCACGAATCTGCATTAGTTGAAACGTTGGTTAGGTTCCGGAATTTGATACCTTTTAAGTGGTAATTTTGATGGAGCTGTATAGATTGGTAGATGGATCTGATACATTGTTGGTTAGTATCATAACTAAAATCTTTGCTCAATTGTTTTTGCAGACCGAGAGGGCTTTCTTGAAGCAGCCTAAGGTGTTTCTCTGGTAAGAGCAAGTGCTTTTATGTGCAGTTGCCTGTCTGTTTCTTGTATTTCTTATGTGTGGCTCATGATTTGCTTTGGAATCCAGTCCTAAGAAGACCACGAAGGGGAAGAAGCCTGGCAAGGGTGGGAATAGGTTCTGGAAGAACATCGGCCTTGGGTTCAAGACTCCCAGGGAAGCCATCGAAGGTCTGAATCCTTTCTTGTTCAACCCTTATTGCTAGTGATTTGAACCTTTTATACATGTGTTAGCTTGTAAGGAGGTAGTATTATTAATATAAACAGTTTGGTATAGTTGCCTTGCATTAGGTTGTCAATATTCGACTTAATTCTACTGCTTCTAATTGCAGACACTTTCGTTAGAGTAGGGATAGCATGATCTGCATGCTTTCAGAATGTTCTGTTTCCATTTGTTGCCCTTGTAGGTTATGGTTGAGCCAAAACATGTGTCATCAGTTATTAGATTAAGACGTTACAGTTTGGGGACACAATCCAGTGTCTGTATTTTCCCGTGGTCTAGGTTGTCGAGTTGTGTATCAACTAGTTTCAGCAGTAGTTAAATATGAATTGTGGATGTTCTTGCTCTTATAGTCATGTGGCAATGACGAGAAAAATGAAGGCTTTTTGCTAGAAAAATTCACAGTGGCCATGTGAGAGCTTTCACTTCAACAGGATTGAGAGCTTAATTCTGCTTAATTCTTCTTGGATGTTTGATGCTCCTTGAGAACTGCTCTACTTTCTGATGGGCGTGAATTCTTTTCATATACTCTGTGTAACACCTGAACCATTCATTGACGTGTGTGTTGCATTTGGAGTTTTAATGTCTTTCTTCATCAGTGTTTTTTTATTTCCTGAATCTGTGTTTAGCTAAGAGTGTTGATGATCCTTCGAGTCTTGTTTCTGAGAATTTTGGTAGCCTTGGAAGATTGTTTTAGGCAGTTGGGTCTAGAGTTCCTCTGTTAAACCTACTTTAGTTTTACATATCATGTCATTAATTTGCTTGTTGCAGGGACCTACATTGACAAGAAATGCCCATTCACTGGTACTGTGTCAATTAGGGGCCGCATCATTGCTGGAACATGCCATAGTGCTAAAATGAACAGGACTATCATTGTTCGTAGGAATTACCTTCACTTTGTCAAGAAGTACCAGAGGTAAGCTAATCTTCATTGTTGGTTTGAATGTGTAAATGGCTTCATCGTAGTTGGTTGTTCATAAGAGCCATTTCGTTGGTGCTTATGTAGGTATGAGAAGAGGCACTCCAACATCCCTGCTCACAATTCGCCATGCTTCCGTGTGAAGGAAGGAGATCATGTGATCATTGGCCAGTGCAGGTAAATTTTATGTTAAACTTTTGCAGTGACCAGCTTTTATAAGGGCTTACCCATGTTATGTAGCATAAATTATTGAATTTTGGAAATGCACTTGGGCCTGTGAATGTTCCGTGTATCTCCAGGGAATTTGACAAGACTATTTGAACATGAAATGTCCATTGTTATCCCAGAGAGATTTATTTCATGAGCTTCCTCTCCAGAAATCTATAAATCTTAATCAGCTATTGTTTTTAATTTCAGGCCACTTTCGAAGACCGTGAGATTCAATGTGCTGAAAGTGATTCCGGCTGGGTCAAAGAGTGGAGCCGGGAAGAAGGCTTTCACTGCCGCTTAAGGTCTTGATGAGGAGACATCCAGGGTTCTGAAAGCTTGATTCATGAGATTTTGGTGCCACTTAGCTTTTTCCGTGTCTACTGTCTGTACTAGGAATTTGACTCGAATGACTTCCCAAGCTTGAAATCCTGAATATTCTGAACCCATGTGTATCTGTGTGCTGAAGTCTTTTTTCCATTTGAATCACAGCATATATAATCTGTAATATGCTTGCCGAGGTGAAGATTTATCAGAAAAACTTGCTCGTGACTCCAATTGGCTGAATCCTGGTTATCTTCTATGGTAAAAATGCTCTATTCCGTTATGAAGCATATCTGTTTGGTGGTGGTGAGCCGGCCGGCACATTGGTAATGCAATGGGTGCCGTTGTACCGCTTGTCTTACTTCATCCATGTAAGTGAGGAAGGTCCCTTATTTTTAACTTTATATCTTTCTCCGAACAAATAAATATGATAGTTTTTTCACCATTTTAAAAATAGTTTATCGGTATAGTTTTTTTTCGAAATTAATTATCGGTAACCAAAGTGTACCGAGTGCTAGGGAGGAAGCCGAGCCGGTGCAGCCCCGCGCCTCCTATCAGAAGAACGAGCAGGTCGGTCATATGATCATATCAACCGGGAGAGGCGTCTGATCCTGTAGCGCGTTGCTGCCGGCCAAACACGGAGAGGAGCGGTGCGTGCAGCGGGGCCGCGCGTGCAGAGGCTCTGGTGGAACCCCTGCCTGCCACGGCCCATGGGTGGCAGGTGGCAAACTGGTAGCACGGCCAAGACAAAACAGCGGTGGTGGGCCGATCGCCGATACGCATGGAAACGAAAGATGAGCGCGGTGGCCGTAAGTGACGGAAGGGCTCCCGCAACGCGCGCGTTGCTGCCTTCCAAGGGCCAAATCCTGTTCGGTGCCAACGGCGCGCCCGCTGCTGTCGCATAGGTTGGCTTTGCCACGCGAGGCAGACCCGGCCGGCGCTAGTGGAACAAACGACTGCCGCGACCATGTACGGCCACCGTGGAGAAGAAAGGGACTGGGAAAATGTGGGCGGCTGTTTTAAGCCTGCGAGCTCCATAAACAACAGCGTACAGCAAGTCACAAACTTGCAATTGGGAACTGCGTACGTCAGTGCCGCTACCCACTTCATCCGCGTGGGACGACGACGGAGCGAACCGCCGCGCGCATCCTTAGCCTCCCCTCGGCATGGGCACCGGCCGGCTCCTTCCGCCAGAGGCTCGAGATTGCGGACCACGGCAACAGCGGCACACCTCTTCCCGCGCGTGCCCGATGATTTCAGGATGAACGGTGAACCTGACTGGTCGCGCCGAGGGAGGTGCGCATATGTCGAACTGCAGATCTCCCGAGTCCCGAGGGCCAAGCGCATTAACTTGTACGTCGACGCGTACATGTGAGATCAGGCGGTCATCTACCGCATCAAGTTGGTGGCCATCGGACGTCTCATTTGGGCTATGCTTTTGACTTCTAACTACTTAATTTTATTTTTTTCTGATCTTTCATTTTTTGGACTTTTTATCTTTTTTTCATATTTCTTTGTATTGTATGTGGTGAGAAAACCTGTTTTTTTCTATTTTATTTTTTAAATTTAATTATGTCGGAAAAAATTACAGTGCCTACAATGTAAAAAAAACCTTAAACAACGCCAAATAAGCTCAAAAGCATAAGTCAAAAAAACACCCCGTAATATATACCTTACAGTACATTGCCTGGATTGGGACGACCGGTCACGTACTGACGTAGCGACGTACAACTCATGGAGAATGGAAATTTTTGTACGGATAACCTATTTTTTATTCGAAAATACAGAAATATACCCGCGACAAAATTTTTTACATAAATAGGCTCCAGTCGCCCAACCATTGGGCGACTAGAGTTTATCGCCCAACCAAAAAGCGACTTATGAAAAATCTGGTAACCGTTGGGCGATTAAATGCGATCGCCTCCCCGTTGGGCGATATATATTGAGTCGCCCAACGGGGGGGGGCGACTCAATATGAATACAGCCCGCCGGCCGGGGCCTCTTTTCTTCCCCACGCCTGCTCGCCAATCTGCTCTCGGCCGCGCGAGGAAGAGAGAAGCAGAAGAGAGGAAGGAAGAGGAGGAGGAGAGGGGAAGAAGAGAAGGAGAGGGGGAGGAGAGGGAAGAAGAGAAGGAGAGAGAGAGGAGAAGAAGCCGCGGGATTCGCAGGTAATTTTCTAATTTTAGAAAAATTGTTTAGATAAATTTAGTTTACAAAATTTAGTGTAGATATTTAGTTTACAAATTTAGTTTAGATATTTAGTTGAGATATTTAGTTTAGAAAATTTAGTTTAGAAAAATAGTTTAGAAATTTAGTTTAGATATTTAGTTTAGATATTTAGTTTAGAAAATTTAGTTTAGAAAAATAGTTTAGAAATTTAGTTTAGATATTTAGTTTAGAAAATTAGTTTAGATATTTAGTTTAGAAAATTTAGTTTAGAACATTAAATTTAGAAATGTAGATGCAGTTTACAAATTTAGATGTACAAATTTAAATGTAGAAAAATATAGTTTTTTGTATAATATTTGTAATGCATTATTGTGGAAAGTTTACTTTAGAAATTTATTGTAGATCATTCAATGTACAAATGTAGATGCAGTTTACAAAAATGAAATGAAGAAAATTTAAATGTAGAAAATTGTTGTGTCGAAATTTTGTATACTATTTTTCATGTATTATTGTAGAAAATGTAGTGTACAAATTTACATTTAGATAATTTTGAAGTTATGACGGGTGACTGGCGGTACCCGCTGTTGGACGAGCACTTGGACCACGTGCACCGCGCTTCCCGTCGTGCGCCGCCACCGGGGAGCACGGACGAGTCGACTGAGCTGGGAGTGGTCCGGACACGCACACCTCGTGTGACCTGGGGACTCGACCCCCGTTGGACTGCCAGGTTTGCACTACGCCAACGTTTTACTATTACCATAAGAACATTTCATGCTGACATTCACTTTATTTGCAGGCTGCGGGATGCCGGACTTCTCCCTCTTGCCCGGATGGTGCAGGGCACGGATGAGGACGGAGGTGCCTTGGCCGGGGAGGGGGACGAGGCGGGCGTGGAGCGATCACGACGCTTCCCGTTCGGCCGTTCGCTGCTGATGGCTTTGGTGGACCGTTGGCGGCCCGAGACGCACACTTTCCACCTACCAGTCGGGGAGATGGCGCCGACCCTGCAGGACGTGTCCCTACTCCTTGGCCTTCCGGTCGCGGGAGACGCCGCCTTCCTACCGGAGGCTCCCGCCGAGTGGCGCGATGACCTGCTCAGCAGATTCCAGGGGGTCCTTCCACCGGCCGGTCGCCACCACATCTTCGACAAGAGGCAGAAGCATGGACCGACGCTGAGGTGGCTGGCACAGTACCGGGTACGTGGTGTTTCAAGTCGATCGCGTCTTCGAAACTCTTATTTGTGCAATTACATACTAATAAGAACTTTTCGCATTCAGGTTGAGCGCATGGTTGCAGATGCTGACGATTACTAGGTCGCGCGCCACCTGGAGGCTTACGTGCTGTGGCTGTTTGGTTGAGTGCTCTTCACCACCAGCCACGGCAACACCGTTAACGCGCGCCTTATCGCTTATGCGAGGGCGATTGCCGACGGCGAGGCCGACCAGATCAGCTGGGGATCGGCCGCACTTGCCGCGACGTACCGCGGCCTGTGCGATGCGTGCACGAGGATTAAGGCGAACTCGATCCTCACGAGATGTCCCCTGCTGCTGCAGTTGTGGTCGTTCGAGCGCTTCAGTCTCGGACGACCTGTACTAGACGACATGAGTCCCTACGGGGCCGAGATGTACCCGGGGGGAGACATCGACCGGCTGACAATGGGTTCTATTTGGTGTCGTCGACGAGTGAGTTTTATTTTATCATAGTCAACTTAGTAACAATCGTCGTACTAAACAATTTGCCTTTCTTGCAGGTACAGTTCGCGCACGTGCAGGTCACGCGGGTGTACCACCCCTTCATGGAGCAGTTCGACCGCCTCGCAGACTCCGACGTGCGCTGGGAGCCTTACGCAAAGGAGGCAGTGCAGGCCCGTGCTCCTGACGGGCTGTCTGCACTGTGCTGGCGTGACCAGGCTTTCTGGCTAACCCGTCGGAAGCTCGTGTACCGCATCTACGTTGAGGATTACGCACCGCAGCGAGTCATGCGGCAGTTTGGGCTGCGGCAGGCACTTCCTGTACCAGTCGGGCCGCCGATTCCGCCGCGCGTGCACGCGTGAGTGATCGCTTCTGATATTTTTGTACGTACTTAATATTGTGATCGCAAGTACTTACATTACGTAATGGTTCCATAAACAGGCACAACACGAGGGGCGTCAAAAAAGGCACGGACTGGTCCAGGAGGATGCAGCCCTGGATTACGCAGTGGGAGGGTGCGCTGAATGACCGCGTGGAGGAGGACCAGCCATACGACATAGCCGACTACGCGGAGTACCTCATCTGGTACCAGGGGCGGACTCGTACCAGGCTGGTACATGTCGTTGACCCACCTGCCCCACACGTCGCCGCACCGACAGACGCGTACCCTGCGCACTTCGCACGCCACGCTCACATCGCGGTACGTAACTTGTAATTTCAAAAATTCTCAAATGGCAATATCGTTTCGATGATGGACCATTCTATGTCTTTTTGTCCAGGCTGACGTCGGTGTTGCGATGTGGTCGGACGCCTCCGCACTAGTGCAGAGGTGGGGCACAGGTGGGGAGTTGACCAGCGAGGAGGCCGTCAGCTTTGCGCGACGGATGGAGGCCGGGTGTAGACGTATCGTCAGCCTACTGTCCTGCACGAGGCTACCGGTGGTCTCCACACCTACGCCCAGTGCACCCCGACCACCAGTGCCACCCCGACCAGCGTGGCACTACTCCAGAGGTAGTACGTGGACACGTCCACCTCCCCCGGACCAGCCAGGGAGTTCTGCTTGGTCACGGCCTCGTACACCTCCTACGTACATCCCCGGCTTCCACACGGATGATTTCATGGCACCATGTACGGGTACGCATCGTCCGATCTTGTTTTTATCCTAAGACGGCATGCAACGAACTAACGATATTACTATTGCAGGTCCTTACCAACAGCAGGGACGCTTCTCCCCGGGCCACATCGAGGTGGACCAGTTTTTTGCGGACTGACCTGGGCCGTCCTCCGACGCAGCACCGGAGGTTCTCTCCGGCAGTGGCCTCCCCGGTGCACCGGAGGCCACACAGCCAGAGGTGCAGCTGACTCCACCGGCGCAGACGTGGGTGCGAAACCCACCTGATTGTTTTACTTTTTCGGACCCTCGTCACCCGCCTCGTAATCCGTTGCACCGGAGGACGGCCAAGCGGGGCCGTATGGCAGGACGCGGGCGCGGTGACGGAGCACCTTAGGGTGGGGAGTGAGGCGTGTTACTGCGTTATATTATAAAGTTCATTTAAATTCATGTAATGGATAAATACGCGGCATGTTACTGCGTTATATTATAAAGTTCATTTAAATTCAAACAATGCTATTATCTCTTCTTTTCGTATAGAAAATTATTTCTGCGGCCGAGAGTAGATTGGCGAGCAGGCGTGGGGAAGAAAAGAGGCCTTGGCCGGCGGGCTGTATTCACATTGAGTCGCCCCCCCCCCCCCCGGGTTGGGCGACTCAATATATATCGCCCAACGGGGAGGCGATCGCATTTAATCGCCCAACGGTTACCAGATTCTTCATAAGTCGCTTTTTGGTTGGGCGATAAACTTTAGTCGCCTAATGGTTGGGCGACTGGAGCCTATTTGTGTAAAAAAAAATTTTGTCGCGGGTATATTTCTGTATTTTCGAATAAAAAATGGGTTATCCGTACAAAAAATTCTGGAGAATGTGTAGCGGAGTGCAACCGCTCGGCGCGCTCGTCACGGTCCAAGTCCCAACACTGCAGGATAGACGTGGTGATCTCGTATACTGAATTACTGATGGGTCTGCACTCCAACAACGACAATTTGAGCGGGGTGCAGACAGCCCTGAATCCGATCACACAGTGACAAGTTCCGTACGCCAGGCATGAGAAATCTGGGGTTTGCAATTGTAGCAGCATCAAATCCTCGTCATTTTCCTCTTACTGCTAGAAACTTTTATCCATGGAAAATGGCAAGAGAAGTACGGCATGCACATTTGAGATCAAGATGCTGAAACCATCAACGTGCAATTTCACAACTGTTCGAAACAATATTATTCACTGTGCTTTTACACTGTACACAACACAATTGTGCTACAAGGAAGCCTTCGAGCGGCTCAAACAAATCACATGTGGATAGGGAGCATACTCTTGTACAAGAAAAAGATTTTCACAGCTGCACACGTCACGGTACAAATTGAGGTCTCTAAACTAATTCAAAGATCGTTTGCCTAAGCTGTACCAACTACACGGATATGGAACGGAGATCCGCGGCATAGTATAGGTTCATCTGGCGACTCTGCCTTTGCCCGAGCTCGAAGAACATCCGTGGCATCAATTATAACAGTAGAAGCTTGCAGCGAGTAGTCTCCCGGTACTAGGAAGTAAACGGAAAAAGGGTGTACTACCTCCTGCAATGGTGGAACCTCCAGATGTATGTCACTAAGAACACCTACACAGAAAAAGGAACATGTCAGATTAGCAAAGGTGCTAAATAATGTCAAGATGAGTAATAATGAAGCTCCTTACGCAGTTTGGACCACTACACAATACAAAACGTATCTTCAGAAGGATCAGCGGAGCTGAGATGGACAAATGAGGGGCAGTGAAAGGACAAGTTCCAAAAAACTAACTGGTGGGTGCTCAGGAAACTAAGCATAATGTAAATTATTGTGATATTTCGTTATTATGCACTGCACTATGAATTGATTTTCTTAACATATTGATACTGCTGCCCTCAGAAAACAAAAACTCAAAACAGACAAGGATGGCAAGAAAGAAAAGGTCATCATTATACAGACAACTGAATTACCAGCCCAGAGGACAGTTGCACTGTTTTTGTCGAAGCAATTCTCTCCTGCAACATCTTTGCATGAAATGCTGAGGTTCATCCGAATAATTTCCTTTGTGTTGTTGTGAATTTGAACTTCCATATGGGTCATTTCATGAGCAGATATAGGGTCTTTACACCTCAGAACAATCTCATCAGTAGAACGACTGGAATCATCACCAGGCTTGGCAGACTCCTCTGAAGAATCAATTTTGTCTACAGTTCCATCCTTAGCGAGTCTGAAGTTAAATGTCAAGGGATCGGGCAACAGTATGTCCATTATAGACGCTTGTAATGCCGCCTGAATAGCATCTTTAATATTCATCTCACCTGAGCTATTTCTCCCAGAATGCCACTTCACTTTTATTTTTGAAATCAAGTTATTGATAGAGGCGTTTAACTCTGCCTTGGCATTCTTTTCAGCTATGGTGGCAGCTTTGGATCCAAGGGGTTCATCACTTCCGTTTTCCTTAACAAAGAAGGAAGCATCAAGAACAGGTAATTTGAAGTGCTCAAGAGGTATGAGAACTCTGGCAGAATAGTCACGATCAATTCTAGTTTTGTGACAAGCCACATCAGCAGTATTATCTTCTGGGAGTAATTTTTGCTCTGCATTTGTGCCATCCAAATGGACAAAAACATCAATATCAAAAACAACATCCGTAGGATTGAAAAGCTCAAGTTCCAGAAGGCGGAGCCCCCAACTTCCTTTATATGGATCAATCTTCAATAAGCTAATGTCATTATGCACCAAATCACTTCCATTGCTTACATTATCTTTGCCACTGACAGGTTTGAAGTGTGCTTCACTAAACCGGGCAGGTATTTCCATGGACAACAGGCGTGCTCTTACAAGGCGCATGCCCGGTACAGCACAGATATTCAGTGGAACAACCAAGTGTCTTCCAGGTGGAAGAGAAACCTCACCATTCTCTGGGTTTGTTGAAGGACCTGAGGTGACACAAAGTAGAAATTTAGTCCTTGAACCATGTAAAAACAATATTAATGCATACATAACAAAGGATGCAGGGAACAGGTCGTGAAGCACAAATCTTCTCCACATTTCATTTGTTTATGTTCACAAGAGTATGGCCAAGTTGTAGGTCAGATATTTACTAGGGCAGGCGAAAGTGTAAACAGGATGGCCATTTCAAAGCAACAAGCAACACCTACAAAAACTATATGTGCGTGAAGGGGGAATGGCTATGTCCTTAATGAAAGTCTATAGATGTCAAAACTGAGAAGAGCACGAAAGGAACCCCAGCAAGCCGAGATGGTAAAGAAACATCACATATTAGCACTGGGTGAACAACATTGAAGCAGAGAGTGTGGTAGTAGCACTCGAAAGGACTGTTGCTATCTATGCTTCAGACATAATAATAATAACATGAATAGAGGCATAGCTTACCACAGGAGAAATTAACAAAGTTGCAAATGTCTAATTGTAATAGGTAGATTAATAACTATAGATTTAGGTATTTTCACCGTTTTACCCTCTACATCAAGTTGAATCAAGATTACTCACCCTTAACAAGTGACAAAGGGCTTTAACACATGATAACTATGACATGAAGCTACTTGTTTATTTTTCAGCCATAGTGATTTGGTGCAGATAATTCCTATGGTGCTTTGCTGGTATATTTGAATCTAAAAGGATAAAGACAAGTGTAGTACAAATGTATCTGCATGGGAAGATGTTCATTTGAGTAACTCTGACTTTACATATAGAATTACAGATCATCAGAGAAGCTGAATATTAAAGGATGATGCAGAACACAGAAGAGTTAAGACACCTGCGACCTACCAGCATAGTGAATGTCCAAGAAAGGATTGATCCCTTCTCTTGCTATCCTCCTCGAATTTGCTGGAGATCTGCTGCCATCTGCTTCCAAATCTGCCAAGCTAAAATGCCATGCTCTTAGTGTCACTGCAAATGTCACTTCTCCACCTGGTTTTATAGGCAGTGCAGATTTCCATGTGCTATGGGCAATTTTAATAACAGAATCCTGGTTCTTGCCTGATAATGCAATATTTGCTTCTTCAACTGGTACAGTTCCAGCATTTGTCAGCGTTATTAAAACATCACGAATTTCACCTTCATATAGAAGAATAGAACCATCTCCACCCACAACATTTGCAACTAATAAAGGCAGAGGAGGAACGACAGAAATGTTAGGAAAGTTAACACTCTTAAACTTGCTAGAGCCACAGCATCTGAAAGGATCAGAAAGAACAAGCCCTTGTGCAGCTCCAAGGAGCAAACAGTTGACCTCTTTGAAGAGGTGTTCTGTAATAACACCAAAACAGTGAACAATGCACCCAGGAATTGATACTTGTCCGACTTGTGTTGGAATTCCTGATAACAGAACCAATTTGGAAGTGTTTGGTGGAAGATTAACACTAACCGGAAAGGAATCAAAATTTCCAGAATGAACAGAGAGATAAATGCTCTCAACAACTAGGTCAAAGCTGCAAGGATTTGCTAACTCTACCATAATTTGTACTGGCTCTCCCACAATCCAATTTATCTCTTGTTTGCTAGTCCCAGATGTTCCTCCTTTGGTGAAAGGTGTATAAATGAAAGGCCCTGAAGGACCTCCACCAGTCCACCACTCTTTTTTATGTGGGTTGCGCTTTACTATGTCTCGTTGTGATGGGTGAAGTGGGAAAGAATGCAACCTGGAAAAACAAATATAAAAGAAAAATAAATCATTGGCAAACCAGCAAAGATACAGGTTTTATTAGGAGCTTCTTTCTGACTTAAGAGTAGTTCCTCCAGTTCTTGAAGAAAAAACTACTTCATAATACTGTTTATTCTCATTTTTCCCAAACATGATAATAAGAGCATCATGATAAATAACATGCCTGATAAAAGGAAGACAAGGATCTGCACAACGTGTGCCCGATGGAAGTCTATCAGCGGAATTTGCAAGTGAGCTTGCCAGGCCACTCTGACCAGCTGGGGTGATGAGCGGGTAAAATGATCGAAGAAGACGAGCTGCAGCACTCCACGACGAGAGAGGATCAGCAGCGCGTATTGAAGACATCAATATCTCTCTCAGAACGACCATTTGAATGGTACTCCATTGTGCCTCGAACAACGATGCTATAGACTGAGGGTGAACTTTTCCAACATCAATATTGCAAGCACCAAGTTCCTAAACAAACAGGGATTGCCAATAATACTATAGATTCAACACTATTTTTTATATGGTGTTACCAATATATGTAAAATAAAAAATTAACTCGAAAGTCGAAATATTAATATAATAAATATGTCCGGCCCTTATTATCATTTGGTAATGATGGTAAGGATATCTGAATTATGATCTGCAGTGTTACAAGATGACATATTGCACCTGTAAATCAAATTATGCACCCTTTGGGTGAGTCCAAGTATTCAGCCCCATGATCATTAGGAAAGGCAAATCTGTTTAGTGATGCTTGCTAGCAGTAGTTTTCCGATTCATATATTCCTAATCAAGGCGATTCTTGTTCTAAGATGCTAAATGCGACTTGTATTCTCGTCATCCCCGTTTATCCTACCCAGATCTCCACCTCAAACGAAAGGGGTAAAAATGAATAGAAGGAAAGACGCTGCTATCAACTCTTGACTGACAATGTAAAGTTTACTTCCATCATATTTCCATCAGAAAGGAAGGGGCAGTTTTGAGGTTGGCATGATTTCAGTGAGAGTAAAGCAGAGCCCAAGATTTTAAAAAAAAAAGGTCTGAGAGAAAAGTTGAGAACATACAAATACACAATATAGTAAGCACATAATTAAGAATGACGAATTCATTCTCAGTATGCTGCAAGCATGTAACAAACTCACCTTGGGCGAAGCAGGATCCCTTTTGCTAGTCTTCCTGCTTTGAACATGGTATGCAGTTGTAGTCATGGTTAGAACCTGCATAGCACTCATAGCAGCATATGCATTGTCCTGCTGAAGGTATAACTGTGCAACTTGTCTTGAAAAAAACGCTGCCTTGCGTTTATACCCAAGAGTACCAAAAAGTCTCGCAATTTCAATATATAGTATCAATCGGTCACTGGCATCAATCAGAGCCTTGGCACCATCTGCAGCGCCCATTAATAAATCTGACACCTCCTTGGCGAGTTCCCGTCTGATAAAGAAAGACATAAAATTTTATCAGACAACTTTACCCTAAGCAGAGTATACTTTGATGCAACCTCTTACCTCATTCCAAGATCACAATAGTTTCATACTTTCTTTTAGTCAAATAATTATGTATTACCTAAGTATAAGAAACTACCAAGTACCAACAAAGTTATTTGGCTGCTCATTCTATAAGAATCAAGTGCTAATAAAGCATGAGAAAACTGGCTATGCAAGCCTCCTACTCGTAGGAGTATAGGACAATAGGGAGACTCACCTGCACAAATATCTTGCCAGCTTCAATGCAGCTTCAAGCTCAAAGCTCACAGGTGAAACTCTAAAAAAAGAAGTATAGCCGCAATGTTAGTGCATTAAGTAAATTCACCAAGTAAATAGCTCAGCATAACATGCAATCCTCTAACCAGTTTTCAGTGTTGATGGAATACTAGTAACGAGGACACTCAACTTAAACAAGGAAAAAAAGAGAGGAGGGGAGGACAGAACAGAGAAAAAAACATACTCAAGGACAAGAAAGGGTGCAACTTTTTTCAAGCCAATTTGGATCAAAACCAAACAAAAATAACGGCCAAGAAAGTTTTAATATAGTGATGCACTGATGTGAACAACAGTTTTAGGATTTGGTACGATACCTTCAACATATCAGTAGCGTGTAAAAACCAACGAGAATACTTCAATTCTCTCATATGTAACTCACAAGGAACAAAAGGGCTTTACCTTATGTAGAATGTAATAATCATAGAACAAAAACTAAAAGCAGGATATTGTCCTATACTCCTATGTGATGGAAGGGTGCCGTTCGCATATAGAGGTTAAGAAAGATAGCATGCCAAGTTCAATACCTTTGAGCATTATCTTGTAAAGTTGCTCTTCTGTATAGCTGGATAATGGTGTAATAACGGAACTTCACTTCATCTTCCAAAACAGGATCACTTTGGCCCATCCTATCAACCTGCTTACAAGCACAAAATCATCACCTAAAACTGTCAAAGGAAGGTTGCAACTTGTGAGTAACACAGCCAATAAGATAGAATAGAAGCAGCTCCAAAGGCACTATTCGCATGCCAGCTATCAAGCTGAATAAAATTGAACAACCGGAATGCTTTCAATCCCAAAGCTTGATGGATAGGTATGAGTGCTCACCACTAATGCGCAGACACTACCCTCAAGGGCTCCAGCGTGCCAAAAAACATCTCCTGTCAATCTTGCAAGCTCTATTGATGTGGTGTAATGTGCATTAGCATCAACAGGTGATCCAGCCAATAAGCAATAATCTCCGATTATCTTTTGTGCACGGCCCAGCCTTCTTTTTTTAGCCTTAATCACCTAGAAAATATAGAAGTATATTGTCTTATATAAGCAATAGAGTATTGGACCATTTACATCATCAACATACACTGGTCAAAATACTCGGAACACCTAAAGTATGAACCTCCTCTGAGCCAAGACTGGATTGCGAGTCCAAAGGTGTCTTTAGAATAGTTCCCGTGGATTCTGCGCGTAAGACCCATTTCTCAAACTCCATCAACAATGAAGCGGAGAGATCTTGGATCATCGTAAGCATATGAAGTTCCAGCGATTGCTGATCAGAAGGAGGGAACATAATAATATCATCCCTCTTTTTCTCCACCAACTACGAGAAACAACAATGCAAACAGTAATTACATTAGAGCAAGAAGTGATCAAACAAGACAAAGTTAGAAGGCAGGCATCACAGCATTGTTATGACCAATAAAGGCTTAATTAAACATAACAGCAATTATAGTTATCAGCATAACAACACTACATAGAATTTGTTTATAATGTAAACCATGACCTTCCTTCCATGACACAAGAATATCAGTACAACGTTCAGCACTGTTTGACAAGTCCAACTGACTTATGCACACGAGTACATAAGTTCACACTCATTGGGTCTAGAAATACTAGTAGCATGCAAAGCAAGTGAAGTGAGCATAAATCATAGCCTAACACCCAACTAAAGCAAACAGTAAAGTCCAAACCAAGACGATCAAACCAATTATCATCAAAAGAGCCGCAGCTGCAGTTTAAGCCCTCGAGCTATGATTAGTATATTAAAGTTCAGTTTGGACCGCCTAATCAAGACTTAAGTTAGGTCACTCAGATCTCATCCAAGTAACAGTTTAACACACATTAGGAACACTTGGAAGCAACTAAGCTCTAACCAAATGCACATGCCATTGCCATTGCCATAGCCCATAGGTCTACTTCGTAGAGCAATTACAAAACCATATGATCCACACGCGCTGAATCACAGAGATCCGCCGATGCTGAGGTGCGCGCGCCAATACAGACACGAGATCCGGAGACTTGGGAGAGATGCAGCAGCGGTACGCACCTGCGCGTCGGTGGGGCAGAAGGCGAAGCAGCGGTTGGCGAGTGCGGAGGGGTAGGAGCGCGCGGCGTCGACGAAGTCCGCGGCGACGCGGTCGAGGTCGGGGGAGGAGGGGAGATGGCAGATGCCGATGACGGCGAGTACCTTGCGGGAGGACTGGAAGTCCTCCCAGGGCGAGGGCACGCAACCCCCGAGCACGAACTTGAGGCGGAGGCAGCCCGTGTCCCAGGGTTGGCGCGCGAAGGGGCTCTTCTGGTGCTCCGAGTAGTAGGGCCGCAGCGAGGAGAGGTCGACGCGCGCGTGCCGCGCCACCAGCGCCGCGTAGTCGCGCAGGCACGGCGGCGGGATCGGCCCGCCCACCGGCAGCACGGCCACGCGGATGGCCGACCCGGACTCGATGCTCAGCCCGGGCTCCATGGCTGGCGCTCGCCCTGGTCGCGAGCAGCAGATCTGACGGAGGAGGAGATGCCGAGATGTGTTTGGCTTTGCGCCGTGAGAGCGTTCTGACTCTGATAGCCTGATTTGATCCTTCGATCTAGCTTGCGTCTGGGCAGGCTCGAGCGCGCGTCCATAAACTTCTTCTATCTACCCTACTCTATAATACACCAAAATTTTCTTTACTAAATCCACCCCCTCAACCACCCCCACAGTCATGTTTAATCTAAGTCCACCCAGATTTGTGTACCAAAGGGTTCCAACTTCATACAAATGAATGGTCTGGATCTCTCCTCAAGCCTTCTTCTCTTACTCATTGAAAATCATAAGGTCAAAATCATTTGGATCATGCGCATCATTGAACCTGGAACCCACCCCGACGCCCACGCCCACGCCCCCAACGACCTCGCTCCTGCCTCCCCCAACTGAACTCGTGCGCTCCTCGGCTCCTCCCCTGTGATTTCCGCCGGCACCAGTTCCCCTTCTCCCCACGTTCTCGCCCTCGGCGCCGCCGTGGCTCCGCTCGCTCGCCAGCTCGCGCTTCGCCTCCTCCGATCGGCTGCTCCGCTGCCCCTCTCCCTTCCGCGCCGACTCTCTTGGCCGGCCTTCCATCTGCCGGGGCCACTGGATCTACCTGGATTGGGGCTAAATCGAGGTGGCGGCCGGTGGTCTGTGCTGGGAGCCTCCGATCGGCGGCCTCGCCTGCCCCTCTCGCTTCCGCACAGGCGCTCTTGGCCAGCCTTGCTTCTGCCGGGGCCACCAGATCTGCCTGGATTGGGGTGAAATCGAGGTGGCGGCCGGTCGTCTACGCTGGGAGCTAACGCCACCGCCGAGCGCGGAGGCGGTGTAGGCGGCGGCCGCGATCTTGCTGCCCTCAAGGGAGGTCGATGATGCCGCGCGCCTCGCGGGGTTGGAGGCCGCGCAGCCGCAGGAGGGTGCCATCCTGCAAGAGCTCCTCCGCTGCCATTGCCATCACCGCCCAGCCCTCCTTCTTCCACCCTCTTCCCCGCATTTCCCCTTCAGAAATGCTCTTCGCGCAGATCTGCAGCAAAAAAAATGCTGGCCACAACTGTGTCTCCTCCATGGCTACCTTTCCTCCGGTCAGCCGGTGCCGACATCAACCTCTCTGCGGCCCCAGAATAGCTACTTGCCTCCAGCACCAGGCCTCCTCACTGCCTGCTAACTTCTTCACCTACCTTCCCGCCCCTGTCCTACAGGTAACGTCGCCACCCCCAGCTCATGTGCTACTTCAAGCATATTTGGATCTCTGATTCTTCAGATTCCTGTGATTCCTTAGGTTAAAAATGACGTGTATGATAATGAATGAAATTTGATGTCAATCTTTGAAGATTATTAGGTTATTCTGTTAAGGTGGAATGTAGGTACCGAAAATAATCTCTATGTTGTGGAGGGAATGCAGTTTGATCGTGGTTATATCTCTCCTTATTTTGTAACTGACAGTGAGAAAATGTCCGCAGAGTACGAGAACTGCAAGGTAGGATGGAATCTGAGCTATCAATCTGATTTTTTTCCTGCTGCTCACTGTTTTTATCTGTTTCAGATTATTGGTTTCATTACATTTTCATCTTCATTCTTCAGCTGCTTTTGGTGGACAAGAAAATTACCAATGCAAGGGATCTCATCAATGTTTTGGAGGAAGCCATTAGAGGTGCATACCCAATTCTGATAATTGCTGAGGATATTGAGCAGGAGGCTCTTGCTACCCTTGTTGTCAACAAGCTTAGAGGATCATTGAAGATTGCTGCTATCAAGGCCCCTGGTTTTGGACAACGCAAGACCCAGTACTTGGATGATATTGCCATTCTAACTGGAGGTGAGCCGAACTTACAATCTAGAATATTTTCGTGGTCACTGATGCTTCTTATTTATGAACATTCTGTGTCTGCAGCAACTGTAATCAGAGATGAGGTTGGACTGTCACTTGACAAGGCAGACAAATCGGTTCTAGGAACGACTGCAAAGGTTGTCCTTACCAAGGAGTCGACAACAATAGTTGGTGATGGCAGCACCCAAGAAGAAGTAACTAAGAGGGTTGCACAAATAAAAAATCTCATCGAGGTCTGACCTTTTCTTTTTATCTATAGCTCACTTGACTCAATAGTGTGGTTCTGGAAGGCTCCATTTCTTCATTAGGGTAGTACAGCTCTGAAAAAGCAGCCTGGTTGGTTTACATGCTTCATCCTGGGTGTAGATTGGGAATTTGTTCTTATGAGCGCTATCTGTGGAGTTGGGTTATTTGTTGTAGAAAAAAGAAGCATCACAGTCTTAAGTATGAAACTATGCTGTTATCACACTAATTTTCAGGCAGAGGAACAAGAATACGAAAAGGAAAAGCTCAATGAGAGGATAGCAAAGCTTGCTGGTGGTGTTGCTGTCATTCAGGTATATCAAAATTCAAAGGACATAAATGTCATGTTATCTGTTTTTGTTCCTTTCCTTGATTCAATGTTGGAAGGACGGACGATGGGGTAATTGTAATCCATGGCTTGTTACTTGATAGGTGGGAGCACAAACAGAAACTGAACTGAAAGAGAAGAAGTTGAGAGTTGAGGATGCCCTAAATGCAACTAAGGTAAGTCTATTGATGCAATTAACCATTCTGAACTGTCCGATTCATATTTGTTTCTTAATAAATAGAGTTAAGTCAGATAAATATGTTGCATCCTGAAATGTTCTCAAGTTCTTGTGTGTTACGTATTTCTAAAATTGCTTCTTCCTCTTTACAGGCTGCTGTCGAGGAAGGTATTGTTGTTGGTGGAGGGTGCACACTTTTGAGACTCGCAGCTAAAGTCGATGCCATCAAGGACAACCTGGAGAACGATGAGCAGAAGGTGAAAACCAAATGAATATACTTTGTTTTTATTTGAGTGGTTTACAGATGTCATTGTAGAAAAAAGCCTACATACTTCTAATACTTGCACCCAATGGGGTTCACTGCATATGGGTCAGAACTCAGAAATAATCATGTTGAACTATTGTGCATTTCAAGTTGACATGCTGTACCGCCAACTTTTCTAGGTCGGTGCTGAAATAGTGAGGAGGGCCCTGAGCTACCCACTGAAATTGATTGCTAAGAATGCTGGTGTTAATGACAGTGTTGTTACTGAGAAGGTTAGAACCTGTTCACTCAAAACTTTATATATTTCACATCATGTGTCTGAATAACATGAAAAATGCTGCTGTGCGCCTGTACCAGGTTCTTGCTAACGATAACTTCAAGTATGGCTACAATGCTGCTACCGGACAGTACGAGGACTTGATGGCTGTTGGTATCATTGACCCCACCAAGGTCTGTGGCACTGTGGCTTCCCTATACTTTTGCTTTCACTTACATGAAATGAATACCAGTTTTGTGATCCTGCAACTTCAGACATCAGTTATTCGTCTTACCCCAATGGGTTGCATCTTGGTTTCCAATGCAAAATCACCTTTTTCTTTTGGTTTCATTACTTTCTAAAGTGTCCAGATCTAAGCTTGGAGAGTTGTATTCCTAGAAAGACAAGGGAAGTGAAATGGATAAGCCAACCTAATGTAGTTTCAATTTAGTAAAATTGTAAAAAAGGAAGTATAAAGAACTTCGGGAACTGCTAAATGAATGGAGCAACAATGTTCGGAAGAAAAGAACATAATCTTAGGCCTTGCACGTGGTTGACACTGATTATTTCCTCTCTTTACCCTACCTTCTTTGGTGAGACAATACTGCAATGAGCTAAAGGGCATCCGTCCCTGATGATGAACAACAGGTGGTGAGATGTTGCCTGGAGCATGCAGCTTCAGTGGCGAAGACGTTCCTCACGTCGGACGCGGTCGTCGTCGAAATAAAGGAACCCGAGCCTGCACCCGTCAGTAACCCAATGGACAACTCCGGTAAATGACGCTGCAGAAAATGTGTCTACGCTTTATTTCACTATGAACCTAACATCATGTTAATTTTTGCTACTTTTGCCATGACAGGCTATGGATACTGATG
This sequence comes from Dendrocalamus latiflorus, assembly GCA_017311315.1. Lineage (NCBI taxonomy): Eukaryota > Viridiplantae > Streptophyta > Magnoliopsida > Poales > Poaceae > Dendrocalamus > Dendrocalamus latiflorus. Next base: position 13,409,470 of record CM029627.1, read on the forward strand.
AATGATGACCAAGATACAGTGGCCTTGTTCCCTGGTTGGCTGGGAAGAAGGTGGTCATCACTTTTTTGATAGCATGAATCAGAGTTTTGGAGAGAGAGAGAGAGAGAGAGAGTTTTGTGATAAAAATGTGATGGGATTTGTTGTACCATTGGAGGCGAAATAAGCAGAGAAACGTTAGTGGAATTTGTGATGTGATTGGAATGGCTCTAAAATGACGCAGGAAAGATTTCGGACAGGTCCCTGTGGTCTTGTAAATGTTGTGTTAGCGAATGGGTAATGGACAGGCCCGGTCGTATGCTCTCGCGAAGCGGTCGCAAGACCTGGGAATCGGTCGTAGGCTTTTGAGCATTGTGTGTTGGGTGGTTCCGACCGGTCACGTATTTATGTGACATTCATTATGTGACAAAACTATTTGGTTATACAATATATGAGACGTGAATCTTAATGAATCTGATTGTTCGTTTTATTTTTTACAAATTTTATCTTGTTTTGTATTTTACCGTAGTGTTAGCACGGGCACACTACTAGTAGCTGTTAGTTTTCTATGAACTTTATCACATAGGATATAAAATAATATAGAGAAAAAAAGTATAGAGAATTAAATCGTCTTTTATACCGTAGTCGACTGTAGCATGATAAATAAAATATATCGTATCATAAAGAAACTATTTATAGAGATATACAAAAAGATAACATATTGTATGAATTGTCTTTAGTACCGTTTATAGATGACATGATAATATTATAGACAACAGTTGTCTATATCATTGTACATGCCCTTATAGACTCCAGATTAGATCGATGAGATCCCTGCGTACGTAAACTGCAACATCAAGGATAGTGATCTGTTCACATAAATGGATTGTAACCGCTTTTTTCAAGTTTAGCATTTGAACATTTGTTTGTGCAAATCTAGCCATCTCCATAGATCTACCAATCTCAGCAAATAACTACTGAGCTAAGAGAGCTCAGCAAGTCGCCGGTCGACATACTGTATATGCTTAATTAGTGTTAATTGCATTTAATTAGTACTAATCACATTTAATTAGCACTAATCTTGCGTTTAATTAAACATTAGCGATGAGGCATTACTAGCTGCCACACTAAGGGCTCAGCAGCGCACCTACCGAGTTCAGTAAATCCATAGAGAGAGCTAGATTTGTAAATGCCATTTATGTGAACAGTTCAAGGACATTCTGCTCGCTGTTCTCCAGCAACGTCACTGTTTGCCAATTCCCCCTCTCCAACATCGACGTATACAGTGCCTGCAAAGGTGGAGCTAGGAATTTAGATTGTGATGGGCCAAATAAGCCATGATTCCAAGAAGTGCTCTTCTTAGCAGCATTTCCCCACAAAGGAAATGCTATCTTCACTTATCATCTCATAGTAGAACCACTTCTTCTAGTATGACCATAAAGACCGAGTAAACATCTGGATATACTACTCTATCTTGTCATCATGGATCTTCAGACCATAGCTTCCGGCAATTCTGGCCTGCCGACTCATTTCGTAGTAATACCAAAAATGTTCAAGGTCCGGAGAATCCCTAGATAAGCCTCACACAAATACACTAAGCATGGTAATCGAATTGGGAATCAAGTTTACTAATTCAACCCCGATGTGTTCGAGTATGACCATGAGAAAGGGATGAGCTAGAAGATGAAAGCCGCACTCACAGTATGCCTGGAACAACAGGATTTGCCCAATCTCCCACGATGGCCAGTTCTGTCTAGTAGCTTCGATCCATCTAACGAATTTTCGCGGAGGAATCTTCTCAACATCTTCCAATGCCCTCAAGTTTGCATTATCCATCTCCGACACCAGCCAATTGGATGATGGTTTAGTCATTTTTCGAGTGGTTGGTTTGGATTTTGAAGAGATTGAAGGAAGAAGATGATTTGGTCGGCGACAAAAAGCTCAAGTAGATGGGGAAAGTAAGGATACCTAAAGTTATCTTAAGGTAAGCTTTTATAGACGTGTGAGCTACCCATCTCAGGAATCGAATGAGTATCTCTGGAACTGCTTCGGAGGACAGATCGACAGAAATCAATTGGAATTCTTTAATTCCTCTATTTGAAGTTCATATGTCTTTACAACTCAAGCGAAATTATCTTATTGACCAATATCAATTCTGGTCAAAGAGAATAAAAAAGGCTTTACTTTTGACTATTTTTCGTCTACGACCTCTGTTTCTCAAGTAAGTTACTTTCACTTGAAATTAGAGGGCTAGATAACGAGGATATAATAATTCTCAAATGATTATGTCATTATATTTCTTAAGTATACCCCTTATCGATAAGGGAGAGATTTCACAAGATAGTCGTAAGTCTTTATACGACCACTCCTCGGTTGTAAACTTTTCTATGACTGCATAGTCGTAAATCCTTCTACGACCAGCTAGTCGTAAGTCCTTTTACGACCATATAGTCATAAGTCTTTCTACGACCACATAGTCGTAAGTTCTTCTACTATATAGTCGTAAGTCGTCCTGTGATCACCTCATGGTCGTGGACTTTCCTACGACCAATTTATCTCCAACTGGCTTGTTTACAATGACCTACTACATCGTGGATCCATTAGACAAGGTGGTTAGAACGTGTGTTTATTCTTAATAACCACGCATGATCTCTCTCTGATAACAACCGCCACACAACAAACGGGCCACCATATCTCTCTGACAATAACTCTCATCGGATGGTTATCACTCGAAACGTTAAGACATCTTTTGGCATGAGACAACGGCCATCGCTTCGCCAACTATATAAAGGTTGACATCGGAGAGACAGAAGGAGGAGACTAAGAGACCGGGAGACTGAGAGAGGAGACAACAGAAGTAGCGTAAGCTTTTCACATTACTTTCTTCCCGATTGTAATCAATTCTCTGAGTAATAATCACACAGGACGTAGGATTATTATTCTCCTAAGAGAAGGAGACTGAGAGAGGAGACAACAGAAGTAGCGTAAGACTTTTCACATTACTTTCTTCCCGATTGTAATCAATTCTCTGAGTAATAATCACACAGGACGTAGGATTATTATTCTCCTAAGAGAAGGCTTGAACCTGTATAAAAATTTCCGTGTCTCTACTCTGCATGATCATAGTCCGAGTCTTCAAGAGCTTTCCTCAAATCTAAACAAGTCATACATAAGATCGGTATTAAAACATTGACACATGGTTTACACAAGCTTTTACCATCTGGATGGATCTTATGATAGAGGGTCGATGATTGATTATTTACTATATTTTCTTTGCCAAAATGTGGCAAGAAATTAGACTATCTGAAGGATCATGGCGGTCTCTCAGATAAATGGGAAGGTCATCTGTGTTCTTTTAGTGCTCGGGGCTATTAAGAAAATAACTCTACTTCAGTCATCTGGTGTCATTTTTGAATCACTAGGTTTAACTTTAGTTCGTTCAAAGAAAAATGCATTCACAAGATTTAACCTTTTTTTGGTTACAATGTTTATTCTCATCGGAAAGAGCATAGCTAGCATGAAACTCCAAAGATACAAATGCGGGTACGATTGATTTTTTTAATAAATAGATAACAAGGTGTTAAATTACCTGAATAAGCCCTATATCTATAGGCAGCTCAAGCCCGACACGGCGTCGGGGAGACGGGCCTTATCTAAGTTTTCTATTGTGCCAACTAAAGCCCTGAGGGAGGCAGCGGTGACTTGGGGGCGGGGGGCGACCAACGGTAGGGGGGGTCGCTAGCCTCACCTGACCCTCCAATTGCTCTGCCAATGGATACTATTTACCAAACATTTCAACCACAGGTAAAAGCTATCGGTCATAGTTCAAAGGATAGGACTATCTTGTAAAGCAGAACACTGCTAGGGATGTGATGCCCAAGGATCTAGGCCGTCAAACCACGATCGAACGGTTATGAAAGACCCCCAACTGTCGTTGTTCGTTCGACGACCACCCAGGGCGTCGCGCGGCCGTACGCCGTGACAATGTCTCTCAACTTTGGTGTTACAAGCTGCGAGGCGAGCTTGTGGCTTTGCTGGTGGACTGATAATCATTTTAACCAGACTAATGGTCTCTAATTCACATCTATCACTTTCTTATGAGAAAAAGGGTATGGATTCGTCTAGTCCAAAGGAATGTTCGCTAAGCGAGTATATTTGTTTTGTTTTAGCTTGTCGTACTTGGTTACAGATGGATGGTAGGAAATGAGGGGAAAATTCGCTTTGGGGAAGGCATTTGGTACTTTGGGACTTCACCCCTTGCTGTTCAGTTTTAGGATTTGTATAGCATTGTTATCGAGAAGGGTTCACAATTTCAGAGATTTGGATGATATCCAAAGAAGATGATGCACTTTTAGAAGAACTTTCTCTGGAGCCGATTATCGCCAATAACTAGTCATAAATCGGTTAAAAATATCAACCAAAAAATTTGAAGCAAATTTTAGCAAAAATTTCTTATAAATTTAACAAAAAATCATGTAAAATAAACTTTTCGAAACCGGTTTAGATTTTTACCCGAGGTTATCAGTAAACGTAGTAAAACCGGTTACCTACCGAAAGAAAAAAAACCCTGGCCTGAGCTACCCGTCTGATGGGGCCTGAGCCCGCTACGCCGTCCCCGGCCGTGGGCAGGTAGTCGATCGTTGCGCGTTCAACCTTCCCCTCCCTCCCCGCCAACCGCTCCGTCTCCATCTCCATGCACGCACTGCGTCGTCGGCCTCCGATCCACGCTGCCCGCCTGCCCCTGGCATTGGAACTTCATGTGAGCAGGCACATCTCTCCACGACAAAGCGCGCTGTGTGTCTTCCTTGTACCGTACGTCTTGCAATGAACCAAAAATTTTGGCTACGTAACGGTGACACAAATCCATTTTTGTAACAAGCCAATCAGGATTTGACACATGGCATGAAACACTGTAGCACAGAAAAACACCGAAAATGCGACGCAGTGCTAGAGCGCAAAAAATGCTTTTTCCTGACGTGCTACAATATTTTACGCCACGCGTCGTCTAGTTGGCGTGTTACATAACTCCATTGGTGCCATTGTTACACAGTAAAATTTTTCTCAATGAACGCACGAGTATGTGACAACAAAATTTACAGGTTGTGTTGTGTGCCGGGGATTGGATTCTATACTTCTATCCCTTCCCGGAGAACGGCAGGCTCGACCAAGTCAAAAGTGCTCAGAACAGGGCAGGAACATACTACATATTTAGGCTACGCCGGGCATGAAACACGTTTCCCCGCCTCCTCTCCTCCCCTTATAAACCAGCCGACCATGGCCGGGCGCCGGCTCGACCCGGTGGTCAATACAATTTCCCAAACAGGCTCGGCCTTGCCTTCCAAAAGCTATTCGTGGGTGAAGCTTCTCTTCCCTGTTGTCATGGGCAAGAGCAGCTTTTGTCTTCGCTGATTCGCCTTAACAAGGTTTGTTTGTCTAATGAACATCATTGTCTAATTGTCTCTTGCGTTGTCCTTTGATATTACAGCATCGGCCGGTTTGAGACCGTCGCTGTGCCAGGAGGGAGCACACAATCGACATGCATAAAACGACCAGGTGAGAATCAGAAAACTTTGCATGACAAACCAGCATTTTCTGAAGAATTACTTAGGCCTCATTTGGCACAGCTCAGCTTCACTAGTGAAGCTGTTTTTTTTAGTTTCAGCTTCACGAGCAGCTTCACCGGTGAAACTAAAGCTGTTTTAGAAAACTGTTTGGCAAAACAGTTTCACCAACAGCTTCATGCATGGCTGAGAGAGGTCAATTGTCCAAGATGTCCCTGTCTACTTGACTTGTTCTAACATTTGGAGTTGTATATTTGTATATGATCATATGAATTAAAAAATAATATATTTGAATGAATATGAATTTAAAAATTAAAATAATAAAATAATATTTGTGAACGGGATTTGTGAATAAAAATTAAAATAAAATAAAATAATATATTTTTAAAATAATAAAATAATAATGGATATTTGAATTAAAAAATTAAAATAATAAAATAATAGCTTCATGCATGGCTTCATGCACGGGATTTTTGTGAACTCTGTTGTGCGTACACTGAGTGGCAAATGCGTGTAAATATTTGTGAACTAGAGGGGCATTCGCTTCCTAGGAATATGGGCCTGAGGGAGAGAGCTGTGAAAAGCTACTTTTTTCAGCTTCACCTCTCCCTATTCCTTTGTGAGAGCACAAAAAAAGGAGCTTCATGGGTGAAGCTATTTGCAAAATGGGTGTTTGGCAAAAAACAGCTCACAACAGCTCATGAAGCTGTTGGTGAAGCTGTGCCAAACAGGGCCTTAAGCATGCATTGTAAACCTTCGAACAACAACATACCTCGACAAGCTGTGATCAGAAGTTGGCTCTAATTGGCCGAATGCCGCTCCAGTTTAATTACCTGCATGCAATGCGCTTGGGGATTTCTTGGTTAAGAAAGACATTGCGTGGTGATCTTTCTTTCGTAGTCTTGATTTCAAAATGTAAGAAGAACAAAAATTTGTTTCTATCCGTCTGGATGTCCACTCACACCTGCATGCTACATATTTCAGGTTGCTTTTCGTATCGCATTTTACCACTTTTCAGTGGGCATCATGGATTCATGGATGAAAAAATCCCAACCTTTACGAATGTAAGCACTGTTATGAAGTAGTAGATTTCTACAGACATATTTGCTCCGTTTAACTCACCACCTCACATAATCTTTTTTCTGCTCACTCACATTGTCTGCCTTTTTTATTGTACAGAGCATCAGAATAGAGCTGAGAGTCTACATGTATTGCGACGCCTGTGAAATATTAGTACGCCTCACCATCAAGAAAATCGAAGGTAAGTAGAATTTACAAAAACTCATAACTGTACGCCTCACCTTAATATAACTAGTAAGGCTTGATCATTTGCAGGCATCGGGACAGTGGAGGTGGACAGGGATGAAAATAAGGTTACAGTGACAGGCGATTTGGACTCTGAAAAGTTGCTGAAAAGGATCGAGAAGAAGACCGGGAAGAAGGCCGAAATCTTGATTCTCGAGGAAAACGAGGAAGAGTATCAGGAATATGATGTTTATGTTCCTTACGGTGATCCGGTGCCAGACCAAGAGACTGTTGTAGGCCATGAGTTTCAGAGGCCAGTACGATGGGACCTCCATTATTTCGATCCTGAAAACACAGAAGCATGTAGGATAGCAATGCAGCATTTGATGTCAGCCTGTTGTTTTTCACAGTACAACTGTGCACGTTGCAGCTGAACCTACTTCGCTAATTCGAGAACAAATAAATTAAATATTAATGTTCGAATATCTGGCCTATTAGCTCAGTTGGTTAGAGCGTCGTGCTAATAACGCGAAGGTCGCAGGTTCGAGACCTGCATGGGCCATGTGTTTTTTTTTCTTTAAAGCCCTCTTTATTTTCTCTGCACAAGTCAGTCACAATTTCCCCTTGTTCGGTTTTTCTTTTCTTTTTTTATTTCATTAATGTGGCTGGAGTTCATATATTGGTCCAAATTTGTAGAAAACTTTGCACCATGTGTTTTTTCTTTCCTTCTTTATTTTCTCTGCTCAAGTCAGTCACAATTTCCCCTTGTTCGGTTTTTCTTTTCTTTTTTATTTCATGAATGTGGCTGGAGTTCATATTGGTCCAAATTTGTAGAGAACTTTGCGCTTTCTTGAACTAAACACCAACCAAATAACGTTACTTTAATACTTTTCAATTACAAGCACGGAACATCACTGACAAAAAATTGCCTCGATACTCAAAACAATAATAATGTTCCCAGAACAATAGAAGAGGCAAGAATTCAAATGTGTAAATTTCGTCCATACTAGAAAATATTATTGCCTTCTGATCCACAGCCACAACACGAAATTGAATGTCTTCAATATATGCTAACAGAAAATTTGAATATTAAGACAACGTATAGTACTCACATTTATAAGGAAGATACATTGTCTAGAGTAACTATGCCTCACGGGATACATTATCTAGAGTAACTATGCTTCACGGGACAACTGATAATACACAGGCAAACATTACACGTTGATCCGTACAATTAACGCTGCCCAGTTTCGCTGCAAGATGTAACTCATGCAGCTACTGAAAGTAATTTTACCTGTAAAAGAGAAAAATTACAGCGACTTGTCAAGCTATCATATGGTTGTGACTCGAGACTCCTGCCAACCCAATTGGCGAGCTCGTCGTTCCCACAGTGCTGTCAGTTTCTTCTCCTTTGAAATTGCTGCCTCAGACCGCTCCCTAGCTTCCTCGCAGGTCTCTGTGGCCGCATTACACTTCTCTGCCTCTCGTTGGTATTGGGTAGCCTGTCTTGTTGCTTCAACAAAAGTGGCGTTCATGTGATGGCTGTGCTCCTCAGCTACAACCTGCTGCAGCTTGAGTTCCTCATTAAGGAGATCGACAAACTGCTTCTCCATCTCTTTGCTGAGCTCAGGGTCATTTTTGCCACAATCTGCATATTTCGATTCAAATGTTTTTTCCCCAGTCAACATGATGATATCTTGATAACAACAGTAACAGAAGTAGAATGAAATCAATGCAACCATGTGAGAAAGGAAATTTAAAATACTAGTTCCAGCTCTGGGCGACAAGAACATTTGGGTGACTACTTGTGCAGCAACACGAGAAAGTTTGTACTATCCTACAGAGCATATGCGCCATCCAAATGAGGAGAATTATGTAGGTGAAAGCACTATGTGGAGGTGCAGACATGACAGTGTTAGTTCCTGTTGGTAAATAAGTATTGAGGAAAATGTATGCTTTGCCGAAACTCAGGAAGATGCACAGCATGACAAATTAGTGCAGGGTAGCTTTCCCTCCTTTCTGGAAACAGCAGGAAGTAATCCATGTTTGGTTGCAAAATGTTGATGTGTTATCGGACAAGCCAAAATCTGGTTGGTATGTGCGGAAGCAAGTACTATTTTGGTCCTGAGCTTTTGTGAACATTATACATGCCAACGTATACTAATGACTACAGCATCATTCGCTTTCTTCTGTGGTACTTGTTCAGGTATAGCTAATGCCATAAAGACATCAGAATTCCGAGCAAACATAATGAAAAACACACCCTTCTCTCAATGATACTAGGGCGCCTTTTCTACAATAGGTCATTCAATAGAGCTTATTCTCAGACAAATCTCTGAGATTTAATGCCTAAGTATTAAAGCCAACCTTTCAGAAATTGCAAAAATGCTTTATGACCAGCCTGATACATAGCTTTATAGTCGTTCAAAGCAGCAAGCATTGATACACAAAACAATCTGAAGATAAAGGATGAAAAAGTTTCTGTAACATTTGATAAAGAGTATACTTATTTTTGGGACACCATGTAAAATTTCACTGTCATAGGCACCAATTTATTTGAACGTTTTGGCAACAGAAAAGTGAAGATTAAATAATGACACTAGTAAAATAACAGGCATGTTAATCACCCAATACGTCTAAATTGTGTCTTAAGGGAGATAAAACTCCTGAAAAAACTAAAGGTGCAGACTGAATTGTTCGGTCTAGGAAATATCATGATGAAAACATTACAAGTGCTATCATTCTTCCATCATATAACCATTATACTTGATTGATTACAATGAGAATGCTGGGTAATGATGAACCTCAATTAAAGGGACCATGAAGAAAGAGCCCAAACCTGAAACTGATAAGTTAACAAGCCCTGCAAAGGGAGGAAAATGTAAAATAATGTCAGGTATGATGGCCACACAATCCAATTAAAAGCGTTCAAGGTAGAACATAGAAAGAAGTTCACTTTGCCTATTTGTAGTACAGAATCCAGTTCACCGATAGGTGGCACTGGAACTATGCACAGTCATAAGCAACGGTATTCATCTGGTACAACACCAGTTGCAACCCAAATACCGAGTTTTTATCTAATGAATTATGCCTAGCATACGCGTCGGCCGCAGATCGGACGATGGCAGTTACAAGATCTGTAACAGGAACGGAATTGGACGCTCACCGGGGGCGATGGACTGGAGGGAGAGGGGCGGCGGGCAGTCGCAGCTGCAGGGCGGGCACGAGGGGGAGGACGCGGCGGCGGCGGCAGACGAGGAAGCGGAGGAGGAGAAGCCCTTCTTGTAGCGCCAGTAGAAGGCGGGGCCGGAGACGCCGAGCGCGGATGCCACGGCTAGGATCACCAGGCACCACCGCCCGCACGCCGCGCGGCGCGCCCCGCCTGCCATCGCTCACGGGTAATGTGGGGCGCCGCGCTCGTGCCTGCCGGATTCTATCGTCCCGTCGTCCGCGCGGCGTGTGACAGCGCGAGCGTGCGTGATTTCGTGATGTTCTCGGGCGTCGTCGTCGCCGTGGTGGTGGGGGTGGGGTGGGGTGGTGAGAGGGAACGGGCGGTGGGGACGAGGATGGGAGTGGGAAGTGAGCTAACTGCGGGTCGGTGCCTCGGTGCGGTGCGGAAAATGGTTGGTACACTAGGGTAGTAGATAACGAGACACGGTGTGAGTGCTGAACCCGTACAAATACAGGTCTGTTTTTTTTTCTTTGATTCATAGTTTACTAGCAAAATATCCGTGCGTTGCAACGAGAACACAAATTATGTATACATGAGCTGTGATATGAAAAAATACTAATAAACAAGTCTATGTACGCATCTTTTTTTTTACAATTTAAGTCTATGTATCTATCCAATATTTCTTAAAGTCTATGCATCTAAGCAACAAAAAATTTTCCTCGATGTGATCAATCTATAGTAGTCGTACCTGTGTGTGCCCATGAAGGAGCGAGCAAAGCGTTGTGTTGATGTTGAGCACGCGGATTTTGCCGAACTTGAGCCTATACACGATGTAGGTCCGGTACTCCGGTCCACGTGCGATCTGCCGGTCCAGCACCAGCCTCGGTTCCGAGGTGTACATGGTTATGTGTCCAATCTGTTTTAAAGCCTAAAATGTCACAGCCGCAGCACAGCTGATACTTTGTGCGATATTGCTAAATTTTAATTTGCATATGCTATTCAACAAAGTTTGGATGGGGACTGGAAGTCGTGTATGTGGTTCTTTGCTGATGAGCTAAAGTTTTATTCCTTGTGCCGACTAACCATTTTGTGCTTAGCAGAATCTTGGCCGAAAGTGGCCTTGTCATGGCATAAATTGTTTTATAAGCATATTGCTTTTTGTTCATTCATGTTCTATAAAAGTATGATGGAAACATCGAAGGTACATACATGAAAAACCACCACATTTTGGTAGTCCGACTTCCTTAGAACAACACCTTCTCCACCTTCAAATTCAATGAGTGCCCTAAATCTAATACAAGCTTTCCTTGTGATCACCTTGGAACCCGCCGCCTTCTATCGCTGCACCCGAGGTCTCGTGTGCCGCCTGTCATTGGAGGTACTTTTGTTGTAATATTTTGATTTTATATATGTAGCAATCAGCAACAATCAGTGTAATGTTGATATTTTTATTAAATATTTTTGTTGCTTATGTGGCTAAAATTGTTATGCATATTGTCTAAAAATGTTGCATTGAAGCGTACGATGGGAATACTCCCGTTATTCTTTTTTTTGTTGCATACACTATCGAAAACTGTTGTACACATGAGAGAGAAATGTTACAACTAACTGAACAGAGATAGTATTTAGATTGGACGTCTGGGCACTAGCAAATCTCAAAATGTAATGCTTTTAATTGAGGAAAAAATAGAAACACCGTGCAGGTGTCTCACTATCTCCTCTCTCTCTTCCTAACCCTATCACTTCTTGGCCAAGCGCTGTATGTCACGTTAGAAGCTGTGGGCTTGAACCCCGTTTTCCCCGCCCGATCTTCCTCTTCCTGCTCGACTCATTTTTTGCCTTCACTAGAAGCTACCAATCCTAGCGTAGCATTCACGATAACTTGCTAGGTATGACAGGGGCGAAGCCAGGATAAATGGTCACCGGGGTCATGACTGCTGGGCCGGACTGCGGAAGATGGGCCGGACTGCTGGGCTGCCAATCTGCTGGGGTCGAACATATTTTCTACCGGGGTCCAAGGTGGTGAAAAATCGCTGGCTATAAGAGGTTACGGCAAAATCGTCGGGGTCGGCCGACCCCGACGAGCTCACGTAGCTTCGCCCCTGTAGGTATCAATTGATTTGTGTCCTAGGTGTTGTTTCAAACTTTACAAAGTTTTCCCAAAACAAACTAATAATATGGCATCTAAAGAAAAAAAATATGGCCGCCTTCATGTTAGATAATATGTTTTGCACTAACTCGGGAGGAGATTTTAGCTCATAACCATCGCATGACTTAGTTGAGTTCCCTGCACAATTATATGGCTAGATACTATAATATATATACTCATATTTAAAAATAGAGTTGCATTTGATAGAAAACTCTAATATGTTTGATTGAAGGTACAATTGTACTCTTATCCAACTATAATAGCTCTCATATTTAGATCTGATTAATTTTGATTGTTATAATATGGACCTACTACAATAGATGGTGGTTTTTTCTTTCCCTACCGATCGAGGTGGTAATTTCTAACATTTGAAAATGAATATGATGGCTTCTTTTGATTTTATTTTAGTAAGATAATAGATAGACAGATAAAGGGGATTTTAAAAAACAGACGTGAGGCGTAATAGGTAGTAATCCTCTAAAAGATGGTACTTAGCAATACCCTTCCTTTGATGTGCATGTGCTCCTTGCAATTCGTTATGTTGGGTACTGGGACTGAACTTGCCAGTAGTGCGCTGGTCTGTGTGGAGATGGACCCAACATTTATCCCGTGGACGAGTCCGGGAGTGTTGTCGCAAGGCAGCTTTCCTCATTTCGACTGCCCCGCTGCATTCGTCGGTACACGCATACTCGATCCATTGGATGAATGATTCGTGGTTATGAACACACTCCTTGGGCTGAGTTTTTTTTTGAGACGCTAAGATCAAGAGAAGCCATACTGATACTGAACCAACATATACGTGCGAACCAACTTCAAGGAAGCAAATAGCTGAAAATGATAGATTAATAGATGGACATCGCTTTCAGTTTGAGAATGAAGAACTGTATTTGCCAGCAGTTAAGCAAAAAAATGCGCTATTTAACTCACACCAAACATTTCCGTCTATATGCAGTAATCTAGAAAAGTAGAAATGCCAATGTCCTGGCCGCAGACATGAACCGATTGATCAAAGCCATTATCGATGGCAAGCTGTACGTACGTAGCGTCGAACTCCTGTCTTATATGGAGAGATCGATCCACGCAAGCTTTCTCATGCGATCGATTCCTCGAAATGGAAGCCAAAACCAAAACGCTAATGGACAAGCTGTGAAAAACCTGAACATTAAGAGATCAGTTCTATAAAATAAAGTTGTTGTACCAATAAGAGGAGTTGAAGAGGTCCATTTGGGTTAGATTTACAGGAGGGCTACTGAACAAGTTTCTTATTCACCAGACCCTTGTATTGATGCTGGATAAGTAGTTATTGGAATCAGAGAATGATAGTGATAGGTCATAACCTGATCATACAAAATACTCACCCCACCCCAGAGAGAGAGAGAGAGAGAGAGAGAGAGAGAGAGAGAGAGAGGCAGAAGGAAAAGCGTGTGCACGGGGCGGGGCGGGGGGCGCATAACCTCTTTCTGAGAAGTACCTGGCTTTGAAGTAGATTAAGTGTCGTAGAACCATTGGTATTATTGGAGATAGCCTTCTTCACTAGAACAGCCAGTGCATTTAATAAACTCATGAACCTCTGCCAAAGAGCACACAAGATTTGCAGTGCTTAAACAAATTGGGGTGAATCATAAACGAGGATAAAGAAAACTCACCTGACAAAAGAACCATACTCCTTGAACAGAGAGCCTTCCAAGACAGATTTGGCGCTCCAGTTGAGCAACCATCGCCTGATAATCCTGATAATTAAAAAAAAACTTCATGACTTTTGTGCCAAATTCACATTTAGAGCATCTCCAACAGTATGAGCTAGTTACTAGCTCTAAGACAACTTCTCCAATAGTACTAACTTTTAGCACATAGCTCATAACATAAATAGTCTCACATGACACTCTCACATAATCTTGGAATGTGTGTATGAGACTAGCTCTTGATCAAGAGATGGCTTTTCTCTCTCTTCTATTAAAATATGAAATAATATGCTTAGAGCTAGCTTATAAGAGCAACTCTAGCAGTAGCCCTCAAATTTAAGCCCCTACTTTTCATTTGAGGGCTCCCCCTACTTTTGAGGGCCCAATTTTTTTGCTTCTACTCCAACAGCATCCCTCAAATCTAAACCCTCAAATCCATTCCACTACCCACTGACACATGGGACCCACCCCTGACAAATCCACCCCTGCGGAGGCGTCGGCGACGGGCGAGGCGACGGCGACGGGCGGAGGCGTCGGCGAGGGAGGCGGGCGGGCGGGGAAGCGGAGGAGGCGGGCGGGGAGGGAGGCGCGCGGGAAGGGAGGCGGGCGGCGAGGGAGGCGGCGGCGAGGGAGGCGGGCGAGGTGGGGGTGAGCGGAACGGGCGAGGTGGCGGTGACGGCGTCGGCGACGGGCGAGGCGTCGGCGAGGGAGGCGGGCGGGCGGGGAAGCGGAGGAGGCGCGCGGGGAGGGAGGCGCGCGGGAAGGGAGGCGTCAGTGAGGGAGGCGGGCGGGCGGGGAGGGAGGCGGGCGGGCGGGGAAGCGGAGGAGGCGGGGGTGAGCGGAACGGGCGAGGTGGCGGTGACGGCGTCGGCGACGGGCGAGGCGTCGGCGAGGGAGGCGGGCGGGCGGGGAAGCGGAGGAGGCGGGCGGGGAGGGAGGCGCGCGGGAAGGGAGGCGTCGGCGAGGGAGGCGGGCGGGCGGGGAGGGAGGGCGGCGGAGAAAGAGGCAGGCAGGGAGGGAGGCGATGGGGAAAGAGGCGGCGGGGAACCAACAGAAATTTGAGGGCTTGGTCCAGAGCCCCCAGGAATGAGGGCTGAAGGGGGGATTTGAGGGGCTCCTCAAATTTGAGGGCTCTAGTAGGGGCCCTGCTGGACCTCTATTTTTGCCTCAAGCCCTCAAATATGAGGTTTGAGGGATCAAGTAGGGGCCCTGCTGGAGTTGCTCTAAGTCACTATTGGAGATGCTCTTAAGCACCATTAGTGTCACAGACCTTTCTCGAGAACAACGTGATAAAGTCGATGTATTGAACAACGTGATAAGGTCGATGTATTGATGGGATTATATCAACACCAATACGAATGCAATTCATGCAAATGTTTTCTTGTCAGAATATGGCAACTGAGCACTTTGAACACATGACACAGTCACTACTATATTCCATTCGCCACCTGTTCTAATAGAAGAAGACTCTGTTCTTTTGATCTGTAGCTGATGGTTTTTATCTGCGCTTTTTAAAACGGTAGTAGACGGCAAAGACACAGACGGCGCACACAATTTTGGGCTAGGGAAGCCGTTTGGAGAATCCGCTTTTAAGAAACCACCCTATTTATTTTGACTTTTTAAGAAGCTAAAAGACCTAAAAAAAATAGGGCTGAAAGTTTGTACACATAGCAAATTCAAATTTTTTTTCTCAAGAAAGGGATTCTATCAGGAGGAATGCCCTCAGCGCTGAAGCTAGAGCATGGTTGACCAAACCATTCTTGAAATGTGACCTTAACTCCACAAACTGGCTAGCCAACACAAAATCCTCACATAGAGGGAAAATTTGGCGGTTCAATTCCTACAAGAGCATGATCAGTTAAGTGCCAAGCACACCAACTCTTTTAGTGGTCCAATTGACAGTGCACACTCCCAGGGCTTACCTGGAGTGCAAGATCCATTGAAGAATCAATCTAGAAGACAACGGTTCTGTTCTTTTTGGCTTCTGTTTATGGCTTATGGCTGTGGCTTAAGACTTTTGAGTTGTTCGTGAGAGAGACTACGGAGTAACATAAACTCGTGTGTAGTTTTGACCGATATAAATGAAGTCAATACAGTGTGTACTACAATTAACTTGTAGATTCTACCTTAAAAAGATATTTCGTTTGAAATCTAGTTACAGTAGAAAAGCCAAAAGGTAGCTTTTAGAAGTTAAAAAGAACATGCCCAACATAGCCCTCCTTTCCATGTACTCTCTTAATCAAAACGTATCATCCCTCAATACCCACCAGAGCCAATAGCAAATCATCAATAACCAAAAGCTCCTGCACTATGTTGCCTGGATACCCCGATATAGATACGAATACACGATACGGTGATACCGCGATTCGCCATTTTCCCAAAAATACCGATATGACGATACGTTTGTGTATGTGTATATATATAATAAAGATAAAAATAATAAATTAATGAATGCTTATAAGGAATTGAGAAACCGAGAATACCTTAATATTGTTGTAGCAAATTGTTTGGTTCTCCAGTTCTTCCTCCTGGCTGTTAGACTAATATAATGAACCATCTGCGAAGAATAAGAGAATAGATAAGTACATTACAAAAATAATAAACCAGTGATGCATGACGCACTACCAGATGCCATGATCTGACAAGATCAAATATTGAATGAGCTCATACACGACTATTACAACCTATAGCATTCTACAAATTAGTGAATTACTAACAAACACATATAAGAGTATGCCATACATACATAGATCTACCCTAATCAACAATCAGAGAAGTGATACTGATTAAGGCTCACTGTGGAGGGAAGGTCGCGCCCGGCTGGCTTGGAGGCGGCGACGTGGAGGGGAGGTTGTGGCCAGGCGACGGCGTAGAGGGGAGCCTACAATCGGGCAACAATGTGGAGGGGAGGCTGCGGTTGAGTAGTGCCGAGGAAGGGAGGCTGCGGGCGTGCGACGCCATGGAGGGGAGGCGGCGGCGTGGAGGGGAGGTTGCGGTTGGGCGGCGCCGTGGAGGGAAGGCTACAGCCGGGCAGCGACGTGGAGGGGAGGCTATAGCTGGGTGGCACCGAGGAGGGGAGGCTGCGACCGGGTGGCGGTGTGGAGGGGATGTTGCGGCAGGGCAACAACGTGGAGGGGAGCCTGTGGCCGGGCGACGACGTAGAGGCGACGGTGTGGAGGCGGCGACACCGAACGGGGGGAGGGGGCGGTGGTGTAGAGGTGTGAGACGGGGGAACGAATGGGATCTGGATCTAGACATAGCCGCACAGGAGTATTAGGTTATAGGTATCAGGGGGTATCCACAAAGTATCAGCGAAGTATCATAATTATTTTCTTTTTTTGAAAATTTAAAAAAGCTAGGATACGGGCAGGATACATATTGGAGTGTATCAGAGGAGTATCCGTATCTGATACGGTATCTGATATTGATACGCGAGTTTTGGGAAGTATCAGTGCAATGTAGCTCCTGCATTTCAATTAGAGCAGCTACATAAAAGAGACTTCTTACAATTTACAGTTGTTTTGTGAAAGCTCCATTTTTCAAAGTAGCCACAAGAGAGCTGCGCTAGATTGGGAAAAAGTTAAATTACAATGATACATGGACACATCTGTGCCAAAAAACAAGTATAAAAGGCAGATGAACCATTGGTGGTGAAGCATCACTACCAACTCATTTTTTTAAGTGGTAGAGATTTTGGGTTGAAAGTTGGGGAGGGGCAATTTTGAGTTAAAAGTTTGTGAAATTGAATTCAAAGTTGTGAAAACAAATTAAAGGTTCTTTTTTAATCGAGTTGATAGTTTTAGGTTTTTCTTGTGTTCGAAGTTTGGATTTGGTGGGGAAGATGGTGGCAGTGGCCCTCGCGTGAGGCGAGGGGATACGCAGGCATGGAAGGGATGCCGGGTTGGGAGGTACAAGGACCAAGGGGTGGGGTGAGGCAAAGATGGGCATATGATGTGAGCCACAAAGTAGTTGTTCCTAATATTAAGATTTTGCGTGATAGTGTAATTACATTGCATATGATTTGAGTAAAAATAAGGTATCACTAGCGACCATTAATAAAGAATATTTGCAAGGGTGTTTTGGTTTACTCAACTAGTGAAAGGAGAAGAAGAACAATTTATATGCAATGAGATATATTTGATCAATTTACAAGTGGCAAGTAGAGAAGGGTTGCTTATAGTTATAGCTTAAGCAAGTTTGAATTATGTGAGAGACCACCTTTTACAACAACGTTTACATATTTGCATATCTACGTATAGCTTGTATTACATTTATTGCATATCATCCAGCCAATTTCATGTTTAACATTTTTCACAATGTCATTTGTATATCTATGTACAGCTTGCACTATATTTATTGCATACTATCCAAGTGGTGTCGCATCATATGTATGTTTCTTTTTTTTTTTTGTCTCTTGTCCAATCTATATAAGTGAAACTAATGGAGAGAACATATTTTTAGAAGGAGGGTGTGGTGCATCATGGCGGGCAAGGCATGGCGACGCCATGATGAGGAAGCGTTGAAGTCAGGGAGGGGAGGGGCGGAGTTGGGAAGACATGTCAAAGTCGAGGAAGGAAGGGGAGAGGCCGACGTCGAGAAGGATATGAGGCAAAGGTGATCTAGCGATGAGGCAGTGGCAGGATGGGAGAGGGGAGAGAAAGAGAGAGGGAGGAGGGTAGCATCGCAACAATAATAAAAGAGAGAGGCGGCGGCAGAAGGAAACCCTAACCTCATTAGTTCTCATGTGCAGGGCGGTGGCAGCACTGGGCCTGATGGGCTGAATTGGGCCAAGTAAGTCCCACTTTTTCTTTTTTCCTTTTTCTCTTTCTCTCTCTTATCCTTTTCTCCAACACTTACCTTCTCCTTTTCTTGCTATCTTGCTATTGCATGCTGTGTGCTAATCAGCGTGTGGGTGCAGCCCAACTAGCATCTAGCACCTTTTATAGCACCGGTAAAGGGATGGTAGTAGCATGAGTGTTGTCCTTTACAGAGAGGATATGAGTCCTTAAGAATTAAAATGGTAAATAGATAAGGGTGAAATGTTTGTTGTACTTTTTTTGTTGTTTATTTTTAGAAAAAGACACATGAGGAGGCTTTGCTTTCATGTATGAGGCTAATAGACGAGGAGATTGCTATGTCACCATGAGTTATATGATCCCTTGTTTACTTTTGTCAGATCGTTCACGCAAATTTTATTTGGCAAATGTATAATTTTTTATTTTTATTTATTTTTGCTGCTTGTGACCTAAAGCTATTATATATGAGTGTGTTGCAACAAGCAATACAATTTAGTTGCATTGATATTTTTTACTTTTCACCATGCAGTAGTCATTTTTATATTTGGTATTGTTAGGTTGTTTATTTTAACACCAAGTATTTCCCATTAATATTTGTGCTACTTCTTATTAAATTAGTACTACTACATTGGAAAAACTAAAAGACACAATGTTGGTGTAACTTATACCTTGTGGGTATGGCAGATGCTAGCTATACATCTTCCTTTTTTTTTAAAAAAAGTATACATATATTTCTTATAACACTATTTCTAATTCTTGTAGGTAGGGATGAGAATTGTAGTGAAGAAGATATCTCTTTTCAAAATTTCTTTTTCTCAATTTTCTACGTTTTGAACTTCAATTTCTAATATTAAAGTTGGATTTCTCTTTCTTGGCTTGGGTTAGGCTTGTGCCAAAGGCAAGCTATTTATAGTGGTGTTGAGATTGTGTACGAAAGATAGGGATGATGAAGATGGCGGGTAGAATTTCATAGGGTAAGGATGAGAAATTTTGGTGGCGACTAGGGTTTATAAAGGGTTATTTTCATATGGATATTCTAGAAATATTTGTACAAGATAATGATAAGAGGAAATTGTGGCAAATAGGGTTATAAAAGGCTATTTCAAGCGCATATTCCATAAGTGTTTCTGCAGGCTTTGAGACGAGAGTAAGAATTGTGGTTGTTAAGGCTTATAAAGGGCTCTTTTGCATGGATATTTTGTAATGTATATGAATGGTTGTAGTTGAGAGAAGGATTATGGAATATGAATAAAAATTTTTGTATAACGCTAGGTGCCACAATCCTCTCTTATCTACGGGCCTCTTTTTTCAGTTTCTAAAAGCTGTTTTTGACTTTTCTACCGTAATTATCTTTCAAACAAAGTGTTTTTTAAGGCAGGGTCTATAAGTTGATTGTATTATAAATTGTAGCGATTTCATTTATAACGGCCAAAGCCGTATGTGAGTTTCTGTACTCTGTACTCTCTTACAAACAGTTCAAAAGTTAAAAGTCACAGTCAAAAGCCGAAGCCAAAAATAACATGCTCTACATCTCTTGCAAACATTATGGAAAATCCACATGAAAGAACACTTCATAAATCTTAGCCACCGCCAAAAATTTGCATCTTTGCTCTTTGAAATCCTTGCCGCCACCCTATTTCTCAAATATTTATGGTATGCTTATTGGAAAATACCAGAGTACCCATATAAATAGTGTGTCCTTGTCCAAGCCAAACCCAAACCAATCCAGACGAAACCCGTAGCAGCAGCACGAATCGCAGCGCGAGTTAGAAAATTGAGGGGAGGGGAAAAAATTGGGCGAGAAATCTCGCCCTCATCCCCACCGCAACCGCGACCATCTCTCTATCGCCTAAAACTCGTCTCCCCCACCCACTCCCCTCGCGAAACCCTAACCACCTTCCCCCGGATAGATCTTTCCACCGCTCCCCGATTGGGGCGGCGCGTCCGCCCCCGTAGGTCCCGCTAATGGCGTCGGGCGCCGCGCAGATGCAGATGGAGGTGGAGCGGCGGATGCGTGACATCGGCGCCCGCTTTGGCTCGCTCCCGGACGCCGATGGCGAGCTGCTCAGGTTAATCGAGGTGAGCGCCCCATCGAACCCCTGCCTTTTGCTTTCTTTGATATCGTTGTTTCGTATTCGTCTGTAGACTGCGCAGTTCCGATTAGGTTGTCTCAAAGGTGGACTTTGGCACGCTGGAATTTAACGTTAGACTGTAGATGAAGTGTACTCTAGCCGGCTACTCATTTAGCTTATTTCTACATAAAATGGCTGCTCTTTTAACCGGTTAGAAACTTAGAATTGGTATGTCGTTTATGCAGGAAACAGAAACCTGGTTGTGCAGGGTGGACCAGTCGCCGCCGGAGAGCATGTACAGTGCTCTTCGTCCCACAATGAGTGCCTTGATTAAAAAAGAGCTACTAGACCACACTGACCCTGATGTGAAGCTTGCTGTTGTCTCGTGCTTAACTGAGGTTACCAGGATCACCGCACCAGAGGCCCCCTATGATGATGATGTGATGAGGGTGAGGATTCTTCTCAGGATGAAATGGCGGTGTCTGTGTGTACTGAGTACTGACCCTTGTTACTTACCTGGTTTCAGGATGTGTTTGCGAGAGTTGTGGAGGCTTTTGGTAAGCTGGATGATACAAAAAGCCCCTCCTTTGCAAGGAGGGTCTCGATGCTTGAAACCGTTGCAAAGGTCCGGTCTTGTGTCTTGATGTTAGATCTTGACTGTGATGACCTGATACGGGACACGTTTCACCATTTCTTCAGAACCATAAGGTATGAAGCTTCTTTCTCTGTTTTTTTGTTTCAAATTTTCTCTATACGTTGAATGTGCTAAAAACTTGGGGTTTTTTTCAAATGGATTAGGGAGAGGAGATAATGTAGTTGTGGTCTTGACTTTGAAAGATGCCCTATGAATGCGTCACTCATATGGCATGGTTATGGTTGTAGACTACACTACTTTTCAGGGGAACATGATGTACGGGTACCATTATGGCTTTTCTATGGCATTGGGTGTTATAATGTTTCAATTTTGACTTGAAATTGCCAAGCTGGCTGATTGGTCATACTGGCCCTACCACTGAAAATCATTCACATTTGATCTTCTACTATCCTCTCAGAACAACATTTTTGCAGATATAGCGTTGTTAATAGCTTGTATTTTGGTAATAAAATTAGTGATTGTATCTGCTAACTTAGTAGTTTCTAAATTTGATCATTTTAATTTCATTTTTAGCTTCTATTAATCATTCTTTTTGAGAAACTGAGGACCAGTTTAACCCAGTGCACAAAAAATAGTGATGCACCCCACCATCAGATGCTCTTTATTTCCTTTCTTGTTCTCCATTTGTTTATTAGGACCCTGTTATCATTTTCTCTCTCTTAACATGGTAATATACAAAGCGTGCATGATGATTTGAGTTGCTGCAAGTTGATACAGTACCTCAGTTGTTTTGTTGATGAATTAAAAATTTTGCTTTCAGATGATAACTCTGTAAGTCGCAACAGTTTATTATTTCATATTTCAAGAATCCGTCTATTTGTGTGTGCATGTGTGTTTTGTCCTGTGTATCCCCCCGACCCCCCCCCCCCCCGCGCGTGTGCATGGGTGCGTTCTGTATATGTTATGTTATTTTTGTAAAGAGCATTTTTTGCTTCTGACCTCACTCATTTGCTTTTAATTTTTTTTTCAGCCCAACACATCAAGAAAATGTCATCGCCTCTATGGAAACTATAATGATGTTTGTAATTGAGGAGAGTGAGCCTGTCCATCCAGATCTGGCATCCTGCCTACTTCAGAACATTAAAAAGGGGAAAGAAGTAATTTCATCCATACAACTGTTCGCATTAACAATATAGTTCTTATCATCTTCACTAAATCTTTTCAACTTGTCTTTCCAGGAAACTCTTCCAGAATCTTTTGGACTTGCAGAGAAGGTAATAGGTCTATGTTCCAAAAAGTTAAAGCCGGCATTTATTCAGTTACTTCAGGGCGCTCCTTTAAACGAGTATAGCGAAGTTGTTACATCATTGCTCCAAGATTCTTTAGATGCTGGAGGAGACAACAATGTTGATGCTTCTGGAAAGGACACGGTCAGTTTAACTACTAACAAATTATAACTCCTATTTAGAGAATGATGCATATATTTTGGAAATTTGCTGATCGAAGAGTTAGTTCATTTTTATGGGACACTAAGTGTGTTCAAATGAGCAAGGCTGCTCCTATGTGCTTTTATTTTTGATAAAGTGTAGGCATCCAGGGGTGCAACTCTTTCATCTTACTAGATGAATTGAATTACTTTGATATTGGAAACTGTCATACTTGTTACTCGTTGGATGTAATAGAACAGGTTTCTGCTATCTAGATACTGGTAGGGTGGGAGAGGGACATGGAACATAAACTGTTTTGACAGGCATTTCTTTGGCAGTTTTGTGTAGGATGTACAGTTTTTTAATTTAAAAAGATCAGGTCATCCTGGGAAAAGGGGATATGGCCCAAAACAGAATTTTGAACCCTGTAATTTTACCTTTGGAGTCAGAGTTATATCAACCAAAATAGGTTTGCATGTGGAATTTCAAACAACAGTTTTGTGATGTACTAAATTCCTTGGTGTTGTTCAGTGATATGTTGTGCATTGATAATATTTTTTATAATATGTTAGACATTTTGGTTTCTAGTAGTGCCAGTAGCATGATGCATGATTTGGTTTCTGGTAGTGTCAGTAGCGTGATCCACAGTTGTTTGTAGTGCACATTGTCTCAAAATGAGATCATATTGGCCAGAGTGGTTGCTTTGATAGATGTATACTATATTTCAGCCGTGCTGACTATTAAATTCTAAGTATTATGCAATTAGCTGACAGAAAATTGTCTCGGTCATCTCAGGTGTGCTGCTATGGATGTTTACTATCTTGAGTTCGAGAAAGTAAGACATATGTATCATAACTGTACATTTATTATTTTTCAGGAATCTTCAAAGTTAGAGCAAGATGTTAATTGCCCTGGACAAGATGGTACTCCTGCAAACAGTACTCCCACAACTGCGTTGAGCAATGGTGGTGCGCCAGTCAACAATGTCAAGTCTCCAAATGGGCCAGCTTCTTCTGAACAGAAGCTTCAAATGCCTTCTGATGACAAACAGGGAAAAATTTCTGATGAATTGATATCTGGTGACAAAGAAGTACCAGAACCAGTCAACACTGAGCCTGAAAAGCCATCTGATCTTAATTCAAAGGAAAGTCACAAGCTTGACTCTTCTGCTGAGTCTGAGGTGACTGAACGTTCTAAGGTGGTTAACAACAATGAGGGTCTAGTAGCATCTGGGGAGTTTTCCCCAGGAACAAATGATGGTGATAATAAGCTGCCATCAGAGTCTGGCAATAGAGCTGCTGATGACACGTCAAAACCTGTTGATAGCACACCTGTTGTAGTTAAACCAAAGCGAGGCCGGCCTCCTTCAGCAAAGTCACAGGAGAAGAAGCCTGTTGGAAAGAGCCAAGGATTAGGTCTAGAATCTAATAAAGTTGGCTTAGTTAATAATTCTGGAGGAAGAGCTACAAGACGACTGGCTAAAGATGATATCAAGTCTTCATCAAGAAAGAGTGGTGAGGGAGAATCTTCGAAGAAACAACAAAAGGCCAGTTTGAAGCTGCAGAAAGAAGACACTCTCTCCGATGAAGACACTGATGAGGATCTCAGTTTGAAGGTAATTGTCTTGCTACAGCAGATGTGTTGAGGTGTTTGCTTTGCACATCAGTCATGCATTTGTATCATCGGCTGATGATTGAATCTCTGTTTTGCCTATTTATGGATTCGTATTTACGTGATTTTACTATTCTAAGGCGGTTGGGAGCAAAAGTGTTATTTACAAACAGTGAATCCTGTAGCTTTTTGTCATTTTGTAATGTATAGCTTCTATTGTCTTTGGTTGATGGTTATCATGTTTTTGAACTTCTTTGCTTATATTCCTTTTAACGTAATGCTATGGCTTTCTTATTGGTAATGTCATTCTGTCACAAAGTATGTTCTAGTTACAGTGAAAGTTCATAGAGCTTCAGTTGCTTTAACAAGTACTAATTCTAAATTTCTAATGGGATTGTATTGAAATTTTGTGCATCTTCTGATAATCTTATTTGGTCTTCTCCAATGACTATTTTATCATAATGCAGGAAATTGTGTCTTCTAAATCTTTGACTAAGACGGGCAAAACCAAAGGCCAACCAGGGGACAGTGGGGGATCACAAAGGAAACATGTACAGGAAGCTGAAGAGGTATGCATACTTTATTACTGATGGTCAATAGTCTTGTTGCAACATGATTTCTCTTTCAGTTGTCAAAGCTTTTTCCATGCTTTTGGCAGGTCCCTCAGTCAAAGAAGAACAAAGTTCTTGATGGAAGCCTTGTGGGCTCAAGAATCAAAGTATGGTGGCCTGATGACAAAAAGTAAGTGCTACGACCATTATATGTGTTTCTTAGGTGTAGGGGTACTCTTAACATTGTTAATTTGTAGTATCTTTAGGGCCCATTCTTCATCGTTTATACTTAATAATTACGAACATTGTTTCTAAAATGAAGTCCTTGATTGAGATGAAGATGACACATGCTTTTGCTGACAACATTTTGGTTATATTATACATTACTATTTTTCAATGCTTCTAAACCCACATTGTGGTTGCTTATTCGACTTGTTTTTGAATAATATGTAAGCCTATAATTCCTTATGGGCGGAGCTATACAACTATATTTTATTTGTCCTTGCTTTAACTTTCTTTTTTGTTAATTATGTATAAAATATGCCATTTACTCCATGAGTTATGCTGGTCTCTTGTTTGGTTAGTTTTGAAGCTGCTTCTTGCTTTGCAGGTTCTATGATGGTGTTGTGAAATCATTTGATGCTTCTTCAAAAAAGCACAAGGTGCGCATTCAGTAGACGGATCATGGATCTGTCTGCTCCACTTATTCCTTTGGCCTTTGGGCTGTCCAAAGTGCTACTAATGATACATTCTTGTGTTTTCTTTTATGCTGACTTTCATCGTTGGATACATTTGTTTTTTTTTTTTGGTTTTGGCATTTGGCACCCAGATTGTGTATGATGATGGTGATGTTGAACAACTACTGCTTAAGGATGAAAAATGGGAATTCATTGTTGAGGTATGTCCATACTGCATACAGCCTGATGCTGTTATTATCCTCCTTTGTTCCTTTCTGATTCATCTGCTTTCGTGCAGGAACAAAGCAACAATCCTGATGCAGCATCTGATATGTAAGCAAAATATTCTACTTTTCACCTTCTATATGTTTGATGTTTATATGACAATTTTAGTTATGTCAGAGCTTAAAACACTGAATATAATTGGGATGGTTATTACTATACAACTGCAGTATCTCCCATCTCATATGTAAGAACTGACGTGTATTCAAGATACTTGGGAGTAGTTTATTACACTAACTGCATGTGTTCAAGATACTTGGAGTAGTTTATTACACTAACTGGGTTAGTGAACTCAAAATAAGGTGCTGCAGCATGCACAGGCTTGATTTTCCGGAGCACCAATATTTGTCTTTATTAGTAAGGTTTAGGTTGATTCTTAGATTTGCTTGTTTGGATGATGCCTGTGCCTTCATTATCTCCAATTTTACGGTTCTAGCACGCCTCTTCATGACAAACAAAATTTATTATTGATTCACGATTTTGTGGTTTTGTACTACCACTTTTCTATTTAGCAGAGACTTCCAAACTGAAAGCATAAAGTTGATTTGTTCATATTGTTGCCTTGTTTTTGCTTTTTTACATCTGTAGAAATACTTTCTGATTCAATTGATCGACCTTCGGTTCTTTTGTTTCTGTTTCTTCCCCCTCCCTACTATGCCAATGTTACCTGATATTCCATTACTGTTCATCATTTAGCTCTTATCCTTTCGCAAAAGGTGCTGTTTATTCAATTTTGAGTTACTGCTCATTTCAACCAGACCACGTGGCAGAAGAGGTAAAGGAAGTTCGGGTCAGCAAACAAAGGAAGGAAAGACAGAAACACCTAACCGGTAAGTGTTTGATATGTCATATGGATGTACCATCTTGATGCAGGGTACATGCCACAGGTTATGTGAAATTGTTACTTTGTTTTCTGCACAGTGAGAAACAGTATAGTGTTGATGGTAGCCATCTTCCCAAGAAGAGAGGGCGTCCAAAAGGTGTGCGCTTGGGCAATAGTACGTCAAATAATGATAGCCCTGTGACTCCAGCCAGATCGAAGGGGAAAAGTGCGGAAAAGGATGCTGAAGAGACGCCTAAAACTGGCAGTAGTAGCCTTAAAAATGAAGGTGGAAGATTATCTCGATCCATTGGCAAGACAAAGGATGATCTGCTGAAGGCAAGCAACAAGGATGAGGCAGGTAGCACTAAAAGTGGCAACAAATCAAAAGATGAGGCTGGCAGCAAACACAAGGATTCAAAAGATGAAACTAAATCCAGTGAATCGAATCCAAAAGATGCAAGTACTCCCAAAGCTCTTGATGGATCCAAGACAAATGGTCTTTCAACCAAAAGAAAGACAAGGAAGAAAGAAAGCGAATCATCTGAAGAGGAAGAGCAGGGGTCTGCTAAAACTTCTACTGGAAAGAAGCGCAGAAGAAAGACTGGTAACTAATTGCTCTGAACTCTGTAGTTCTCAGGGATATTCCACCCTTACAGCCTCAAGGTGTTGGCGCTTATATTCCTTGAGCTGGTTGCCTGCTGAATCCTCTGCTGATTGACCATCATGAAGTAGCTGGTAGGTGTAGCAGACTCTAGTAGTTGTAATGTTAGTTGTTACCTTTGTTCCTTGTGGTGAAGCCCCTAGCAGAAATGAATTTCATGCTTGCTGTGGTTCAAGCTTTTTATTAGATTGTAATGTAGCTGGGTTACTTATATTGCCGAGGCTATTTGAGAAGTGAATTTTGTAGCAAGTATGAATGAAGAAAGAAAGGAGCCCTAGTTCATAGCATCGCCGTTCCGTGCCCTTCTGCATTCATGCCAAAAAAAAACATGTTTTTGGATCGAGCTCTTGTTTGCACCAATTTCTCCGATTTGTTGGGATGCCTGGTACGGTACCCAACCTGTTACGATTTTTCTTATTTCGATCTGTTCAGGTATCTAACCCGTTACGAATTATCTTATTTTGCTCTGTTCAGGCACCAACCGGTTATCTTACATGTTGCTTTAAAAAAAAGAAATTACATATTGCTTTGTTGTTCTTACTCAGGATTGGACCTTTTATTCAGCTGTTGTCTCAACCGTTTTACTTATGGTCTTAGACATCGATACGGTGCTGCAATTGCATGGTTTTGTTTTATGGATATCTGTTCATGAACTGTACTGCGAGCATCTCTATACTGGCTCGGCTTGGTTTTCTGTATTGTATAGTGCTGCTGGTACGCCATGACCGATTGTCGTGCGTGTCGCAACGGTGAGCTGACCCTGGCAGCATGAAGTGTTGAAACTTCAAAGTGGCGGACTTGACCATGTCGCGTGGATGTGCTTGTATAATGCCAGTAACATGTGGTCTTGTTTTTTTACTTGATGTGCTTGTATAATGCCAGTAACATGTGGTCCTGTTTTTTTCTTTACTTTTAAGCGGTTTTCGGAGATATAGCGAAAGCTACATGCTGAACTATAAAGCATTTGCAAATATAAAGATACCATAATTTGTATAAAACATCCAAAATATTAAATCACATAGATCTATATCTAATATAACATCAAAATCATAAACCATGCAGTATTTTGTTGACCAATCTTCATCTTATGACAAAGAAAATGGGAAACCAATGCTCCTTTTGTTCTTTCTTTTATGTCCACGTGGAGAGTATGTTCTTGCTGATTGGTTTTCTTATTATCCTTTGATATCATATACTTGTCTTGTTTGTTAAATCATATAAAGAAATATATTAATTATTAGACTTACCTTGTTTGAACCCTCAGTGTGTGTATGAACTCTTTCCTCATCTTCTAATGAGAGAAATTTTCAATGAGTAGAGAAAGAGATGGGATGTTATTAACTAGCAAAACTAGGGATTGTGGGAATATGAAAGATTAATTAATTGGATTAGGTGAGAATATGGAAGCCCATTTGATGGAAAGGCCGATATTAGTGACACTTAGCAAATCAAGAGGCGCATCCTTATATTAGAGGTAGTTTGAACATTCTTGGGTAATAGCGCTGATATAGCTTGTAGCACATAGCGTATGTATTGGTCCAATATATCAACGATATTGCACCAAACTACAATAACAACCGATATGTAGCGCTCGGGATAACTTGACCGCTATAACGGGGATATAGTGGTGTTATAGTGCAATATTTAAAACAATGCATTAGACTATAGAAAAACTAACGATATACCGTTAATTCTTTTTCCAACAAGATAGCCAATCACCGTTGGATTTGGCACTCTCAAACAGTATCAGATGTCCTTGGTCTTATTCAAATCAAATGCCTTATGTAAATCACTCAAATCCAACCACTCATTCCTCTTGAGCCCCACACTTCCTCATCCTCCTAATATCTCTCTCTCACCAAGTGAAAGCAATTGAGCAATGGCATAGGTGCGACATAACGGGGTGGTGAGGTGGTGCGACACAGCGCAGCTCTGTGGGAGCGGCCGTAAGCACACGGAGATGCTTGGTGGCATGGGCTCTCTTGAGCGTGGCAGTGAACGGGGAGTAGGCAGGCAGCTTGGCTCTCGAGCAGGCAAGGCCACGCTAAGCCATGTGTGGCGGTCTGGCAGCGTGGAGCAGAGTGGCGCCGACACACAACATTGCAGTGCAGTGGATGCAATGCAGTGCGGTGATAGGGCAACACCAGTGCGTGAAGGTGTGTATCGTATTCGAGCATCAAGGCGGCCGCACGGGGGCTGCACATGTGCGGTGAGACCACAAGGCAAGGTGGCTGCGTGGCTATGGTGTCGCGGTCATGTAGTGCATCTTGTTCATCATCACCATCTAGTGTGTCTCATTGTTTGTTGTCGTCCAGTGCGTCTTGTTGTTGTCACCATGAACTACACGTGGGATGGCGCAGTGGCGACCAATGGCTATGGATCAAGTATGTTTAGATTGATTTTTTGGTGAATTTTGTTTGATTTGAAATTTTTTGTGAAACTTTGTTGAAATCATGTGAAACATTTTTAAAATTTGTTAAAACTTCTTGAAACTTGTCGAAATTTACTTGAAACTATTTCATGAAACATGTTGAAAGTTGTATGAATCTTTCTTGAAACGCACTAAAACTATTGTGAAATTTGATGTTCTCTTTTGAAACATGAATGAAACTAATAGATTTTCCTGTGAAACTTGTTGGAACCCTCTGAAACTTTGAAGTTTGTCTTTTTAAAATACAGTTGAAATTATTCTAAAACTCATTTTTAATCAAATTTCAGATTTAAAACTGCATATAGTTTGGATTTGAATCCAATTAAAATTAGTTGAAAACGCATTGAAACCTTATGAAACCAGTTTTAATTTTCTTTTGAAACCTGATGAAACTTACGAAACATGCTCTAAAACTTAATGAAACTTCATGTTTCAACTTGATATTCATGTTTTAGGTTTGAAACTCGATGAAACATTAAGTTTCGTATTGTCAAATTTGAAGCTTGAAAACTGATGATTTTTTTGAATTTGTATTGAGTTGTTGATTTTTTGTTGGAATTTTTTGAAAGACGAATGAAACTTGTGGTGTGTAGGAAGTCAAGCACTCGCTGGTAAGTGGTTAGTGTACTTTTTATAACATTTTTATTGAAACTTGTCGAAATTTGTCAAGCTTGTTGTAACTTTTTAAAACTTTTTGATTGAAATTTGATGAAACTTGTCAAAATTTACTGAAACTCTTCGGTTGAAACTTGAACCTTGAGTTCCAAAATCTAAAACTTGTTAGAACTTGGTCTTGAAATTTTCCTAGAATCTTGTAGAAATTTCTAGAAATACATAAAAGTCATTGGAGCTCGAAACTTTTACAAATATTTTTATGAAACTTCCTAAAATTTAACGAAACTTATTGTAATGTGTCGAAACGGCATGAAACCTTGCTATACTGTTGAAAATACTTCTAACGGTATACTGTTGGCTAGTTGTTCTTTTAGACTAATAAGCTGCAGTCAAAAGTTATAGCTTAAAAGAACATACCTAAGTAGTACTGTTTTACAACATTTGGAATACACGGATGTCCAAGATTCTCTTGGGTAGGTTGAATTTCCACATTAGCATGCACTGGGATCCCAACTTCTGTTCAAAGACGCACTCCTCTAAAATCTGTACCAAAATTATACTCTAATAGCCATAAACAACAACAGTGCCTGGTCACCGACTCGCCGTGCCATTTTCCAGCCACGACCCCGACAAGACTAACTTAAACAGGAGCAGGAAAGGCGGGAAAGTGGTCGACAAGAAGATTAAAAAACCACACGAAATGTGGCAGAAAGATTTGGCTGTAGTGGTGCAGTGCTATGATTTGGAGGGACCAACCTTACTCTCTCCGATTGGATCGTTGAGGCCCTCCTGAACTCTCGAACAATTGTTGATGCGACGGATATGTGGGACCCACACGTCAGTTGGTGTTGTGCAAAAATGTGGGGCCGTGTGTTGTTGTAGGACTTTTGGAGCGCTATCCTTTTAATGACATGCACATATATCCTATGAGCTAGCTAGTCAGTAGTCACTAAGAGCAACTCCAGCAGTACTACTCAAAATAGGGCCCCTACTTTTTATTTGAGGGCTCCCCTACTTTTGAGGGCCTAATTTTTTTGCTTCTACTCCAACAGCACCCCTCAAATCTAAGCCCTCAAATCTATTCACCACACACTGACACATGGGACCCACTCCTGACAAATTTCTTCGTCCCCTCTCTCTCGTCACCGTTCCCCTCCCTCACTCCATCGGCGGCGGCGGCGGGATCCGGCGGCGGCTGGACGGCGTGGAAGCCGAAGAGGGCGTCGACGGCCTTGGCGGAGGCGGCGGCGGAGGAGCCGAGGCCGGAGCCGAGGGGGAGGCCCTTGGTGAGGTGGATGGAGACGGCGTGCGGCGCCGGATGGCGTCGGTTCCGGTCAGATCTGGGCGGGGAGCGGCGGCCTCGGGCGAAGATGGCCGGATCCGGCAGCGACGGCGCAGCGGCGGACGGATCCGGGCGGGAGGCGGCCGGATCCAGCCGAGCCGAGGCCGGATCTGGTGCGGTGGAGGCCGGCGGTGGAGGAGCTCGGTCGGTGGCGCCCGGATTCGAGGACGACGGAGGCGCGAGACGAGGAGGCGGCGGGTCGGCGCAGGCGGCGGTGGAGGGGGCGGAGGCGCCGGGGGAGGGGGCGGAGGTGCCGGGGAAGGGGAAGGGGGCGGCGGGGGAGGCGGGGACGGCAGGGGAAGGGGGGGAGTCGGGGACGGCGGGGAAGGGGGCGGAGGCGGCGGTGGAGGCGGGGACGGCAGGGGAAAGGGGGGAGTCGGGGACGGCGGGGAAGGGGGCGGAGGCGGTGGTGGAGGGGGTGGAGGCGCCGGGGAAGGGGAAGGGGGCGGCGGGGGAGGCGGGGACGGCAGGGGAGGGGGCGGCGGCGGGGGAAGGAGCAATGAGGGAGGCGGGGATTTTTGCCGAGGGAGGTGGGCGGGCGAGGGAGGCGGCGGGGAAAGATGCAGGCGGGGGGGGGGGGGGAGCGGGAGAAGTTTCACGGTGCGGGAAAAAAACAGAAAAATGAGGGGTGGAGGGGGAGCCCCTAGGAATGAGGGGTGGGAGGGGGATTTGAGGGGCTCCTCAAATTTGAGGGCTCTAGTAGGGGCCCTGCTGGAGTTGCATTTTTGCCTCAAGGCCTCAAATATGAGGTTTGAGGGCTCAAGTAGGGGCCCTGCTGGAGTTGCTCTAACATTTGGGCAGTTGCATCTAACTGATGTTCACATTATGTGGTATTCTTGTACGTCAAACGTGCATCAGTCTAATTCACAATGACGAGTTCTCCTTATCTTTTTTAAAAAAGAAAAGAAAATCATTGACTATGAACAGTGAGGCAAGATTATACATTGACAAACTTGTAGTTGCTTGTAGGTTGAGTATCGAACGCAAAACCATCACTATTGGAGTTGGATCATGGTATAAATTGCCTTGTCCGGTAGATGAGGACGTGGAAAGTTGACAATGTCAAACATCCATTTAACACTGGTAGTATCAGTTTCTTCGACAATGCTAGCCTAGTAAAATTGAAGGAATGACATCTCTTCTTGCCGTTGATAAAATGGCTAAGAGAGAGTTTACATGATAACATGTGCATGAAAGTTTGCACTAATCCACCATTTCTTAGAGGGAGAAACTGTGCTTAATTTTGTGGCAGTACAAAATTTGGCTCGGAACATTCATTTCCTCGGATCGGTCCCGAATGGGCAAAATGCGCGGATCCCTTGGGGGCGGCCAACTTTGGTTTATCTTTTTTACTACAGCAACTAGCTTTTAAACAGTATTTTATTTCAAGACAAGATCTACAAATCGATTGTAGTAGACACTATCCCGAGTTTAGCTATACCGGTCAAAATTTACATGCGTCTGTTTCTTCGTATTCTTTCGCAAACAATCAAAATTCAAAAACTATAAACTAAAAGTCATAAGACACATCTCAAAAGAACCCACCCATCCTCTTCCGAAGATCCATTCAAACACCGTCTCATCTCATCTCGCTCGCCAACCCGTTCCGTCTCCTCCCCTCCCCCAACTGCCTCCTCCCCTCTATTCCCTTCCATTAACAAACACACACACACACACACACAGAGAGAGAGAGCAGCGACAACAAATAAATTGAACTTAAAAAGTTATTTTGAGAAGTGGCTCCATTTCGAGAAGATATCTTATTTATTAACTTCTCAAAGAAGCTGAAACCAAAAGAGAAAAAGGATGAAGCTACTTAGGGCATGTTAGCATGTACAATAGTACATATCAGACTATCAGTTGTCTGTAAACATATGTTATATAGAATTTGGATGATGTGAAGGAGAGAACGGGGAGATAAAAAGATGTTGTCTACTATTTAACAGACAATATTATAGACGACATTTTACTTTCTATACTATTGTAAGATAACTATATAAATAATATATTAATTTCATGAGGCTATTACATATAACTATATAAACAATATATTATATACATTATCTTTAATCTATCTATAAATAATATAAAAATATATTATAGGCTACTACTGTCTATACCATTAGAGCATGTCCAACGCGATGCTTATACCAGGCGCTTAGGCAAAAAAACTGCCTTGATTGCCAGGTGGACTGCATTGCATGCAGTAAACGTCCAAGGCGCTGCCAAACTTGGAGGCCGGCGCTCCGTGCGGTTCGCTCGCATGAAATGGATCGGTGCTTAGTCAAGGCGCTTGTACAGCTGAGCAGTTGGTTGAATCGGTAACTAAAGTTGGTTGAATCGGTAACTAAACGGTCAGTAGTGACTAGTATTTTACGGTGATTAGTTGAGGCATGCAGACTGAGTATTCTATGCTACCTTCTTGCTTTCTATATATGCGTCGAAGTAGTGTATGCAGACAGCACTCCAAACCACAACCTTTTGCACTAGCACTCGAAATGGATCCTCCCCCAAATGGCTTTGTAAATTGGTTAACTTCCCCCAATTTCCCATATGAAAATCCAGAAAAGGACTCACATTTCACATATCCATTGAACTTATCCCAACCCCAAATGTCCCAAGACCAACAATCATCACATAATTTCTTTTCTGCTGGTTACACTCCATACTATGAGAGTCCTTCAAATCCCAAGACCAACCCAAGAAACAACAAACTTATATGTGGTCCAGGTACTACATCCGAGACTCCACGCACCGCTGGCAATGGGCAAGGAGATGGCGGCGGCGACGACGACGACGAAGACGACGAAGAAAACCGAGGCTGACGCCTATCCTGGACACAAGAGGACAATATCAGACTGGTTTGTACTTATTTATGTAATAAATTTTTCTATTGCTTGGGTGAAGAATCATGTACCAATGTAGTTGTTCTTTGGATGCAGATCAGCGCTTGGTTAAATAATTCAATTGATCCTATTGATGGGAACAACAAGAAGGGAGAAATGTACTGGAAGAACGTTGCTGCAGACTACAACAAGAATAGTCCGCTCAATAGAAGAAGACTAGCCAAACATTGCAAGGACCATTGGGGAAAGGCCAACAAAAAGGTTGTATGTTTTAATGGTATTTGGTGCAGGCTAAAAGAGGTCTATGTCAGTGGGCAATCCGATGACCAACTCATGGACAAAGCCCACGAAATGTACAAGAAAGAAACAAAGCAGTGCTTCACACTTGTGTACTGGTGGAGAGAGGTCCGAAACCAGCCTAGGTGGACTAGGAACTACGAAGAGGCCAAGACCAAAGAGAATGAGTCAGTCGAAAGGCAGATCGCAAAGGAAACTCGTCCACTAGGTACAAAAGCTGCGAAAGCTAACAAGAAAGGGAAAGATGTAGAGGACTATCCTTTTGGTAGTATATCACATGATGATATCCAACTGTACTATGATACACAAGCTTTACGAGCTTCAACAGCAAACAAGATGGCAGATGTGCAGCTTAGGCTCTCAAAAGAAAAGCTTGAAGCAGCACACGCAAAGGACAGAACGGCAATGGCGAAGAACTACAGGGAACTCTTAATGGCTGACACTACTTGCTTCACTGAATTTCAAAGAATGGAGCATGAGAGAGCAGTCAAATATTTTAGTGATAAATTATTTGGAACAAGTAACACCAATTAATAATGAGTTTAGCACTTTAGCTTTCACATTGCTTTACTTTGCAGAAATAAATGGTATTAGTATACCAAATTAGCATTCAACAAATTAAATTGTAATTTTGTACTCACAAGTTAATGTTTACCTTCCAAAATAAAATTGTTCTTGTGTACATCATGCTTATTGCTTCTACTCATAAACATGTTGTGCCTTGTGTTATCTGTTGCATGGAGCAGTGCATGGAGCATAAACTTCTCCGTTGCTTCCATTTTTTTGGTGGGAAAAATAAAGAAAAAGAAAATAGATAAATACGAATTGCATGTTAATCATGCTGGATACGAACGTTAAAGAGATAACTTCTCTGTTGCTAATCATGCTGGATCGCATGTTAGTTTGTTGGTACGAACGTTCTGTTACACAGATTACGGGCATTCTTCCACAACGTCTCCTTTGTGATTCGGTTGGGTGACTTTTTCCAGAAAGCACACCTCAGATCAAGTTGGGTTCATCCTCAGATCAAGTTGGGTTCGTTGATGATTTTGTCCTCAAAGCATTGTGTATATGGAAAGCAGTACTCAAGGTATGTCCCAGTCTACAAACTCCACATCTGATAGCTCCGACGATGATGCCGCAATTGTATTCCATGATCACATTGCCGAAGTGATGGAGGATGATTTTGATGTGCGTTTCACTGCTGCAATGGATGCTCATATAGAAGCACGGCTTTTTAGTACTGGTCGTTGTCGCCGCAGTGGCCGCCGCCGCCGCCGCAGCGCTACGAGGAGGTACATCGAGAGAGATCGTGAAGCAGCCCATGAACGTCTCGTGTCAGACTACTTCTCTACTACGCCGGTGTACACTGATGGTATGTTTCGGCGTAGGTTCCGAATGAGAAGGCCCTTATTTATGCGCATCGTGGAAGCTCTTGGCGAATGGTCACCCTTTTTTCGCCAAAGAACAGATGCCTTAAATAGACCAGGATTCTCACCTTTGCAAAAGTGCACAACAGCCAGTCGAATGTTGGCTTATGGGTGTTGTGCTGATTCCGTTGATGAATGCTTAAGGATCGGTGCAAGCACAGCAATAGAGTGCCTAGAGTATTTCGTTGAAGGTGTGAACAAGGTATTTGGTCCACAATATCTTCGACAACCTACATCTGAAGACATTCATCGACTGCTGCAAATAGGCGAGGCTCGTGGCTTTCCAGGCATGTTGGGAAGCCTTGATTGCATGCATTGGGAATGGAAAAATTGTCCGGTTGCATGGCATGGCCAATTCACTCGAGGTGATCATGGAGTCGCTACAGTGATGCTTGAAGCAGTGGCATCTCAAGACCTATGGATATGGCATGCGTTTTTTGGTGTTGCTGGATCAAACAATGACATCAATGTGTTAAATCAATCACCATTATTCACCAATGTCTTGAAAGGGCAAGCCCCTCCGGTTCAATTTACTGTCAATGGAAGACAATATGATATGGGCTACTACCTTGTGGATGGAATATATCCTGAATGGGCTGCATTTGTGAAAACAATCCCTCTCCCTCAAAGTGTCAAGCATAGATTATTTGCACGTCATCAGGAAGGGGCAAGAAAAGATGTAGAGCGAGCATTTGGAGTTCTACAATCTCGTTTTGCCATTCTACGTGGTCCAGCCCGATTTTGGCAACGATCAACCCTTAGTAAAATCATGTATGCTTGCATTATAATGCATAACATGATAGTTGAGGATGAGAGAGATTCATACAGTGTCCAATATGACTTCAACTACGATCAGGGGAGAGATCCAATACCACCAACAGAACTCACCCATGGACCAATTGATGGGTTTGCCGGTCTTCTAGACAGAAATGCTTCTATTCGTGATAGATCGAAGCATATCCGTTTGAAAAAAGATTTAGTCGAGCACATTTGGCATCGATTTGGAGATGGTCAGATGAACATTTAGCTATATGTTTATTTTTCTCAATAAGATATGTTTTAGTTTTCTTAATAATGTAATGGTAATCCATGCACTTGCATTGCTATGTACGTATTTTTTATACAACTAATTCTAGCATAGGACAAATTAATTGTTTTGTTATTGCTCTCAGAACAGAGTTGCACAAAATCAAAGATTTTGGCCTTCTCATGCAAATATCCATATTCTTCATATATGATCTTATCATCTAAATCAGGATTTTGAGCTCTAGACCCACTGTCAGAACTGAACAAATAAAGGGCCACTTGACTACCAGTTTAAATGTTCACATGCACATATTAACAAAACAGTATGCAAACTTAGATCTAACCGAAATACAGCAAGGATAAATTGCTAGCAAGAAATAAAGATATCAATCTAAATTGAACAAGAGATATCACAGATTACAACTAACGAACAGATCACAGCAGAAGCAGCAAACTGAATTAATCTACCAGCATGTAAACAAATCTACTAAGCTTCTTAAACTGATAGACAACAATCTACAGCTCAACAGGGAACTCAAATACTAGAGCTCAAATCTGACCTCAATAATAAAATCACAATCAGTATAGGATAACTTTCATCACAGAGCAAATATTGAGCCCACAAAACATTCACAGCAATTCTCAGATACTTGATTAAGTTGCAGATCAAGATATACTACTGTAAATGAAAAAGAACCGAATATACTCACAGAATTGACAGTATTCAAAACTGTCCTGAAGCAATCAAGACGAAGATCACAATTAAAATGGCAAGGCACGAAGAACTCGCTGTCCCAGAAAATCTATCAACCCGCTGTCGCAAACGAGTAGATGATTCACGGAGATACAATGCCGCACCTCCTCTCTCATGCAATTAATACAAAATATTTATACACTGTTGTTAGAATAATTAAATGTCATATAACAGTTCATGGTTAGCATAATCTCAAGAGAATATGTGCAATAAAATGCTAACCTCAATAGCTC
The DNA here is from genome assembly GCA_017311315.1 of Dendrocalamus latiflorus. NCBI lineage: Eukaryota > Viridiplantae > Streptophyta > Magnoliopsida > Poales > Poaceae > Dendrocalamus > Dendrocalamus latiflorus. The sequence continues at coordinate 13,447,724 of CM029627.1, forward strand.
AACATATATGACTTTATGTAGCATATGTTCAACAAATTTAATTTTATTTAGTGCTCTCAGAAGGCTAGTTGCACAAGTTTTATACTTGGCCTTCTCCGCCATGACAAATTCGCTCTAGATTATATATGATAGTTGCAGATTTAAATCTTGAGCTAATACTAAACTTTCCTATTGCCAAAACAATTAATAGATCAAGAAATCAGTAGGTTTATTCACTGCAGAAGCATTTGTAAATCACTCTATCAATCCTACACAGAGATCATCAATGATTTAACGAAATGATAGCTTCGGCACAGACCAGAACAGGGCACAAACTGCACTGTTTAGAACTGAATATAGACCACTAAAGCATGCACAGAAGGAACAAGGACAGCAGTATTAGCTCAAGAGTAATCTACCGTCTCAATCATATATAATTCAGATTTGTCTTAATTCATCACAGAGCAATTATATCACAGCATCTATCTTTGCAAATTCCCACTAAACAGTCTTACATAAGGAACTCATGCTATTGTTAATAAGGAACCTTCATGCTCCAGTAAAACATATTAAACATGTTGAGAAACTTACATACCTGGACAACAAGTGTGCATCTTGGGTCAGAGAGCAAGTTTCTAGTGTGGATTGCTAAGGGTGACAGCGAAAATATTGGGTCTGCACAACACATCAAAACCAAGCAATCAACCATAGGATCTAACAGTGTGTAATTTTCATACAAAAAGTAACCAAGTAGCTAACTTACGGTTCATTGAATCATTAGCAAAGTCGACAAGTGAACCAAATGGATATCCAGTACGTCGATGATGCATGCCAGACATGACAGTGCACAGATCAGGCTCCATAGGTTTGTTGGAAACAATTAGGAGAGTGCACAATGCAAGAGTTAGTACACAAACGGCTTTTGCTTTTAAATTAGAATCAAAAGGAAATAGCAGGTGTTGCTGGCGCTGTTGCTTTTACCTCACGGTTGAGGAGGCAAAGTTGATGCGCAAATCTGAGGCAAGACGAGGCGGCGGAGCGGAGAAGAGAAGCGAAGGTCTGCGTCGCATCTCTCTCCGTCACAGCGTACCCGCCTTGATCTGCTCCCTCTTCTCCTCCCACCGCGGCTGTTGCGCTGGGTGCAGCACCACCAGTGAGGACCTGCTCACCTGTTGTCGCCGGTGAGGAGGCGGGCTGCCAAAGGAAGGGGAGGGCGCCAGATCTGGGGAGGGCCCCACCCCAAGGCAAGAACCGGAGCAGGTCGGCTGCTGCGGCGGCGTCCGGGTCCTTGGCGACATGGCGGATGTCGTACGCCCTGAGCGGCGGGGTGGCCTGCGCGGCGGCCTCGGACGAGACCTGCACGACGGGGTCCCCCTTGAGCACGGCCACAACGGCGGCCTGGCACGCCTGCCACTGGCCCGACCAGAGCAGCCCGACGGAGCCGTAGATCGGGTTGACGATCCGGCCGCAGGCCTCGTAGAGCAGCGAGCGGAAGACGGCCGGGCGGAGGTGGTCGGGGCCCCCGGCGAGGAGGTTGAGGAGCCCGGCGCGGCCGTAGAACTTGGCGAGGAAGACGGTGGCGTTGGCCTGCGCCTCGGGGGTCTTCATCCACTGAAGGCACGGCCGGATGGTGCACAGAGCGCGAGGCGAGACGATGCGAGCGAGGAGAGACGAGGGGATGCATCCGGACGGAAGTGGCGAGCGAGTCGAGACGAGGGGATGCTTCTGGAGGTAGCCAGGTAAGTGGGAAAAAAAGTAGGTGGGGAGTGTGGACAGAGTGTGAGCGGTAGTTAAGTATGTTTTGTTGCTGTTATTTTGTTGCATGTATAGTTTGCATTGGAACAAGTAGACGCTTAAATAGACTCTTAAGCTTCCTAAATTATCTAAGCATCTATATAATATTTATCTGCATTGGAGACTATGGCTCTTACATTAGCTGCTTATAGTCTCTCTCTTTAAGCATCTATCTAAGCGTCTTTGCATTGGACATGGCCTTATAAGTACTCTTACATTCACACGCTGCGATCATAACTAACCGAATCCGTCCCACCTTCCCCAACTCCCCCGACGCTGACGCAGTCGTACGATTCCCACACCCAATTCAGAGCCGAATCACCATCCGATTCAGGGCGATCCAAGGTTGATTGGAGGGAGATTCCTGCGCCGTCCGTGCAGGGGATGGTGTAGTGGCGTGATCGGGTCCTGGCGCCGATGGCGGCGAGGCTGGGAGGCGGGCGCGTGCGGTTCAACGTGGGCGGGCAGGTGTTCGAGACGACCAACACCACGCTCGCCAACGCCGGCCGCGACTCCATGCTCGGCGCGCTGCTCGACTCCTCCTGGAACGTGGCCCTCTCCGGCGGCGGCGGCGGAGGGGGCGTCCCCGAGTACTTCATCGACCGCAACCCGGCGTGCTTCGCGGTGCTGCTCGATTTGCTGCGCACGGGCAGCCTCCACGTCCCGCCGCACCTCCCCGAGAAGCTGCTCTACCGTGAGGCGCTCTACTACGGCTTGCTCGACCACGTCCGCGCCGCGCGCTGGGGCGCGTTCGACGGCGACCGGCTCCTCCTCGCGGCGTCCGTCCCCGGGCGCGCGCCCGGGGACGGCACGGCCATCCGGGCCGCGCCCGACGGCGGGTGCTGCGTCGCGCACGGGGGCGCCGTGCACGTCTACAACTGGATGCTCGACGAGCGACGCCCGGTGTCGCTCGACCACTCGCAGGTCAACGATGTCGCCTACCTCGACGCCGCCACGCTCCTGGTCGCCGCGCGCGAGCGTTTAGGCAAGTGCGAAGGCGGGATGGCCGCGTTCTCCGCCGTGTCCGGCGACCTCCGCCACCGCTTCCGCGTCGCGCACGACCGCCAGGCCAAGTCCTTCACCGCCGGCGCGCTGGCGTTCGGCCAGGACTCGAGGATCTTCGCCAGCTGTAAGGGCCGCTTCAACGAGTACGGCATCGGCCTCTGGGACCGCGCCACCGGTGACCAGGCCGACTTCTTCTACGAACCGCCGGGCTGCGCCTTGGGCGACGCCGACAAGCTCCAATGGCTGGACGCCACCAACGCGCTCATGGTGGCCACACTGTTCCCCAAGACGGACAACTGTTTCATTGGCCTGCTGGATTTCCGGGACAAGGACGTGGTCTGGTCGTGGTCCGACGCCGGCATGGCCGCGTCGCTCGAGGACAAGCGCGTGCTCCACGCCATCGCCATGGAGGACGAGCGGTCGGTCTGCGTGATCAACCAGTACGACGACCTCGGGTTCCTCGACCTCAGAAGCAACAACGGGGCCGTGCGGTGGAGCTCCCGGAGCAAGCTGATGAATCGGAATGTGCCTGGCGAGGAGAGCTGCTACCCGAAGCTCGCCACGCACGGCGGGCAGCTCTTCTCGTCGATGAACGACAGCATCTCGGTGTTCAGTGGCCCCGAGCACGTGCCGACGTCGACTCTGAGGAGGAGCTACGGCGGCTCCATTTGCGATTTCTCCATCGGGGGCGATCGGCTCTTCGCCCTGCACAACGAGGAGAACGTGTTCGACGTCTGGGAGACGCCGCCGCCGCCGATCATCTGATCGTCAGTGGAGTATACTCTGCTTTGCTGAGTTTATTGTGACTTCATTTGTACCTTTGTATTGTTGTTCTTGCAAATGCTCGCTCAATAGAAGTAAGAAATACTCGGAATGGTTTCTGCAACTGAATTGTACGCTGTAACTACTGATCTGAAGGATTGGAGTACCCAAAAACTTCGTTTCTAACACATACAAGAATTCCTTGAAAAAACACAGACAAGAATTCCTTAAAAAAGCACTGACAAGAGGTGAAGCTTCGAGTGCATTTCTAGTTTGTGCAGGGCATGGGCCGAGTTCTTTCCAGTCTGTGGCTTATGCCTTACATTTTAGGACAGCTGGTACTGAATTTTTCTTGCCCGTCTTCTCCTCTGTATGTTATATGGGAGAGAAAATGAGAGGCACTCTGAATAGAAATGTACTGAAGAACCGATGGGCATCTGTTGTCAGTGTCAGATGTTGATCCGTCAAAATCATTATACATTGATTCTCATCAAAGTATGTGAATGTTTAATCACCGAAAGATCTCTTCCTCCGCACTTAATGGAGAGGTCCCATACTATCATATCCAGCCGAGCTCCTGCTGAGGAGGCCTGCCTTTTTTATTTTAGTGACTGAAGGACAGAATTTTGGCTGGCCTTTTATCCATCTCTTCCAGAATGTTGCTTGGGACCCTCTATATTCCACATATCTATTCATCTATTTTGGAAGTTGTTTCCTTACTTTCTTGAAATTGCTAGCTTCCTTTCTCGAAGAAGTTAAAACCAAATCCAGATAAATAACTTATTATGCACTACCTGATTTCTGCTCTGTTCTAGAAGTTTAGATGCTGTACCTAGGACATCCACAATATGTAATATTTATATTGCCTCTAACATGGGACCCACAGACAAGCTCTAAATTTATCAATTTTATCTACAATACGTAATATCCATATTATCTCTAAGATAGGTTGAGCAAACTAGAAAAAAATCTCTCTTTCTACCATCAAACTCCTCTAATAAATGGATCCTTTGCATATTTTAATTTGAAAAAGTTACCTATAGACCTAGAAACGATATCAGTCTCTAGCTTTTGAAGACCAACAAACATTTGTAATGCATGGAGACGCCTCTACGGCTACCGCACTTTTTTTTAGAGGCTGTTTTGTCTAACACTGGGTGCTCTTAGGTGGTGGTCTGGTGGACTATGGTCCTTACTCTGCCAGTAGCAGTAACATTTCCACTGGTGCTCCCATCCTAATGTGAGGCAGCGTCATCCATCAGTGAGCAGCAGCTGTCTGCTACTCAGGCTGGGCCAATGGAGGAGTAGGTGAGCTTTTGCTTTTTGGAGTTGGTAGTACTAGCACTTACTTGCATATCTAGTCCATTTTCTTGTCCTATACGTCCCACTTGGAATGGAACAGGTCGGAGCAGTGCGGCAGAAGGCCTGCTCATGGATTTTTGTACTTGGCGTAAAGCCTACACAAAAAAAGATGTATGGCACGGCACGGTAGTATGATGGAAATTATCGATGCATATCAACTTTGTTTTGTGGCTGGGGCAGACTGTTCTGCAGAGATCTGAAAGCTGGCTGTTATCCAGACGTCTAGAGTATAAAAGCTGCAGATTGGAGCAAGCAATGTCTGTAACAAAATACGTTAACATGTTTAACGCCGGGTATGTGTGCTTCAGGAATGCCCCCCAAAATGGACAATATTTCAGGAAAAAAAAGTCAGTTGCTGCTCATTGGTTATTGCTTAGCTTAGGAGTGTTGTCTATGAGAGGTTGGTTATGGCATCAGCATCAGAATTGAAGTATTAAACTACTGTACGGATACTTTGCTTGAGCTGAAACTTCTTGAATTTTTGCAGGTACTTGAATGCGGGAGATTCAATTTTTTGCCACTCTTAAGATTGACCAATTCACTCTGTCACTTACATGTGGGGTCACCTGAGTCACTGACAATGGGCCTGGGTGTCAAATCTGTTGCCACTCGAGTCATAAGTGTGGCAAATAGTTAAATTTTAACTTGAATGAAGCCATCAAGTGCAGCAAAATCTGAAATTTGGAGACATGCTTGAGACACCAAACTATATCACTCATTTTATTATTAAATTGAGAAAAACTAACCAACCCTATACCGCTTCGACACCGTTCCAACGGGATAGGCGACAGGTGTTTGATTCAAACGCACAAATCTCAAAGCACCTTATTACTTCCACTCCTTCGCACCTGCAGTCACTCCTTTTCTCACCCGCTCCCTCTCCTTTCACCTCCGTTCCCTCTCCTTCTCCCTTCCTTGCCTCGCCATCCCGTCAACTCTCCTCCACCGTCGGCCTCGCTGTGTGCTAGATCCAAGGCCTGGAGGGGCGCCGCCACCGGATCTGGCGTCAAAGAAGAGAAATCAACCTCCCCACTACGGGTTCACCCTCCCCGCCAGCATAGAAGGAGGTCGAGAGGAGGCGGTAGCCCGACGTGGGTGGTGGCGGGGGCAGGGGGAGAAGGGCGGTGGGTGGAGTTGGAGGGCAGTGGTAGCAACGGCTGTAGCAGTTAGGTTAGACGGGGTGGCATGACAGGGAGGGTCAGGGGGTTGCGTGGCAAGGCGGTGACGGCGCTGCCAGCTGCAGGTGGTGGCGGAGGGGGCGACGGAGGAAGCACGTGGAGCTACCCAGAGTGGTGTAATGATGACAGCCGGCGATGATGTACCACCCTATACCATTTAAAGTGTTTCTAACAATATATCGTTCCTAGTTGCTCTCTATTAAATTGAACAGGAGGTAGGGGCAAATCCATGTGGAGCTAGCTAGCTAGGTGGCAACGCTTCGGATGGAAAACAAGACACATATTGCGGCGCACTAAAGATGACCGTAGCATCCATCAGCGTGAGGCTGAGCTCCATACATCGATACAACTCTGAATATCTCTGAATCAATGGAGCCACGCTAGAATCGGTGAGTTCGAGCATGTGGTACACTGCGTTGCAGAGTCGCCATACAGATGCAAGATTCCGATCCAATAGGCCTCTACTCCATAGAACAATGGGCAACTGGGGCCTACCGCGTCTCTCTCTCTCACGGCGACACACCACGCCTGAGAAGGTTTTGGGCCTGTTCTTTTTGGCTGCGACTTTTGGCTTTTGGCTGCAACTTCTGACTTTTGGACTGTTTGTACGAAAGATTATAAAGTAACAGAAACTCACGTGTGTTTCTTGCTGATATAAATGAAGTCAGCAAAGTATGTACTACAATTAACTAGTAGACTCTATCTTGAAAAAATACTCCGTTTAAAAGCTATTTACTGTAGAAAAGCTGAAAAACAGCTTTTATAAGCTGAAAAGAACATGGCCTTTATTTGCTCGATCGATGTTGAATTGTCGATCATGGTGTACGTTTGCCTTGTCATCCTGCTTCTTAGCTTGCACTCAACTTGTTGGGAGTGAGTGGTGCTGGGGCAAAGACATGACATGTGTCGACTACTCTACCTACTTCATACGGCACATAAAAGCAAGATCTTCCAAACACAGGGGCCCATTCTAAATTGACAGCCCAGCCAATTGGCCATTGAGCCCAGTGACGGGAACCAGGCAAGACGCCGAGGGCCCAAGACGTGCGAGAGAAGCTTGAAGCGAGCCATTCATCCGGCTGAATCTTCAACCTTCCGAGATTCCAACTTGGAGATCCATCAGCGACCATATAGGGCCTGTTCTTTTCCTCTGAAGTTGGCGGTTTTTGACTTTTGCTATATTACCTAACTTTCAAACGGGGTATTTTCTCAAGACGGGTCTACAAGTTAAACGATGTATACGTTAAAAGCCCAACATATGTACCCTCCAAAAATCGCAAGTGAGTATCTCTCTCCGTAATAGGTACCATAAACAGCTAAAATTCAAAAATTTCAACCAAAAGTCATAAGCTGCAGCCGTTGCCAAACAGGCCCATAGCCACCAGCAGCGGCGACGGCATCGGCATGGCGCGCGTCCAGTCTGTCAGATGGACTCATAGGCATGCACAGACATGAGTAGGGATGGCAATTGTATTCGTTTACCCGTATACCCATGGGTAAATACCCTAATGGAGCTGGGTATGGGATATTGTCTTTACCCACGGGTATGGAAATGGGGGAACACTCTACCCGTCGTGTAAATGGGCACGGGTATGGGTAAGCTCCACTCGTACCTGCCCCGCCCGTTTACCTGCGATATAGATTGACAGGTGGCGCAGTTATAGCAATATCTCTAATTGCTACTGATTGTATAAACTTTTCCATATCTCTAATTGTTATTGATTGTTATAAACTTTTTGATAGCTATTATATTTACTAGCAACAGCTGTTGCTTATATGTATCTGTCATTAGTTCAACTCTTAGATGATGACTCTCAATTCAAGGGTAAACGGGTATACCCACGGGCGACGGGTATGGGCGAGGTTCTTCGCCCGTCGTCCTTTGCGGGTATATCCGTGGGCGTAAATCGGGATCGCGGGTACGGGTATGGGCGAGCACTACCCGTACCCGCCGCGCCCGATTGCCATCCCTAGACGTGAGCCAAATAGACAGTTCTACCCGGCCGGGCGCAGATCTGGAACTAGCGCACATGTTCTATTGACCATTGGTCATGTGATAATGTCGCGAGCAGTAGTAGCAGAGCAGAGCATGTACTATTTACATGCCGCGCCACGGCGCCACCAGCCATGCATGCATGGCACCGCGGCAGCGTACGCCGCGATCGAGCGCCCGTGGCCACACAAGCACACGTGCGCGTGAGTGGCGTATCCGCGTATGTGTAGTAGTAAGGCAAGTTTTAAACGGTCGGAGCCGAAAGAAGAAGCGGCTGAAAGTAGAAGTTTGACGTTTGATTCAGCTAGAGTTTTTGGCTGAACTGAATTAATAAATATCTGAAATGCCTTTTGCCATTCTCTCTCCTCCTTTGTCTCCCTCCCCCTTCATCTCCTCTACAATCGGCAACAAGCGGTGGCACATCAACAGCGAGGAGATGATGCTTCGACTGCTGCCCTCCCTAACTACCACTCTAGGCTAGATCTGGCAGCTGCACTGTTGGGGCATCTAGATCGGACATCTTTCTCGCCTTCGGCCGCCTTGTCGGGGGGGGGGGGGGGGGGGGATGCGTCGCAAGGAGCAGCTAGGCGTGTCGGGGGACCGGGGGGGGGGGGCAAGAAGCAGCTAGGCGGGTATGACCGAGGGAAGACATGAGTTCAATGTAGCAGAATCCACTTTTAAAAGCTACTTCCATATCGCTTTTTGTAGCTAGACGTTTGATTCGGCTTTTAGTTTGTGAGAGCCAGAAATGGAAGCCATTTCAAACACCACCGTGGTAGTACGTGACAGCTGCTCGACTTCGATCAATGTCTTGTCCGTTGGTCTGGTCCTAGCGGCCGGGAACGACGAGTGGGTCACGGCCCCCAATTTGAAAGGGGAAAATAAAATAGAATCAAAGATGCCGAATCGAGAAATGTACCCCTGCCGAGGCAAGCCGTACGTCTTTAACCACCGTTAGGCATTCGTTAGCATTAGCAGCTAGCACCCTGGACTAATGCACTCGGCGATCGGAATCACTGGTCCTAATGAATCTTTACTTAGTGCTGCTACTCCTAGCTAGTGTGATAGCGTCCATGATGCCGTACAGGCCGAGACACTTGACACTGCATTATGGTACAGCGTTGCGCATCACGCATGCCCTGTACTGTAGAGAAATTAAAGATGGGAAAGTGTCTGTAGCTCTGTATGGAGTGCGTATTCAAATTAAGCTAACAAGGGACCACGCACGGAGCGCTTTGATCAGTTTTTTGCTCGTCGGTACTATCGGTCGTTTCCCGGTTGCTTTGATCACAGCGAAAACGAAGAACAGAGATGAAGGACCACAGGCCTAGCGTGCCAATCGTTGTTCTTGCTCGTGCTTGTGAGGATAAATGCACGCTAGCTTTGCTTGCTTTTGATCGTGTCTGTCTGCTCGCTCTAGTAGCCGGCCCTGTAATGTTCTAATTTTGCTAAAATCAAGTTGACTCGTGTGCTCTCAAGATTGATTCTGTATTATCTATAGCACAGTTCAGTACTAAATTCCTTCACGCAAAATGATTACATTTTTTTTCACTCTGTAAACTTTATATATTTATGAATCTTTACCGACTAAGGGCATATTTGGTTGGTGCCTAAGCTTGCCATGCCTAAGCTTAGGCAATGTGTGGCTGCCACAGAAAGTGTGGCTAACAAAATCGAAGCCACACTTGTGGCAAAGTTTGGCAAGAAACTGAGTCTATGACGTGTGGGGCCGGGTGCTAAGAAAGTGTGGCATGCCACAGTTGCGTCAGTGAACCAAACAGTTACCTAAAAACTGTGGCACGCCTAACTTGTGGCTAGGTAACTTCTGGTCATGAACCAAACAAGCCCTAAATCTAAATTTAGGTGGGTTGCTTCGTCGCGGGCCACGGTGCAGGCCGCATTGGTGGCAGCGGATCAGGGAAGTGGTACTAGAGGGTGCGATTCGCGAATGCTAAACAAGAGGGAATGGCGAAGCATCCACTGCACCATGTTTTAGTTTCACTATATATGCGGCCTACAAGTGTACAACTAGGAGCCATTTCTCTCCCATGCTCATAACCTCTACAAGGGGACCGAGGAGTGAATGACAGAATGAGGCGAGTGAAAAAGCGAGTGGGAGAAGAGGATGCAGGACAGGTGGGGTGGGTCTGACATAAGGGAAAAAAATCATAAGTTCTGCCCCACCGGTCACTACCATTCACAAACTTCTTTCTTCACATCATCCATACTCTACCAACATAGCTTTTTATCTTCCTACCATTGCTTCAGTTTGTTACCTTAACGCACACACACGGACACACCCTCCAAATATATCCCTTCCTCCATGGATTTGCCACCATCGTTGGTTTCTTACCACTGCTTCAGTTTCTTACCTTAACTCTCTATCTTCTTTTATAACTCTATGGATCAAGAAGTAGACACACTGTCCTCAAATTTGTTTGATGTCGGCCTGTTCCAATGGTGTTGTATCGATGGGCGCAACCTGTCGGTAGAAAAATCAATATCGTGCATACATATATAAATTGATGAGTATGAAATAATTATTACAAGATTGATAAACCTGAGGATCTTTACTCTTCACAGAATTGAGTAGTTGCATGTTGTGGCAAACGTAGAACCACATGTGTTCTCGGTGGCTACTGGTGGCACTGCAAAATTAGAATTTGTTAGTTCGAGAGGCATTACTATGAAGTGTTATATATGATTAATGTGTCTGGTAAATACCAGGAAATCTAGCTAGATCGTGTTGAAGGGCATTGCACCCTCCCTCGAATTTCCGTATCTCTGCAACGTACGCGGCGAACGACCTACGTGGTTCCAAAAAGTTAGCCTTATTCATTGGGAATGAAGAAAATACTACAATAGAGTTATCTATGGAGGAAATATATTTACCTATCGATTAATTGTGTAACAACTATGTAGTCAGTTTTGTTCTTCTTTAGGGAATCAATATATATTACCCTATTCTATTTTGATATAATTATAATTAAAATCCAGTGAAACCTACATAGGTATGTTGTCATGGACATTAAACCTAAGTTAGTGTTAGTTATAAAGTACAAACAATAAGTATAGCCACTAATGCAGCACTTACCCCTGGTTGTAGGGCATAAGTATGAATTTCTTGTTATGTTAAGCCACCAATGCCTTTGTCATGTAATTCTCTATGAAGGATGCATCCTCCTTGATTTTATACATGGCGACCAAGCGTGGGTCGAGGAAACCAACTATGGTTTAGTTAATCTAGCTTCAGTCACCATGAATATATACAAAAAAGCAATGCGTTATATGACATTTATCAGTATTACATTAATATAGACTGTGATTGTACACACTTACAGTGTCCAGCATCGAATGAGTGAGGCGTCGAGGGCATCGAGCATGAAGAGATCGAAGAAGTCCTCAAATGTCACCATGAAGACACAATCATGAATATCGTGGTGAAGATGATGCAGCCTGAACTTGACGGGGACACCTGAGCATCGTTGTCCCTTTGGCTTGTTGGCATGTTCCATGTAGTATGTATGCAATCTCTGGCAAGCCAGTTCTAGGGTTAGAAGGTGCTCTATCAGGACGACCAATGCTCACCTAGCATGAATTTTTGGGCCAACAGCAAATAAGGGATATCATTATCGGTCTTCTTCGGTTTGCCCTTGTTGCCTCGGCTGTAGGTTGGCTTCATGGTAGTTGACCGGGCATGAGATGTAGATGCATCGCGCCCTTGCCGCGTTGGTGCAGGTAGCTCCGATGCGGATATCCCCCATAGACTTGGCACTGGTGCATGTAGCTTTGGTGCGAATAGCCCTGTGGACTTGGCACCGGCACAGATCGCTCCTATGAACTTGGCATCGGTGCAGATAGCTCTCTTGGACTTGGCACTGGTGCAGGAGCCTCCAGTAGATGTCTCTCTTGGGACACTGGATGAATATTTCAATGGCTTGCTCTAGACTCGTGACCTCGTCGTTTGGGGGCATCTGTAGCGGGACGGCCTCAAAATTGGCATGAACACCGTTCATATTCACTCTTGCGAAACGTGGTGCTAGAGTTACACCATGCACCAAGAGCCCAGGCCCAGATGGATACGCATGGCCCCAAGCAGTGCACAATGCAATAGAGGCATATATCACTTGGAGCTTGCACTTCGTAGCCATCTACATAACGATACAAAATTAGCTACTCCAACATGCCTATCAGTGGATAGAGCATTCTAGAGATAATAATTATAACCAGGATGTCATTAACATGAAATTGGTGGTCGCTTTCCGAGGTAGGGTTAGACGCACAGCTATTCCGACAGTTGGGGGGCCTAGCACAGGAGCGGCAGGGGCTTTCTGCTGATTTTCTGGGATGTCGTACCTTTCCATCTGATCTCTGACATACGTTTGCATCTCATCTCTAAGGTATGCCATAATGTCCTCTTGTAGCCATCCCTCGCGCTTAGCTTCGGCTCTCTTCCTTCTCCGGTACGCTTCAGAGTCCTCTGAGAAACCATGTTTTCAAGGAACATAAAGTCTAAAGCCTCTCGTGTGACCTAGGTGCTCCTTGTTTCTCAGAGCCGCAAAGAGTATATCTCTCTCCCCAAGAGCTTAGAATGAGCATTCGAAAGATTCTACACTCAATGCTTCCTGCAAGAACCCGACATGTCATTTCACTTTCTATGAAGTTATGGAGTAATTACAAACTAGGTAGTTTAATATCTTACCAGGCAGCGGGACACTTCTCCATCTGCGGGGTTTCGAAAGGAGATGGCCCCTGACGACACAGTAGATGACCTTGCTCTTATCCAGTTTCGGATATGCTCATCGAGGATCCCGGCAAATGGCGGGGAGGTGTCCCGCAGGATTGCCTGCTCATCCTCCTTACTCCATTGCGGGATTTTACTTGTATACCCAGTGGTGCCGAGGCTGTGGGGTGCGTGTTTTTTTTTGCCTGAAGGGCCCTATGTACCGCACTTTCACTCCTAAAATTATTTATCATCATCGCCACAAACTCTTGCCATTACGATTCCAGGAATGAATATTTATGGAAGGGTGTCAAATCCTTCTACATGTATTGCTTGATAAGTAGGTCCTTGAAGTTCTTCCATGCTTCGCGCGCAGCTAGCAATGCATGTCCTTGCACAGAGGCCTTGTGGTCTTCCGGGATTTCGAACGATCGAAAAACTTCCGTCACTAGCTTACTTTTTCTGAACTTTGGTCACGTTCTTCCACGAATCAAATGTGATCTCAATCTGTTTTTGTGCAACTATTATGACTATTCTTCAGAATGTGGACACTGCTCAGCGAGGATTGAGAGGGGTCCCAGATGCATCGACATCCGTGATGGTAAATCCACACTTGAGCCTTTTTGACGGTGCTCTTCCTTTTTGAGATTTTCCAGAGGACGATGCATCACACACATCTAACGACGATGTCGAAGAATGAGCGGATGACATCTTCAAAAGATTAAGATGCACATATTAAGAAGTGTGTTTTCCTCTCAGGTGAGTAGTTGCACAAGTTCTAAACTTGGCCTTCTTCCACTCTTGTCAAAATTTCAATGATCACAGTGCAATTCTTAAAAATTTATACTAGAGTCACGGGCCAAGTGCTATGTCAGCTGCTCATGTTACTGAAATGATTTATTTCATCTGTACTCAATCCGATCCTTATATTCCTCGGTTCTACACCGAAGTCTGCAAACCTCCTATCGAGTGAAATTAGTATGGTGTCTTAGCATTTCATCCTTCTTACGCTCCTTCGAGTGCCAACGCAGCAGTTTTGCCTCCTTTCGATTCATAAAAAACCGCTTTAAATGGGGAATTATGGGAAGATACCATACCACCTTAGTAGAATGTCATCTCTTCATCTTTATTCCCTCACCGTCATCTGATTGATTCTTACACTTTGTAACAGGACGTGTTGCATATCAGACATATATGCATGTTTGCATACTCTTTACGGTGGAGGATATAGTCATTCGGATATGCATGTATTCTTTCTATTTGCATTCTCAATGGACAACGAACCTTGTTGGCTTTGTAGTTGGTTTTGGGCAACTCGTTTTCCTCCGGAAGCATGTCTGCTAAAAGACCTAGCAGTGCTGTGAAACTCAGCAGTTCAAGCACGGCTGATAATCTCACGTACTTTGACTTGCAGCACGTAAACAAAGGTTTCTCTGAATCCTCCATCAAGCCACGGAATTCAACATACTATCTCATCACAGTTCCCTTCTGCATCGCGAAACATCTAATCCAGATTATCATCATGCAACCTATCTGAATCGGAATCGTAATCAATATCATTCAGCGACATATCATTGACTTCATCGGCGATGTCATTATTACCACCTTCCTATGTAATCTGCCCTTCACCATGACTGGTCCAACGTGCATACCCCTTTTTAAACCCCTTCGAATCAAGTGCTCTTCAATCTACGCTCAATTCTTAAACATCTTTAGGTTCTCACAGTCAATACATGGACAATACATATATTCCAACCCCTTATTCAACATATCCTCCTCGGCAGCTCTTACAAAAACAAACATACCATTAATGTACTCTTCACTCACATGGTTTCCAGTGTACATCCAGCTTCAGTCCTACATTACACATATAACAATATAGTATTAAATATTGAATTAATTAATTAGTGTACAATATATAAATGATCTAAAGTAACTATATGTAATTTCTCAACTATCAATGTGTCGAATCTTTAGGAATACTGACAACGAAATTTGATAAAGAAAACAAATATACAAGTAATTTCCTTTTTGGTTTTGCTATTTGTAAGTTGCCTGATTTTCCTCGTCTTTGGATGTCTAATTCTTATTTTTCTCCGATGGTTCCAAAGTCATTTTGTATGAATGATTTTGCGCATATTTTGTAAGAAAATAGCTATATGTAGGAAGAATAATTAATCAAATTGAATTAAGTAGAAATAGACTATAAATTGACTATACCCTAAACAATGCTAGATGTAAATAATCTTCTCTCTACATCAAGCTAGCTTGATCTAAACCATCTTCAATTCTTCTTTCACCAAAAGCTATATATCTAAATTATAATACAATTAAGAACAAATTATTAACAATAGGTAGTCAAAAAATGAATGGATCTACAATCGCTCTTACCAAATAGTCTTGTTTCACCAAATGGCCGCCTCAAAGCCCCGCCTCCAGCTCAAAGCAGTAGCCTATATCTAGAATTTAAGATAAAAGGTCGACGGGTCTGCGCGTAATTAATATAGTGGAATTATCACAGATGATTTTTCAATAAAAATCATCTATGATACTTAATTATCACAGATGGTTTGTAATACAAACCGTATGTGAAGTATCACAAACGGTTCAAACAAAAAAATGTATATGATATTTCAAAATATCACAGATATTTTTTTGTTTGAACCGTCTGTGATACTTCACAGATAGTTTTCACCATGAACCGTCTGTGATATTACCTCTTCACATATGATTTTTATCGCTGACAGTAACACAAACGGTCTCTAAACTAAAACTGTCTGTGCTTGTATTTAATACTGACGGTTTTAGAAAACCGTCTGTGATGTGGCGTCTAGTATTAGGCTTTCTATAGTAGTGCCTGTTGTACTTAAAGATCGTATTTGCCTATTTTTACATTGATGCATTGAGTTTGCTAATTAAAGTTCATGTATTACTATTGGTAAAATTAGTACCATATTGTGTAAATGTATCCTGTGCGTTCGGTTAATAACTTTAACTATGAAAAATTATGGCGAAATGTTTGTATATATATTTTTAATATTTATCGGCCGATATATCATACAATATCGCGAAACGCTAAGTGGACCCCTCCGCTAAATGTGGCCTTAACACTATTTTGCAACCTTGATACTACTGTAGATACTGAGTTAGAGATGCCCTAGTTGAATATTAGTATAATTTAGTTTATAACTGAAGGCATCGGAGGTTTAAGCCCCTGCAACTAGGAGCCTCTAGGGGTCGATGGTCTAGTATAGCATGTTGGTGTGCTAGATATATAGTACAAGTTTCAGTAGAGCTGATTGGTTAAATGGCAAATTTGCTTCATCACGCTCTACCAATATGCCAGAGCTGTTTGGTTTGATGGCAAATTTGCTCCATGAAGCCCTCCCAAAATTTGGTCACCAATATTTTGGTCAAAGATAAGCAACAAAATAAACTAGAGAGTAAAAAGGAGAAGGGAATTTTGCCAAAGTTTTATAGCAAACCAAATATTTGCTAAATTCGGTTATCGCTACCAAATTTTCATAAAGCAAGCATTGACAACCGTCGGAAGCAACCAAACAGCCTCTAGTCTTCTTCCCTCGTACCAGCTTAGCTAGGTCGACCTACCTTCTCGGGTCTCAGGAAAGCTTAAACCATACTAGTACAATTTTATTACTGCAAGACCCATTGCTAATAGCTTCAGACTTCAGATAAAGCCAATTAAACAGGGAAAGCATGCATACTTTTGGAACGGGACCACTGGTACTATTTCTATGCTTGTACCGGACGCCATGGCCTATGCTAATTTGAGTACTAGTACATGGACCAATGTTGCATTCTGAGCTTCGGACTTCGGAGTACGTATGTTGGTCTAACCGTCTAAACGGAACAGTTAGCGAAGGCGCAGGATGCTTTAGCTCGGGGGTTGGAGCAGCAGCAGGCGTGCTCCAGATAAACAAATCCACGGGGGAGGCACAATCCAATTTATGTAACGAGTAAATAAGATGGTGACATATAACAAGAACACTGTAGTAGTACTGTAACCCATACCAAAAAATAATATTTTTACTTCTTGCTACAGTACCAGTCGTAGGGAAAAATATTTTTAAAATAGCTGTTACAGTACTTTTACCATAGGTCATCACCTCATTCGCACGTTACATAAAGTGGATTGTATCATCAGTATACAATAGAAATTTTCTGGGGTTTAGAGCAGCATCAGGCCTGCTCCAGATAAACAAATCCACGGGGGAGGCATGGTGCTGATCAGCTGTTTTTGCAGCCTCGGCGCCGGCGCCGATCGGAGCGCGCATTGCATCTCATCGAACTGTCAAATCGCTGCAGGGTTACCAATGTGGCAAATTCCCAGAATATTGGACTACTAGTGCGGTACGCGAGCGAGCACCTTGATCCTCTGCGTCAGGCCTCGATGCATCTCATCTTCTATTAATCCAACTTCTCGCGAAATCTTGGTTGCATGCTGATGAACGGCAGAACGGTCCAGCGGCAGATCGATCCCCATGCATGATGCATCTCATCGAACGTCAGTGATATCCCGTATTTGTGCGATGTTTGTAGAACTTTTCTTTTGAGGAGTTAGCAGAACATTATTGATGGAGTACATAGCATTACTTTGTAGAGAATCTGTTGTAATATTGCGAGGTGTTTGTATTAGATGCGGTAGATGGTTTTTGGCTAAAAATAAACAGTAGTGACTGAAACAAGTGGTTCTTAGGAGATGGCAAATAATAAAAAGTAAGAGATACGTGAGCGAGATATGAGCGCGAGGAGTGAAGTGTGTGATACTCCTGTGACTCTTATCTTATTCTCGGAGTGAGATAAATGAATAAGCTGCTTTGAGAAGCCATATATTCGTATTGGCTTTTGCCATCTCCAAATAAAAAACAAAAGTAGAAGTCAATATAAACACTCCCGAAACAGTCTAAATGCTGCGCACATGGTATTAGGTTAGACTATTTGCATTGGAACGCAAGGATTCACGTAAATTTTGTAACAAAATAATGCAGTTTGAACCGTATGTTTTCACGAAATTTATTTTCAGCGCTCTAGCTAATAATTCCTGTCTTAGTTTCAGTACGTCATAAACTTAAGATTTATTTGAAATGTAGGAATTCCAAAGAATTGCACGAGAATTTTGAAGACTGCGAGTGATACTCCCATGTTACATAGAATTTGGTACCACTCAGGCCAGTCTGATCGGGCTTGTTCGGTCATACCGCATGAGTCACAGTGGTATGACCACTCGCCAGTAGTACTGTTTGATTCTCTACAGTATGACCACTCGCCGAGGGATGGCACAGAACAACGTACACATGATCCTAGAAAGTCGCTAACTTCTAAACAACTGATCAAACACAGAGAAACTTGGTACAAGCCCTCCCTAGAATGTTAAGAAGCTATTCTAACCATAGATCGTGAAGATCGATGTCAAAGTTTTTATCTTATTCAAAATAAGGAAAATTGCATCAAAATCGGCCAAAAAAGAGAAACTTTGATCTACTCTTGCTCGTGAGTCTAAGATAATCTAAATAACCTTAGATATATTCTCACGTGTTATAGCAAGCTAGATCATAACATGAACTCAAACCAAATAGCTCATGAGAGCAAAACCTAAAACCACATCTCTCTTGAGGAAAAACTGGCAAACTTAAGAACTCTTCCTAGAAGATTTCTAGAAGGATGGGATCTGATATCCAAGAGATGTCTCTACCCCATACAAGGTCTTGTCACTAGGAAAGATCAATAAGAGAGAAATCCAAACAAGAAAGCCAAGTAAATCAAAAATACAAGGAAGAATCCGTAACACAACTCATTTTGGTAAATTTTGGATATTCATTTTACTTGGAGATGAACGTATTATAGCCAATATCTCAGGATGGCAGAGCTCTAACTCTAAAATACACACACAAAAGTTTTTCATTTTTATAGTTATCTTCAAGTGTCTTCTTAAGAGCTTCAATTTCATTAGTGAGTTTGGGGCAATTTTCACATGATTCAATTTTAGAATGAAAAATCATTTTAGTCATTTGTTTCAATTTTTGCTCCCTAAACTCACAATATGAACATGAATGTTCAAGATTAAATTAAAACAAGATTTTAGTGACACTTTCCAACTTTTGCTTAAGCAATGCACAATTATAGCATGAAGAGGCTCTAGCATCCAGTGTTATTAGACCCGACCCAGCAATTAACCCGGTCATCGTCTCGGGTCATTGGGTCACTGGTTGAACTGCTGGGTCATCGGTCAGACCACATGTTTTACTTTTATAATAGAGGATGTATATACGTGTATTATAGTGCTTTATCAGGTCTTAAATATTTAGCTTAGTGTAGCAAACAATGAAGCAATAAGGTTGGTTGGTTTGCAAGAGCATGCAACAAGCAGCAGGTACCATGCTCGAGTCCCAGTGCATGCTTTGTTTTGGAATTTATTAAGTAGTTGGTGAGTCATTCGATCCATGCCACTAGTTCCTTACCAAAATTGCTAGTTTAACCTAGGTTTATCCAGTTCAAAGTGGGCTGATTGCATGTCTGATCCAAGGAGGTGGACCAGCCTGGCCGAGGCTATGGGTCTAGTTTTTTCTGATCGGATGCTAGGCTAGGCTGGGTCAGATAACTATGCTAGCATCTAAGGCACCAGCGCCTAAGCAATCAATATCGCTGCTAAAATTCCAATGTTCTATTTCATCCTTGGCATCAAAAGGTTGTTTCACAACTGAAGAATGCATGTCCCTAAGCTTATCCAATTCAAAATGTAAAGCAAGCCAAGAATCACAGTTTTCATCATTAGGAATTAAAGATATAAGCCCAACAAGTTCTTCTTGCAAGCTTTCAATTACACAATCCTGACTATCAATTTTCGTGCACTTCTTCTCAAGTTCTCTACCATAGTAAATTATTACAAGATTCATATCCTTGGTAGAAGGGCATACCTTGTTCGGATCATCGTAGATGCAACCATCAACAGATGATTCCTTGTGATGCCCACAGTGGTGTCCTCGAGTGTCATAAAGCACATGCCGGTGATGTCTGAGAACTCCTTGCTTCGTTGGTCTTCCTTGTTGTCATCAATCCCTGAGTCTACATCATTCATGTTGACAATCTTAAGAGCGGCAGGGACCCAGTTGACAAACTTATGATAGTTGGGCTTGTTTTTCATGCCACCACGATTTCGAGGAGACTTGTTGTACTCCTTCTTGTCCTTCAGTTGGGATAGTTTGCCCGAATGTGGTTTGGCTCACTTCAATCAAAATAGAAGAAGGGACCTCTTGTCTTCCTATTCCTTGTATTGTGATAAGCTTTTGTGAATTTGGTGGATAGGAAGACTAAGTCTTTCTTGGGTAGGTTCTCAAGTTTCTCATTACTCAACTCATACAAGGACTAGGAAAATCCAGAATAGGCCAGGTTCAAAGATCTAGAAGACACATTCTTCACGGAGCCAATCACAAGATACATCAACTTTGTCTTAGAGAGACGAGACATGAATTCAATCCCACACATCTTCAACCTCGAGTAGAGTTTATCCATGGTAAGCTCACTCGTGACAGTATTGTTATTAATGAATGCAATCTTTATCCCCTAAATTTTCATATCTAAGGCAACAAGCATTTGACATGCATTCTCAGGCTCAGAGTAAAGTCAAGCTAACCGCACATAAGTTGCTGAGAACCTTGGTGAACCTAGAAAATAACTCATACAAAGATTCACTGAGTCTTTGCTCAAACTTAGAGTACTCTTTTTTTAATTGATCATATCTCACTTCCTTGATCGCTATAGAGCCCTCATGGTAGTCAGTGAGGGTCCTTGATATCTTATAAGTAGATATCAAATGAGATACGTGATCAAACTCAGATCTACTAAGCCACTGAATCAAGTAGTTGAGTGCCTTGTTGTTTACTCCACATTCACAAGATTTATTGGAGTGATCTAGTTATCGACAGACACAACATAAGCTCTCTTAACATTTTCTTAACCTTCCAATAGGGATAGTCAACCCCATCGAAGTCTGGTGGCTTGATGGAATGCCGATATGATGCCATTGCTCTTAGACCAGTTAAGATATATCAAGAAGAGTTAACCGGACTTAGATACCACTTGTTGTACCCGATATGGCAATCACAGGGGTGAATGAGGCCATCAAATTCAACCTCCCAAGCAGTATTACAAACTTTCACTCCACTAGTTACTAGAAGCAAAAAAAAAGTTCAACTCATCTAGACTGGTCGGACTACTATGAGGGAGTAGTTGGATCGGCCGAGTGGTTTGACCATTGGAGATGATTAGTATGACTGGCCTCCGGTCAAACTATAGGCCTAAGGGTGGTTGGAACGCACTTATGTTTCTAAGACTGGAGATCAACTTGAACCAAAATAAAAAATAGTGCAATCTTCAAAATAAATATCCAAATGATTTCAAATTTTGTACACATCATACTGAGGATCTTAGAAACCTAATCCATCCAAGGATCGCATAGATCTTAGCTAAAGTTCTAACATTTCCTCAAGACAAGCAAGATTGCACTAAAACAGGAAAAAAAACTCAAGAACTTGAGATATGACTTGCTCGTGGGTTAAGAATAGCCAAGATAGCTCTAGATGAGTTTTATATATCACAACAAGCAAGAGTACCCAAAGATTCGAGGCCAAAAACTTAGAAACAAGATATCACTAGTAGGGCTCCAAATCAAACCAGATTGGGCAAACTCTAAGATCTTACTATAGCTGTTTCCTAGATGAATGGAATATGATTCTCATGAGACATCTGCATCACTTACACAACCTTGGAACCCAACAAGATCAAGAGGGAAGGAGAGAGGGCAAAACACCAACCAAAACAAGTGCAAAACAAACAAGAGCAAAAACACACAAGGTAGAATGAAGAAGTTTGATCTATAATTTATAGACGAAGGTTTTATAGTCACTCTACCATAGAGGATGGAGCTCTTACAAGAGCGCTCACCAAAGCTTCCACCACAAGAAAGTCTCTCTATCAAACCCTAATGAATGGATGATTGATTGGTTCCCCTTGGCCACATGCCTCCAACCCCTTCCACTCATATAGATAGAGCAATTAGCTCATATCTAGCCATAATAGACACTATTTATTAGCACAACTAGAAAAATCTGTTAATGCCACATACACCATTTTTACACTTATTACATGACTTAAGCACGCTTCTCAAAGTGCATAAGACCAAACCCGCTAAGGAGCAAACTTTCCATTCACTTGCCTCCTCAGCACCTCCTTAACCTAAACTGCTCTCCCAATGCCCTCCAAGCACCACGGTTTTGGTCCCATCGTCGTTTCCGGTATTTTGACCTCTCCACCAAAACACCTTTATTTTGACTATGAACCTCACCTCTCTTCGAGCCTAGTTCATGGTCAACTCCTTTGCAAGAAATCTTCATGTCTGTAACGTGTAAGTTCACCAATGGCTCACACATCATTAAATCTCTCCATGTTGGTTCGCCCCGACCATGTCTCACTTACACCGACCGCATTATTCGATGAATCGTTGCTCGAACCTTCTTTTCAACATCTCTAGTCTTCCCTGTGCTTTGCTTGAGCTCAACCATTTCATTCGACTTCTTTGATCGTACATCAGCTCATCGCCAAGTCTAGTCCCGGTTCGCGCCGTCGACTATAGTTGCCTCGATCCAAGCTTCATACACATCAAAGACCAAGAATTCGTTTCTGGGTATAAATTCTTCATAACTTGACCCATATTAGTCTAAACATGCTTCATGCACCATGAATGTAATGGCCTAGGACTCCAAAACTCAACATGTGACTATTTCCCACAAATGTCCAAAACCTCTCGGATACCTTCAAACAAAACCGATTTAACCTCCATTGAGCGGCTAGTCATATCGCTGGCCTTGGTCAGACCACACCAATGGTCAGTCCGACCACTCAAGTTGAGCGCATAGAAAACGCCTCTAGAAAAAAAAACA
Source organism: Dendrocalamus latiflorus (assembly GCA_017311315.1). Classification (NCBI taxonomy): domain Eukaryota; kingdom Viridiplantae; phylum Streptophyta; class Magnoliopsida; order Poales; family Poaceae; genus Dendrocalamus; species Dendrocalamus latiflorus. The sequence continues at coordinate 13,470,476 of CM029627.1, forward strand.
GCCGTCAACTAGAAATCAGTCACACCACACCGTCGGTTCGACTGCCAACCAAAATCTGATCACATCGGACCTACAGTTAGGCCTCTCCTCTATCAGCCAGATCGTCCTTGACTAGCAACAACTCTGAAAACCTATAAATTCTTGAAAATACAAAGTTCTACTAATTATTGAACGCATATAACTATAAATATTCTCAACGCGGTTCAACTTCCTACGACCTTAGTCTTAGGCCATCCCCCTCTCTCAAACAATAAAAAGCTCACCGCGAAGGGCATGTGCTCCGTGTCAAGCCCCTACTGGCCCTCCATTTTAATACCCCTTATCTCTTGCAGCAACCCCACCACCTAATAATTCCCCATCTTTTTAGCAAAACCCCGGCGCCGCCAGCCTAGCTGTAGCCTGTAGTGGACGGAAGGGAGACGCCAGCTTAGCGACCTCACCGTAGCTTCCCCCTCATGGCGGCCACGCGCGGCCGAGGGCAAGAAACCCTAAAGTCCCACGAACGTCCCGGCCGTCCGGATCGAGGCTAGCCTGGTGCTCTGGCCCACACCTCCCGCGGCCTATAAATCCCGCACGGCCGGTGCACACCTAGCTCCTCGATCCCTCGCCAAGATCGACAGCCTTCCTTTTCTGCGTCCTTGTAGCTCACGAGCTCGTCGTCTCGGCCGTGTGATCGACGCGCGCGCGGCTAGAGGTATGTAGTAGGCGTGGGGTTAAGTAAAGCGGTGACGGCGAGAAGGATGGTGCCGGCCGGGGGCGCGCGCGGTTGACAGAAGAGAGTGAGCACACGACCGGGCGGAACGGCACCGGCGGATGTGCCGTCGCGGCCGCGTGCTCACGGCTCTGTCTGTCATCCAGCTCCCCTTCGGGCTTCCCCTAGGACCCTGGCCGGCCCGGCCTCCTCGATCGATCCGCCATGCCCAAGCCCCTCATACCGTCGCGCGCGTGCACATGGATCATGTACCTTTGCTTGTTCTAGCAGCACCGTGTTCTTTCACATTTTACAATCGATTGAGCGACGTTTCTTTCATTTTTGTGTGTGTTCTTTGGGTCGTTTTGGGGAGTCCTTTCTCATTAGCATGGCACTGTTTGATTTGACTGATCGGAATGGGGAATTGGAGTCGGGCAGCTAGCTAGTGCTTGTACTTGCTCGCGGTTTTCCCTCCCTTGGCTGCCTCCGTTCATCTTTTCCGAGGAGCCTATTCCATTAGGGGTACCTTTTCTGCTCCGTTCTTGGGAAGGAAATGTATATTTATTGTGCCATTGATGATGAATCTCGGAACACGGAAATAGTAGCATCATCGCAGGAATCGTCTGGATGTAGGGTAATGGAATAATGGATCGATCCGTGGGTTTTGACCAGATCTATTTACTCTTTCTCTTCTTCCTTTTTTTTCTCTCTCTCTCTCTCTACTGTTTCCTACAGTTGAATTAAGCGAGTGAGTTCACGAGTGGAGTAGAAGATGGGCAAGAGTGGAGAGGGGGAGGCAGGAACATGGAGTTTTGATGGTGGAGAGCACAGTACGGCGACATGTACAGATCTGCTGCCATTTGCCTTATCATCAGGTCAGCTATCTTCTGCTGTCTGCTGTCCTTTCTGTTCTTCAGAATTAACGCCTCACATCACCGGTATTAAAAGTGGCAGTAATGGTGCAACGATGCATTGTGTCCAAATGCCTCCAGATTCGTAGGATACTGTTGAGACACTGTTCCATTGATGGAGCTCGTACCTATCGTCAGAATCCCTCGCCCCACATGTTCGACTCGCATCTGGGTTCCTGTGAAGAGGAAGAAACTCCACATGATTGTTACTAAAAAGAAGTTGTTCAGAAATCATTCTGGTGAATTATAGATGTCTTGCAGGTGCGAAGAAGTCTGAACATTTGGATTTGGCAGACTACTTTCACTATTTTTAGCGAAAGTTAAAATTTTGGGATTATAAGCAACAATGTGTCCAGTCTGGTTGCAAAATTAATCCCTAAGGTGCAATGCACATCCTTGAATTTTCCTTATAAATGATTCAACCCACAGGCGGTGTAGATTGTGAGGTTTGGTTAATTATTGATCCAGTAATTTGTTGATACAGGCTAGGGAAGTTTCCTCTCTTTGGTTTGGAGAAGTTTCCTATGCAAAGTCATTGCATGGTGATAGCACACGAAATAGTAAGTTTTTCACATGCTAGTAGCTGGTTTATCTACGTGAGGTGTAAGCTCATGCATTGTTTTTCGAAAGTAACAGCCAAGTTGCTGTTAATTTGTATGGTAAAACTATCAACCTTTGACCTTAACCAAGTTGAATATTGCATGCTTTATGTTTATATGTAGCAGGCGGTATTTTTAAATTGCTTACCTTCTACCTTTAAAAGAACTATCTGAATTTCACATGCAACTAGACACTACAATACATATGTTTATATTTAATCATAGTGTTGTAGTTGTTACACAACTCATGCCATGATGGAAATACAATTTTATTCTTATACAATGGTAACAGCTCATATCTCTACCTATTTAATTTGCAACATTATAACTTGGACCTATCAAAATTGACTGCATAGTTCTTTTTCTGTTTTCCTTTGATTAACGTGGTAATTTCTATTCTTTCAGAGTGAATGTGGTGCCTTTTTTTTTTTTTTTTGCTTCAGCGCACTTCTTTGTAAATTTTTTTTGCAAATCTTAAAGCAAAAGTAATACTGAAGCAAAACCCAAAATAAACTGCTTTCGACACCTCTATATATTTGCCCATAGTCATTTAATAACTACTTTTGCTTTACGATTCGCAAACTTTTTATAAAGAGGTGTACAGAACCAAAACCCAAAATAAACTGCTTACCTTCACACATGTCTAATTGGTATGACGAAGGTTTTAAGAAAGCACCAAGCTGTTGTGTTGTATATGTTCCATATATATATAGCAATTGCAGTTATTACTTGCACCCTTGAAAATTTATCAGTGGGTGGACCGCGCCTTATAGATGCGAAATCTGATATCCTCTATTCATGTTCATTATTGTCCTCCATAAGTTTCTTGTGATAAGTGATATAACTATACATCATGAAATATTTAACATTGATGCATGGATCTTGCATGCATGTACGGGGTGCTGGTTTGTAAATTTAAGTTCTTGAGCATACGCATGACTCTGGTTATTTCGCAAGCATTTTAATGATCACTTTTCACTCGCAATTGGCAGTAGAACATGGGTGGTGGGATGTTGGATGTATGCATGGTAGTGTGATCAACATGCGGTAGATTTGGGCTAAACAATATATATAGCAACTCTGTTCATCTTTAGAGAGCAGCATGTTTATTACATTGGAGTAAGCCAAGGGATTTTGTATGTCATTCAGGCCGGGATTGTTTAGATAAAATGGAGGGTAAAAGAATTAATACAGCATACGGTTTTTTTATTCAGTGTTATCACTTTGAGGATTAACATGAATTGATGTACTATAGGTGCATGCAGGAGTACGCTATGTCTTGGATATGCCCACACATGTGATCATGAAAACGAATCAAGGGTACGGTGTCCTCTGCTTTACAGTTTGAACTAAATTCATAGGAAAAATGCACTTTTGAGTCTCCCTACACATATTGGCTATTATGTGTGCTGACAAATTCATGCATTCAAGTTAACTAAAGACTGCACGTCAGATAACACTCATGTCAAGCAATTAAACTAGAATTTTATCAACATGAATATGGTAAGGACTAAGGGATATGGGGTAAAATTGGAAATGTGATTACAAGTAATGGGACTAAAGTAATGCATGATGAAGTTTTGCATTGTGTATTAGTCTATGATTTCAACTAAATTAATTAGGTCTAGTATTTCTAGTATATATTGTTTGAAGGTGCACGTCCTTAATTAGCTCTATGTCAAAGGTTCTGGACAAGTACGGGACGTCTACTTTAGTTTAAATAGAATGGTTGTATCTTTTGTCCATCCTCAGCCATCTGATAAGAAATCAATCGGTTGATATGAAGGTAGCTGGGGAGAGATTCACTACTACAGAAAGCCTAATAGTAGACGCCAAATCACAGACGGTTTTGTGAAACCGTCTGTGATTTACACTATTACAGACGATTTTAATTTGGAGGCCGCCTGTGGTATTTGTGGCGGGAAAAAGAAGTATCACAGACGGTTCTTACCGCTGAACCGTCTGTGATACTAGAATATCACAGATGGTTTTATAATAAAAACCGTCTGTGATAATCTGGAATATCACAGACAGTTTTATTATAAAACCGTCTGTGATATTCTAGTATCACATACGGTTTTATAATAAAAACCATCTGTGATACGTTTCCCGCCTTGCAATCCCTCAAAATTTCATATTTTCCCACTTAAGTTCGAGTATGGTTCAGTTTTGAGACACCTTCAGTAAAACAGGCATAACTTTTGCATACGGTGTCCGTTTTCGACGTTCTTGTACTCGTTGGAAAGCTAACAATGAGCCCGATCCAAAAAATGACCCGCTTGCGCCAGTCGTCCTCCAAGACCCCGAAAATCGGCCATCTTTGGACCTAAACCTGCGTCGCAAGTTTTTGGTTTCTGTTTTTGCCTTTTTTTTCTTGGTTTTATTTTCGAATTTGGATTTTTTTTCTTCAACTGCAAAGTTATAGATCTCGTCGAAACCTTTCAAATGAGTATATATAAGCTATATAAACTTTTGCTATTTTATCTTTTCAGACTAGTTGTTTATATTGCATCAGTATATAAAATTTGTGCTCCAAATCACAGACGGTTCTATATATAGAACCGTCTGTGATATTCATTCATCACAGTCGGTTCTATATATAGAACCGTCTGTGATAATCTGACCGCTGGGCCCATCGATCCTCCTCAACCCAATCTTAGCCAATAGAAATCCACCAATCCTCAGCCCCACGAATCGTAGTTCCGCCTTTCCGTTCCCGCGCCAAAAATTTCGAATTCCTGCCTCTCCCTCCCTCTCCCTCCCCTATAAATATCACCAAAATCCAGCCTCTTTGCTGGTCTCCTCTTCCTTGTTGTCCTCCTCCTTGCTGTCCTCTTCCTTGTTCTCCTCCTCCTTGCTGTCCTCCTCCTTGCAGACGACGCAGAAGCATCTAGCTTGTGCCAACCGGGCAGATGCTCAATCAACGCCGACGATGGTGGTCGTCAAAGACATTCAGCTCATGCGTTGCATCAGGGGCGAGAAGGCATAGAGGATCTTCGCTTGTTGTGTAACCTGCTCGTTGTTCTTGTTGTTCTTGTTGTGTAACCTGCTCGTTGTTCTTGTTGTGTAACCTGCTCATTGTTCTTGTTGTGTAACCTGCTCGTTGTTCTTGTTGTGTAACCTGCTCGTTGTTTTGGGATATTGTAATGGTAGACTCTAATCTTAATAAAAATTGATGTTTTATGTTTGTGAAATGAATTGAAATGTAAATTGGATGTATACATGTACATGTTGATCTGCTTGTTTCAGAGGGCATGGCTAGTATTTCCTGAGGCTAGCCAATAAACAGAAATAGATTTAGGAATAGAAGAGAATATCACAGACGGTTTTTAACTAAAAACCGTCTGTGATGACCTCGTATTATCACTGACCCATAAATTCAGACGGTTCACAAAACCGTCTGTGATGACGTTTTTAAATCGTCTGTGATGACCTTTTCTGTAGTAGTGATTGTTGTCAATATGACCTTGGCAAAAAAAATGTATTGTTTTGGTTGCTCATTCTCAAGCATTGATTTTTGATTAGATAGTTGAAGATCCGTGGAAGGGTAGTAAAAATATGCGCTTCAATTTGTCTGTCAAAACTGTAAATTATATCCCATCGATTTATATCACTAAATGCATTGCTGAATTATGGTAACTCATTGTTTTGAAATGCTGCTTCATGTTTTTGTTCGGGTATCTAGTTTTCCAAGCATTTATTCATTTCTTGTTTTATTTTTTTTAAACCAATACGTGATAGTGGCTAGCTTTACAACGTCTGTAAGTTCATCTAGATACATTGAATTCAAGCACAAAATGATTTGAAGGTTACTATCAGTTAGAATAGTCACACATTGGTTGTGCAAAGATGAGAGACCTAACTTAAAAGTAGGGATGTCCCTCACTTCATTGGCTAGCCTTTGGGGTGAAAAGGCCCTTACGATCCAACAAGTGGTATCAGAGCGGGTTGCAATGGCATCAAATCTCAGGTAAGCCATCCTTTCTTGATGGATCAGATTATCTCTATTAAAAACACGCATTAAGGTTAAGCACAAGGTAATTCTATTTGGCAAAAAGTTGAAAATATATATGAAGTGCCTCTTGTTGTTACAATTAAAAATTCCTCTGATGTTGAAACTAATGCTAAGATTAGAAATATCTTTTTGTAAGGTTTAAGTAGAAACGAGTTTGACAGAATTTCTCACTTTAAATCTGCAAATAAAATTTCGACCACTCTAATAATTACCATGAAGGATCTAAATCTGTCAAAAGTGTGCATCATAATCAATTCAAAAAGGAGTATTCTAAATTTGAGATCAAACTTGAAGAATCAGTAGATGCTCTTTTTGATCGCTTCAATAAAATTGTTAGTTATTTGCAATCTGTAGACGTCACGTTCTGATTCTGATAATGCTCGTCAAATTTTAAATGCTTTGGACATGTCTGTTTGGAATATGTTAGTCATTACTATTAATTATTCTGTTAACATTGAAACACTCACTTTGAATGATCTTTATTCCAAGATGAAAACACATGAGATTGATATTTTGGTCAGGATAAACAAGACTAATAATTATTTGGGCTTAGTGACTAACCAAACTGACAAATCTTCTAGTTCCTCTACTGTTTCTTTGTCTGCATTGTGCTCTATTTCAGATAAATAATTAGAGAAAATTTTAGAAGAACAGCTTGTACTTCTCTCCAACATGGTGACCAAGACAATTAATAACATCAGATCAAGATTGAGAGGAGCTACAATCAAATGCTATGAATGTAGTGAGCTAAACTATATTAAGATGAATTGCCCTAAACTGAGGAGCAAGAAGAATAAGGATGATAAGGCTCTAACTTGTCGCTCTCAATTCAAGATTGATCCAAACAAGAAGCGCAATTATCGCAGGGCAGTCAACAAGATAATTTCAACACTTGATGAGATTGTTTTGAGTGATGATGATTCTGAAAGCGACGATGAGGGCAATGATAAGAAGGTAAAGGAGGTGGACTTCACAGGGATGTGTTTTATGGCTAACAGTGAGGAGCTCAACGATGATGATCTTTATAGTGATCCTAATGAGGTAAAACCTTCTTATACTGATTTATTTTATGCTGTGCTTAGATTGACCGAGGAGCTCAAAAAGTGTAAAAAGAAAATAAAAAAAACATGATTTTGTTGTTGTGAGCTTAAATTTTGAAATCAATAGACTTAGAGCCTTTGTTCCTAATGATGAGTCTTGTCAAGTTTTACATTATGAGTTAAATACTACTAGAATAATTAATACATCAAACATGGTTCAACTTAGTGATGTAACTGCTAAACTTGATAAATTAAAATTAGCACATGACTCTTGTGGTGAAAAGTTAAAACTTGCAAATGATAAAATCGAAAAGCTCAAATTTAGTTCTTCTGCATATTTAGAGTCAAGTATTCCAAATGTTCAATCTAAAACTTGCTCTAATTGTGAATTGTTAAAAGTTAGACTTAATTCATCTTAAAAAAACAATTCAATAAATGATTTATCATGAGATATCTTCTTATTCCAACTATTTTAAGTTTAAAACGGAAATAGAAGTTTTGACTAGACAACTTAATAATTTTGCTGAAAAAGAAATATTGGCTCAGTCTAGTGCTTCTAAAAATCTTGTAAATAAACTTGTTAAATGCACAACTTGTCCTACTCTAGCTGAAGAGAATGAGTAACTGAATGGCACTTTAGAGAGATTTTTTCTTTTGACAAGAAAAATTTGAATATGATCATAGACAAGTCAAAAACAAGTGGTATCAGAGCCCGATTCTAACATCTCTAGCCCAATGGACACTAGTGTGTGAACGCCTGATAGACTGTGACCCTGAGAGACTGTCCGTGTATGGTGAAGAGATCCTGAGGGATTATTGGTGTATGGTGAAGGAACGGTAAAAGGCTAAGGGACACCAATGTGTGCAAGGGAAAATTATTGGAATAGTCTCACATTTAGTTGTGGAAGGGCAATGGACCCAACTTAAAAGTGAAGAGACCCTAAGGGATCATTGGTGTATGGTGAAGAAACGGTAAAAGGCTAAGGGACACCAATATGTGAAGGGAGAGATTGTTAGAATAGTCTCACATTTGGTTGTGGAAGCGCGCGCAATGGACCTAACTTAAAAGTGAAGAAGTCGCTCACCTCATTAGCTAGCTTTTGGGGTGAGAAGGCGTTCACGATCCAACACTATCAGTCAATTGAAACAGAGAAGTTTTAAGCTTCATGAGATGATCGATAAAAACCTTCTCGGTATATTTATTGATGGTCTTCGTTCTGGTTAGCTAATTTCTAGCATTTTTTTATTAGTTTTGGGGAATAGTATGTTCTACAGTTCTAGCAAAATTCCCAGCTTACAGCACTTGATTCAACATGCATATTTTTCATATTTTACAGCACGCAGATATCATATCTTTTTTAAAAAAAATGAAGCACCATGCATGGTGTTCCATCACCCATGCTATGCCGGCCCATACGACTTGGAAGGAGAGGAATGCAAGAATATTTCAGTCCGATCAAGTCCAAGACGTCCCTGGAGCTGCTCTAGGTCATCAAAGAGGAGGCGAGGAGCTATGGATTTGGACTGCAGGTTTCTTCAAGATGTCTGAGCCGTCCCCTGCTTAGTGGTCTTCCATTGTTAGTCAGACTTGGGAGTGTGAATTCTCTCCTATCTTCTTTCTTTGTTATTTTGTTTTCCTTGTTGACAGCCTTCTGTCGATAATCCGCTTTGTGTCACTTCCTTAATAACATTCGGATTTAAGCTCAATCAACAAGGCGAAGTTGAAGTTGTTGGATAGATTCAGGTTCAAAAATTGTTGCCCCGAAGGGTTTAGAAAATGTGATACATACTGTTTCGTCACACTTATTTGCCTGATTCCGAATCCGGGATTTTGTTGGTGAATAAAAAAGGTTTGATAATAACCATCTAATAAAGGTTTGATATTGCATGGTTTGAATGAAATCTTATGTTCGCATATATCATATCCAATAAATTGCCCTCCAACATGAAAACGTTCGGCAGTGCGGATGGCTGTCATCATCTGGCCCCTATATATACTCGAAAGATTAATTTTTGGAGTGGTTTTACTCATTTATTCAGGTTCTTCCTCGTCGATTGATCTCATGTTGCATGATTATTAGTGGTAACCAAAACCAAGTCATGCTGTGACTACATTTTTCTTACAGTTCCACTGCTCGGATGTAAATTTTGGCCGAGTTTCCACAGAAGCTGTGCGCTGCTATGGAAATTTACTGGTTTTGAGCTAATTTCTGGTGCTAGTGAAGTGCATAGACGGAGATCACGCGCAGTGGCATGTAGTACAGGGCCGCAAAGACTGAATCAGAATGATGGCAGCGACAGTTTCAGAGAGAGAGAGAGAGAGAGAGAGCGCGCGCGTTTCAGGCACTTGGTCGGCGCGCCGGCGGCGGACGAACCGTGCGGTGCGGCCGCCCGGGCGGCCCAAAACTCGCGCGTGGTTGGCGTAGGGGTAGGTGCCCGGCCGGCACGGCGGGCGCTCGCTAATTCGGGCGCCTGTCGACCACAGCCACATGGAACAGCGGGCGCCTAGCGACGACACGGAGCGACCGCTCGTGGTGCCCCATCAACGTCCAACCTGGTGCCGTGTGCCGCGCGGAACGGCATGACGGCACGGCGCACGGTTGCGATGCCCAGGAGTAGCCCGAAACGGCATCGACTTGATCCACGTTTTTCTACGGTCCGGCATGGTTTTTTTATTGTAGCTTATAGCTTTTGGTTGTATTTTTGAGACGACAGAGGTGTTAATATAGATGAATAATTTTAGACTTAGAAAGCTGTTTAAATAAACAACTTTAAGAAACCGTTTGAAGAAATCGTCCTATTTATTTTGACGACCTTCAAAAAACTAAAAAAAAAAGTCCAAAATAACATGCTCTTGTTCACGGCCTTCTGTTTGGGCAAATATCTTGTAGTTTGATACAACTTGTCGATAGGATACTGTGTATCATTACTCTCTAGCCTTCCAAGTATGGAGCAATCATCGAAGAAACCTGAGCCAAGACTAGAACTATGCCGTGGATCTCTTTTCGGCATGAAGTCAGCAAGACGAACGTAGAATAGAAGTATATAATTTTGCTACTTCTCTATAGGATGGACGGCATGTTTGGTTCATCCAATTGCCAGAGTTCATTAATATTATTTGTCCATGTGAGTTTGGTTGCACGCTGATGGCTTCCCTAGCAATTTCTGCGTTGCCCGTTGTTTTCTGGTTCCTTTGTAATCCGCTTTGATTACTTCTAAACCGGTGCATTCACGAAAGCCTAATACTAGACGGCCAATCACAGACGGTTTGACAAAACCGTCTGTGATTGACACTAACACAGACGGTTTTAATTTGGACACCGTCTGTGTTAGTGGTCGAGTATCACAGACGGTCCTTACCGATGAACCGTCTGTGATACTATCCGTCTGTGATACTTTAGTATCACAGACGGTTTTTTTATTAAAAACCGTATGTGATAATCTGGAATTATCACAGATAGTTTTTAATAAAAAAAATCGTCTGTGTTGTGTAAATATTCACAGACGGTTTTTGACAAGAATCATCTGTGATGTCCCTTTGTCTGTCATATTCTGTTCATGATCAGATGTTAATATATAAGTACACATTGCTTCTAATAACTTAACTTCAGAACTACTGAGACAAGAGATCACAAATTAAAGGCAAATTTATTACAAAAGTCGTACAGGTAAAGAGTTTCCCAGATTGTAATCTTTTGGGCTTCGTACGCTTCTTCTTCGACTTTGGGACTTAGAGGATCAGCCGCTGACTTCTCGAATGCCGTTAAGATTGTCCTTGTCCTCAGCACTTCCTCCTCCAGCCTGGGCAAAGAATCAGTAGCATAGCCCATAATGTCGTAGAGGATAGCATGAAAAGATTCCTCAGAATTTGCCGTTTCTGCTTGATTGGCAAGGCTATCCATCAGTCTCTCCAATGCGTGTAGAGTTTCTTCCGCTTTGCGCACATTGTGGAGAAGAACCAGGGTAAGAGCTGTGTGGCAAATTCTGTGATATTTGATAATCACAGACGGTTTTTAGTTAAAAACCGTCTTTGATTATCAGATATCACAGACGGTTTCATATCACAGACGGTTTGAAACCGTCAGTGATAACCTTCGATTATCACTGACCCATAAATTCAGACGGTTCACAAAACCGTCTGTGATGACGTTTTTGAACCGTCTGTGATGATATTTTCTGTAGTAGTGATTTCTCCTTGCACCTTGTACAGTTTTTTCCTATTTCTAATGTAATTACCAGCAGTTAACTGCTGTTTTTTTTTAAAAAAAGGACTTCAGCTGTCTTCCTCTCAACAGGAAAAAAAAAGAGACTACTACTGCAGGGAAGATGCCATCAGTCAAATATATCAGTAGGAACAATGCTTGATGATTGCCCTATCCGTGTGGATTTTGATTTGAGGATTTGAAGTAGGCAAGCAATGGGGCCCCGGGCGAGTATTTGCAAAAAAAAAAACCTGCTCGTGTTTCATAATCTATTTGGTCTTTTGTAATCTGGAATGTGTCGTGAGGGAACTCGAGTTCAACTTTACCCTGGTGGCCTGCCCTTCTCATCCGGCCCGGTGTAGCTTCTCTCACTGTGGACTGGATCCCATTTGCTCTGGAATGCTCAAATGCACTGTGCAAGCCGTTCAGACTTGTTTGGAAATGAAGATGCCGATGCCATCATACGCACCCTTCCACACTTCCAATCTACTTTCTGCTGCGGAGACATTTATACGATGGCTCGTTCTTCTGTGGAATGCTACGCGATGCAAGCTAGTTACCAATTCTCTCCCTGTTATTTGCACTCTTGTTCAGTTGCAGATGACAAGAGGTTATAGAGATTCTAACAGTGGTGATATAGGTATGTCCTTTCTCACTGTTCCACAACCGTGTGTTTCCATGACCATCGTAGAGTACTGCCACCTGCTCCTGCCCTCTTCTCCCTCCTGTCGTCGCCCAGGCTAGCATTTCCAGACAAGCCTCTAAACTAGTACGTGTTAATTTATCATGTTTTTTTAACTTATAATTTATAGTTTCCTTCAAACAAACAAAATCGATAGTTTCCTTCAAACAAATTGAACGATTTCTACGCTGACAATTCAAAACAGCTTATCTGAATAGTTTCTTTAAAAAACTTATCAACTTATCAACATTCGATTCATTCACATAAACACTGAAACACATGTTAGAGCTAAAAACTATAAACCACAGACATATGCCATAGATCTTTGTATATAATGTACATGCTGGTACAAGGGAAAACATACGTATATAATACAGGTTAACAACAATTCCCAGATGCCACATCTGATGACAGAAAGCAACGGTAAACTGGACATGCCAGTTGCACTACAGATTGTGGAAAACAAAGGCATTTGCATCACAAAGAATATACATCATTACATGCTGCCGTTCAATTGTCTTGATATGCTGAGAACTAGCACTGTTCTACGCTACATTTAAGGGTGGCAAAACTAAAAGGAAAAAAAATAACACCGAATCACAACTACCCTACGATACACAAAATACACATATGCTTACACATCACTCGAGCATTCCTCCTAATCGCTATGAGATGCTGAGTTCATCTATGGTTCTGGACAGTTCGATATCAGCAGCTAATCCATTGGTTCCGTTCATCTTTTGTTCTGTGGCATGATTGCTACCGCTTGAATTTGCTTGACTACCATCAGTAAGGTTAGCACCGGTAGCAGCAGCAGCGCATTCAGCAAACCGGTAGCAGGAGATAAGGTGGTCATTGGTCATGCCAGAAACTTGCATAAAGGTGTACACAACTGTTGGGCCTACACTACGGAAACCCCTTTGAACCAAATCTTTGCTTATCGCATCTGCTTTAGATGTTTTGACAGGTACCTGGCGGGGATACCGGAATCTGCTCAAAATAGGTTTGTGGTTCACAAAGCTCCAACAATACTTATCAAATGACCCAAACTCCTCTACAATCTGCAATGATAAACACATGGTTCAGATAAGAAAACATATAGTTTAAGAATATCTTAGTGTAAAGGTCATATGCAGCTCTTTTTCTCAGTAAAAGCATGCAGGGAACTGAATCAGTTGCTAAATTCTGTTTTGAGATGGAATTAGCAAATCTTGGGAAGACTTAAATACAGGAGAGATTGTTTGTCAAGAGCCGTATCAGATTTCACTTGTTCTTATCACAAAGCAGCATCTAGGTTCGAGGCTACGATATTATCATGCAAAAAAATTATTTATGCAAGTAAAGGGCCAACCTTGAGTATTTGGCGTGCATTCTCAATAACAGCACGCAATTTCTGTTCGGATAACAAGGAGCTGCTAGGACTTCCAGGTGCAATAATCTTCCTCTCACTTAATTTAGAGACCAATACTGGATCAAAGTCCATGAAAACCTCCCTGTGAGGCATACTTGAAGATGTTACTAGGGTTGCCAAATGCCAATAGTAAAGGTCCAACTACATCAAAACTGCAGAGAGCTACCTGAATATAGGTCTCTTGTTCAGAATTTTTGGCCATGTAAGTTCAGCTAATGCACCTGAGAGCATCAGCAACTCAAACAACTTCCTGTAATTAATATGGAGCAGTTGATACTTGATTCTTTAAGAAAAATAAAACAGTACTTTCATTTTTCATTTAGAGTGTTCCACGGGAAAAAATAAAATGGTTTTTTTTAATCATGGTTCATATTTGCATACTTGTCATCATGAACTGGAACTCCCCATTCTTCATCATGAAATGCAGCATAACAGGGATCTGCACTTGTAAATGAATATGATTAAATGAACTGTCAACCACATAGAAGATAACAAGAAGATTTTGAGAATAAAAATGCACCATGGATTACAAGAAGCAAGTGATGCAAGGTCAGGCAATAAGATAGGACAATAGCTTTTATCTAAGATTGATTCTCTAAATAAAATCTAGATTACTGGTAAGCAGCATGATCTTGTGCACAAGCAGGTAAGAAGTAGAAAGGACCAGAGTTTTACCCCCCCCCCCCCCCCCCACAAAAAAAAACAGATGTCCAGATAAGAAATGACCATTCCAACAATGACACAATGTGCTCAGGAGCTTCATACACATTCAAGCATAAGTTCATGTTTCCAAATTTAGAACTTTCGCGCACTTGATTTCAGTTTGCGCTTTGACTGTTAAGTGTTAAGGGATGGCTCATGTGACAAAATAAATTTATTATTACCAAGCCCTTAATAATGAAAATCACATTCTTGGAGCAAAAAAGAAGAAGAGAAGAACAGGATCCAACCCTGTCCTACTTTCATATCATGCTTATAAACAAGCAAACATGTGAAAATGATTCCTCCAACTGTGGACTTAATCACATCCCACTTTGCAAATATGTAAGCTTCTTCTTCTGATGTTCTGAAATTTGTTTGCAGGTTCGTGAAGCTACTCAATGACTATCATTCATTTTTGTACTCTGTAAAATTTGATGAATTAGCCTGCGATTCTGTGCATCACTGTATTAGTAAATAACAGGAGTAGCCCACATGCAGGCAATGTGTATTAGAAAGCTAGCCACTATACTCAAATATATGGGCATCACAATTGTGAACTTCTTAGAATACATCACGAAAACACACACAAAAGAAGTCCTTAGCTTGCTAGGAGCCTAGGAAGGTACTTAACATCTCATTTTTGCCTGCTTTATTCAAACAAGATTAGCAACAGGTCCATATATAACATGACCAACAATACTAGTCCTACATCATGAAAGGTTGTTTCCTATTTCTAAATGTATGACCACGCTTTCATCATGCGTCATCTTACAGAGTATCTGCTTATATGTGGTTTCAATAAGTAAAACTAGAAAGTACCCTTTGCTCAATCACCACTGTGTGACGATTTTCTAGCCTAAAGTTTCAGTGTGATAAAAATCATAATGCATGATTATATACTTTTCTAGTGCCATCTGGTAATATTCATTCCATGCATACACAATTGTTTTACTTTGAATATTTCTACCTCCAATCTTGTTTGCTCACATTCACACCAAAGCCATTTGACACTTGAAAATTAACAAGAATATTAACCTACTGACTACTGAGTAACTTCTATTGCCAGAATGGCAGGATTTTAGCTATCTACCTTCTTGTGGTGATAGCTACCTAACTACTTAATTGTAAAATAACATAGTGATTGCAGTGTAACAACACAGAGAACATTTGCATAACATTTGGAATCTTTAAGATCAGATCAACTCTAATAAGAAAAATGCTCCAACCATAAGTGAATAGTACAATTAATGGTCCCCGGTTTGCATCATTTAAGGATTTAGCATTTCTAACTCGTGGACAATAGACCTTTTGTTCTGAATTTTAGACCTAATACACATTACCTTCGCTTCCTACAGCAGAACCACTACTGCAGTACTATAAACCATTACACTAGACCAATCGCAGGTTTATATGTTCAGGGAGCAGTGGCTCAAAAAATGCAAGCAAACCGAAAACACGCACCAGTATTAGCTGTCACCCACGCGCACCTCCTCTTCAGACCAGCTACATCACTTGGAGAAGCCGATCCAACCTCCCTTTCCAGCATGGAAACAATCTTATGATCAGTCTGAGAGACGGTCTTCTTCTTCCTTGCCCCAAATGCCGGCCTCCCGATCCGCCCTGTGGATGCCCGGCTGCAGAAGGAGTCCGTCGACGCGTCCGATGAGCATGACGCGTCAAGGGACAGCCCCGAGCGCAGTAGCAGCTCCTGCCGGCGCATCCCTGCCGGCGCGCTGAGCGAGGGCAGCAATGTGGGCACCGCAGCCAGCCTTTTCTCCTCCGCTGTTGCTGCTGCTACATCCCTCCCGGGCCTGGGCGAGGGCTTCCGCCCCCTGGTAGCAGACACCGACCGCGTCCTGCTCCCCGCAGACCGCGGCTCAGAATCTCCACCACCGGAAGCCGGCGACAGCCGCCCCCTCGCGTTAGCACCGGACATTGCAACCAAAACACCAACTTCTCGCAACCTCCCAAAAAACCCCTCCTCACCTTCACAAGCTTAGAACGAGATCAAATCGGCGTGGCATTGCAACGGAAAACAGCAAATTGGGCCGAAGCAAGCACAAGATTGCAGACAACTCGCGCATTTCAAACGATCCCCATCTCTCTCCGCAAATCCACGAAGAAAACCCTAGCAATCGGCGCCCAACCTCCCCGGCATTGCCGAAAAGCAGCTCGGAGGCCTCGATCCAAACCCCAGAAATGCCATAACCCTCCCACCCTGAGAGAAAAAAAAAGCTCAATCACTAAACCTCGCAAGGATCAGTGGGACGCGGGGAAACAGCTCCCGCGAGGCCCCGATTCGGGCTCCCCGAGCAGTAGAACCCTCCTCAGAACCCTAGCAATGGCGACACCCTAGGCGGATGGGGAGGGGGAGGTAGGGAGGAGGAGTCCAAGCAGCAGGCAGCGGCTCAAAATTTACTGCCGCTGGTATTGGTGGGTGGTGGGTGCCTGGTGTTTAGCAGTACAGTAGATTTAGTTTAGCGAGGTGTTTTGGTCCTGGTGCTTTGCGCGTGCGCTGCGCGTGTTGGCTCGAGGAGCGGGAGGGAGGCAGGAGGAGACCACGCTAGTAGTCTAGGATCTATTTGGTTGGGGGGCATTCAATTTTTTGCCACTCTGAAGATTGATCAATTACCTCTCTCACTTACATGCGGGACCACCTGAGTCACTGACGACGGGCCAGGGTGGCAAATCTATTGCCACCCTACTCATAAGAGTGGCAAATGATTAAATTATCCTTTGGTTGGAGTGTCGGCACAATTTTGTCATGTTTATATTCCAAGTAAGGTTGGTCTTGAGATTGTTTAGTTGGTGTCTTAGGTTAACTAGGATATGTCTCCGCGTTCTGAGACGTGCTTCAGTGCTCTCCAAAGTCAAGCGCAGGTTTGAAAGCTCGGTGATTTATGTAATTTAGTATTTGTGAGAGTAATCATCACCGGATATTGTACAGAATGTAGAATTCCGTGAGTATATGTAGGGCGGCGTTTGAAATGGCTTCGGGCTTCTAGATGTCGGAAACTGAATCAAACATCTGGCTTTTGAAAAAGACTTTCGAAAGTCGGTTGCATGAAGAGAAAGGAAGCTTAGGTCGTTGGAGAGGGAGACGTGGAGGGTCTCGATCAAGCACAGAAAAAGGAATCGCCTCGACGAGTGGAACACGTTGGCCATGACGGTTTGCGTGGAAGAGCATTGTAGGTGGCCGACGGTATGTGACAATGGCTGGTGGGGGGAGCTCGCCATGGCGAGGTCGTAGAAGTGTGTCTTGATCGCCATGGGGGTGGGGAAAAGGTAGAACGCGATGAGTAAGATACCTCGAGTGCAACGAATTTGATTAAGGACTCACGGCTACGATGCAATCGACGACAAACGGCCGAGCTTGAGCAGCCATCGCTAGAGCTTGCACCACCACCCAAGCTTGCGCCGTCGCCGATGGAGCTCTCGCCATCGCCACTTGAGCTTAAGTCGTCGCCGCTCGAGCTTGCGTTGTCACCGATGGAGCTCTCGCCCTCACCGCTCGAGCTCGCGTCGACCGAGCTTGCACCGTCACCGTCCGATTTGTCGTGATGAGGCAAGATTTGAGGAAGACGATGAGTGGATGACAGCCGCCACATAAAGATAAGATTCATTTACTTCACTTCGACTTAGCTAAAAGCTCCAGTGAAATCGAACACCTCACACTTTCAGCCGCTACTATTCCAAAACAAAAAGCTCAAGACGATTTCAAATGCCCCCATACTTAGCAATTGCTTTTGTGGTCATATTTCACATTTTTAAAGTTTTTTACTGATTTATTCAGTAAAAAATTAGGGCTAACACAGAACACAACAATTTCACAAGAAGTACAAAATAATCGAAATGTTTTCTGCAAAAACCATGTAGAACTCATTTGGAACCATTCCCGACATGCCCTCGAGGCTTCAGTTTAGAACGGCATGGGTGAGTTCTTTTAGGCTGTGGTTATGGTTTTTGGCTTATGGTTTTTGAATTTTAGCTATTTGTGAGAGACAGTACGTAGAGGGAAACAGTCATGTACAGTTTTGGCCGATATATCTGAATTTAGTACAGTGTCTATTATAATCTATCTATAGATCTCATTTTAAAAAGATGTAACATTTAAAAAATTAGTTACTGTAGTAGAAAAAAATAAATTAAAGCCCGGTAGAACTCACCCATACGTTGTCTGGACTACTCTGGATTACGGGCCAAACAGCCAACCGGACGGACCAGCCAGGAGCGGTGGGTGCACCCGGTGTCCCTGCACCAGCGAGCACTCCTTGCTTGTTACGGGGCCCGTAGACGGGAGCCGGAGAGATCGGTGCACCAACCCGCAAACGAGACCACCAGGGTAAAGAGGGCCCATGCACAAACGGAGCCTGTCCACTTGTGGGCTCTCTGTTGTCGGCCTTGGCCGAATACACACTGTTGCATTTTTCGCATCAAAGAAAAACAATTCCATGGGACAGAACAAAGGCCCATTCTGGATCGCGGCAATCAACACTCACTCAACAAACACTGCAGCCACCGCATGCTGGTCCCAGATCAGATGCATCAATGAAAATGTGGCATACCTTGGTCCAGGCCAATTCACTCTTGCCGGATATGCATGTGCTAGTAACAGTAGCAGTACTACCACTGGGTAGCCCACACTGCAACGCACGGCAGCGGCGTTGCCATCTCCGAGGTGAAGACGAGGCGAGTTTGAGTACCACTGAGAAAGACAAGGCAACGTTCATCGTGTAGCAACTTAGTGGTTAGATCATACAGCTAAGACACGCAAGTACTTTCTCGAGAGAACAAGACTGGCACGTACCACCCTGGTTTCTCTCTAGGGGGAACAGTGTCACATACCAAACAACAACAAAGATGTGTACCAGACGGTCCAGACATTTAGCTGAAAATGATCAGCATTGCAAGCTTGAAAAGTAAGCTCAAGTGTACAGCTAATGCAGCTCCATCATGATATAGTCTAGACATCTCTTGACTGAAACAGAGGAGAGAAAACGTATGTACAATTGCATACTACAAGCAGAAAAATGACCGATTTCCACTGCTGCTTTCTGCACATTGCAATAGATGGCTGGAACAAGGAGAAAAAGGAAACAGCTGACCTGCGAAAAACATTTACAAGGGGAAAAACTTTCTCTTCTTGTAGTACCAGAGGAAGCAGCAGAATATGATTACGCCGCATGCGCCTGTTATGACAAGCGTCCACTCAAATGCATGTGGCACGTTAAACAAGGTGACCCCCTCAAAGTTCATGCCGAAAATTCCTGAGACAACTCCGAAGATGGCCACCACAAATGTAGCAGTGGTCAGCAGCAGATCGAACTGGATCAGTTGGTTCTGGACGTTATCCTGTAAGAACAGCATTCATGATGGTCGTGTAAGCATTTTTTTTTGGTCCAGATTGGGAAACAGATAGTAATGAAACAGGCCAAAAGAACATTCACTTCTCCCGCCTACTGAATTAACTACAATTAGACATTGCTGATATCCAACATAGTGTAGAACCATTAACGCATGTAACCTATAGAAAAATTTTTGACAAGCATGATGTATGTAATACGTTCCCCAACATCAGCTACTGTAACATGATAGACATATTAGCATGTTCCTACAGAAAGTAATTGCTAGGATACATCTGTTATAATGTTCAGCTAAAGTAGGCATTTCGCTTTATTATTTCCCTTTCTCCCCTTTATTAGACAAAATAGTTTTGTGCAAAGGTAAACCACTGCATTAGTATTGGATTGTGCAACTGAAATTAGCATCTCATCATGCCATAGTGACTATATCCACTAGGTTTCTCTACATTGTAAATAAAATGGGTACTGTTTGTCCTACTACACAAAGAAAAGGGTGGCCAAAAGAAAAAAAATGGCTACACAAATATCTGCAATATATGGCAAATAAATAAAGCGACATGGAAGATTTCTAGTTGTAGGCCCCAGTAAAGCTAAACCATTTGCTCCAACAGCCTGTTGCAGGCTTTGGGCATAAGACTACTTATAGTCAATTTATTGCCTCATCTATCCCAGCATTAACCTCATATGAGTAAAAACGATACTGCTACTTCAGCTAAATGAAGTATGTAACTCAAGTTACTGTCAATAATTTATACTCAAGTTTACATAGCTATTTTACCTATACTATCATGTTTTCCTTTAAAACACAAGCATTCAACCTTTCTTACTAGAGTTTCAAGAAAAGAAGAAGCCAAATGGTATGAGAAAGTGGACATAGTAATAACTGTCCAGAAATGTGCCACTGAGAAGTTGTGTATCAATCTCACTGATAACACATGGCAAGAGGCATATCGTTTCTTTGCTTTAGTGCAAAAACAGACAAAATAAAGCTTGCAGCTTTGGATGAGCAAAAGGCTAATTTTGTTGTGAGCTTGACTAGTTATCTGATATTTAAGTAATGGCCAAGCTTAATTGAATGTAGAGAAAGAAATTAGGGACCATACCAGCTGGATGTTGATGAAATCCTCTGTATCATCAATATACTCCTTCAGCTGGAAAAAGTGAATATTAGTAGCAAATTTGTCAGCCCAAATGAAAAAAGAAAAGAGGCTAACATAAATACAATTCAGGCTTTATACCGAAGTTAATCTGCCGAGGGTGTAGTCAATGACCACAAAGTAAGCCTCCAACAACATTTCAAGTTCTTCTATGTTGTACTGCGTCTGACTGCTGTCTGAGCTCTTGAAGCTGTCATGCCTACTTCTGGCAAAGCTTAATTCCTTCTCAAGTCTACGAGATTTGGGGGGTGACGAAACTGGGGAAACTGGAGCAGAGAGAGATGGACCAAACACATTGTTGCCAATTCCCTGAAGGGCCTGCTCATCTAACAATGATGCTTCCATCCTCCTCTTCTTCTCTGTGAGGTACATTTCAGCCATATCATCGTCGTCGTCCATCAGCTGTTCTATCTCATCTCTGACCTTAATGGTGAAACAGTGGATCAATTATTGAAAAATCTGTCTAATGAATGTGGTAAACAGAAAGTACAATGATCACGGTCCATTCACCTTTTGGACCCTCCTAGTCAACGCAACCAGCTTGCTCTTTAGGCGCCGGGCATGTTCCAAGTTAAGGGTACTGATTTTTGCCGTTAACTCATCTAGTAATGGATAAGCTTCTGCCTCTAATTCGACAGCCTGACCAAATTTGTAAACATTTTAGGTTCTCCAATTAGATACAAAACCATTATCTACAAAAAACAAAGTGAAAGTGCAGAACTGAAATCGTTTGTTACAGGATTTGCCAAGTGATTGCCAAATCAGTGATGCATGGCTTCATTTTGATTGGTCTTTGATGGTAATAGGGGCAAGACAAAATACCATTTTTCTGATAGTAATATGTAACCTCACTTGTTCATTGATAACTGACCTACTGAGCTTTCTGGACAGTGGATGATCTAAACCCGCAGCTTAATTGACCATCAGATACCTTCCTAGCACCACATGGTACCGACAAATACAAAGCTAAAAGGAAATCTATTGTTTCCATCATACAGTGTGGATGGTTAGTACAGGACAGGACATGACTAGCCTGAGAGTACTGATCAAGCAAATACAATGCAAATAATGTCATACTATTTTTTTACTCCCAAATCAAATGTTTGCGCAATGCAAGAATCCACAAAGTAACAATTGGGGGAAACAGTCATCACTCCCCAGATACTCTGAAAGGGCCAAAACCAATCGAGGTCAAAGTGCAATGTAAAATTGTAAATACAACACAACAGTAGGACGAGTAGTGCCATTAGGGATGTATACGAGCCGAGTTCGAGCGAGCCTGAGTTGGGGTCTGAACCTGCAGTTAGGCTCGAACTCGGCTTAAGTAAGCTCAATAACAGTTAAAATTATTTAACATACACTAATTTTCAACAATAAGAAAATCTCAAACTCATGCTGGGCTAGAGTAAACTCGATAACAGGCAAAACAATTCAACATACATTAATTTTCAATAATAAAAAAAACTCGAGCTCAACTAGAGTTAGCTCGGTAAGAGTTAACATGCATCACCATTCAATATCGAATCGAGCCCTAACGAGTTACTCAAGCTCGGCTCATTGAAGCTCGAGCTCGGCTCGTTTGGAGTTCGAGCTGAGCTCGAATCGAGCCTAGAGCGAGCGGACCTCAAGCAGCTCGTGAGCCTCGAGCTTTTTTTACATCCCTAAGTGCCATTAGTTGAGAGTTGATACTAGACAAATAGGAGGATTTAACTCAAGTTGAGAGAGTAGAGTACGATGTGGTACCTGCGAGTCGAGGAAGGAGCAGGCGGCTTCGAGCGCGACCTCCAGGGCGACAAACTCGAACGGCAGGTCATCGACGCGGTCCACGAGGCGGCGCTGCAGCTCGTCGACGTACCTCCGCACGGCCTCCTCAGCGCCGGCGGTGTCGCGCAGGACGAGCGCCTCGTCAGCGGTGATGATGCATCGTATCCACTCGAGGTTGCAGACGACGGCGCGCTCGCGGCCTAGGATGGCGGAGGGGTAGACGAAGAGAGGGTCGAGGAGGCGGAGGTCGCGTGCGGGCAGGTCGAGCCGCCGCATGAGCGCCGGCTTGGCAACCTCCACCGCCTCGGACGCGCCCGTCGTCGCGTCCACGCGCAACCACGAGCGCCGCCCGCCACCGCGCCTCTTCAGGCCGTGGACGTCGATGGCCACGCCGCCTCCTCCGTCGCCGCCGCCCGCCGAGGGCTTGACCCGGCGGTGGGGCCCGTTCGCCACCGCCGACGCGGCGCGGGATGGGACGAGGAGGCGCTCCTTGAGGTCGCGGTCCATGGCGGTCGGGGTCGGTGGTGGGGCCGGGGCGTCAGTGACGTGTCAAGGGTAGGCGGCGTAGGTGGTGGGGAGGGGTGGCCGGGGGCGGGACGGAAGCAAGTGATCTCCCCGGACACCGGTGGGTGGGGTGGGGCAATCGGAGCACCACGTTATTGGTACTTGGTATGGTGGGGTCGCGCCGGCCTGCGGGCGACGTGGTGCATTCGCTGCCGTTGGATTCGGCACGTGTGTGGATCCTCAAATTTTGTTACTCGTAGTTAGTATTATATTCTTCATTTTATTAGTACTAATCCTTGGTCCATCTCAGGAAAAAAAAACTACTTCTTGATCGTACGAGGATTACTCTAATCATTGAGTAATCAATTGTGTGGGAGGGATGATGACTAATGGGGAACAGGGAAGCTACATCTACGATGACTTCCATGAAACACTTGAAAGGAATCTGCTGATATTGATCTCACCGACAAATTTAGATTCCAAAATGCTCCAAACTTTTGCAACAGTTCATGCTGTGTTTATTTACTTATTTATTTTTAAAAAATGGCAGGAACTCTTCCAATCAATTAAAGAGAGAGAAAGTTCAGCGCCAGTACAGGAACGCCGAATGCAAGCGAGGGCTAAAACCATTAGAGATTGCGGGCCGTTCTTTCTGATTTTTAGTGGTTGTTTGATTTTTATCTTCTCTCAATAATAATTATTTATTAAATTAATAAATTATAGTCAAAAAATTATAAATCAGCATAAAAGAGCAGGCTGTACATGGCCCATGATGAGGGCTCGTGAAGCACTCAAGGTACACTCTAGGGTGTCACGGGTCGTGCAAGGCTTTCCCCGTCGTTTGATGTCCTCTTTGGCTCTCCCGACAATGGTTAGTAATACATCTAGAGACAATTATAGAAATTATAGAAATGAGTATATATCACTTATATGATTATGAGCTTTTGAATAATATATTGTTTTTTAAAATGAATTATCATTTATAAAGATTAACAAGTATGTGACTTATTAGTAAAACTCTTTATTTATTGTATGATATCATTTTAAAAGATTCCTAGTCAGATATCACTAGTCGAGACACTACTGACTTATAAACCAACACGTGCATTGATTCATGAACACGCTTCACTAGTTATAGATATAGAGATATCAAATCAATAATATAGACACATGTTAAAAAACATGATGTTAAATTGATCCACTTTGAGAGACATGTTGAGATTATTATGTTTTATGTGTTCTCACCTGAAGTTCGATGAGGTATCATGAGGTAAAAAGATAATACGCAAATAGATTGTTAAGTCTGATCAGATATGAACTAGTCATATAGGTATATTGACTAGTGATGAACTGATCGGATATATTACAAACTGGTTTGCAAACTGATCGTATGGGATACGAATTGACTGTAACCACATACAATCAACCAAAAAGCACAATACTTTTGAACAGAGCTAAGAGACGCAAGTACTCTCTTCAGAGATCAAGACTGGCGAGTACCACCATTTTTTTCTCTCTCTCTAGGGGGGACAGTGTCACATACCTCACAACAACAAAGTTGTGTACCAGACGGGCCAGACATTTAGCTAAAAATGATCAGCGTTGCACGCTTGAAAAGTAAGCTCAAGTGTAGAGCTAATGCAGCTCGATCACGATAGACATCTCTTTACTGAAATAGAGAAGAAAGAAAATGTACGTACAATTGCATACTAGCAAAGCTGAAAATTGACCAATTTCCACTGCTGCTTTCTGCACATTGCAATAGACGGCTGGAACAAGGGGAAAAAGGAAACAGCTGACCTGCGAAACCCATTTACAAGGGAAAAAACTTTCTCTTCTTGAAGTACCAGAGGAGGCAGCAGAATATGACTACGCCGCATACGCCTGTTATGACGAGCGTCCACTCAAATGCATGTGGCACCTTAAACAAGGTGACCCCCTCAAAGTTCATGCCAAAAATTCCCGAGACAACTCCGAAGATGGCCACCACAAATGTAGCAGTGGTCAGCAGCAGCTCGAATTTGATTAGTTGGTTCCGGACGTCATCCTGCAAGGACAGCACTCGTGATGATTGTGTAAGCATTTTTTTTAGGTCCAGATTGGGAAACAGAGAGTAATGAAACAGGCCGAAAGAAAATTTACTTCTCCCGCTCACTGAACTAACTACAATTAGACATTGCCGGTATCCGACATAGCGTAAAACATTTTAACACATCTAACCTATAGAATAAAAATGACAGGCATGATGTCTGTAATACGTTACCCAACACTTACATAGTGTAAAACCATTAACGCATCTAACCTATAGAAAAAAATGACAGGCATGATGTCTGTAATACATTACCCAACACTAGCTACTGTAACATGACAGACATAGATTAGCATGTTCCTACAGAAAGTTATTGCTAGGTTCCACGTCTGTTATGATGTTCAGCAAAAGTAGGCCTTTAGCTTTATTATTTCCCTTTCTCTCCTTCATTAGACAATAGTTTTGTGCAAAGGTAAACCCACTGCATCAGTATTGGATTGTGCAACTGAAATTAGCATCTCATCACGCAAGAGTATTAGTGACTATATCCACTAGGTTTGTCTATATTGTAAATAAAATGGCTACTGCCTGTCCTACTTCACAAAGAAAAGGGTGGCCAAAAGAAAAAAAAATTGGCTACACAAATATCAGCAATTTATGGCAAATAAATAAAGCAACATGGAAGATTTTTAGTTCAAAGCCCCAGTAAAGCTAACCATTTGCTCTAACAGCCTGTTGCAGGCTGCTGGCATAAGACTACTTATAGTCAATTTACTGCCTCATCGGCTTTAACCTCATGTGAGTAAACATGATACTGCTACTTCAGCAAAATGAAGTATGTAACTCAAGTTACTGTCAATAATTTATACTCAAGTTTACATAGCAATTTTACCTATACTATCATGTTTTCCTTTAAAACACAAGCATTCAACCTTGCTTACTAACGTTATTGAGCATTTTTAAGTTAACTTATCCATTTGGAGACAAACAATTATTTATGTATTGTCATACAATTCTGACAGTGTATTGTAGCAGCTAAATGTTAGTGGAGTTAAAAAAAAGAAGCTAAAAGGAATGAGAAAGTGAACATAGTATTAACTGTCCAGAAATGTGCCACCAAGAAGTTGTGTAACAATCTCACTGATAACACATGGCAAGTGGCATATCATTTGTTTTCTTTAGTGCAAAAACAGACAAAATAAAGCTTGCAGCTTTGGATGAGCAAAAAGCTAATTTTGTTGTGAGCTTGACTAGTTATCTGATATCTAAGTAATGGCCAAGCTTAATTGATTGTAGAGAAAGAAATTAGGGACTATACCAGCTGGATGTTGATGAAATCCTCTGTATCATCAATATACTCCTTCAGCTGGAAAAAAGTGAATATAAGTAGCAAATTTGTCAGCCAAAATTAAAATAGAAAAGAGGCTAACATAAATACAATTCAGGCTTTATACCGAAGTTAATTTGCTGAGGGTGTAGTCAATGACCACAAAGTAAGCCTCCAACAACATTTCAAGTTCTTCTATGTTGTACTGCGTCTGACTGCTGTCTGAGCTCTTGAAGCTGTCATGCCTACTTCTGGCAAAGCTTAATTCCTTCTCAAGTCTACGAGATTTGGGGGGTGACGAAACTGGGGAAACTGGAGCAGAGAGAGATGGACCAAACACATTGTTGCCAATTCCCTGCAGGGCCTGCTCATCTAACAATGATGCTTCCATCCTCCTCTTTTTCTCTGTAAGGTACATTTCAGCCATATCGTCGTCGTCGTCCATCAGCTGCTCTATCTCATCTCTGACCTTAATGGTGAAAAAATGGATCAATTATTGAAAAATCTGCCTAATGAATGTGGTAAACAGAAAGTACAATGACCACGGTCCATTCACCTTTTGGACCCTCCTAGTCAACGCAACCAACTTGCTCTTTAGGCGCCGGGCATGTTCCAAGTTAAGGGTACTGATTTTTGCCGTTAACTCATCTAGTAATGGATAAGCTTCTGCCTCCAATTCGACGGCCTGACCAAATTTGTAAACATTTTAGGTTCTCCAATTAGATACAAAATCATTATCTACAAAAAACAAAGTGAAAGTGCAGAACTGAAATAGTTTGTTACAGGATTTGCCAAGTGATTGCCAAATCAGTGATGCATGGCTTCATTTTGATTGGTCCTCTAGCCTAGCGGTTAGAGCGCTCTAGTAGCACCCCTCAGGTCCTGGGTTCAACTCTCAGTGGGAGCGAATTTCAGGCTGAGGGAAAAAAATCCCCTCGCTTGCCCCATAAGCCAAAGCACAGGTCTAAGGCTCGCCCAGGTCGCTGGTCGTCGCCAGGTCGTTGGTCTAGGGATCACCCTGGTCGTTCTCACGTGGGCTAATGCCGCTGTGTCAGGGTGGGGCAAGGGTTCGGGGATTTTCTCGATCTGCATGAGAAGATCTTCTTCTTAAAGCAATGCCCGGGGGCTGTCTTACCCCCCGCAGGTTGAGTTTTTTTTTCTTGGATGGTAATAGGGGCAAAACAAAATACCATTTTTTTCTGATAGTAATATGTAACCTTACTTGTTCATTGATAACTGACCCACTGAGCTTTCTGGACAGTGGATGATCTAAACCCGCAGCTTAATTGACCATCAGGTACCTTCCTAGCACTACATGCTACCGACAAATACAAAGCTAAAAGGAAATCTATTGTTTCCATCATACAGTGTGGATGGTTAGTACAAGACAGGACATGACTAGCCTGAGAGTACTGATCAAACAAATACAATGCAAATAATGTCATACTGTTTTTTACTCCCAAATCAAATGTTTGCGCAATGCAAGAATCCACAAAGTAACAATTGGGGTGGTGTCATGAACCGGGGTAAACACCACCAAGGAGATGGCCGGATGGCGTCGGCGTAGAACGAGAGGGAGAGAGACTAGAGATTTAGACGAGGAAGACTTGATAATTCTCTGATTGATTACAATCTATGTAGCACGGACACGTGTAAAAACCGTCGTATCCGTGTCCGACACGTGTCGGACACGGATACGACACGGACACGTCTCGGATACGTGTCGGCAACGTATCGGCCGATTTCGGAAATAATTTTAATTTTTAAAATTCTCGACACGTGTCGGACACGGCCTGGACATAGCCAGCCTAGGACACGGTCGGCCCAGGCCGGCCCATCCCTAACCCTAACCATAAGCGCCGATTCCCGAGCGCATCATTCCCATCACTCGCTCGCGCTTCTCCGCATCGGCCGCTCGCGCCACCACCCGCTCCCGCCGGCTCCCGCATCTCGTCGCCGCCTCCATCTCCTCACTCGCATCTCCTCTGCCCACCGTCTCCAGCATCTCGCCGCCAACGACATATCTCGCATCTCGCCGCCGACTACATCTCCCGCGTCTTGCCGCCGACTACATCTCCCGTGCGTCGCCGGCTCCCGCATCTCCTCCCGTGTAGTCTTGCCGATCTGATCATGTTACTTTTTCCAGATTAATGGAGTTTTTATTTCTAGAAATGATATTCACATCAACAATTATCGCCAGGATTAACAAAACAATTTATAAGGTACATATTCCAAGTATACACTTTACAAATTACAAATTTACAATTTACATTATTTCAGATAATAAGCATGTGGAAACATAGAAAATAATACATATATAATTTATTTATTATTTAAATATATATAGCCGTGTCGGCGTATCGGTATTTTTGGGAAAACGGCGAATTCCTGTGTCAGTGTCGTGTCGTATCGCGTCGACGTATCCGTGTCCGTGCATCATAGATTACAATAGCATGCGGTAGCCCCCTTATATAGATGTCTCCCCCTAACAGATAGAATCTAATCCCAATTATAACTCTAACAGATATAGTAACTAATATCATATCTCTAACAAAAGGAATCTAATCTCTAACTCAAATAGAAATCAATCTCTAATTCCTAATAATAATCTGACAGGGCCTTGGGCCCAAGGCCCACACCCCTGACAGGTGGGGGCGGGGGGGGACAGTCATCACTCCCCAGATACTCTGAAAGGGCCAAAACCAATCGAGGTCACTGTGCAATGTAAAATTGTAAATACAACACAACAGTAGGACGAGTAGTGCCATTAGGGTTATATACGAGCTGAGTTCGAGCGAGCCTGAGTTGGGATCCAAGCTTGCAGCTAGGCTCCAACTTAGCTTGAGTAAGCTCAATAACAGTTAAAACAATTTAACATGCACTAATTTTTAACAATAAGAAAATCTCGAACTCGTGCTCGGCTAAAGTAAGCTCAATAACAGTCAAAACAATTCAACATGCATTAATTTTCAACAATAAAAAAACTCGAGCTCAACTAGAGTTAGCTCTGTAAGAGTTAACATGCATCACCATTCAATCTCAAATCGAGCCCTAACGAGTTACTTGAGCTCGGCTCGTTGTTGAAGCTGACGAGGTCAGCTTCAAGCTCGAGCTCGGCTCGTTTAGAGTTCAAGCTGAGCTCGAGTCAGAGCCTAGAGTGAGCCGAGCTTAAGCACCTCACGAAACTTGAGCTTTTTTTTACATCCCTAAGTGCCATTAGTTGAGAGTTGATACTAGAAAATTAGGAGGATTGAACTCAAGTTGAGAGAGTAAGAGTACGTTGTGGTACCTGCGAGTCGAGGAAGGAGCAGGCGGCTTCAAGCGCGACCTCCAGGGCGACGAACTCGAACGGCAGGTCGTCGACGCGGTCCACGAGGCGGCGCTGCAGCTCGTTGACGTAGCTCCGCACGGCCTCCTCGGCACCGGCGGCGTCGCGCAGGACGAGCGCCTCGTCAGCGGTGATGATGCATCGTATCCACTCGAGGTTGCAGACGACGGCGCGCTCGCGGCCTAGGATGGCGGAGGGGTAGACGAAGAGCGGGTCAAGGAGGCGGAGGTCGCGCGCGGGCAGGTCGAGCCGCCGCATGAGCGCCGGCTTGGCAAGCTCCACCGCCTCGGACGCGCCCGTCGTCGCGTCCACGCGCACCCACGAGCGCCGCCCGCCACCGCGCCTCTTCAGGCCGTGGACGTCGATGGCCACGCCGCCTCCTCCGCCACCGCCGCCGTCCGAGGGCCTGACCCGGCGGTGGGGCCCATTCGCCACCGCCGACGAGGCGCAGGGTGGGACGAGGAGGCGCCCCTTGAGGTCGCGGTCCATGGCGATCGGGGTAGGTGGTGGGGCCGGGGCGCCAGTGACGTGTCAAGGGTAGGCGGCGTAGGAGGTGGGTGTGGGGTGTGGGGAAGGAAGGGATCTCCCCGAACTCCGGTGGGTGGGTTGGGGGAAATCGGAGTACCGCATTATTGGTATTGGTATGGTGGGGTCGCAGCGTCGCGCGGGCTGCAGGCGACGTGGTGCATTCGCTGCCGTTGGATTCGGCACGTGCGTGGATCCCCAAATTTTGTTACTCGTAGTTAGTATTATTCTTGATTTTATTTGTACTAATCCTTGGTCTCTCTCAGAAAAAATACAAATTCTTGATCGAACGAGGATTACTCTAATCATTTACTATATTGTGTGGGAGGGATGATGACTAACGGGGAACAGGGTCTACGATGATTTGCATGAAACATTTGAAAGAAATTTGCTGATATTGATCTCACCGACAAATTTAGATTCCAAGATGCTCCAAACTTTTGCAACAGTTCATGCTGTGTTTATTTACTAGCTACGTAAGCGCGGCGTCACGCGCGCGCTAGCCACCGTGTGGACCGAAGTAAAAGAGATGATAATACGTGAGACGTTTCTTAAAAAAATTGAGGACGCGTACGTAATTTCGAAAAAACCAAATGGCTTTTTCGCAAAAAAATTAAGGACCTGCAAAGACATGTACGTAACTAAACAAGGACCTATACATAATTTTGGAAACCGCGGGTTGTTATCGGTGAAGTGGAGGGTGCTTTCCGAAAAAAACCTGACAGGGACCTGATTGCGAGAATAAAGAACCTCTACACGATTTCGCAAAACGCAAAAGCTTTCTCGCAAAAAAACGACGTGGCACAGCTCCTTCGAATTTTTGGTACGGATAATCCGTTTTTTATTCGTAAATACATAAATATACCCGCGAGAAATTTTTTTACAAAAATAGTCTCCAGTCGCCCCCCCATTGGGCGACTTCTGCCTTTCGCCCAACCGGGAGGCGACATTTAGGGAATATGTAAACCATTGGGCGACTTATGAAGTCGCTGTACGGTTGAGCGACTGCAATTGCAGTCGCCCAACGGTAGGGCGACAGGGGTGGATATTCCACCGTTCGCCCACTACCCCTGCCTCTTTTCCCTCGCCCAGAGAACCACTTTTCCCTCATTCTGCCCAGAGAGCCAGAGAGAAGAAACGAGAGAAGAAGAAAAGAGGAAGGGGAAGAAAAGAAGGGGAGAAGAGAGGGAGGAGGGGAAGAAAAGGAGGGGAGGGGGAGAAGAGAAGGAGAGGAGAACAAGGTTGAAGGAGGAGGTGAGGGAGGAAGAAGGAGTCCAAGCTAATCCATCGATTTGGATCCAGATATTTTTGTTAATTATGTTGTATTTACACTATTATTTAGATGAAATATTGGTGTTAGTAAAAATTGTAGATGTAGTATACATTTTGTAGTATGGAATATTTTGTAGTCTAGAAATTTTACTACCCTTTTTAGTATAGAAAGTTTAGTTTAGTGTTGTACGATGTTATTTGACATGTCGTAAATTTCAATCATACATGTAGGGCTACATCATTAATGGCCACTACTACATTGAGAGTGTATTATGGTGCTGGAATTATTCGTGAAGGTCCGAATGGTGTGGATTTGAGCGATTTTTCGCAAGTCACTCTCGTACTTCCGGATGACGAGAATGCTGGAATGACAGATGTGCAGCATTGGCTGACCCAGAGTTTTTCATTGGACCCCGAGGTGTGCAGCGTCGTTGTGCAAGGGCTTTGGAGCCGGTCTCCCACTGACATCAGATGGGAGTTGAAGATATTGGTGCGCTCTGCTTCGTGGAAGGGCTGTGTGCAAGGGTGCCGGTGCCGTGGATACGAGTGTGTCCTGCTTGTGCAACCGTGCTCACTACAAGCAGCTGCGCAAGCTCGTGCGTCCGCCTATGCTTCGGGAGGTGCTAGCAGCTCGGGCGGGCCGCACGTTGGTGGAGCTGATGAAGTTGCTCGTGATGAAGGCAATGCGGTACATGGAGGAGAGTTACGACCGTCAAGCTATAGAGAGGGAACTGGGCAAGCCGATGCGGTACATGGAGGAGAGTTACAGCTGTCAAGCTATAGAGAGGGAACTGGACAAGCTGATGAAGGAGAGCATAATGAGTATATCGTGCAGCAGATGGAATCTGATGACCAGAGGGCTTGCAAGTTCATCGAATGGGTGGATCGGGTGCCGCCGGCATGGCCAGGGAACCGGCCAAAGGAGGTGGAAAACAAAGGACAATACTTTGTCAAGATGACTCAAGCTCGCGAGGTGGAACGACAGATGCGGCTTGAGCAAGAGCGCCGCGTGAGAGTGGACCAAATCCGTCTGAAGGGCAAGGAGAATGAGCTGCAAAGGAGGCGGGAGCAGCTAAGTCTGCGTGAAGCAGCCATGAAGCGTCAGGAGGAAGAGCTTGAAGCTCGTGAGGCAGCTCTCAAGTCCAAGAGTGACAGGAAGAAGGATGCAGCGGAACCATCTTCAAGGCGCGAGAAAAAGGGGAAACAACCACGCTACACCCAGTAGACAAAATGTGGCGAGGAAGGCAAAGTGGCCCCCGTCCACACAGTAGGTGGTACGAGCAGTTGGGTGGGTTAGTCGCATATCATGCTATATGTTATGCATGTAATAAAAATATACGCGGCATGTTACTCCCAACTGTATTATAAAGTTTATTTCTATTCACATAAGGTTATTATCTCGTGTGTTCGCGATCAATGATTCAGATAGCAAGTCATTTAACAATATTAACATACCAGTTCTCTTCGTACACTAATTCTTAGTAACATAAAAAAATCACTTGCCAATGTATATATCAAACGTTCTACAGTCAATTGTTCTTAAAAAAATTTCTCAAAATTTTTAATGCACCTACAACATACAATAAACATAAACTTTTATTACAACTATACCATATTTTTTCCAATTTAAAACTACAAAATTGACAAAACTCTAAAAAATCACGGGGACTGAGTAAAATCGCCCCTCCATTGGGCGACTGCGCTTATAAGTCGCCCATCCATTGGGCGACTGCGCTTATAAGTCGCCCATCCATTGGGCGACTGCCATGCAGTCGCCTAATAGGAAAGCGACTCCTGGCAGTCGCTCGAACAACCAGCGACAGATATTTTGTCGCCTCCCGGTTAGGCGAAAGGCAGAAGTCGCCCAATGGGGGGGCGACTGGAGACTATTTTTATAAAAAATTTCTCGCGGGTATATTTATATATTTACGAATAAAAAACGGATTATCCGTACAAAAAATCCAGCTCCTTCGCCCAATGCAGGTGGTGATCGGTTCGGCTGAAAAGCTCGTGGCTTATGGCTGAAAACACTGTAGCTGGTTGAAAAAAGCACTGTAGCTGACATAGGCTTATTTAGCATAATTAATTTAAAAAAAATAAAAAATAAAAAATATATGTTAGCCCATTACGTATAATACAAACAAATACGGGAAAAAAAGAACCGGCAAAAAAGCTCAACGAAAAGCCAAAAGTTCAGAAAAAGACGAAACTTATGAATAGTGAAAAATAAGCCAGAAGTCGAAGCCGAGTTGATCAGGGCCGCAAGCGAGGGCTAAAAACACTGGAGATTACGTGCCCAACGATGGGGGCTCCATGATGCACTCCAAGGCACGGTCTAGGGTGTCACGGGTCGTGAAGGGCCTTCCTCCGTCGTTTGATGTCCTCCTTGCCTCTCTTCACGACGTCTTACATCTTACGCGTGTTTATTTGGTTTTGGAAAGTTCTTCGATTCCTCTACGCGTGTTTATTTGGTTTTGGAAGGTTCTTAGATTCCTTTACGCATGTTGATCCACACAATGTAGATGGATACACCATTGAAAGTTCTTCTTTGATCTTTCCACCACATAATGTAGATTGATCGACGTAATGTCGCAGCTCATCACGCTTAGGACTAAGTGCCTATTTGGCAGAGCTCCACCACTGAAAAAGTGAATCTGGAGCAGCAGATTCACCATGGAGCAGCTCCACCGTGAATCTGGGATCCCACCATGGAGCTGGACAAACTGTTTGGCTTCCACAGCAGCTCCAGATCTACAAAACTGAGTTTTTGGTGGGAATGGCCTATTTTGCCCTTGGGGTTGTATGATATATATATTTTTTTCATATAGCACACGTGTTTTGTTCATATTTATTCACAAAAAATGGTGTATTTTTTTTGAACCGACCCGTTCTCGGCCTAGAGCTGCTGCCCATTTAATTTGTGATTTGTCCTCCTGCAGTTTCTGCAGATAATGAGTGAGGAACCAAGCTAGTATGCATTATGACTTGAATTTCCATGCAAGTGATGGTTTATGAAGTGAAAATTTATGTTCTGAAGAAACTATAGAGTACAGACTAGAACTAGTTCTTTTTTTAGTTTCATTTTCATATGGTGCACTTCTCCCGTATCTGAGCTTACCAAGAAATGATCGGGGTAAGATATTCTGATGAAAGCGCATGAGAGATCAAAGGGTAATTCTACAGCTGCGGCTGCACTGTGAGTAGACATCGCCAGAAA
This sequence comes from Dendrocalamus latiflorus, assembly GCA_017311315.1. Lineage (NCBI taxonomy): Eukaryota > Viridiplantae > Streptophyta > Magnoliopsida > Poales > Poaceae > Dendrocalamus > Dendrocalamus latiflorus. The sequence goes on from CM029627.1 coordinate 13,505,215, forward strand.
ACTCTATACCAAAACCAATCAAGGGTAACAATGTACACGTATGAATATGATAAGGTTTCGTGTACATGCACACAATCACACAAGACACCAAGGTATTCATCAATAGGAGATGGTAAAAACATAGATTCCATACAGCAATGTCATTGAGATACACAGGTGACAGGCTGACGGTGAAAACGTCGTTCTCACAACCCTCTGGAATTGATCATTCACTTCATATTGTTGGCCATTTGAAACTGCAGTACGCATACCAGGGTGTAAACCAGATCAGTTTTCCTTAGTGCTGTTCTTGATCCATTCCAGGTACTTGGTGTTACCACCACTTATGGGCAAAGCAATAACTTCAGGAACACTACATGAACAACTAACCAGTAAATCCCACAACAAGACCAACGTTGCTTAAACTAGATCGATAAACTAAATGAAGCTTACTCATATTCATGGTTGGCTTTGACATGTTCGGTCAACGCATCTAGAAGAGTTTCCCTAGTCTTGATGATGAGTAACTCTTCAGCATCAGTTTGCACCTGAAAAAGCATATATTATTGATATATAGCTTTGCTAAGCAGGGGAAAATACATCGTCAAAAGGATTTCAACAAACTGCTGAGATGAACATATAATTAGAATTACAGAGTTATTATTTGGTCTTGAAACAAATATTAGCACAATACCTTTCCCTCCAACCAATAAACAGATTCAACGCCTGAAAAATAAAGATTAAGGACTTTAGTACATTTCACCACTAGAGAATACATGAAACAGTAAGTTAAAAAAGTAACAGGAGCAGTTCCCAAGAATATTCTAAGATCACAGAGTAAGGTATGAACAGCATGGAACAGGTTAAATGCCATTTAACCACCAACCCTTGTTTACGGGCATTACACGTTGCTATTTTTTAATTGTGCATCCGGTGTATCCAGTTTATGTCTGTCTTGGCAGTCCCAAGCCAAGATGTGCAAAGAAATATTTATCGCATGAATTCAGTTGAGCTATTTTGTTCAACCCAAAATATGCTGAACTTCAGCAAGTTCTAGCAGTCTGTTCCCAGAGCTGATCGGAGTGCAATTTGCTCAAGCTCAGTTTGTTTATAGTGCCATCTCTAGTAGACCTTCTCAGTGCTGTCGTTATCTCTTGAAGGTAACAAAGATCTTTTCTATTAAAAAAAGCAATTCCTAATATAAATAGTGAATCACATTGTCTTTTCTATCAATCGAGTGACAATATTGGATGCTCACAAGATAGACGAGCAACTGTGACACAATCTGACTTTGGAAACAGGTAATGTATTGATTAGCAAATTCCAAGAGGGAAATGCGGATCACTAGAATAGGAGGAAAACCCGGCAAAAACTACCTGCTTCCCTGTTTGGAACCATCACATACACAACATTTGGAGGGCACGGTGGTGGAAGCGGATTCCATCCAAGCAGAGCTGAGACCTCTTGCCCTGCAAAAAATAGCATCTATATGTCACTAAAAGAATAGGCGATTGAATAAGCTAACAACCTAACATTAAGCCTACAAAGCTCGTCCAATAAGCCACTCTCCTATTTTATTTTTTTTAAAGCTACTCTCCTGATGCCACAATTCACAAATCCAAAGCCAAAAACCTCAACGAACGTATAATCGCTTATGAATTTTGCGGATTCCTCACAAATGGGAACCTAAATACTAGTTAGTGATTCCACAAAGCGCACACCAATCCAAACCGCGGGAGAGCAACATTTCACGGAACGCATCCGAACGTGAGCGTCTTCCTCGCATCAACCAGCACGAACTAAGAGCGAGAGGGAAGAGGGATTACCCGAGGAAGGGGAAGCGGTGGGAGAAGGCGCACCCCGTCCTGCAGGCCACGGCGGCGCTGACGGCGCCGATGCCGAGGAACAGGAGCGCTCCGGCGAGCGGAGTGCGGCGCCTGTAGAGCAGCGCCCGCTGCGGTCCGGCAGTCGCGCGGCGAGGGGCGGCGGCGGAGGAGGGCGGCGAGAGGGCTCGGAACGGCGCGGGGAGGAGCGGCATTCTCCAGGGGGGCCGCGCCAACGGAGGCCGGGACGGGCGCCGCCGGCTGGTTCCAAAGCGCGCGCGAGAGCCCAACCCTAGGGGCCGATTTCGCCATGGAGGAAGAAGAAGGAGGTGGAGGAGGTAGAGGGGGCCGGATCTACCAGATCCGGCCATCGCCGGAGGTGGCGGCTCGCCGGAGCGCCGGATGTGGCGGCGCGAGCAGAGATGGTGGCGGCGCGAGGAGCCCTGGTCCCTCGGTCGAATGGAGAAAAGGCCAAATAGAAAAAAACGGTTGGGATGGGGTGTGTAACCAGTAGCATTGGTGGGTAATTACCATCTAACTTCACGAGTAGATACGAAACAAGTTTTCGTGGAGCACCCCTTGAGGTGCTTCATGGATTTCATGAATCTGGAGCTAGATCCAGTATTTTGGTGGATCCAGATTTCGTGGAGCTGGAGCGTTTGGGTAAAAATTCGTGGAGTGGAGCTGTTTTTGGTGAATCTGGAGCTGGTAGAGCTCTGCCAAACAGGCCCTAAAGATCACATCTCTGAGGCAAACAGAGTTGTCAACGGATCGAATATAAATTAAATAGTTTAAATACAGATACAAGATAATAAATATATAATTAGTATTTTTTTAAATCTTAGTGTATCGAATACGAATCGAATGATCCAGATATAGATACCGGATAAAACTGATAATTCAGATTGACTGACATCCCTAGGCCCTAGCTGCAAGGGGGTGATGGGGATAGAGTTGCGGCCCGGTTTCATGGTAGATTTTGTAGAACATTTAAGGTCTTGCTTATTTTGAATTGAGTTTCTGGTTTACCTTTTATTATTCCTAAATTTCGTTTTTTCTTACTTTTTGTGTTTTTTAGCTTTTTGTCAGTTCTTTTTTCCTGTATTCATTTGTATTATTCGTGATGGGCTAATCTATTTTTCCTATTTTTAATTCTTTTTAAATTTAGTTACGCCAAATAAGCCGCCATCAGATACAGTGTACTTTCAATCAGCTATAGTAAAATTTCAGTCATAAATCAGCTTATTTCAGCCCCATCGAGCGGCATCTCAGTTTGTTGGTTTTCGCCATGCTCTAAGCGCCACGGTGTCAATCCATGTTGTGTTTATAACAAATCTAATTCCAAGAGAACCCAATATCAACCATCGCGATCATAACCAAAGAAGGGCAAGCAAAACAAACATGAAAGCAAAATTTCGATAGCTGGGCTTGATCATACCTGGACATGCTTCAGTCTCGATCGACTTCCACAGTCTTGAAGCTATGTATACCTAGCACGATTCTCATTCCATGGTATCGCATACCTTCATCGATCCATAGGACCGCGACCAATTCTATGAGCTCCAATTGGGCATACGCTCAGGGTGCCATTGCCATGCCTAGATTAGCATATATGCTAACTTCCTTACCAAGGTATGGTGCTCTTGATATACCTTATAGGTTACTTCATGCTACGTATTATTGCACATTCAGAAAGTTCCATGAAGTCTTTGTACTTTCTAAGCAACCTCATCTTTCTCATAGTTTAATCACTAACAATCTACTTTTCTGTTGTGGTGATTGGCCGCGATCACGTCCCTGTCACGAAATCTAGTCTTTGACGAGGTAGATACAAAAAGTCTAGCATATTCATCGATTCAAGGATTTGATAATAACAAGTTTTTCACTAATTAGGGCCTTTCAGTGTGATAGTTAAGCACTCATGTACTTTTATTTTTCCTGTTATTAATATAAAATCAGATGATCTTTCTTAACAATAAGTCAAACCGAACTGATCAAGAGTGTCACACCCATGACTTACAACGCAATGAAGTATATCCTGGAAAACTGAAATTTATCCAACAGAGAACCGGCAATAAAGGCTAGTTAATGTGCATCTGAAAATCCTTAGTGATGTGACAAAACTACAGTGGATAACCACATGTATTGGTTTATAAAAGGCTAGTTAATGTGCATCTGAAAATCCTTAGTGATGTGACAAAACTACAGTGGATAACCACATGTATTGGTTTATATATATGAATTTTCTGAAAACAATTACATAGAGATTTATGTTGTTCAAGCTGTCTCAAGCATTCTGCACAAGAAAATAGGAGCTCAACGCAAATTCCTTACACGTTTCCTGTTAACTCTCACGATTCCCGGACAGGTCGCCTTCAGGTGCTCGAACCCATCTAGAGATGGCAATGGGTACCTGAAACCCGATACCCGGTGGGTTTTTACTCTATTAGGGCATGAGTCTGGGTCAATTTCCTAACACATGGGTCTCTTAATGGGCAAAAAGCCCAACCCATTGGGTCTGCCGGGTTCGGGTACGTTCCTATAGTACCCAAACCCGTAAACCCATGGGGTAATATAAACCTGATCCATAGGAGTTATAAACTCAGGCTCCCAGCCTCCCAGGCAAACCAGCCTAGCCCATTATCCATTTAGCCCCAAGCCCCCAAATCCAACGCGGCAATGCCCCATTACCCATACGGCTAACCCTAGCTAGCACTCGGTCACGGTCACTACTCACTCCTCCCCAGTCCCCACCCCGATTCAACAGCTGCTGCAGCGGCGGCTCATCTGGCGCTCCGCGCTCGGTCTCCGGCAGTCTCCACGCTCGTCCTCCCGTCCCGCAGCTCCCGCCACTCTCGCCGCACGCTCGTCCTCCCGCACGCCCTCACCGTCGCCTCACCTTCCAGTTCAACCCGCCGCCCCCACGGCGACAGCCCGCCGCCCCCACGCCGTAGCCAACGTGCATCGCAGCAGTAGGCCCTTAGCCATGGCGCTGCCCTCCGGCTCCAACGAAGATGGCCGGTGAACTTCTTCCTCCTCTCCATTAACCATTGTTGCAACTCGCATTACTGAACCCACGGGTGACCCGTGGGTACCCGTTAACCCAGTGGACATGGGTCTGGGCAAAAATCTGCACCCGTGACGGGCATGGGTTTCTTAGCGGGCACGTCCAACTTTCATAGGCACGGGTTTGGGATAGCAAAACCCAGCGGGTTTGTGCCCGTTGCCATCTCTAAACCCATCGGTGGTTTTCACGACCGGACAAACTCGACGCAGGCCGCCTTGAGAAGCCGGCAGCCGTGCCTGTCAGCCACCGCCAAGACGTCGGCCACATTGTTCACGGTAACGAACCTGGATAGCCACTCCTCGCACCTCAGCCGCAGCCTCTCGAACTCGTACCGCTCGGCGGCGCGGAGCAGCTCCTCCGCCACGCCGTCCGCCGGCGCGAAGCGGGTTATGTAGTCCGGCAGCACGTCGGCGTACGCGACGTGCCGCAGCGCCTCGAAGGCCGCAGGCGACGCGTCCGTGACCTCGACGCGCCGCCACGGCGACTCCTTCATGCGCGCCCGCACCTCCATGTTCCGGTGACTGTGCCGCGAGAACACACCAATGCGCGCGGAAGGACGTGCAGCCGACGTACGTCGAACGTGACATCTGAGCCCGGCCCGCTCTCGAGGAGCCAGAGGAAGCCCGCGCCCGTCGTGCGGTGGGAGTGGCGCCGGGCGAGCACTGCAGAACCACACTTAGGCGGCACCGGAAGGTGAGGCAGTCACTTTTCTGTTGGGATACGGATAGACTACATTAATATAAATTAAATTTTCTACTATATAAACTATAAAGATATGCGAGTAAAAAATTATAGATCATTATCACTAAACACGCAATATAACGAAAGTAGAGTTCAAGTGACCGGTTCAACAAAGCGAGCATCAGTGTAGTGGAAGTAGTTAATAGTCCTCTGGCTAACCGTCTCCTCCTTATGATCGTCCCGATCAGCACCATAGTCGCAGCAACACCTCTACCAAGGTCCACGTATCCAGAGATAGAATGATGTGTGTCGATGTTCTAGTACCAGCGCACATGGCAGGGATTATGAGAGGTGGCGGCTAGAGTTTCAATGGATGTGTCTCGAGATATCTCCCACAGCTCCCCCACCTATCTTTATATAACCTCTAATCAGATCTTTATCCGATACAATCATCTATCGTATCTAACTCAGAAAGTCTCAGATTGAATCTTTATCCAATACGAGTAGATATCATATCCCACTTGGAGAATCTCCAATCAGATTCATATGAGTAGAGACCGTATCCCACTCGAAATCTATCATCTGAACCCTTATTGTTCTGACCCGTTAAATGTGTAACCCTGTATGTTTATGTATATTTGGCTATAGGCCAAAACTCCTTTCCTGTGTATAAGTCGGTAGCGGTCCATAGTAGGACATAACGACTCCTAAATATTTATAAAGATCACATTGAACGAATATATATAGTGCTTATGTACCGATCCCCTTACCTCATAATACTAGATCAAATTCAAGGCGAGAAGGGCAGATAGGAGCCGCAGCTGATGGGAGTGGAGAAGGGCTAGACGACGCTGATGCCTCGTCGGCAACGACGTCCGTGTGTGCGCTCCTCTAGGGAAGCAAGCTCGTTGCCCTCCCGCTGGCGACTAGGGTGCAGCTGACCACAATGATGCCATCGTGAACACACGACGACGCCTATAGCTCGTGCCTCATGACGAGCCACCTATACCCCTTGATATTACAAATTGCAAAGAAATCCGAACCTTACAGAAGGATGAATACGGAAATTTGGTCTATATTGCTATATTGAGATTATAACTTTTGCTAAATGAACGATTACATGGGAAAATACTGTGTGTCATAATTCAGAATGATCTTGTTCTAAATGAGTAGTTACAAGGGAAAATGATGCGTGCCCTAATGCAGAATGATCTTACTCTTCTTTTCTTCTCTCTTCCAGGTAAGGCTAAAATAACCCTGAAGAGACATCGGTTGTTTGCACAAACAGACGTCTTGTTGATTCCTTTCGTCCGCATGTGTAAGCGATTGATGGCGGTGAGAGAAGCCTAACAATAACCGTCGATCGGTTGTTGTCAATGCAGGAGAGTCTTAGGAAACAATTGTAGGATAGTTGTTATCAAAGATACAAACATGAAGCAGTTGTGGAAATAAGAGCACACGTGATCTGCTCTTTAACCATACAAGGCTAGCCTCATGGGAGTCCCAAATGTCAAATTATAAAGTTATCTAAGTAGTAGTTGGTTGAGTAAATAAATAGTAATTCTCCAGTCAGAGGTCGAGATTTGTTATAGCATAAACTATTACAATCCTAATCTAAAGGCTTTAATTATATATTAAAATGACTATTTAATGTTGAATATCTAGTCAATTTTTGGCATATTTTAATCCAGAAGTTCAGCATATAATCCCCACCAAATTTCAAGGCACACGAGAAATGCTTTCAGTTCTACTGTTGTTTGATATACCAGTGTTTCGATGGAGACTGTTAAGTTGAACATCCACCTAGAAAATTAAGGAGTTACACTCATCCACAACTGAACAATGGACTATGCCTTGAATTGACAGTTTTGTGCGAACAAGTTTTACCCAATTCCTTTACTAGTACTAGGCTGCCTAAAGCATACCCTCTGGTTGGAGCGTATAAGTCATACTCCATGCCTATTCATGAGTATCTAGAGATCACCCAAATCTCATAGACTGTGACCAGCAGTCGAACTCATATAGGTGTGTTCCTTCTAAGATGTCCTGTAGGCCGACATCTATGCTTTAAATAAGCCACTCGGATCACATTGAGGTAAAAACCAACCTGCCATACAGAATAGGAGAGAAGTGCATCACTGAAGAAATGAGCCCTGTAAAGGTCTCTCCTCCCAGTCAACCAACAGCTTGTTTCACCATCCTACTTCACGGGATCTCCGATCACGTAGAACAGTTACCACTGTGGTATGACTCATGTGGGTCTCAGGCCCATTTCACTCGATGCACTATCTATCACATTACGAGATAAACCCTTTGTAAATTGGTCGGCCAGACTCTTAGCAGTCTGGACATAGTCCAGCGCTATCACTCCGAAGTTTTTCAGCTTTCTGACAGACTTCAACCACCTCTTAACATGCCTAGATGACTTTATGTTGTCCTTAGAACTGTTCACCTTGATAATTACAGTCTGATTATCATAGTTCATCAGGATGGCCGGTATCGGTTTTTCAACCACCGGCAAATCCATAAGGAGTTCGCGAAGCCACTCAGCCTCAACAGTGGCGGTATCTAACGCTGTGAGTTCTGCTTCCATTGTTGACCTCGTTAAGATGGTCTGCTTGCAAGACTTCCAGGAAAAAGCACCACCTCCAAGTGTGAACACATATCCACTCGTGGTTTTTATCTCATCAGCATCAGAGATCCAGTTTGAATCACTGTAGCCCTCCAGTACCTTTGGGTACCCAGCATAGTGAATACCATAGCTCACGGTTGCCTTTAGATAGCGCATCACTCTCTCAAGAGCACGCCAATGATCATCTCTCGGATTTGAAATAAATCGGCTTAGCTTGCTCACAGCAAACAAGATGTCAGGTCTCGTAGCACTAGCTAAATACATCAATGAGCCAATGATCTGGGAGTATCTCAATTGATCCCTTATTATTCTTCGGTTTTTCCTCAATAACACACTAGGATCATAAGGAGTAGAAGCAGGCTTGCAGTCACTATAACCAAAGCGACTCAAGACCTTCTCCACATAGTGGGATTGCACAAGTGTAACCCCACCATCACCTCCTCTCAGTAGCTTAATGTTAAGAATCACATCAACCACTCCCAAATCTTTCATCTCAAAACTCTTGGACAGAAAGTCCTTGACCTCCTCAATCACATTGAGGTTGGTCTCAAAAATCAATATGTCATCAACATACAAGCACAAGATCACTTCTTCTCCCCCACCATAGCGATAGTACACACATCTGTCGGCTTCATTCACAACAAAGCCAGCAGATGTCAAAGTTCTGTCGAATTTCTCATGCCATTTCTTAGGTGCTTGCTTTAGGCCATACAAAGACTTTAACAACATGCACGCCTTTCCTTCTTGACCTTCTACCACAAACCCGTCTGGCTGATCCATATAAATCTCCTCCTCCAACTCTCCATTTAGGAAAGCTGTCTTAACGTCCATTTGATGAACGAGCAGACCATGAGAGGCAGCCAGGGCAAGTAGTACTCGAATTGTGGTCAATCGGGCAACAGGTGAATAAGTATCAAAGAAGTCATCGCCTTCTTTCTGGGTATAACCCTTGGCCACAAGCCTTGCCTTGTACTTTTCAATTGTACCATCAGGCCTAAGCTTTTTCTTGAAAACCCATTTACATCCTACAGGTTTACACCCATAAGGACGGTCAACGACCTCCCAAGTTCCATTAGACATAATAGAGTCTCCGTACTGCTTCCTTCCAATAGTCAGCGTCAGGAGAAGAATATGCCTCTTCAATGGTTCTTGGAGTGTCATCCACGAGGTATACAATGAAATCATCACCAAAAGACTTTGCAATCCTCTGTCTCTTACTCTTTCGAGTAACTTCATTGTTATCTTCCTCAGGATTTTTCATAGGCGTTTGCTCAACATGTTCTATCGGCACAAAAGAATCAAGGGAAATTATAGGTTCTTGACTAGATGAGCTAGGTACATCACATTTTATAGGAAATTCATTCTCAAAAAATGTAGCATCTCTGGACTCTATGATTGTACCAACACGCACGTCAGGTACTCCAGTTTTTATAATTAAGAACCTATAACCCACGCTGTGCATAGCATAACCAAGAAATACACAATCTACGGTTTTTGGTCCAAGTTTGCACTTCTTGACAAATTGGCACGTTAACTTTGGTCAAACATCCAGCACACACATGAATATTAGCACCAGTGTCAACCCACCACTCAGGTGATTGACAAACAGAAAGAACTATAGGTAAATAATTACCGTACCCCGATGTTCCTCCAGCATTACTAATAACCATGTTGGCAGACTTCTTCTGCCTATCCTTGCAGTCTGGACAATCCTTAGCCCAATGGCCAGAATCACCGCACACAAAGCAGCTGCCATTTCCTTTGCCTTTCTTCTTAAACTCAGTAGTAGCCTTGGGCTTGACAATAGGCTTATTTTTCTTCTTATTGTGGGAAGCCTGAGGGTTCTTCTTCTGCACCAAATTGGCACAAGAACCTCCCTCAGCAGCAACTTTCTTGCCACGAGTATCTTTTGCCATCGCCTTCTCTTCAACACCAAGAGTGCCAATGAGATTAGTAACACTGAACTCCTGCCTCTTGTGTTTTAGAGAGGTAGCAAAATCCGACCAAGAAGGTGGTAACTTGGCAATAATACCGTCAGCCACAAACTTGTCCGGTAACTCGCACTTATTGTTCTCAAGCTCCTTTGCCAGCGCTTGAATCTCATGAGCTTGTTCTACTACAGAACGGTCATCGACCATCTTGTAGTCATAGAACTGCTCCATGACATACAGCTCATTGCCAGCATCGGAAACTCCGAACTTGGTCTCAAGTACATTCCACATCTCTTTGCTCGTAGGCAAATGCAAATGCACGCCACGCCTCGCCACGTCTCGCCTCGCCTTGGCGCGGCACGGCGGCGCGCGCGCGGCATCCCAACTGCCCTCCTCAACTTATTTATAGGAGCACACAATTGCAACCCATTTAAGTTGAGTCAACTCCTTGTCTCGACTCGGCGCGGCATGGCACGGCGGCGCGCGCGTGGCATCCCAACTGCCCTCCTCAACTTGTCTATAGGAGCACACAATTGCAACCCATTTAAGTTGAGTCAACTCCTTGTCAGTTTTCCATGTGGGACTAACCGTTATCGCACCTAGCATTAATAGTGGGCCTAGGAATTTCATTTGATTAATTGCTAAATTAAAATGAACCAAGCCCAATTAATCCAACATTTAATAGGTTATTTAATTCTTGTCACCACATGCTACGCCCACGGTCGGCCAGCGTCATCTCCAACCGACGACCTGGTGGTGCCGCAACCGCCGAAGATGTGGCGCTTCCCGTCCCTGTCCAAGATCTCTACCGAGAACGCGATATCCTCCAGGAACGGCTGCCGGCCAAGGCAAACCCCGATGTGTACATGTTGATGCGCTAGGATCGGCCGTAGAACTCGAAAGGCGCGGACTTGCACGCCGTGCCGGCGGTCATCCCCGCCTGCTTCGAGTACTGGTCGATCGTGCAGCAGCTCTCGTAGCGCATCGTGCTCACGTAGCCGCTCGGGTTTGAAGGCTAAAAAATCAGACCAACGTCGGCAGCGCTCTGCTTTCTGCAAACTGCAACCAAGCGTTGAAGCCTGAAATTAATCGGCGGTCGGACCGAGTGGCGAACAGCAGACTGACCGGAGATTGAACAGCGGTCGGACCTCCGTCTGCTGTAGCTTTTCTCGGCAATTCAGAAAACTGAACACAGGATGCAAAGCTATGATGTTTTTGGTTGGGGCGATTTCGTTCCGCGTTTTCTTCTCATTATATAGTAGCAGCAATACATGAATACAAGTCCTAATCGAACACGACTTACAACTGGACTCAGAAACAAATTTGAAACTCCATCGGTTCAGACTTTCTAACTGTCTATAACTCTGAGACTTCTTCCTGAACATCTCTTCTGCTGCTGCCAGGATTCTTCAGGATTAAGTCCAACAGGGTTCACCGGAGGCAGCGCTGTGCCGCTGTGTGGTTGGAGCTCATGGCTTTGGATCCGTAAGGAAATCTGAAGATGTCTGTTCTTGTAGTGGGATCAACGACTCTGTTAATGTGGTGAGGCGTGGCAGTGCACTCGTACTGTACATCGCGACCACACGCGAGTTCGGTTAGGAAAGGAAATCACACAGAGTGCGACTAGATACCGTCAGACATCTCAACAGGATGGGTCTCCTACATAACATATAACATATAGGAGTGATCAGACAATGATATACCATCACAACGATATAGCAATAAGTTTTATAGAAATTTCATATAAAAAATACTAGAAAAGTTTTAAGTTCTAGTAAGATTCACGTGTTTTAAAAAGTTTCTAGAAGATTTCAACGAGTGTCAAACCAAAAGTTCCAGCGGATTCTAGATTTTCGGCAAAATCAAGTTTCAATAAGTTTCAGCCAAAAAGTTTCACCAAGTTTCAACAAAAAAGTATCAAGATGTTTCACCAAGTTTCAACAAAAAGTTTCAAAAACTTTCACCCATTTTCAATAGGTTTTAACAAGTTCTAACAAATTTCAGTGAGTTTCAACAACCTCACTATGACTATGACATCGATACAAGTGATGGTGCCCAGTACCCACCTTGACTAGCACTAATGGGGACGATGACATGGATTGGGGGTATTGACTGTGATCTAAGGCATCGACGCATGCACGGCGATGCACAACGGTGTCGTAGAGGTAGACGATGACTGCACCAGATCGGGAGGTGGCGATTCCATTCTTCGCTGACACAATGGACCACACTGACGAATGCGAGTTGAGAATGAGTCATGGTGGTGAGGACGAGCTTGAATCAAGTCCCTAGCACGTTGGTAGCCATATTAGAGGAAGATGACTAGATCAGGTGGATCCTGTCATCTTCACCTTCCTCCGCCCCCCGACTAGCCTCCGTCGTGCCAGTCATCGTCCTCCTCTACCTACCTGACGCTACCTCCGTGAAGGTCACTAGTGCGCGGAGACTAGAGACTGATGGGAGGCTAGAGAGAGAGATGGAGAGGTGAGTGAGAGATAGGAGAGCGTTCATGGCAACGAGCAAGTTGCAGGCGAGCATTTGCGGCGGCGCGATCCACAGGTGAGGCCTAGGTGGTCGTCGATGGAGGCAGGCGGCCCCCCTTTTCCTTCACCTCCGACCCAGGATCTGGCATGGGGGCAGCAGTGTGGCTTAGGATGCTCGGATCCGACAGTGGCGCTACTCGAGATGCATGGATCCAGCAGTGGTGTGACTCGGAACACACAGATTTGGTAGTGCGCGCGACTTGGGACAGCCAGATCCAAAAGTCACACAAAGCTCGAGCCAAGAAGGAGGAGAGAGAGAGAGAGAGAGAGAGGTGGAGGTTCAGTGTAGAGCTCGAGCACTGATCCGCCAGTGGGTGATATCGGTTGACTCTGTGGTGCGGTAGCAGTGGTGTCAAAGCTAGGGAAGAGGGTGTATCGATCGCGTATAGTGTTGGGCAAATCTGTGGCAGCATATTAGTGTCGTCGTAGTCAGGTGAGCTCACCGAAGCTCGTTAAAGCTTCTTAAAACTTGTTCGCTGAAATTTGTAAAATTCTTCAGTTAAAACTTGAATTTAAAATTTTCTATTGTTATACCGTTGCAACTTGCAATGGGGCCGCTGTGTAGTGGCTTCCAAACGCAAAACCGACACGAGTCATCGTCATTGATCCGAGTAACACTCACGAGCCAAGACGGGCCAGGCCATCACGATTAATTAGGCCGTAAGATATCAAGGGTTCAGCATAAGTTGTTGGGCCGAGACTGCCTCGCCATGTCCAGTACGGCTCCGCCCACCGGTGCCCTAGGCGAGTCGCTCGCGTCCATGATATAAGCCCCCGCCCCCGAGGCCACTAGGGTTTCTCCTCAGCCGTATTCGCTTCGCTTCGCCTCGTGACCGCCTGGAGAGGTAAGGTAAGCCGCCCGCCGCCACCTCCCATCTCTCGCCCCTCCTGCACCGCCGTACCCACGTCCGCTCTTCCACGCCCCCCCCCCCCCCCCCCCCCGGAGCGCATTTCTTCGCTGGGTAGCCGGCGTCGAGCTCGTGCGTCACGCTTGATCCGTGACAGGGGCCGGATCCGCTCCATACGTGCGAAATATGTCTGTCTCTTGTAGTGTTCATGTCGCTGTTCGTAGGCTCGTAGAAGTAGCTTATTTTTTTTCCCTCATGCGAAGGTTCTGTAGGACATCCTGTTATAGATTAGTAACCTGATTCTTTAGTAGTGAATATATATAGGGAAGATGCTCATGTTTATGGTTGATTTGGGCTTGAAGTATATGCTTGTTTAGCATTAAGGTGGCTCTTAGATGCATGAGTTTTTAATCTGTTGGGTACACGAGCTTTGATGGTTACATGATTGCATCATAAAGAACTCTGTTTGTGGCAACGGTTCACGATAAATTGGATTGGTGCTTAGGCCTAGGGGTGAAAAGTGGATGCCAATTATCCGTATTATTCGGTTACTGTATTTGATAGGATGTGAATATGGTATAGATTTTCTCACCCGATTAATAATTTCTATTTGTATTCGAATTCGCATAAAAAAATATGGATACGAATATAGTATGGACTTTTACAATCCGAAATGTTATTTTATTCGGACTATTCGTATCAGTATTCATATTTGACAAAGCAACATGCATATTTTATTACAATACGACTCATTATTTGGACATGTTTTTTTAACTGAACGTGAATTCATGTGTTTTAGGTGAAATAAATAAATTAGAATGATTAAGCACGGTCGTACGAGGATAAAATGTCATTAATGTCTACATACTACATAAGTTATGAGGATATCTGGATCCGATCGAATTGAGTAGATATTCAATTCGAATTCATATCCAACATTTGTCTGGTCCGTATTCACATCCAATGTTTGTTCAATTCGTACTTGAATCCGAGAAAAAATATGGATGCAAATATGGTTTGAGCACTATCCAATTCGTATTTGATCCATTTTCACCCCTACTTAGGCTGCTGGTTGTTGCTGTTACTGTTAATCTGTTACTCCTAGATTTATTGATATGGCCATTATATTTACTCGCCTGATAGAACCATGCGCCTTATATGCTGAGTTCTGAGGCTTTCTCGACTAACACTGTAGCACCTGCTTTATTTCAATTCCTCGTGTCATTTTTCTCAATTTGTTGTTTCTTCCACCACCTGAGATCACTGCTCTTTGCGTGCAGTTCAAGAGGCTGTCCTGAGAAACTTCAATGGCTCCTAAAGGTACAGAAATATTATTGCAGGGTTCTATTTGTGCCTATTTTTGATTGAGAAGATTGATGTCCACATGTCAATTGTTTTAGATTGGGGATTATTCAGTAGTTTTTGTCTGCTTTGCACGTCGTAATATATTGGTCTCACTGCTGAATTGAATATGGTCTTTGATATTATGAATTGATTGCAATGATCTACACTATTAGTTGGTGGTCCATTTATGTTTGTTCTTCAACAGGTATAGAACTGGCAAATTCTGATGCATACATTTCTTTTGCAAATTGAAGGGAACTTTTGACACTATGCTCTCTGTTTTGTTAGCAATATACTACACGCTTTATTGTTTGCGGTGTGCCGGAAACTTGGCTCATACTGTACTTAATCATCTCATGCGAATACATGAACCTTCTTCAATCTGGCTTTTTAAGTATGGCTTACTGGCTACAGCATTAGATGCACGAGCTGATTATTTTATCCAATCGTGACCAGCTGCTCCTGCCAAGAAGGGTGATGGCAAGACACAAGCCTTGAAGGTTGCCAAGGCTGTGAAGTCTGGGGAAACCAAGAAGTCGGCCAAGAAAATACGCACATCTGTGACATTTCACCGCCCCAAGACCCTGAAGAAGGCTAGGGACCCAAAATACCCAAGAATCAGTACGCCTGGAAGGAACAAGCTGGATCAATACCAAATTCTTAAGTATCCCCTTACCACGGAATCTGCAATGAAGAAAATTGAAGACAACAACACTCTGATCTTCATTGTCGACCTCAAGGCAGACAAGAAGAAGATCAAGGCTGCCGTCAAGAAGATGTATGACATCCAGGCAAAGAAAGTCAACACCCTGATCAGGTTAGCATTTTGCTTTCATGTTTATTCAATTTTACTGTTTGATTTGCTATGTCGTGGAGCTAAGTGATCAAATTTGCATCTTGCAGGCCTGATGGGAAGAAGAAGGCTTACGTGAAGCTGACTCCAGACTATGATGCTCTCGATGTGGCCAACAAGATTGGCATCATCTAAGTTAAGAGGGTGCTGCAATAGGCATTTGTGTCCTGGTTTTTATGTGTTTGGAATTTTGTTGCTATTATTTACCGAAGGGCCTCACTGGCTCATTGCCAATATGTTGGCAGCACACTTTCATGAGTATGATATCATCCAAGTGACCTATTTTGAGCTTTAGATCTGCTTATACTAGTTATTTTATGATTCGAAATTTTGGTCGACACTTGTATTTGTGGTAGTTTTCTGCATTGTAGTTCATTGCGCTGTTTGGTTAGATATGAGACCCAGTTTGGTTTTGCCAAATTTAGATTTGTGTTAGCAATCAGTGTTGATGTTATACGAGTCTACAACTGGCTTGTGTACGTCACTTATGCTACCATGTATAATGGCTGCATTTGTAGCTTGAAATGGAAGTCGAACCTTTTTGTATGTGATACGATGGTGTGAGATATTGATGATCTCAGTTAAGCTCTTGATACTTTAGTGACCCAATGTTTTGATTGGCAATCAAGAAGGAAAAAACGTAGTAACACATGAGACGCATCACATGATTCACATCCTTGAATCCTTGACCCTTCTAGCTTTCCTCAAGGCAACCTAGGAACCAGAAAGAGAACCACTTGACAACACAGATGTAAATGATGGCAGATCACACCAGGGTGCCCGCCTGCCTCCTCTAAGCCCGGCCGCGCGCTACCTCGGGCCGGCCTCCAGTCCACGGTCACTGTCACGTCGTCGCACTGCTTCTGCCGCCCGCGTGCCGCCGCGTGCACGCAGAACCGCTCCACGCCGTCGGCGCACCCCAGAGGGAACCGCGCCCTCGATACAATGCACGCGACCGCCTTGGCCCGCCTCGCTGGGTGCATGTCCAGGAAGTCGGCGATGCTCCCGGACTTGTTGCCCCGGAGGACGCGGCGCGCGTGCTCACCGCCGCCGCGGTCGTGGTAGTCGAGGATGAGGTGGATGTGCAGCTGGTGCTCGTGGTAGTTGGCGGCCATCGTGCGCTGGCCGGAGGCGCGCAGGCGGATGACGCCGTGGTAGGCGGAGGCCGTGAAGGTGAAGCCGTCGGCGCCGTCGTGGTGTGTCACCAGGTCTTGCGTGGGCTCCATCGTAGTAAGTAACGTGAAAGCCTACGTGTGGTGGTATCGTTGAAGCATAGCAAGATGTGGAAATAAGTCACGGCCGTCGTAGGATTTATTACAAGGCATGTGGTGTATGCCTCCCGTAATCTCGTCGTGTTTCGTGATTAGAGGACCAAGGCAAGGTGCCATTATTGCCACCGCTGCGTTCTTCTGAACTCGTGTATCAGAGTCGAATTAGGCGTCTGTTTGAACCAAGGCAAGGTGTCATTATTGCCACCTCTGCGTTCTTCTGAACCCGTGTATCAGAGTCGAATTAAGCGTCTGTTTTCCAAAGGTATAGGTTTCCGAGTGCACGACGCAGCGTTGTTCCAGCGTGGTGCCTGTGCGGCAGTGCGGCTGGGTTGGGTAGCTGCCAGGACACACGAACGAACCATCCCGATTCCCACCCGTGGGCGTGTACCGAGCATATGGGCCACGCGCGGAGGGACGCACGCCGGTGGGGAAACCGCGCACGGCCGCGGACATAGGAATCACGGAGCCCGCACCCGTGCGCCGTGCCCCTCCGCACGCGGCGAACAGGCCCACGTCGCGCCGCGCTCGCGCTTGCCATTTCCGTTCCGCCTTGGCCGCCCACTTTTCCCCCGTGTCCCGCGTGTTACGTTGTTGCCGCCGAAGTGCCGATGCTAAGCAGCATGCTGCCCAGCGCCGGGCCGCTCCACTTCTATTCGGCTTGGCTTACCAGCCCCACGGCACGGCCCTTGTTAGGAAATCTGATCCTGGATTTAAAGTATTGGTCTATGGTGAGTACCTCACTATTATGCTATAAATAGAGAGTGCTATTAGTTATTTTTTATACGTATGAGAAAGAGAAAGCAATAAACAAAGAACATGATTTCTCCCCCTATCTCTGTCTTTCAATCTACAATTTGCGTTGCTCTGTGATTGATCTGTCTTTTGCATAGCAGAGGAATCGATTAGACTGGGCTCGCCAGCGATAGTTCCTTAACAAGTTATCAGCACGAATCGCTCTGGTGAATCAAAAGGTAATCATCGAAGCATTAATAGATTGAATTGTCTACATCTAGATCGCTTTAAATTCCGTAGATTTCATTTTCTAGATTATTTTCTACAGTGCAAATCCGTTCTAATCTACCGCGAGCAAACTTGAAGTCGCCGGCACAATATCGATTGATAGATTATATGAAAGAATATATGTTGATTGCATTGTAGATTAAAAAAAGAAAAAAAAATCCAGCGCGCACGGCCCCGACGGCCGCCGCCGCATGGCTGCTACCCGGCCTTGGCCGGCCCGAAGCCGCTGCCGGCCTCCCCACGCGCCCTAGCTCGAAGCTGGCTGCCAACCTCCCCACGCGTGCTGGCCCGAAGACAGTAGCCGGCCTCCCCACGCGCACTAGCCCGAAGCTACCGTCACCCTACACACGAGCTTCCCGCCGAGCGCCGAGGCTAAAAGTCGCCGTCGTCGCAGTAAGATGCTGAGGCCTGAAGCCGCCATGATATGCTCAAAGGCCCAGAACCACCGGTCGTCCGTCCGCATGTGGCCACCGGCGTGCTTGTTCACCATAAGCCGCCCGCCCGCTCGCTTGAAGTCGCCATGTGCTTGGCTGCTACCGCCCCATAAGCACATGGCCCCCCTGGCCGCCGATGTAGTCGACTACCACCGTCCCATCCGCGTCCGGCCCCGTTGGCCATCGCAACCCCTCGTCCCACTTTTGCTGGCTGCGGTAATCCTTGGCCCAATGATCCATTTTGCCGCATTTACGACATTTGTCCTTTGAGAAGTCACGACTGCCACCAGATCCTGGCCTTTCCCTGCTTTCGTCCATGCCACTATTAGATCGAAGAGGCTGACTAGGGGGGGTGAATAGGCAATCTAACAATTTTTCTCTGATTAATTATCAATTTCTATTTGGTTAAAGTATAAGATGCGGAAATTTAACTCAAATTGGTTTAGCACAAATATCGCCTAAATTAATTGTGTTCACCTAAGTGCACCAATACTCTAAGGCTTATGACAAGGTTTGCAATTCTAGGATGACAAGCAATCAAATTAATTCTATGAATGTAAATTGAGCACAAGAAAACAAACCATAATTGACACAGTTGCTTTTTACCGTGGTGATCGGAGACTTGTCGGTCACCCCCAGTTCACATTGAGGTTAACCCAAACAGATTGGACCGGCTCCACGAATTAAGCCGAAACACCTCAATCCACTAGTGATAGCTCTTTCTCGCTCCGGATAGGTGAGCTCCAACCTTCACAACTTTGCCAGATCTTCTCACAACCTTCTTTAAGAAGATCGCTGCGCACGACGCCTCGAACGCCGTGTGGAGTCGGCAAACTCTAAGAGTAATAAGTCAAGCCCCTCGCTTAACTCTCACCACGTGCAACGAATGCACACCACTAAAGTTGATACACAATCTACATCTAGATGCAGTATATGCAATCTAGAGCTTTCCTCCTTGCTCACAAGGTGCAACATATGCACAATACATAAGAGGATCTCACACTAGCTCAATAGAGCGAAATGGAGTAAAACATTATTGTCTCCAACAAGACACAAGGGGGCATATATACCCCACACCTTGAAACTAGCTGTTGGAATAGAAAAAAACAGGATTTTCAGAAGTACCGCCGGCTTACGACCGATACTTTCACTCCCCTCTGCAATGGTCAGAAAACTAGCCGTAGCAGGCAAATCCAGAAGTTCTGACGTGCAAAGTCCGAAAATACCGATCATTGAAAGTACCGCAGCACTCGAGGGAACTACTGATTTCCTTGGGGACGAGAAGACTCCACACAGGTGTCTCTCTGGAAAAACATACCACCCGAATTTTTGGAGCTTTCGTGATCCGGAAGTATCATTCAAGGGTTGCAGTTCTACTGCTTGCTGATTGGACCACTCACACAGAACCGATCGGACCACTTACACAGAGCTGGTCAAAAGTACCAATCGTCGACTACCCCGATCCTTGATCATATTGGATGGTTCGACCACTCAAGTCTCTGACCATATTGATCTCCGACTACATTGTCTCGTTCGACCACATAGGTCTCTGACTACACTGGTCTCCAATCATGCTGGGCTTTTGTAACAGCCCGAAAATTCGAAATTAGAAATGAGAAGCTTTTGAATTACTTTTGCAATATATTCCATTTGAATTTGGATTTTTCGATGTTTTCCTGAATTTGGTTGAGGTTCCAAAAATCGAAGAATTAATAAAAGAGAAATACAGGTATTGATAATGCCCTAAAAAGGAATGTGCAAATAATGGAAGGAAGACAAAAATTTGTAAACACGAATCCGAAAAATGATCCATAAAAGTAAAGAAAGAAAATTGGATTTAGGGCATAAAATATTATTTTTGAAAACAATGGCATGAAAAATAATGGAAGCAAGTAAAGTAAATACGAACATTAGTTGGAAATATTTTTATTAAGTCCAAAATGTTATAAGGAGCTTCGGTGAATTTTCCTGAAATTTTTAGAAGTAATTACATATTTTTCCAAGGCTAAATGAATTTCTGGGCTTTTCTGAAAACCCAAAACTCAGTAAAGAAAATAGAAATTCCAGCCCTCCCTCACCGTTCGACACGTGGGCGGCCAGATCCCGCCGGAAACCCGCCTAACCTCTCCCATTGGCCGACACGCGTGCGGCCCGATCCGCCCTCCCGCGCGCGCCGGCTCCATCCGCACCGGCCGCGCCTTTCCTCTCCTCTCTCGCTGGACAGCGGGCCCGCCCTGTCAGGGTCTTCTTCCCCCTTCGCCCCGACTCCTCTCTCTGCGCGGGGACAGCACCGCGCGCCTCCGTGGCGCGCATGCGACGGCTCCGCCTGCCTGTGTCGTCCCGTCGCCATGGTGGAAAAGCCTGCGGAGTCGACGCCA
The DNA here is from genome assembly GCA_017311315.1 of Dendrocalamus latiflorus. NCBI lineage: Eukaryota > Viridiplantae > Streptophyta > Magnoliopsida > Poales > Poaceae > Dendrocalamus > Dendrocalamus latiflorus. The sequence goes on from CM029627.1 coordinate 13,526,019, forward strand.
TCCCTGGATCCACCGCCTCCGCCCACGGTTCGGCGCCACCGCCCCCGGTTTCTCGTCGCCCCGTCGCATCGGCCCGGCCACGTGGCGCCGGTCTTCTGCCCCGCTCCCCCTCGCGCGTGAGAGGCAGCAAAAGCGGAGGAGACCGCGCGGGCGTGGGCGTGCGGCGTCATGCACAGTGCGCCTGGCATTAATGCCGCCCGCGTCACCCCCTGCCTCCGCCACCTGCTCCGACGCGACCGCGCGGGAGCTGCCCGTTGCCAGCTCCCCTCCTAGCATGTATATAAGGCAATAAACCCTCCGTTGAGTTCCCCACGCCGCTCTCTCCGTTCATCCGAAGGTAATCGGGTATTCGTGCCCCGTAGCCGCCGGCGAGCTTCTTCTCCCCCAACTCCGGCGAACTAACCCCCCCGCGGTTCTTTGTCCCAGAGCCCAATTCCTGGCGCCAGGACCGTCTCCAGAGCGCTGCGAAGCCTCCCCGACCTCCACTTGAGCTCCCCGTCGTCCGTACGCCGCCGTCGCCGAGAGCCTCCTCGAGCCGCCGCCGCAGCTCGACGCCGACCCATCTCCGGACCTCCTCTGCCCTTGACGACCGCGTCACCGTCTTCACCATAGCGCGAGGATCGCGTTTCGGCACTCACCCGAAGCTCCCCGACATTCCCTCGCCGCCGGCCACCGCCGACCCCGACTTCTCTGCCCGACCCCGCTGCCGACCCACCTCAAGGGGATACATTGCCCAATAGAGGTAGGCAAAGCCTCCCCCGCTCACTTAGCTATCAGCGCTATCTTCTCCCTCCCAACTCCCCGGCCGCGCGCGTTCGAGCCTCTGGCTCCGCAGCGCCGGGTTGAGTTTTCTCGATTTTATTTCGGTCTGACAGGTGGGCCCCACCTGTCAGCCACTGCATTCCCGAGTCACCGCTGACCGCTGGGCCCCACCAGTCAGTGAGACATCTAAGCAAGGATCGTACTGACATGTGGACCCCATGAACAGTAACCGAACCCACATGTCAGTAGCACAGAGAACCGAAAAGTAAATAAAAATGGAAATTAAAATGAAACAGGGGCTGACAGTGGGCCCCACATGTCAGAATTTGATTATTTTTGGAATTGACTGGAACCGAGAACTTTGACTGCTTATAACTTCTTCGTTTTAGCTCCAAATTGAATGAAACAAATTTTTAAATTCATTTAAATTCAAGATCTATCTAATGGAACCAGAACCATAATTTTTGAAGTTTATTTGATTTTCTGGTGATATTTTGAGTGATTGGTTGCTTTTCTTTTATTTGGGTATTTCGCACGATTATATAGCGTACGAGGCTCAGGAGGAAGAAGCCGATGCAGCAACCTTAGAAGCTCAAGATCATCAAGAACCAGATCCCTGTGACCAAGGCGAGTTAACACCTTGACCATTTTGAACCTATGATCTTGCAAAGTAATTTCTTTTAAATATCAACATGCATGCTGTTAATTCCTGTGGTAAAATATGTTCATTTCCTGAAATGATAGCTATACACCTACTGTAATGCTTGCTTATAATGATCCGTTGAAATGCTTGGACATGTGAACCTTGTCGCCTTAGCAAAACATATACTATCATAGCTTTTTATCAGTAAGTCCGAATAAATATTGCGTTGCTTAGTAATGCTAGGTAATACGGGGGTACCTTGCTGCCCCCAAACACAACACTTGCCAAATATGATGAGCTTTGGGACAGTCATGGGTGGAATGACTGTAGTAAGCGGGAACAATATTTTCTATATCTCCGAAAAATCCCACAAAGTGCTTAAATACCTAGATGGATGGTTTGGGGGCTGGAATGTGGTGCAGTGGATGCACAAAGAAATGTGAAATGTGGTAGAACCATCCAGGTAGCTCTAAGGTCTGAATCTTGTCATGTCACCCCGTGTAAAACAGTACAACCATAAGTCTGTAAAATACAACTTGGCTAAGTAAACTTATCGAAACCCCGGACTCATCTCACTGGTTGGGGTTTGAAGGGGGCTACGCTATGGCAAGGGGGCCTGAAGGGACACCAGTAGAGGGTGAAGTTTCCCAACTGTCCTAACGTCGCGGGTAGGAGAAGTCCGATCGGCGTTAGTGGCTGTGGGAAACATCCCGCGTATAGATGGGACCCACCGCAAGTGGGAGCAGCCCATAAGGTGAGATGACAAAAGGGGCTAGATACTTTGAAAAGTCACTGTGAGGGTCTGCTCAACCACATGACTAAGGAATCGTGTGGGGCAACGAGTTGATCATCTCTTGTGGTGAAAGTGTACAAACTCTGCAGAGTCAAAACTATTCGAATAGCCGTGCCCACGGTCAAGGGCGGACATGGGAACTTAACTGGATATAGTTCTGTTTTAAAAACGTTGGAAACTGGGAATGGAAACTTGAAGGGCGAAGGACTGCCCTGGTTTGGAATTGTCCTGGGTGTCGTCTCAGTGGTAAGTTAAGCGGCTATAACGCTGAAGAAATTGCTATATGGTGCAGATGCCATGTAACGGTGGATGGAATCTGTGTCAATTATAAGATCAACTTAATTCATAAACAAAAGTTTTGAGTTTCAAATTGCTAGGTCTCAGGATTTTACTATAATTGTATTCAAAAGCACTCTCCGCAAAATAAAATGAGCCCAAGCCATCCTTTGATTAGCCATGCATGTTAAATATTGCATTCTGCGTGTTGACTTGCTGAGCACGGGGTCGGAGTGCTCATTCTCGCTTTTGCGATAAAATTCAGAAACAGGAGTTCAAGTTCACTACGCCCACGAGGAGGCCCCCGCCAACATCGACGGAAGCAAAGGCGTTAATTAAGGCGTAGGCCTCGGTGGTTAGGCTTAGACAAGTAGACTCTAGGCGTTGTGTACATTTATGTTACCGGGACCCTGGTGGCATATATTGTACACATTACCCTACTGGTCGCTTGCCTGTGGAATTTGGGTTTACTTTTGCTAATTATTCCGCTGCGTGTTTGTAATGATGACATTTGGCCAAAACGGCCCTTATGTAAACAGTCACCCGATGTGGTGTAGTTCAACCCTGTAATATTATTATGCGATGTATGTCATGATTCAGCAATGTACCTGTGTGCACTAACTACTGATCTAGGGATTAGTGCAGTGAGACACAGTAGATTTGGATTGAAAAATCCGAGTCTGACAGCTTTGACCACGTTGTCCGGATTGACCACACATGTCTCCGACTACACTAGTTTCCGATCACTTCGGTTTCGACCACTCATGTCTCGAACACGTCGATCATGTTGATTTTTGACCACGTCAATCTTTAATTACACAGATTTCTGACCACCACGTCGATCTTCGACCACGTTGTATCAATCTCGTCAGTTCGACCATATTAGTTTCGACCACACAGGTCTTGACCACTTCGATTCTGACCACGGCGGTTTGACCACACTAGTCTCGATCACACAGATCTCAACCACGTCGGATCCGATCGTCTTGGTTCGACCACGCTGGTCTTCGATCACATAGATCTCAACCACGTTGGTATCGACCACACTAGTTTCGATCACACAGATCTTGACCACGTCAGTTTCGATCACACCGGTTTTTATCACACAGATCTCGACCACGTTGGTTTCAACCACGTCGACCTTCATACACATAGGTCATCGACCATGTTGGTTCCTGACCACGTTATCTTCGATCGCATAGATCTTCGATCACATTGATTCGACCACATTGGTTCTCAACCACACAGATTTGTTGACCACCAACAGATACAGTAGTTTCATGATTACAACATCGGTAGTTCCAACTAGTGGTAGTACCGTAGAAAACACTGTGGTAGTTCCAATTTCCCTGAAAAGTGCATATACTTCATCATATTTTGCAAACACACATTTGCAAACTATAATATCATATACACAAGGATTATCCATGATTTCCAACATGTTGCAAAATACATTTGCACACTTTTAGAATCATGGCAAAAGAATTATATATGTGAGGTTCAACCATTTGCAAATATAAACCTCATACTACAAAGAATGGAAACATGGATTTCAAACACTTGCAGAACATATTTGCAATATATAGTCCCATATTACAAGGATTCAACACATGAAGTTCAACTATTTGCAAAACACATTCGTAAATACAAGCCTCATGCCAAGGAGAGCTAGAGGAGGTGAGTTTAAGCTATCAACACATGATGAGACTCAAACTACTAGACACGACCCCTCTTAATAGTACGACAACCTATACTATCAATCCGGTTTTCTAACCAAACAACAAGACCGGTAAAAAATTAGGAACACATTCTTAGCCCTAACTAGCCATACCTTTGCCTTGAGTCATAGTCTTGACATGCATCAACACATGATGCATCCTTTGCTTTAACTCCATTAACACATGATAAACCTTTAGATGACTTGATAATCAATACATGATCATCTCCTCTTGGATATGCATCAACTCATAATGCATCTTCTTCTTAACGGCCTTCAACACATGATGCCATCTTCCAGCTTAACTTGACGATCTTTAACCCATGAAGTCATCTCAAGTCATCCTTATTTGTGGAACCTAACCTATTCATCTAACTCATGAAAAATGTTAGTTCACAAATCAATTGCAATTAATTACCAAACTTCACCATTAACACATAATAGAGAGACTAGATTCTATAATATTTTTTTTGATAATTCATGACAATCTTAACAAATAATGAGATAGAAATTGAATTGTGAGTATACAACATGTACACAATAATTATATACTATAAGATAAACTTTTAAAGCAAGACTTACTTATCCGTTTATCATTAATCATCCAACCATTAACACATATTGGAAGAATAATTGTATTTGTCATTATCACCAAAACCGATTTATTGGAGCTTGAACTTAAAACCACCGTTATCAACCCTTCGTCATGGCAGCTTGCGTCACCGGTTGTCGGACTTGGAGCCACTAGTGGATCCCTGCCCTGCTGTCGCCCCCTCATCCGCGCAAACCACTCCTCCTCCGTGAGAAGCAACTTCCCATTAGCTCTGATGACAGGCACTGAGTCTAGCCGATCTTTCACCGCCTTGAGTCTTCCGGTCACCTCCTCCACCGAGAGCGTCGAGAGATCAAGGAGAGTTTCAATTGAAAGAGCAATTTGGGAGAACCTGGAGGGGACGACACGCATGTACTTCTCGGCAACCTTGCGTGGCGGCTTTGGGTCACTGAGGGTGCTAAGCTGATTTGCCAAGCCGGTGAGCTGCAACGCAAAGTCGTCGATAGACTTTCCGCCACGGAAAGCAATGCTCTTGAACTCCTTGCGGAGCTTCTGAGCATTGGCCTTGCGCACTCGATCAATGCCGATGTGTATAGTCTTCAGGGTATCCCACTTCTTCTTAGCGGTTTCCTTGACGGCAAGCGTGGAGATCATCTCTGGTGGAATGGCACGCAGGATGGCCTCCGGCGCCAGGGGCGGAGCCAGGATCCAAACAAAGGGGGGCCGACCCGCCAAGGCGCCGGCGTTATGAGCCCTGGGCGCCATGTGTCGGCAAAATTAAACATACACATATATAATTAAACATACGCATATATATTGTCATATAAATTCAATCATAACACATATGGCAAAATAATGTAGCATACGTCTAGTAACACAAAAGAAAGGTACTTTCATTACATCTCCACAAACTTGAATTTGTTACATCTCCACTAACTTGAATTTAGCACGACGATTACCAACTAGATCATAAGATTTGATAATATCATTGGAACTAATCTTGGCTGCCAATTCCTTTTCAATATAAACTATCATGTAGCTTCGCAAAAAGCCATCTCCCATTTTAGTCCTAGTACGTGTCTCGGCAAGTTTCACGGTTAAAAAGACTCTCTCAGTAGTCGCTGTTGATACTGGAAGAGTTATGACTAATCTTAGCAATCTATCGACCATTGGATAAATAGAATTTTTACCTAATCTCACTAGTCCCTTTGTTAGATCAGCAAGTGATGGCAATGTACTTAGCTCTGGATGGTTGCATATATCAAGTTGAAAATGTGGTAGTTGACACTCCAATTGAGCTTGATCTTGACTTGAAAAATCAGCGGGATAGTACTTTTCCACCAGAGTACTTATCTTTGAAATGTCAAAGCCATCTTTTGGCAGGGTCCTAATTGACTAATTGACTGTAATTAAAGGTGATTAAGGGGTCCTATTAATACATCTGGTGGACCATTGGGGGGGCCAGGCCCCTGCCCGCCCCCTTCTCTCCGCCCCTGTCCGGCGCCATCCTGTCCTCCTGGAATTCAGCCACACCGATATCGATGGCGTCCCAGAGCCTACACGCCTAGAGCATGACCTCATCATCAAGGCTCAATCACCATAGTTCGATCGCCTACGATCCCCCGACCTCCTTCACCACCCTTTGTACCACCAGAGCATCGCTGCTGCGATCGGCGTGTTCTCTGGGACGTGACGATGAAGACTGGGAGCGTCGGGGCGATGCAGATTCACCTAACTACATCGTGGATCAGCGTTTCCAGGCTCTGATACCGATGTTAAAAACTTTGGCCGGTCAATACACTTGAGTTCACACACGAATTTGACAAAACAGAATAAAAACACAAGAGTTTTATACTGCTGGTAAACTGGGCAGCTTTTTTAGTTGTATTAGACTGCTATTTAAAGGAAATTCTAGTCTATCCTGGTGGTTAAGCCATCCTTATATGAACCACTACATGTATGATCCCACGGACCCAGGCTATGCCGCACACGATGTTGACAGACAATGAAAAACGCGTTCTTGCGTGGAATAAGCACGTGTCAAATGGCTGCTACAGTGATTCCACAATTGCACCTGCTACGTCTGCTAAAGTGATCCTTCGATCACACCTACTACGACCACTACAGTAACTCTACGACCACGATGAGTGTGCTGGATTATTCAACAAGCAGCGCCGAGACGGTGATTGTAGCAACGGCACGGTGGGGGTCGTGCAGCGAGCAGGGCCATGCCCGCGCGCAGCCAACGCTGGAGGCGCGGTGGTAGCAGGCCAACGGTCGTGGTGCGGCGGAGCCCATGCAGCGCACGTGGCCGCGCGCGCCAACAACCACAAAATGCTTGACCGCGGCGCGACCTAGATGGACGATGTCAGTGATCGCAGACGGCGCCTGACTGTGGAAGAGGGGGAGAGCGGAGGCCGCGAGAACGAGGCCCTTGGCCGTGGCCTCGAGTTTCGTGTTTCGAACGGCTGGAGTGGGAATGGGTAAACCTCAGCGTTCGTAGTGCCCCACATGGCAGTCACATGCCAGCCCTAGCATTTAAACGGAACGGTGTTACAGGACACGTGTCCTTTCCTTCCCGTGGCGCAACGCTTCTTGCCAAAGGAAACGAGCCCGCACGAGGCAGCCGTGTCCGCGACGGCCTTGCCCGCAAAAATCCAAATGGATCGCGCTGGTAGAGCACGGATCACATGTTCGTCTGGTTCTTCCTCCTCCGTCTGCATGCACAACTGCTCAGTCAGTCCGGGAGAGTCTCCGCCAGATCACGGCTCTAAAAAGAAGACATGAACCCGTTATGGGCCACACCTAGAGCATCAGGAATGCAGATTCGCAATGCAGGCAACAAACTTCGGTCAAGCTTACATACAATATTCGTTCACTTGGAGCTCAAACTCAGCCAGGCTAGTCTTGTACTGTACAGTCTTGTGCATTGCCAAAATGTAATGAACTGAACTACCAACAAGTGAGCATTTGATGCTGAAGGCGGTGACCAATATCCATTCTGGTTTGGATTTTGGTTGCAATGAATTATAACCCCTTTCCTCATTGTCGATTTCTCCAAAACAAAAAGGGAAACTCATTATTGATAACTTATACAATTTGATGTTGTCCAAAATAGCCCTCCAACCGAAGGCATTAAAAGAGTGGCCGACGAATTCACTCTAAGAGCAACGGGACAGCCACCGTGTTCACTTGAAACTCCAGGAATTTCAACCCAGAGAAGCTCAGCACAACCTAAAGCTCCTTGCCCCTATAACTTCTTTCTGACATAAGTAATGCAGTCTGTCTACACCTCGACGATCAGCTTTCGGAACTTCTCCATGTGCTCAGCCTGCAGCGAGATGGCAATGGACAGGCTGCCGTCCTTGCTCGCGCTCGGGATGACGAACGCCAGCCCCTCATATGCGATGCCACCAGGACCCATGAACACCGGCCGGCCCCATCCAAAATCGGCGTCGTGGATCGGCAGGCGCACCCAGCTGGTGAGTCCAAGGTTAGGGCACCGGAAAGTGTGCGCTCCACGGACCAATGCTGATAAATCCGGTTGCAGCTCCAGGTAGTCCAATGCTGAGCGGCAGTAGTCGTCGTCCATCCTATCTAGCGCCCCCTGGATGACCGCTGCTCCATCTGCCAGTCCGCTGGTCACCTTGCCTGCCTCGGCGAGTGGTGTGGCGGTGAAGATGACATTACCGAAGTAACCATCTGGAAGTGGAGGTTGCATCCGTTGTCTCCCATCAGTGGCACAATACAGCTTGGTGGGCTGTTCAAGAGGCAGCCCGCGCGCAAGGGAGACACAACGCCAGACATGCGCGGCTAGCACTGCATACGTGCTGAACCGTGACGCCCCTTCACCTGTGGGGAGCTGCGAGCGCAGTCGGCCAAGGTCTGAGCGGGTGAGCTTGAAGATGTCCACAGCCGTGGGAGGCGGCATAGTCTTAGCAGTGAGAGCCTGGGGCACGGTGGACAGCATGGCTGGGGCAGGCTGGTACTCAACATGTGGGTAAAATGGAGTCGGTGGATCACGGGCGCGGAGGAGAGTGCGGTCGATGAAGGGCATGACCGCAATTTGAGATCCACGGCAGAGGTCAGACCATGAGTTAATGAAGTGCAAGCCAGACATGCCATCTGCGACATGGTGTTGCATGCCAACACCAAGGGAGACGCCTCCACACTTGAAGTAGGTCACCTGGAGTAAAAATCAAAATGAAGGAGTGTTAGCCTCTTGGCATGTTTCATACCTTCCTTTCTTACTAAGATTAACATAATGCATATTTCCAGCTGCAGCTACCGTTCTACCAATTAATACATGGCTGAGATACGCCACTAAGACAACATATGAAACAGGACATTAATGAATCAGAAAGCTGCGTCTACTATAGGCGAGAATAACCTGTGTATTTGAAATTAACCATGGAACAACAAAATCAATGATACAATTTCCTTTTTCTATAAGATAAAGTTGTATATTTGAACTGAAATCCAATTCCATGCCATCCTTAAGCACGTACAACTGGAGCTTTGACTGGATTTCAAATTCATATGTAAGACAAGCATTATTATCAAAATAATCTTAACTGCAGCCATAAACACATGAACTATAATTTGTGAGTCCTGAGTCCTGACCATACTTTTGTTATGTAAAGCATTGCAAACCTCAACTCCCTATCAAATTCTCTATTTCTGGTTCTACCATCAAAACATGCATTGAAACCAGCTGCAACAAAATCCAACGAAGAGTTCGAGACACACAGCCAACGACCAAAAAACTAGCCCCAGCCCGTAACTCATCTAGGATGTCAAATCATCAATGAACATGAGGTGCCATGCAGGCACGCAAAGTTGTAAGTAATAAATGTCAAGGCAAAGTCGTTTGAACCTAATTACGAACCCCAATATACTTCATGATGTCATCGATGCAATGATGATTAAATATCTATTGCAGCACAATATGATGGTAATAATTGATGTGCATTGAATGCGTGAATATTAGACCACATTCTGTTGTGGGCATACATGTGATTTCCAGGAGGTATAAAAATTGATCAATTGGATTATTGTCCCACTTAGTCTAAATGATAGACCAAATAAATATAGAGATAGGTGACACTAGCGAATTGGTCAAGTTTATATCAAAACAGACAATTGGTGAATTAGTGTACATCTTGGAATGAGTGTGTCCAGTATAATCAGCTACCCAATGAGGTCACTAATAACATCTGACAATTAACACAACTCACATGACTAAATCAGCACGGTGTGTTTGAAAATTTGAACCAAACAAATGATAAGCATTGTGGCAAGCAATCTGAAAGAAGCATTTCCACCCCTCTGTGAGTCATTATATTGCCAACTGACAGAGAAGCCTAAGTTGCAAATGGCTTGTCTAACTCAGGATGTAATATTCCTCACCTAGCATAGGGTTGCCCTTATACCAAACTTCTTTCCTTTTGATCATAAGGAGTCCCTACCAGGCATGTATTCTAACTGATGATAGGCATTCACACCAGGGTATAAGAAGATGGTGTGATGGGGTGAAGAGAGGTGGTAGAAAAGAGCATCATGCCAAACTTCTCATGGTAATTGTCATGCACTCATGCTAGCTTCAAGCGTGTGTGAGACGCACTACTGGACAGTCTTTGTATGACCAAAAGCTCACAAGTAATATGCCTCCTATCTACAGTTTGCTCCCTTGCACATGGGTATAATATAAGCTATATTACAGTTTTAACAGTAATATCTGCATCTATCTCATCCGCCTAGTAGTACAAAACTTGTAAATAACTACGAAAGAACAACACAAGCTTGCAGCTTCAGTGGCACAAATGAAATCAAGTGATAACCAATGACCTTTTTTCTTGAAAGTTGGAAGCTGGGAAACTAATAGCACCAACTATAAATGGTATTGGGAGTTGGGAACACTGTTCTCAAAGGCGGCCACCTAGGCGCTAGAAGCCAACCTTCCGCCTTGCCCACCTCACCCATTGCCCCCATAGGCGGCCACCTAGCCCATCTATTTGGTGACTAGGCGCCACTCCGCCACCTGCCTAGTGCTTTTTAGAACACTGGTTGGGACAAGTTCCTTTATTAGTCCAACAATAACTGGTAGTCAAGTAACGCCCTTTCTCTGGGAGTTTGGCAACTGTTAAAAAGTGATGACCTGTATACAACTCTTTTTTGGCATAATGGTTTTTATAAAAAAAAACGGAAACGGAGCAGTTATGATTGAAGAGAATTATTGCAGTTCCTTTATTACTTTTGATATTTATGATAGCCTAACTGGATTATGTAGCAACCAATTTCACAAAAGTACCTGAAGGCCTTGTCTAACCAATATGGATAAACATTCAGTTGACACATGTGCAGCATAATTGAAGTCAGCCTAATGAAGACTAGAGCCAATAAAGAAGCTAAGAAAACTTCTAAAAAATGGAAGAAAATGGGATGCATAAACATTGGGTTATTGTAAATAAAAAGATCTTCACAAAAAGTTATCAAACAAAAAGATCTTCACAAAAAGTTATCACATAGAACATGCTCCGGTTAGACTATCATTTTCATACCAACTAACATGCAGTGCACATTCCAAGCAAAATTTTTCAGCATATGGTTGCTGACATACCAGTAAATAAAGAAATTGCAAGCTCAGCACAAACTAGGATTTCATAACCTGGTAAATTTTGGTACAGTTTTATGTTCTGAAGGTACCATGCAAACAATTTCAGTTGTAAAGAAAAAGCGTTAGCTTGTGCATAAATTATTTGGATATTCAATTCTCCAGATAAAGATTTAGCATAAGTGACTCTCCATGTTCCAATAGATCTGAAAAGCAAAGTAACATTTTTCCTTATTATCACTTTGCAGTGTGCACTACTTTTTTTTACAAACTCAAATTCCATGTAACTGTGATGAACTTTTTTTTTACAAACTCAAATTCCATGTAACTGTGATGATTCAACCTATCCATTATCTAATCTTTTATTGCAGAATGAAATGACAGATGACGAAGGACCACCAGAAGGTGAGTGGGTCAGACCTATTTTATTTAGGACAGAATTGAAAGTGCAACCTGAATTATGTCTCCATCAAAGGAAGAAAAACTCACAAGGTTCTACAGGGCAAGGGGTACAGTTCTCAAACAGGCAGAACAAATTTATCGTGCTAGTTCAAGCCTAACAATCAGACATGTCAATATCACACTCAATTAAGTCCATTCATGTCCAGATCATGGGACAAATGATTTGACACTTTGGAACTGAGAGCTTGACCAGTCAAGCCCAAATGAGAGCCATAAGCCCTAGTAGCCCATACTAGTACAGACCAAGGTTGTCCCAATATATTTGTGGCATGATTAGTGCAGTCTGCCAGTTACTTCCAGCACCAAAAGAGTAAAATATTTAAAGCTCTAAGTATTAGTCACTTGAAGGGTTTTGCATATAGCAATATATACTAGTCACCAGTTATTGGCATGTATTCTACAAAGAATTGCGAGGTAAAAGTTAAAACACAATTGCACAACCCTCGTAAGAAAACAGCAAATAAGGCCACCACCTAGGTTTCAAATATCTGTAGGTCACAAATATAGCAACCAGTGTTCTAAAAATGGATCTACGTATACCCAGCCATATATAAGTAACGGGTGCCCCTACCTATTAGCCGGTTATCTACATAATCAAGATGGTTATACCGCATAATTGGCCGATTATGCCATATAATCACTACTAAGTTGGGTGATAGGTCGAGTACCGGTTACCAATTTTTAAAACCTTGATAGCAACACATGGTGCCTAATTAATAAAGTGCCCCTCTACCGATAATTTCTCTAGTTGGGCAGGACTGTATTCTCATGATTAAAATGCTTGGCTTATGTTGTCTGCTAAGGCATTACCTGGTGAATATTGCCCTTAACTTCAGCTGGTACAAATATAGCAGCACATGATGTCTACTTAATAAAGTGCCCCTCTACTGATAAGTTCTCTCATGGTTGAAATCTTGGGTTATGTTATCTGCTAAGACGTTACCTAGTGAATATTGCAATTAATTTTAGATTGTACACGACAATGTCGACAAATAACAGATTTCAAATGTATAAAATACAATCACTTGCTAAGAAATCAATTTGTAAAGACTTGGCTTCGACCTGGTCAAGGTGACGCAAACGGTTTATTTCAATGGGCAATGGAGTGTATGAATGATGATACTAGCAATTCCTAAGCAATTCTAACCAAATCTTTGGACCAAGCATACCCATCCAGCCAAAAATAGACACACAAGCAAGGCAGCAACTGCCCCAGATGCAATTATACAAGTGGTACAACAGGTGTGTTCTTTTCGGTTGCAGCTTATAGTTTATGGCTACGGTTATGGTCCTAGCACGAGCGCTTGTGCCAACGAACCGAATGCTGATAAGCCGCTTCGAAAAGGCTATCCGATAAACTACTTTGAAATATCAACAAAGAAGCCATCCTATTTGTTTGTTCAAGAGAAATCATAAAGCATAACTCATAAGTCATAAGCTGAAAAGAACAGCCCTATTAAAGGCCAACCTAGAACCAAAGGATTGAATCAACAATCAAACAAGGGTCCCATCTATCCAATCAAATACCAAATGTTATGGTTATGCCAAATTGGGTTATCGTGTGCGGTTCGTAAAGCATTGTTGTGCCCCTCATCCAGAAAGCTATCCACTAACCTCTGTTAAAGTGTGATATGAATTCGTCATCGTGTCTATGCCGGACACTGCACCAGACATGGCGCTGAGCGGTGCATGCGCCAAGCCTTGTCAGACGTGACACCAACTGATGCATCCGACTATGATTTAGTTTTCGTCACCGTTAGATCCCTAGCCTATATACGTACCCTGTAGTCGCAGGGTTGAGATATGTTGAAGTTCTTTGTGCCTATAATATCTCCTCATATAGAGAAGTCCACCTTCATGCATCCATGGTTTTTCCCGCAAAAGTTTTTCATGTTGAATCCATACCTCCCATTCTATTGATTTTCTATTTCTATCGTACGTTTTATAACAAGTGGTATCAAAGCTCGGGTTCGAAACCAAGCCGTTGCCCCGGGGAGGAGGTGACTCCCAGGGGCAGCACCTGCACAACAACAGCATCAAAGGCAGCGCGACGTTTTCACGGCATCATGTGGATTCATCGTCGACAACTCGAAGTTTTTTGTCTGCAGTCGTTGAGTTTAAAGCCATGCAGAACTTGTAGAGTCCGAACTCCGAAGTGTACTAGCCATCCAAAACATCAGGACAATAGAAGCAGCATGAAAATCAAGGAGAAAGTGGGTTTTTTTTTCTAGAAGGCATCTCGGAATCTGAGTTCAACACGAAGGTTGTCCAGTCCGAGCCAAAGCCTGAACCAAAATTGTTTTGTCAACACCTCACGAAGGGCAGAGCAATGCAGATTCTGCAACTATGCTAGTGATTCTTTTCGGCAAATTTTGCTAGGTCCACACTGAAAGCGTACCAGAAAGTTTCCAACATCTTTTGCTTCAGGAACAAAAAAATGCACTAAAGAATTTCTCAAGCCCTTACTAGGTACACAAGGAATTGTACAAAGATATTTCAGCATCCTCAACTCGGTGATTTCAACTTGCCTTAACTCTGTTCCACGACTCAAATCCATACTAAGTGTCAACCCGTGTTCTACCTTGGCGACTGTTCCGGTGTCAAGTTCATCAGCACCATTGCCCGTGCCGCCTAACGCTATGCCCTGGCGTCATACTACCCCATCTCTATCGACGATCTTCTGCCTCAGTCGATTGTCATTTTCTATGAAGAAGCTATGTCGTCAGCTTTGCATGTTTTTTATTGGTGAAGTTCATTGCAATTCAAGCCATTGTATCTATTATTGGCGGCATACATGCGGGATTAATCATCGGCGATTTCTTCGATGATCCATCATCTACTGCGGGTTACTGCGGCAAGATCCACACAGAGTCTATAGTGGAGTTGCAGCCTTTCAACACAATGAGTTAATTTGGGCTATGCTTGATCGAGGAGATTTTGCAAAAATCAATGTCAGTTGTGGAGATAACTAAATTTGGTGTTTCGTTAACCGTTTGGGTATGTTGCAATTTGGGTCACTTGCACAACCATTAAGGAGGCTATGGCAACATTAATTCTCAGGAATTTGATGACACCCTAATGATAGCTAGTATGATACTCTCAAGAGTTTTGCTATTTGAAAGCGAAGGTTTTGCTCTAATTCAGTTTAAGATGAAAGACTTAAGTGCAAAGAGTTTGTTTTTTTGTGGATACTATCAGGGATAAAAAAAAGGTAACCGCCGATTACGGGAAATTCTGGTGGGTACCGGGAGGGAAAAACCAGTTAGTAACCTAGGAAATTGCTATGTTGGTTTACGCATTTTTGTGCTAGATTACCTATTGTATGTACTAAATATGCATAATATGCTAATCCTAACATTTTGTGCTAGGTTTTCTCTAACTTTTCCCCGTTTTCAGCGGTTTCCTCTTTTCAAGCGGTTTTTTCGGTTTTTCTGGTAAGCGTTCCGGTTACCTATTTTCAAACCGCCCAAATTCAAAATTTGAAACGTGGATTTCATCCCCTTTTCCCGGGTTTTCCGGTAACCGGCCGTTACCACCCGCTGGCCGGGTTTTGCACCGATTCCGAGATTTCTATCCCTGGACACTACAATGTTTTTCAGTTATCGTGGCTCAATACGAGGGACCTACTGCAGTTTATATTCCATTAACCACACAAGAGTTCCTTTCATCCAGATAATTTTATAGGAGTAGTTTCAACCATGTCATGGAATTTAGTTAACTTTGAAGCCGGCGACTTGATGTACATGATGACCACATGTGCAAATTGCTCTTTCAATAAGCATTGTTTGCCGAGTTTTGTGTTCTAGATGGATCATGTTAGATTAGATGATATGAGTTCTTCGCTATCTATCCAGCGCCACAAGTAATATTTTGGCTTATGTCGCTTGATGATTAAGCGTTTGTTTTAGGATGTCAGTTGCACAAACTCAGGCTTCGTTGATTTTATGAGTTGTTGAAGACCTAGATTTGTTTGTTTGCTTTGTTGATAGCTGTGGGTTTGGACTTTGGTTTGCTAAATTGTGCTTCTTGAGAAGCGTTTAGATAAGACTGTTCTAGTGTTTCTTGTTGAAGATTAGTCCAACGGACTTATAAGGCATAGGTGTTTTTATGAAGACTTACTTTGAGAAGATTTTTCATATTTTTGCTACAGGAGCGAATTCGTCTCAAGGTGGAGATTGTTAAAGTGTGATCGGAATTCGTCATCATGTCTGTGTCGGACTCTGCACCAGCCATGGCACCGAGCGGAGCATGCGCCAAGCCGTGTCAGATGTGACATCAACCGGTGGATCCGACTCTATTCGGGACTCTAATATCTAGTCTATATATGTAGGCATGTAGTCGCATGGTTGAGATACGCCGAAGTTCCCTGTGCCTATAATATCTCCTCGTACAGTGAATTCCGCCTTCGTGTATCCATAGTTTTTTCCCGTAAGAGTTTTTCACGTTAAATTTGTATCTCCCGTACTTGTGATCTTCTATTTCGGACATGTGTTCTGTAACACCATCCTTTTGTTTTCGCCCTGAACCTAGTTGTAACTGCTACTAGAAATTGAGCTCACCTGGAGCACGAGAAGCGGGAAGGAGGAGATGTCGTCGGTGTAGTCGACGGCCGGGATGAGGCGCTTGAGCTCCATGGTGGGCGCGAAGTCGCCATAGTCGTCGACGGCTGTGTCGGGCGCGTCGGCCTCGACGAAGAGCACCCCCTCCCCGTTGCAGTGGATCTCGACCCTCCCGTCCTCGTCGCGCGCGAGCCGCCCGGCCATCGGGTAGAACGGCACGAGCGACTCCGCCAGCGCGCGCCGCATCCGCTCGCCGTCGAAGAACCCCTCCGGCGGCGCGGCCCCCTCGGGGCGGCGGTAGAAGTAGACGCTGGGCGTGTGGAAGCGCGGCACCACGAGGTCGAGGTTGGAGTTCCACAGCCTCCGCCGCGGCGTCTCCCCCGCAGGCCGCACCATCGTCGACCGCCTCACCGTGATCGCCATCTGCCGCCGCCTCGGCATTCCACCGAGCACCTCGTTAACACCTCGAAACACCAAAACAGAATCTACAAACCAGCAGGAGCAGAGCAGGCACCAACCTTGCAAGAAGAACGACGCGCGGCGACTCAGATCCGAGGCGCGAAACCGGCAAAAATTCGTGAAGAATGCAGCGGACGGTCGGGTAACAGCAGCAGCTCTTGGTGGAGAGCAGCTGGTGGGAGAGCGGGGGGTGGGGGGGCTTTTATAGACGGGCGGAGAGCTCAGAGCCCGGTGACTTGCTCGGCTGGGCGTTTCTCCTTTTCTTTCTTCGTGCTTTCGGTGTTGTGTTTTGGAGGAGGTGACGGCTGACGAGCGGGGGCGGGGTGGGGGTTTGGTGGGATGGTGACCGGAAGTCATAGGGACGGGGAGGGGGTTGTTGCCGTGTTGGTGGACACCCCCCCTGACCTTGGACGCCCTCGGCCGTTCTTTTCGCATTTTAATCGTTTCCAGCTTTTATTAGATTAATATATTATAATTTAAAAAATTATAGTTTAAGCATAGAGACTTAGCAGTGTAACAAGGCTTCACATCATCAATTTCGCAAGCAAGTCCAACAAAAGCCAGCAAGAAAGATGTTGGGGACTTCTTCAATAGTATTCTATAACGGAATGATGTTTGTTATGATTCGATTGTAATAGTGGTAAGGGGAAAGAAATGGCATTTGTAGTCCAATGGAGCGGCAAAGATCAGTAAGGGGGAAATGGCATTTGTAGTCTGCTGAAGCGACAAAGCCAGGAATGTGCGTACGGTTGACCGAAGTGAAGCGGGAACTAGAGCTGGTGAGTGGCGAAGGTAATACATTTGGACGGAGAGGAACTGGACTAACCAAGTGCATAGCAACATGACTAGAGACAAAACACGATGAGAACTAACATGGACAATGGCAACTTGGATCCTGCCACTAGCTAGGGTGTGTTTGGTTGCCTGAATCTCCTTCATCCTGGCTGGGTGGATCCGTATAATCTGAGAAAGAGCCTGTTTGGTTGCCTGTATGAGTGGATGCAGCCTGCATGAGCGGATGCAAAAATACGCCCTCATCCTGGATGGGTGGATACGCTCAAAATGAGCTTCACTGGCCATCCTGGATGGGTTGATGCAGTGTATCTTATGCGGTCCCACGTGTCAGCCTCTCTGGTTTGGTAGACTGCATCCGCTCATACAGGCAACCAAACAGCATCTCAGTTTTTTTGCATCCGCTCATGCAATCTCACCAAACATCTTCTTTTTCTGAAATACGATTCCACTTAGCCTGCATCCACTCAGTCAGGATATACGATACAACCTCCATCCACGAACCAAACACACCCTAGATGTGTGAGGATGGCGATGCCACGACACTTGCACAAGGGTGGTGGCCACAGCTAGCTCCTCACATGGCTTATTTTTAAGATTAAGGAATATAACATTCCGGCCTCCATCATTTACAAGTGAATGAGTACATCCAATTCCAACACATCCATAGTACTTAGCCTACAAATCACCACACGGTGTACAAAACACGGAATAAAGAGCTGAAACTCAAGTCCCAGTTCTAATCCTACCTCATTACACAACTTGCTAAACAAAACCAAACTCTTTGTTGCCTCCATCAAACGACTGTATTCCTCTAGTGAAGACAGCAGCACTCAATGCAGCTCCTCACATGGCTTGGCTAGATCTTGATGTCAACTGCTTAGATTTGGCCAGCCACGGCTCCAATCTTTATTTGGATTGGTTGGCTTTAAAGTTTTGTTGCAGCTGATTTGAAACAGTGTATTTGAGATGCTCATGGTAATAATGTTAGCAGTGGTGGCCACGCAAGAAATAACAGTGCTTGCTGGTGTTTTCACCTGAGTTTGTCACGGGCTAATGGAAAAGATACGTTTGTAGAAGAAGGTTTGGTTTCGAGAACGATAGAGGAAAGTTTGTAGAATCGCAAGGCAAGTTTTGAAGAAACATGCATCATGGTAGTGACTTCGTAATTATTGTTTCGGACCGCTGCCTGTTACGGCGATGGAAAGTTCCAAGTAAAGTAGTCATTCACCTCAAGTTGTCATTCTCTTCGTGACGGCAGTTTAATTTCGGGAACCTGCCACAGATTTCGTGCGTACCGGAGAAAAAGCTAGACATGTATGCAGCGAGTAACAACACTCACTCGATTAATCCAATTTCACACACAAACACAGAGAGCCTAGAGTCCAGTGGAAGCTTCTGATTACCTAACCCTGTGATAGAAGCGAGCCAAAGATTGTTGTTGGACTTGCCTATCAATCTCACGTTGCAAAGATGTAAAAAGGCACCTTTTTTCCCCCCCGACTGATGTAATAACGCACTGAATTTGTAAGATCCCGGAGTACTGAGGGCCGCTTAAGATCTTTGGCAACATACTTTCGTCATCATGATTGCAGCTACCCTGCTGAAGTTTTGTGTACATAACTACATCATAGCCTACCATAGCTCAACACTAAACTGAATTGATGTTAGACAAAGTAACCTTTTTATCTTTGTTTGTATACTCCTCATACTCGTGTTTTACACTCCACTTTGGTATTCTCTTTTGTCACATCTTCCATAGATCCGTTCCACAGTACAACTAACAAAATGTTTTGAATGAACGTAGGTGACAACTGACCAGAGTGCATGGCAGGTCAATTAGTCCTTTACAGAATGTTTTGTATTTCCATCCAAACTCCTAGAGAGTATGGTGACAGAGTACACGATAGGATAGATCGTTGACGCCGCTTCTATGTGGTGGGCTTGTAGCACGGCGTACACAGCTGTTGCTTTCTGTTGAATTGCATATGTCAACGAAGTGTTAAAATAATCTGGACGCGCGGTTGTGTAAACGATACGGACTTGACACCTACTGAAGTAGGCGTGCTGTGCGTGTACACATGCGTACATCCTTCGTATTCGGTTGTGTCTCTGTAATCCAGTTTGTTATGCACTTGTCATGGCTGGTTGTTATGCATGTATCATGGCTGGTGTATATACATGATCGACATAGGCCGGTCCTGTTTTTTTAGTTATAGCCTTTGGTTATAGCTGATAGTTTTTATTTACGTTTTTCAAAACAACGACGGACGACAGTGGCGTTAATACAGACGATGCACATGGTTTTGGATTCGAAAAGCTATTTGTAGAAATGACTTCGAGACCCTGTTTGAAAAAATCACTCTATTTGTTTCGGCTTCCAAAGAAGACGAAGCCAAAAGCCAAAAAAAAATAGGCTCATTGTTGTGCCTTTTGGCTAAACTAGTACTGTAGTGATTGTTAACTTTTTCTGATATATTCAATTAAAGGAAAATAAAAAAATATTGCTATATCTCCATGGATAATGCAAAGTAAAAAGGAAAAAAAAGAAGAAAAAAACCATATTAAAAAGTCAACACGTTCCAAACGGTTTGTGACTTCTAAAAGCCAGAGGCCCAGAAGCCATCACTGTTTTGAGCAGGGCCTAAGCAGCTTGAGTCACCTATCCTGCCTCTTCTATTCGTTTACATGGTATCAAATTAATCTCGATCCACGTGCCATTGCTCGTTATGTTTTTGCTATCAGGATGAGCATTGGTGCTCCCTCCTCTGCTGCTTCCTCTCCCCCTCTCACTGATAGTTCTTCGTCGGCCAATAGCATCAATCAAGACCCACATACCCGTGGTGCTTGACCTCAAGGCATCCAACTACACCAAATGGCGCACCTTCTTCAACTCCATGCTCAGTAAGTTTGGCTTACTACACCACATTAACGGCAGCGCACCTCCTCATCCCCACGACACCGACTGGGCACAACAGGATTTTGCCATCCTCATATGATTGTACGGCTCCATCTTGGGCGTTATCCTCAACCTCATCATGGAGCTTGAGTAATCGGTGTTGCAAATGTAGGCAATATTTTAATTCTAAGTTTTACTAGGAGACAAATATAATAAACTAGTGATGCAAAACTTGCAACTAACAACAAACTACTCATTATACTTCAGAATATACACAAAGAAAGTATAGTATCACATTTGAACAAACACGCGAACACTTCTATTGGACTTGATGAAGAATAGAAAGCAGCGCAGGTTTAATGCAATGCAGAGCGTAGACGATGTAGTGCAGGAGCGGTCATGCAAATGCGCTACCCCAAAAACCTTATTGCTACCCCATACAGGTACTCTCTACAGCAATGATTCGGAGATAGCCGCTCTCCCTCTTCCAAGTGCACACTGGGAAGAAAGATTGATGAGGTTCAGACGGCGCAGTACAACAACACAAGTTCGCATAGAAGAAAATACAAAAAGAATGGAGGTGGAATACTTTGTACTTTTCCTGGACATCTCCAGCCCCTTTTAAGGGCACTGCAGTTATTCATTAGTAACTGTTGTGATTAAAACAGAATTATTTATTGGTAACTGTCTCATCAAAACACGGATTAAGCAGTGTTAACTCACTGGTAACTGCCTCATCAAAATCATATTATGATATTTATGCAGTCTCCTAACCAGTTAAAAGGAGAGAGATGATACATGGTTTGGCAAAAATAAGGTAGATTTGGTCTGTCAAGCGGCACGCCACGTCACGGCGCAGTCGCGCATCGCAAGTCACACAATTTTCACGTAAAAATACGCGAATATTCAAGGAATGGCAAGGACTCTACCTTATAAATCGGTCTCCTCCACTTTGCCTAAATAATATGGTACTAAACTGCGCATGCTTTAAAATTAAAGGAAATAGATCTCACTCATATGAGCGAGCCTATTTCTAACAATCGGCACTTGCCCTATGGATAGCCGCGGAATCCATCTTCCATGATAACAAGGAAACTCGGGCCATCTAATCCAATCCAACACCACCGCACCAAGTATATCGAGATCGATATCCATTTCGTCCGAGAGAAATGTCTCTTGGTCAAGTCCATATTCTCCATGTTCGCTCTAGCCTTCGGTTGGCTGATGTCATGATTAAAGGTCTTCCGACTCAGTTGTTTTTGAATTTTTGGTTCGATTTGTGTGTCCACGACACTTCAACTGCGGGGATGTTACTGATATGGACTTGACACGTACTTGCGTACGTGTACATGTGCGTGTATCCCAGCCCAACCGACCCATGTAAATCATTTTGTATTCGGTTGAGGCTCTGTAAGCCAGGTTGTTATGTACATGATCGACACAGGCCTTAGCGGCTCGAGTCATCTGCCTCTTCTATCCGTTTACAGGTTGATCGATCGATCGATGGAGTCATGATGAGGTGGTGCTGACCACGTTCGACGCCGTGGTGTGTATGCTGGTGCACGTAGACTATCCAGCGATGAAATTTGCGCCTGCAAGTTCCAATCAAGTAGTAGTGGTTGCCGTGGAGTCTTTTTTTTTAAAAAAAAGGTAGTTGCCGTAAATTTGAGCAGTTTCGTCGTTGGATAAGTGAACTAGTTACAATGGAGTAGCAAGTATTCTTTAAGGCGGTTCTAATTTGGAGGCTTGATTATTTGGAAAAAGTGCATGCTGGATGTTGAAAATTAAACGAGTAGACCATGTTGGTTGTAGGTGCCCTCGAGAGTAGGAGCGCTATCTTAGCCAGTAGCAGCTGCTTGCGCTTGGAAGTCCACACTGCGCGCGGCCACTCTGTGCTGTTGCTATCTGCGCGCTCAGCCGAACCATTTTAGTCAAAGGCAAACCTGTCGTCGCATCGATCTCAGGCAGTTTCAACGAGCCCAGCGTCACCCATAGGTCCCCGTCGATGGCGCGGTTGCAACGGCGGCGACATTTCAAGCCCAGAAGTAACACGCGTGCCACGAGGTAGCTGGGCAACGTGATCTCTGTTTTTCTTCGTTTCCTCAGTCTCTGTACGGTGTTCTGTTTTTGTATTCTTTACCTTTTGAGTTGCAGCCTCTGTACGGTGTTCTGTTTTTGTATTCTTACCTTTTGAGCTGCAGTGTTTGCTAGAGATCGGATGAGGTGACCCGCTACTGTGCGTCGCCGTTGGTGGCCGACGTGGACGTTTGGCGAGGGCTGATAGCGAGCCACGGCAGCAGCGGATGCGTGCTCGGCCGGCAAAGTCAAAGCATATCAGGTTTGCGCGACGTGGCGACGACGACAACGAGCAGCATCGATCGGTGTAGCTCTCGCTAGGGGAGACGTGCGCACGCCCGACCTTAAAACCGTAGGATTGGTTCATACTAACTTCTTACTTTTAGAGCGATTCGTGCTAACTACTTTTTTTAGAGTGGGTCAGGTTTGAGGTCTGTTGCGTTAATCTCCCAGCAGAAAACGTCGAGATCGACAACCGGAGATGATCAACTTACTGTGGTCAAGGAAGGCAGTTTGATGCGGCAGTGTGGCGTCTGTCGTGTGTAGTTGGGGTGACCGGACGATACACAATCAGGACGTGTACTAGAACCGTAGAACGCTACTCTTCGCTTCCTCCCTTTTCTAGAACAAATAGTAATTTTTTTTTGGTCTTTTGACTACGCTACTCTTTTGCTCTCCTTTTCTAGAACAAAAAGTAATATTTTTTTGTTCTTTTGGCTAGAACTATTGTTTAAGACGGTGATGGATGACGAAAACACTAACGTAGACAGCATATATGTGCGACAACGGGCTTAGTTTTAGAAAACTGTTTGGCGAAGCCTCTACGTCTGTTTCGCCTTGAAAATTAAAGCCAAAAGTCATCTAAAAGTCTAAATGAGCGAAGCCAATGTACTGAAGCCAATCACAAGGATGATGCAAAAGAACATGTAAATATAGTTTGCCAAAGATACATTAGAGCATGTCCAATGCAGGCGCTTAGAGAGATGCTTAGTAATAAAAAACTGATTTTTCTTGCCACATAGGATAGATAAGACGCTTATTTTGAAGCATCGATACTTAAATACGCACCGGTGCTTAGTAGGTACTTATGTGTATAACTATATCTATTAATAGATAATATAGCATCTAAGCACCTATGGAAGAGATGCTTGCATTGGAGGAAATAACTTTTGCATGAATGCTTGATGATGTGGCTATATTCTCTCTCTTTAAGCACTCATATATAAACATCTTGCATTGTACATGCTCTTACATTACACCCCACTCGTCAAAACGCATATATATCGATCGCAATGTAGAACCGCATACAAAAATGCCACGGTTCCGGCCGGCCGGCCCAACCGCTCGGCGTCGTGCGCACGGGTGGGTATCGACCACCAGCAGCAAAGCGAAGCAAGCTGATCAGCACTTGAGCCCCTCGGGCCCTTCGCGGCAGATGCTGGAGAAGAGGCCTGGCTGCAGCCTGCCGCGGACGATGATCTGGAAGAACATCTCGTCCGCGCAGCCGTTGCTGATGTCGTTCATCAGGTTGGAGTAGGGGCACGCGAAGGCCTTGAACGCCGCGCAGCATCGCGCCGCCGTCATGTGCGGCCCCCGGCAGCTGCTCGTCACCGCGCCGTAGCTGTGCATCCGGTCGAACCGCACGGGGCAAACTCCTGCATAAACACACGCCCGCACCCACCCCACCAATCAAACCACGCAGTACGCCAACACCATACCATCAAGATGCGTGTGCAGTTCACGTGGTGTGCCGTCGTACGCTAGCTACGCGCGGTGGACTTGTGTTAATTACCTGCAGGCACCGGAAGGCCAACCAGCTTGCGCGACGACGATGGCGCCGTTATGTTGGAGCAGTCGAGGGCGGCCACTGAGGTGATCGATCATCGTTCGGTAAAACGAAGGCGCAACAGAAGGGGGGGAAAGCATGCACAAGTTAGCTTACGGTTCCAATATCCAATGCTGGGATTTTACTTCTGAAAATGCATGAATTTAACACCAATCCAGTTTCTGTTGCAGGTTCTAGTGGCAGTACTTGATATGAAGCCTGAGTTGTCGAGCTCGGCGGACCCGACGGCGACCATGGACAGCGCGACGCAGTAAAACAGGATGGCGGCACCGGCGGAATCCATCTCTCTCCTTGCCCCCTCACAAGGCACAAGAGTTCTGTGTCTTTGTGAGAGCAAATGGGAGGAGAGGTTGGAGTGGCGGTGCGTGGATAGACCACCTTCGAACTTGTGAAATTGATCATCCAAGAACTCCTCCTTATAGTAATATGTTTAGCGTTAAAAGACGATGCTACAGCGTGGCTGAGCTCTCTTGTGGATCTGATTGTTTTGAGGACAAGTGACGGGAAGGAAATCGTGGTGATTTTGTGGAACGACCCTGTCAACAAGCTATAAATAACAGGTGGTTCTCAGCCATGTTTCTAACGTAGGAAGAGGCTTTAATTAGCAGGAGCTCTAACCTTGTTTGGCGGTACTCCTAGATAGTGAAGCAACGCCTTTAGTATTTCAGTGGCCTTTGGCCAAAACAATTGTAGAAGAGGTCGTTGATTAAATTGTTTGGTTCCAGGATTCAGTAGACCCTTAGGCCCTGTTTGGAATGCGGGAATTTTTCTCGATTCCTATGGGAATTGAACTGTTTCCTGCAAAATTCCTGCAAAATTCCTGTGAAATTCCTCTGTTCCAAACAGACCCTTAACCCTGTTGCTGAGGTAGTAAATAATCATGTATGTTCTGCCACGAAGGGCAGGGTTGAGACCAAATGGAGACATGCCTTGCGAAAGCCTATAATGAACCAAATTGATTAGGTACTATCTTACCTCAAGGACAGTAAAAAGATAGCAAGAGGGGACAACCTTGATGGATACCTCGATAAATGTGGAAGCGACGACAAGACTATCCATTTACTCACTCCGTCCTATAATATAAATTTAACATACATATCTAAAAAATATATTATTTAAGTAATATTTAATAAAATTGACCATAGTTACCCTATTAAATAGACATAGTTCTACTCTTTCTATTAGAAACAAATATGATATAATTTTATTAAATATTATTTAAATAATGTACCTTTCAGATATGTGTATAAGATTTATATTGCGAGACGGAGGAAGTATAATAATCAGAAAGGTAGGGTTTTTAATGCAGGCATGCGCACGAACACGATCAACGAAATTACCATGCATGAACCCTCGACGTAGGGGAGCAGCTCTTAATGAAATTCCATTCAATTCTGTCGAAAGCTTCAGGTGAATTAATTTTGAGGATGAAAGCATCCTTTTCCAACTCTTAAGATCAAAGGTGTGGATAATTTCATGAGTGATAATAATATTTTGGAAGGTGTTTCTATACTTTTCTGAATAGTGATTTGTATAATTTTTAAAATATAATAAATAGTTGATAGATGTTACTTAGCTCTTCGTTTGCTTTGAGATTAGTACTACTCTTATTAAAAAGGAAAGCATTAAAGCACTGCTAAAACATATTGAGAATCATCTATACATCCTGGCATATGATGTTGCATCCTATGAGCAACAGGTTTGGCAATAACTTTGTAAATAACATTGCAGAGGCTTATGGGTCTAAAGTTCAGTGGGATATTTAGGATCATTCTTTTTTGGATAAGCACAATGTTGGTATTGTTAATACCTTGAGGCAGAGCCTACCAGTTGGTGAACACATCTTCACCTATCCAGCTCCATACAGCTCTATAGAAAGCCACATAAATCCATCAGGGCCTGATGTGGCATTTGCATCTCTTCTCATGGATTTAAGGATCTGTACAACTTCTTTGGATGAGGTCACAGTCCAATAGTCATCTTGTATAGCAGGTTGGTTGTTGGGGATGTCTGCAGTGAAATGTTGATTGGATGATGTGGAGAGTTTAGTGAAATAGTGAATAAAGCAAGTAGGTATTATTGGAAAGCCACATGCCGGTCAGCCGGTGGAGTAAAGTTTGGAGTAGACATCCTCTCCGCTGATGTTGTCTGTCTTTGATTACTCGCATTGAAGTACTACCACTCCCTCACCGGGCCGTGAGTTTTTTCTTTTAACTTTGACTTATCACTATACTAGTTAGAGACCCGTACGTTACAACAAAGTCATAAAAATGATGAGACAAAACTTACTATCTAGCCAACTTCACACATCAAACATTAGAGAGCAAACGACAGAGATAGAAGGGTCGTCAGAATACGCGAGGAGATAGGAAAAGTGGAGGGGGTGGACGGTTGTATCCTAAGAGAGAGGAGGAGGAGAGAGACGAATGATCCAGATCAAATCGAATGGCTGAGAAGAGAGAAGGGAGAATGGACTAACCACCAACGCACACTTTTATAATAGTAAAGATAATACATTAACTAGCTTGAAAATTATATATTTCTTTAGAGGAAATCTACAGATAAATTATACTAGACACTATATTAAATTCAGTTATATCAACTAAAATCGTATGTGATTATTTTTCTTTACGTACTATTTCTCATAAATAGCTAAAATTTAAAATCTATAAGCTAAAAGATAAAATCATAGTCTAAAAAATACTCCCAAAATTAATGCGACTTGCTAATTAGGGGAAGCTGGTCCGTGTTTTCTAGCTAAGACCTGCACGTTCTCCATGATTAGGTTGGTACGAGCCGAGCAGAGTCCAAACATACGCCAGCCACGGCTCGCTTCCCTTGCAGAAGCCGAGCCACCAGCTTCCTGGTCCGACTCAACCAGCCCCAACCCACTTCGGGTCCAACCGAACCGAAACCCATGCGTAAATACAAACCCTAAGACCCCCTACTCCCAACTCCCAAACTCCCGCCGCCGCCAACAATGGATTCTGCCCCTGCCACCGCCGCGCCCACCCCCACCAGCCGCCTCCGCCGCGACGCCGTGGTTCGTGCGGTGGCGGCGCTCCTCCGGTGGCTCCAGCACCATCCCACGCCGGCGCCGGAGCCCATGTACCTCCTCGTCACCCTCAAGCGCGCCCCCTCCCGCCGCTTCGAGCACCGCCTCCGCCTCCCGCGCTCCCCCTTTCCCTCCATCTCCCTCGTCTCCGACCGCCTCCCCGCCGACCTCCCCGACGACATCGAGCCTCTCCCCTCCTCCGCGCTCCGCTCCATCCCCGCCGCCGCGCGCCGCGGCCTGGTCCTCGTCGACCGCCGCCTCAGGGTCCCCAATGGCGGCAAGGCAGCCAAGGACCGCGGCAGGGTCGTGCCCGTCGACCTCGCCGACCCTGAATGGGCTGAGTCCGCGAGGGAGGCGGCGCGCTGCGTGGAGCTGCGGGTGGAGGCCGGGACGTGCCGCGCCGTGCGGGTGGGCCATGCGGCGATGACCCAGGAGGCGGCGGTGGAGAACGTGTTGGCCGCGGCGGAGGCGGCCGCATCGTGCGTGCCGAGGAAATGGAGGAACGTGCGGGCGCTGCACGTGAAGGCGCCCGAGTCGATCGCGCTGCCCCTATACTCCGCGCCCGGCACCGGCGACGACGACGGCAATGTCTATGCGGAAGACGCGAAGCGGGAGGGCGCGGCCGTGGAGCAGCAGGGGAGGGCGAAGAGGAGAAAGGAGTAGCGTGGCTCGTGGTTACTTGTAATGCTTCCTTGTCCAATTGTCTGCGTTTGCTCGTGCAATTTTGATGCGTAATCTTATCGCGGTGAACAATTTTTGACGAGCAATTTTGTACTGTGTTTTTCTTGCCTGAGCAAGAACTAAGAACAGTGGTTCCCGAAATTCTGTGTGCTGTTGATTTAATATAATGTAGCTATGTTCGTTGCACGCTTAGCTGTAAGCCTGTAACCAGCAGGTTGGAGAGGTAGAGGTAGCTGAATGGTAAAAAAGCATGGTGTGGGTTGTTAGGTATAATTTTGCACTGCAGTTGTTCGTTGCCTGCTCAAGAACTAACTGGGCATAGATCTCGTACCTATGAGCTATGATGAATGTACGATATTATTTTCTTTAAGTGTTTATAGAACACTCCAGTGTTTTTGAGTTATGAACACTCAAAATTTTTGGCATCCGATCGTCATTTAACGTCTCAGATTCGGAACATTCATTTTTTTAAGAGAGGGGATATAAGGGATCCATTAGATGGAAATCCAACGCCCCAGATCTATTTCAGTTGCCATTCTAGTTTAGCATCATGAACTAATTGGCCCTGAATTTGTTCATTTGTAAGCGCGACTACTCACTTGTGACACTAAGGATATGTACAATAGTACATGTTAGCTATTTGTAAACGTATGTTACATAGAATTTTGGATGATGTGAAGGAGAAAAAAATGTTGTCTACTATTTAACAGATAGCTTTTTACTATCTACATCATTATATAGACAACTATATAGACAACACATTAATTATATGAGACTATTACAGACAACTATATAGACAACATATTGTATACATTATCTTTAATCCTGTTTATAAATGACATAGAGGTGTATTACAGGCATTGCTATGTATATCATTGCATATGCTATAAGTTAAACAACATGTGGCCGCTCTTGTTTTGAGTTGGTCCGCGACCTGTACAATGATCTAAAAAAAACCTCCAAGTTGCCAGGGCTGAAGTCTTAGGCATTAGAGCAGAATTGGAAGCTATCCAGGCCCTCGGTGTTGAACCGCCAGACGACATGTTTCCTGATCATGTGCCTTCTCATTATGTATTTTATAACACTTCGTAGTATGATGGATTACTAATCAGTTTTTTTTTGGGGGGGGGGGGGTATCTTGTTGTCAGCCACTCACGCCATAAGGATTTACTTCCGCTCATGGCTTCTAAAGAATTGTTTCTATTTGTCGACTCTTGAGAAGTACTAAATTATTTGAAGAATGCATTTCTAATACTCGTGAAGTGGTTTCGGGTCTAGATTGAGTTAACGTACTCGAATGTTTATTCCTACCTTCGGATGATAAAACAGAGTTTTTCAAGTAGTTAAATGCTTATTTGAGATATCTCTCAATTGAACGACAATTTGCTGGCAAGTTGTCCCTGATGTGCATTAACTGGACTAGTACATGATCTTTGCGACATGATCTTTGTAACGCAATGCCAACAGACAGGTTTTCGTTTTGATAAATAAGCATGGGAAAAAAGTAGGCTACTCAACCGAGATGTAATGACAATTACATTTAACTAACTTTTGTGAGTCCGCTACTCCGCTCCCTCGTCGCCCCTGCAAAAGTACACAAATACGCTGCATTCCCACCCCCACTTTGCTGGCACAAATCTAAGAGCAATAGCAACGGTCCAGATAGTGCTTATAGCCACAAGCAGGGTTTAAAAACCCGGCCGGTAACCGGTAGTTACCGTTTCTACTGGTGAAGACTGATAGCCGAAAAAACTATTCAAATTCAAGTTTTAATTTTCGAACCTTGATCGGTTTTTTCTTTCAGTTTTTCCAGATATTTGGGTATGTTCCTTTTGACTTCAACTTATGGTTTATGGTTATACCTTATGATTTTTAGTTATTCGTGTGAGAGAGTATAAAGACACAAATAACTTATGTGTGGTTTTAGCTGATATAAATGAAGTCGCTATAGTGTGTATTATAATTAACTTATAAACCCTGCATCTTTTAAAAACGTATCTTATAAAAGTTAATTACTTATAAAAATCTAAATTAAAATTAAAGTATAAATGGAAAAGAACCTGCTTGAGTCAAGGACGGCCTGGTCCGGAGTTCGGACGGGATATATATGGGGCTGTTTGATTGCTATGCACTTGGCCTGTATCAGCTCATGTAATTCGCGTGTGTTTAGTTGCCTGGTTGGCTCTCAGAGCTAGATCCATCGCATGGGAAACGAGCAGAGGGAGCTTCGCTTCTCAGACTGGCCCAACGGATACAAAGAACGGTGCAGAGGTAGGCAACCAAACAGCCCCTGTAAGAACGTACGCGTCTCACGCCGTAACATGCGGTTCGCGCGTGCGGCGTGCCCGGCGCACCGTGCTGCGCATTCACGCAGCTGACCACGCCGTCGGCGCCTGCCGTGCACGCACGCGGAGGGCCGAGGCCGGCCGCGCACTGCGCCCACGCGCGATAGATCATAGACGCGCAGCTGGGGCACCTCTGCCTGCCAGAACCCCAAGGCTGTCGGTGGATACGTTCCAAGGTGGGCCCAGTGGAGCAGCTGTGTCAGCATGCAGCGACGCACAGCAGGTGTCTATCTCTTGATCTTTTACGCGACAGTTTGGTACTGACTCTGCGGTGAGGGACTGAGGGACATTTAATATAGATCTCTTTAATATACGTGTCTTACCTGATGCGGTATGGTTGATCTTTTTCTAAATTGACAGAGGAATTTTTAATTTTGATCTCTTTCACGGCGGTAGGAGCAACGACAAACCATACGTGTCACCTATTAAATCCTTATATAATGATAGATACCTAGAGAGACATGATAATCACTTGATTAGTGCAAGCATACTTAATTTGTGTAAAGTATAAATAATTATTACAAATCATACTTAGTTAAGCAATATCCATAGTTTGCCAAGGCTAGGTTGCTCGGCAGATATTCCTATCGAGTTAGGGGAGCTCGTCTAGTTTGGTAGGTGCTGTTGCGGTTGCATCTTTCTGTCAAGCTAGGGTAGTATAATAGATGACATATGTCGTCTGTCACGGCTGTTGAGTTTAACGAGGAAGGTAGATTTGAAAAAAATATCTAAAAACTAAATTAAAAAAAAGAACATCTTGCTTTGCTTGCAAAAAAAAGGTAGACAAGTATCTGGACGGGTAGTTCCTACCTGACTCTCTATTTGTCCTCGCCTTTGCCCCCTGGGCAACACCACAACATGCAGATTGTACTTGTCGACCAGGCGCCGTCCGCCAAATGCGACCAGCCCATATGGTGGATGAAATAGACCAAGGATAAATAAATTTCGAAACGTCAGCCAACTCGATCGAGGGCCTGTTCTTTTTTACTGCGGCTTGTGGTTTTTAGCTGCGGCTTGTGGTTTTTGAGCTGTTTGTATAAGAGATTAAAGAATAACAGAAACTAACATGCGATTTTTGCCGATATAAATGAAATCAGTAAAGTATGTATTATAATTAACTAGTAGACCCTATCTTGAAAAAATACTCCGTTTAAAAGCTAGTTACTGTAGAAAAGTCGAAAAGCAGCTTTTAAAAGCTGAAAAGAACAGGGCCCGATTCGTCTCGGTTTGTAATGTGGTTTCCAGTTGGCCGAAGAATAAGGCATAAGCAGCGCGATAACTATTGCGCATTGTGCTGTAAAGAGATTCTTGCGGCAGGCGAGCCCAGCCCAGTACACGGTCAATTTCATATATTCACTTGGTCTTTCAGAATTTTTTTATTACAAGTTTTTCTTTTTGCTTTTAACTTCTCCAAAAATCCAAACAAACAAGATGGCTTCTTAAAGCGATTCTTTAAATAACAGCTTGAAAAGTGTAAACAAAAGTCATAAGCCATATCTCAAAGAACAAGCCCACATGTATGGAGAGTGGCATTCCATGGGGCGGCAAATAAACGGTTGGCGAGAACCGACCTAGCTTGGGTAGCTAACGTTGCTATAGTGCATGTAGCTCACTCGGGATCGCCCCTGGGATTGAACCCGGTGTGTCTGTAGCACCCCACATACCGATGTGAGATACTACTACGAAACGTCATCACCAAAGTGAAGAATCATAGTAAAAGCAATAATAGAAATCCTGATAAAATTAAAACTTTAAAAGTACTTTTAATATAGAACCTACATAAACTAAAATAAATATTTGAAATATGGGACCGGTCAACTTCTAACCAAATAATAAACAAATAAAACAAAAATAGTGGCAAGCCATGGTGCTGAAAACTCGAGTGCTCCCACCCATGCATGATGCTATCACTCCACCGGCTTTTTCCCTGAGAATGAAAAGAGCAAACGTGAGATTTGGAAATCTCAGCAAGTACCCAATGACGATCGCAATACAGTGAGTAGAGAACAGGTAATGCAAACAATATATGTAAAGGACAAGCAAGCAAGCAATTGATACAGTTTAAGTGCAATGAAGCTACGTTATCGAAAACACTGATACAGATTAGAGAAAGAGATCACAGGAATAGTGGCATTATAGATAAATGTTAATTTAGCAAGTTATGACGGTGGTGCTGGCGATTACTCCCCACATACTCGGTAATACGAGAATAGTCAGGCACAACGCTGTCCTCAACTGTATAATTGTAGACGGGATGTAATATCCTGAGTAACAAGAGTGTACGGCTCCCCGTACATTACCAGGTGGGTGGAAATCTCTCCTATATGTGGATAATCCCAGGCCAGGTAACTATTATATTATTAACATATTATATAGTGTGAATTTAAAGAACTAAGAGAAAGTTAAGATGAAATTAGAAAAAGTGAGGGGATTTGCTAAGGTTGGAAATGAAGACATATGATTCCCGATATGAAGATGATAGGGAATGATCAAATGCTGATAAGGTAACTGATACGTCATGGACAAATTATATAGTATGAAATTTAAGGAAACTAAGAGATGGCGAGGATAAGGCTACAATCAAATTATGAGAAGTGAAAAGATGTGCTAGAGTTGAGAATGGAGAGACATAGTTCCTGACATGGGCCATGTGAAATAACGATAAGGTGATAGTGATACAAGAATTATCCTAAATAAGTATTATAATATAGTTCACGCAAGATTATCAACCAATCAAGTTTTTATTATGTGATAAGTGATTATTAACTAGATTAACAGGTTTAATACATACATCCTTCATGGCTCAAATACAACATCATACTATTATTGAAACCTAATATTAGGAAACTAAAACATAGCAGCCCTAATATCAAAAGAGTGTTAATAATTTAAACCTAAATTAAATCATGCTCCTATTCTACCCCTATTAACGATTTAAGCATGAATTCTAAACACTAGTTAAAAGCATAAATTCTAGAACATTGTTAACTGAGCATCATAATAAACATAACGCATGTGAAACAAGATAAACTAACACATCATGGTATGAATATAATATTAATAGTCTATAATTAGGCAAACATGAGCGACATGATAATAACCCAACAAGCATTAGTGATTCGATAATGACCAGGTAAGTTTTAGTGATATGATACTAGTTAGGTAACTTTAGCGATATGATATCAGCCTGGTAACTTTAAGGGTATGACATCAGACAGATAACTTTAAGGATATGATATTAGCCAAGCAAGCATTAATGATATGATAATTATACTCAATGACAAGGTGACAAGTAAACTGGTAACACGTGATATGCGAAATGGAAAGGTCACGGCCGCGAGGTACTTGCTTTAAGCATGCTCGGCAGACAGGTTGCACAAAAGAACTGGAATACACAACTACACGAACGTCGAACACTCCTCAACGGCTGCGTGCGAACCTATAGGATGGAACAGAAGTGAACTGGACAGGAGTTATGATAAAATGGTGGGAGAACATGAAGAGATTGTTTGGCCTAAAAGATTCGCATTAGCTGAGATTTCGCTGTGCGAATCGCCGTTCGGTCGAGCGAATGACGTTCGGCCAAACAACAACGTCCCACTGCGCAAGCTAACAAAACTACCGTTCAATTGCACAACTGACTGGCTGACACGTGACCGTGAAAATCACTGTCACGGCCGCTCCGGCCACCACTGTTGTAGCCGCCCGGCTGGCCGCTAGCTATCGCCCAAACTGCGCCGCCGCCGGCCGCCCACGCCGCCTGTGCTGCTCGATTGATCGTGTCGCCCACGTCGCTTGGCCGCCCGCGCCGCTCGGCCTTCCCGTAGGAGGCCACCCGAAACCGAAGCCCGCCATCGCTAGCCATCGGCTTCACGTGAGCGCTCAACGTCAGCTCCTCCACCCGCGGTCGCCACCGCATGCACCACCACCCAAATCGCATGAGCCACACCCATGGATCTCAGCGCTGCCGCCTCTGCCCGGTCAGGCCCATGCCGCTGCCACCTAGCTCGCCCGGCATGTGCGCCACAGGCCATGCCGCGCCGGCCGGATCTAGCCGTGCTGCCGCCCGCGCCACCGTCCGTGCCGCCATCCGCGCCGACCGTACCTTGCCGCACCGCCGCCCGCGTCGGCCGGGCCTTCGCCTCCGGCGCGTCGTCGCTCGGGGAGGGGGAGGTTAGAGACGTGAGGGAGCAAGAGTGAGGTTAGACATGAGAGAGAGATATATAAGAGACGTGAGGGATGGATGAATAGAGAGATAAAATGGGAGAGATACCCGGGGGAGAGGTTACCAATAGATTTTTCTTTGTTTTTTTCCTTGGGTGCTATAGTGTCACAGTAAATAATTAGAATAGAGTACACACATGTGTGTGTTTAGTAAAAAACATGTGTCCGCGCTCCTAAGGTCTTGGTGCCTTCACAAAAATTCCAAATGTGTCTTAGAGGACATGCATGCGTATGTATACGTATGGTGATATAAGTAGGGTGTAAATTGTATGTTTGTGTGTCTTATACTTTAAAAAAATATATGGTTGACTTATGGCTTGTAGTTTTTCTCAAATAAACAAATAAAATAGTTTCTTCGTCATCTTTTTTAAAGTTGCTTATCAACATTCAGCTATATAAGTCACGGCTAAAAAGTACCTATCCAAAATTTTTCACTGTGTTTAAGAGCAACTCCAGCAGGGCCCCTACTTGGCCTCTCAAACTCAAATTTGAGAGCCAGAGCAAAAAAACTCAGCTCTAACAAGGCCCCTACTTGGCTCTAAAAAATAAGAGGCCTCTCAAATGAGGTCTCCAAGCCCTCATTCCTAGGGGCCCTCTCCTGACTCTCATCCTTCGGTTTTTTCCCGCTCGGTGAAACTTCCCCCGCGCCCCCAAAATCCGCCGCTTCTGCTCGCCCCCCGTCTCGCCCGACTTCTCCGCTTCCGCTCGCCCCCCGCCTCGCCCGACTCCTCCGCTGCCGCCCGTGTCCCCCGCGCTGCCAAAATACCTCGCCCGTCGCCGTCGCCGCCAAAATCCCCCGCTCGCCCAGGGCCTCCGCTCGCCTCCGACCGGATTTGAAGAGTGGGTCCCATGTGTCAGTGTGTAGTGGAATGTATTTAAGGGCTTAGATTTGAGGGGTGCTGTTGGAGTAGATGCAAAAAAAATTGAGCCCTCAAAAATAAGAAGAGCCCTTAAATTAAAAGTAGGGACTCTGATTTAAGAGCTACTGCTGGAGTTGCTCTAACACCTACTGGCATTCTGGCGTGTGTGCCGGCACGGTTGTGGGCTTCTGCCCACAGGTCGTAAGTATACCTTGGGCAGGCCTGATGTGTCAGCGAGTGCAAGCTCACTCGCATCGCGCTGTGTGGACGGGCACATTCAGGCCCAACAAAGCGATCCACCACCGGATTGGATGCAAACGGGATATACGGATCTGCGTCTACGTGTTATGCTATCACTGCACCGTATAAAATCCGAAGTCAGCTAATGATAATACGGTCAGTATAACAGCTTTACTGAAACGTGACGCGTTGTACAAATGGATTCGAGAATCCGTGAATCACATATATAATATGAGATATTTTGAACATGAGATTATTGGGAAAAACTTGGGATCTACGTATAAACACTGTTCAAGCATATTGACATATACACATACCTAAAGAGCACAGGCACAGACTCCATATGTCAAATACTAATATCGTACACATACTATTCTTTTTTGAAACTGTACACATTCTATTTTATTGTGCGCGAATACAAATACCCATATCCCCAGGTCACATGTCCATGACAGCCTGCAGGAGATGAGATAGGATCACTGCCCAGTCGTAAATAACCCAACCTTCCATGCCCAAAAACCGTAATTACTCGCCACCGCCAAGAGCCAGGGCAGACCGACAGGTGGGCCCCGAGCCTCCCACGCCAGTCGAGACCACGCGTGTAAAAGTACGAATCTACCCTCGCCAGCCGCAGAAACCACAATAGTTTGCCCCCACAGCCCTAGAGTTGCCGAGATAAAACCCCACCCCAGGTCGCAAACGGAGCCCTCTCTCCCCAACCCCAAAGAGGAAAAAAGGAGTTTCGATTTCTCTGCGCTCTTCCCCGGGCTCTCGCCGATTCCTCTCGATCGAGCTCGCGCGGTTCGCTGGTCGGATTCGGTCCCCGGAAGCATGCAGTCGGATCAGCCGGTGATCAGCTTGCGTCCTGGCGGCGGCGGCGGCGGCCCCCGCGCCGGCCGCCTCTTCTCCCCCGCCTTCGCCGCCGCCACCTCCGGCTCCGGCGACTTCCTCCGCCCGCACGGCGGCGCCCCCTCCGGCGTCTCCAAGGTGAGAGAGCTCGCTGCGCCCGATCTGGGGGGTGGGGGTTGTTACTGTTCGGTGGGGATTCGATTGGTTTCGCGGCGGGGTCGGAGGGGGAGATCCGGGGGAGAAGATCAGATCTCGGGATTAGGGGCCGTGCTAATCTGCGAGGAGCGTGTATTGGTGCGGGATGCTGTTTCATTATTCTATTTGGGGAGATTTAAGTCAATCGCACTGCTTAACGAGGTTTTAGGAGGTGTTAATGCGTAACAAGGGATCGAGACTCGTAACTGGGATGTGATTGGGCTCGTACTGATCAAAGTTGGGTGTTTCACTAGACTAGCGTTGGGATTTTTTAGTGGATTCCGGTGCGTGGTGTGTGCTTTCGGGTGGATTGCAGTTTTCAGGGCTTCACTTGCGCTTGTGTATGGTTTGTGGGATACCATGGGCTGTGCATAAGTAGTGAACTGAACCTGGCTTTGCTGGTTATGCTGCTACTTGCATATAGAGCTATGTTTTGGTACTCGACATCATATCAATATTACATACCTAGCTGGACCAAACAAGCAGTGTTCAGCAAGGCGCTAGGCACAGCAAACCAACGCCTAATCGCCGATTAGGTGGGCCTAGGCGGGATAAATCGGTTTGGTGGGCAAGGCAGGAGGGCGTCAGCTAGTGCCTAGGCAGGCTAGGCGGCCACGGCCTTTTAGAATATTGCAAACAAGTGATTCTAAACTGGGCAGTTTGCATTGTTATTTTTTTTCGAGTATTGTGAATTGATTGGGTTCAAATTCTTAACTTTTTACCCATATTGTAGTCTACTCTTAAGTTTAATTTGATTTATAGATTTATATTTTCTATGCTAACATTCCTGGTATATTGGTGCAGATTGGTGATTCACATTTTGAGACGCATGAGCGTATTCGTTATACAAGAGATCAACTTCTTGAGCTGCGTGAGGTACTTGCGATCTGATACTTCATATAAAATCAGTTTCTAATGGAGAAATTGCTGTAAATATCTTCTTGGATGTGTTCTGCTTAGTGTACCCCATTGTCTGGTTTTGGTGAAAAGTGTCTGTAGTATGGCCTGGAGATTTGAGATACATTAGAGCAGAAATGTCAATGTCGAATGTTCTAGGATACTTTGGCTAGGCAAAAATAGTACATAGTCAATGAAAAACAATACTCCCTCAGTTCTTTTGTTTAGGCCCTGTTCATTTTGGCTTCTAAAAGCCGCTTTTCTACGGTAAATGGCTTTTCTATAGTACCTAGCTTTCAAACGGTGTCTTTTCAGGGCAAAGTTTACTAGTCGATTGTAGTACACACTGTAGTGATGTCTCTCTTTACAAGCTATTACTATTTATAAGTGAAAACCAAAAGCCATTAACGAAAACCAATATGAATGCCCCCTTACTAATGTATGTCACTGTGGTATGTGTGCAGTCAAACTTAACCAACTTTGGCCACAATAAACATAAAATTGTCTGGATTGGCCACATGAAAATGATTCCAATAAATTTGCTGTTAGAAATACCACTGTAATCTATGTTTTGCTAGCATATCACTGGGAAAATTAACTGTCACTGTGAAAGTTATATCTTGGAGACCGTGGTATGTCCAAAGCAAGGTTCACTTATGAACAGAAGGGAGTAATGCTCAAGGTTGAAGTAGTGGCATTCACAAAGAGGTAATAGTGAAACTGTACCTGTTGCAGTCGATTGGAAGAGTCATAAAAATTTCTAGCTATCTAAACTTCTCTGAAGCTGTGATCAGTAGCAGTTTTCGTAACTTGTTTTAATTTGAACGTGAGAAAAGAGGACTGAATTTTGAGCGGCCTAGT
Source organism: Dendrocalamus latiflorus (assembly GCA_017311315.1). Classification (NCBI taxonomy): domain Eukaryota; kingdom Viridiplantae; phylum Streptophyta; class Magnoliopsida; order Poales; family Poaceae; genus Dendrocalamus; species Dendrocalamus latiflorus. The sequence continues at coordinate 13,564,676 of CM029627.1, forward strand.
TGCTTCCCAATTTGGATGGTTCTGTTTTAAGAGGGTGGAAACTGAAAAGGCTAAATGGTATAGAGCACCTTTTCATTTACGTGTAAGATGGGTCTAGATAGGGACGTTCTATCTTTCCTTATGGAGGTAAGTGTGCTACAGTCCTGTAAAGTGTTAAAGACTAGGTTAATAATTTTATCCACATGTATGGCCTAAACATTCAACGGGGCATACATCATATTGAGTACAAGTCTAAAATTCTTCCTGACAATGTAGGCACGTCATTTGATTTGCATGCATTGATTATAATTCCACTTCCTCACAGATTGCTCATGTACCTGATGACATCTTGAGAATTAAGCAAGAGATTGATGCAGAGCTTCACGGTGAAGATCAGAGCTGGGTTCGCAATGATTCAAATGTGAGCACTAAATTATTTGGCATCATAATTCACTTGTTTTTACCTTCTGTATTACGCTCCTCAGCCTTGCCAAATGGTCTTCATGACACCATTTTGCTAAAATTATTAAAATGCTATTCTGTTTTGCACATTTGGAATATGGAATCCTTATGGTAGTTTTTTTGTTATGCAGGTGCAAGTGCAGACACAAACACAAACACACAATCGGTATGCTGAGACAGATAACCGTGACTGGCGTACACGCACAGTTCAACCTCCCGCAGTTAATGAAGAGAAGTCTTGGGACAACATACGTGAAGCAAAAGAAGCATATGCTTCAAGTGGTAGGCAGCAGGAACAAGTTAACAGGCAAGATCAGTTTGCTTCAAAAGCTCAGGTACCTTCAAGATAAGGAGCATCAGTAACTCTGGTTACTTATGTTGTTCCATTTAACTTTTCTCATTATTTGCTTGTAATTTGAATAAGCTCCTGCTTCTTCCTGTGCTAAACGTGGTTACTATGGATTACTTCTTGTTTTGTTTTGTGGTCTCTACTTATTCTGACTTAATACCCATTTGCCTCGGTTAACCAATGCTTATGTGTGATGTAACTCTTTTCATCAAATTATAGTAGAGCAACTTGCTTTTGCTGACCTGTCGTTCTGTCAAATGTTGGGATTATCAATCCAACCCAACGGCATAGTTTAAACATGTTTCAGTTGTCCTATTATACAAGTTGCTTCATTAAATATCATGCTATGCAATTGTAAACATATCATTCTAGCAACGTATGTTGAAATGTAAACTACATGCAGAGGTTGCGGGATTAAACGCAAAAAAAGGAACAGGATTATTTGTTCTAGAACATTGTCAACATTCAACAATGAGACATGTCCCAAGCAATATGCTGTATGCAATCGATTTCATATGTTGTAATGCTGTAGTTTTATTTTGTGAACTAATGTGTAGTGTTTAGCCGTACGCATATGATATCGGCTGTTTTCTATTTTGTATGCGGATACTTTTTTCTTCATATTATCATTATTTCACCTGATTTGTTTTCAAAATTTCAGGTTGGCCCCACCCCTGCTCTTATCAAGGCTGAGGTACCTTGGTCAGCCCGAAGAGGCAATCTCTCGGAGAAAGATAGAGTCCTGAAAACAGTGAAAGGGTAATATAATGATCATGCTTTTTTTGCTTGTTTATTCTTTTTGAAGGGGTTGTTTGTTTTCTTGTTTACAAAGTAAAACTGTCCCAGTTCTTGTCTTGCGTTTTCATGCTGTTTATTTGCTCTTGCTTGTGCAGTATATTAAACAAACTAACGCCAGAGAAATTTGATCTACTCAAGGGCCAACTAATGGATGCTGGAATTACTACTGCTGATATTTTGAAGGTTTGATTATTTCCAGCTGTCTGTTCCGTAGCTTTCTATTCTCTTGACAGTTTCCTGGTGATTAATCTATTCTCTGCTTTTGATTCAGGATGTTATTTCTCTCATATTTGAGAAGGCTGTTTTTGAACCCACCTTCTGTCAGATGTATGCTCAACTTTGTTCTGATCTCAATGACAAGCTCCCATCATTCCCTCCTGAAGAACCAGGTGGGAAAGAGATTACATTCAAACGTGTGCTGTTGGACAATTGTCAGGAAGCCTTTGAAGGCGCTGACAGTCTAAGGGCTGACAGTGCAAAATTGACTGGCCCTGATCAAGAGATGGAGAGAAGGGACAAAGAAAGGATTGCCAAACTTAGAACACTTGGTAATATCCGTCTAATTGGTGAGCTACTCAAGCAAAAGATGGTACCTGAGAGGATAGTTCATCACATTGTTCAGGTACACATCAGGAAAATTGTTAATACAATTATTATTCAGTGAAAAACTTGCCTAATCCATTTGCTGTATGTAGAAACTATTGGAGCCCGAGCCTGATAAAAAGGATTGCCCTGAAGAGGAAAATGTCGAGGCCATCTGTCAATTCTTCAATACGATCGGTAAACAGCTTGATGAGAACCCAAAATCTCGCCGAATTAATGATACCTACTTCAACCAGATGAAGGAGCTAACAAGAAACCCTCAGTTGGCACCACGTTTGAGGTTCATGGTTCGCGATATGCTTGATCTCCGTTCAAACAACTGGGTGCCTCGACGTGAGGAGGTAAATAAAATCACTCAACTGTATGAATTAGCTACTCTATATGGCGTGTCTTGTAATGATATTAATGGACTGATATTACTGGTGCACTGCTATTACTGATATCAGCCTTTAATTATTAACCACTACCGCTGGATAGTGGCTTATCACACTTTAGTGCCATAAGACTATATGAGGCATATCACTTCATAGGAAACATTTTAAGCTCTTAATGATGAATTGACTAGAAGAACACGCATGCATGTATGGAGTGGCAAACGATATTCACCGTGATGAATTGTACATTTGTTGAAAATTAGTGAGGCATGCATTTTGCTTTGTACACCCCAACTTGGTGCATAAATAGGAGATTTCACATTTGCACATGCTTATAATCATTCTGTTAAATTCATACATCACTTATATTATACTGAAGGGTGTAATGCTTGGTACCAGATATTGCTTCTGATCTCGATACTTAAAACTGATCACTACGCATTGCTTCAACGTTATTTTTCCGCTTTTAGTTTTCTGTTCTTATAGCAATTGCTGTCCAGCTGGATTTGTAAATCCAATCATTCTGAGCTTTATGTTGTTTGTGATCTTCAGATTAAGGCCAAGACAATCAGCGAAATTCACAGTGAGGCTGAAAAGAATCTTGGATTACGGCCAGGGGCAACAGCGTTCATTAGGAATGGCCGTAATGCACCAGGTGGGCCCCTTATGCCTGGAGGTTTTCCAGTGAACCGACCAGGAACAGGAGGGATGATGCCTGGGATGCCTGGATCAAGAAAGATGCCTGGAATGCCTGGGTTAGATAATGATAACTGGGAAGTTCCACGTTCTAAATCAATGCCAAGAGGCGATCCACATCGCAACCAGAGTCTGTTGCTCAATAAGCCATCATCTATCAACCCCATGCTTCTTCCTCAAGGCAGTGGAGCACTAATCGGCAAGAGTGCACTTTTGGGCACCGGTGGTCCACCATCTCGCCCTTCCAGCTCTACGGCTGGTCATATTCATTCACCAGCTCAAACTACAGCATCACCAAAACCATTAAGTGCAGCTCCAGCTGTTGCACCTGCCCCTGACAAACCAACCAGTTCTCCCAAGGTGATCCCTGCTGAGCTTCAGAAGAAGACAGTAGCCCTTCTTGAGGAGTATTTCGATATACGTATTTTGGATGAAGCACAACAATGTATTGAGGAGTTGCAGAATCCTGATTACTACCCTGAGGTTGTTAAAGAAGCTATCAATCTTGCTCTGGACAAAGGTACCAGTTTTGTTGATCCTCTTGTTAGGCTTCTGGAGCATTTGTACACCAAGAAAATTTTCAAGACTGAAGACCTGGAAACTGGATGCTTGCTATATGGGTCCCTGCTGGAGGATATCGGTATTGACCTTCCAAAAGCTCCAGCACAATTTGGTGAAGTTGTTGCTCGTCTGATTTTGTCGTGTGGCTTGAGCTTTGAAGCCGTTGAGGTGATTCTAAAGAAAATGGAGGATACCTTCTTCCGTAAAGCAATTTTTAACTCTGTCACGAAGATCCTGGAAGCAAAAGAAGCAGGTCAGGCTATCTTGAGCTCACATGCTGCTGTAATCGACGCCTGCAACAGCCTTTTGAAGTAATAGCTCTTGGCAGCTTTGGCCTATCAACCTTTTAGATGCTTTATCTAGGCAAAGCAGCATCGTGTATTCTTAGTTTACGTGTTCCACCCCTGAGGAACTCTCGTGCTGGAGATGTGAGCAACAGCCAGTTTTGAGCTGTATATTTTTGTGAGGTCAGATGAGTGTTTACTGTTGTTTCGACAACCAAGGAAAGAAAGAAGCCATGGATTTTGCTCTCGGGTGTCGGCTTAATTCGGTGGAGCCTGAGATGAACAAGGCATAATGTGATATTTTTGTGCCCCTTAATGTTATTAGTTCTTTTCTGTGCCTACACATTTTGTAACAATGTACTGTGGTTTTGGAGTATTCTGTTGGTTACAATATATTGTGTTATTGTAGGAGTCAAAATTTTGAGGTCCAAGATTGCTTTTCCCTGTGCTCGTCTTAAACTTCTTGTTTGCGTGTCCATGGCCCGTTGTCCCATTGTGATGCATGTTCCCTGAATTTTCATTCTAACAGCAGAAGGATAAGGCGATAACTACGTTTTCGCACATTGCATTCTGCTTGAAGCTGCCATTTCTGCACAAGCAATTAGCACCTGGTATTTATGGCGTTCTCCAAATTTTGCCCAATTACCATAGTTTTGTTTAGCACGGTAGACTTGCACATCATCTAGTCAAAAGTTATTACTTTCTGGGTTTTTTTTTAATATTTGAGTGGCTCTTTTTTTTTTTGCGTTTAGATAGTCATTTAGAATTGGCTCTTGTCACCTTGTTTGTTTTGATTTTCAGAGAAACTAATGGTCCTGTATTTTTAGTTTTTTTAATAATATTTAGCTTCAGTTTCTCTAGAAATAAAAAATAGTTTTTTTAGTCTTTTGATTTATCTAGGAGCCAAAATAAATAGGACGTTTCTCTAAAAAAAGATCGTGTACAGGCGGAAACGCCATCGGAGCCTCCTCTCTCTCCCTCCCTCCCCCCTCTCTCTCTCTGCGCGCCTAGGTTGCTCCTAAGCCACCTCCGCGCTTGCCGTTTCCACTTTCCACCCCACCATCTTCTAAACCCCAGCAGACGCCTCTACCCGCTATTGCAATGAGAGAAGCGTATTCCTGGTAAACCTTGATCGACTTCACTTTTCTGCGAGTGAGCAATCCTCCTCCTTGGTTCCATTCACCTCTTCTGCTGGATTGGACTTCTGATGAAAAATCGATCCTTTCTTGTTACTAACTAGGCGTGCGTGATCTTTAAGGTTCGTCGGTCGACGCTTGCTCGTGCGAGAGTACGGTGGGGGCGTCCTGAGTTGCTTCGGCTGCTCGTGCTTCTGCGCTGAGAGTATGGTACGATGATCTTATCATCCTACTAAATCAACTGTTAAGTGTCTGCTGCTTATTCTGTCGATGCTTGATTGGAGTTGTCTACGTGATTTCCAGCTGTTTCTCTGGGTGGTGGCAGGGGCGGTCCTGTCGTAAGTCATGGGTATTCACTTGAATACCCAAAAATTTTGCCAAAAAATTTACTATATGCAAGGTATAATATATATGTATATTAGTAGTTAGACCAAATTCGTCTTATTCATACCCAGTCAGCCTAAATTATCGCTAGATCCTTTTAGCCTATTTCCCTCTCCCAAGCCCAAATTGGCGTCAAACACTGGTCTAGGCCCACTAGGCCAGTAAGGCCACTATCGTGATTCACATGACACATGGTAAAAATGCTAGATCTCACTCAGTTTCTTCTCTCACTCAAGTCTCCTCTTTGTCTCTCTCCCCGACCTAGTGACCCCATGGCGTCATAGCCCCATATCCCTAATCCGGTAATCCCTCTGTCTACTTCTCCTTCCCTAGCGATCTCTGATTTGAAGCAAAATTATGCGTCTAAATAAAGACGTGAGTTGCATTTTACTTAAAGAAGTGAAGTATCTATAATGATTCTAAAGTTTTTGCATAGTAGTTGATTATATTCTAATGACTTATATATCAATTATTTAGAAAATATGTAAGTGTTATCAAGTTTGTCATGTAGCTTGATGTGTTGGACACTTGGATGATTTGATCCCCTTTGATGTCTGGCTATCTGATCCATGTTTTATTTAGCATACTACTTAAGTTGCTTAGTTAGAAACCGTTCAACAAAATATGTTCACGATAAAAGCACTTTTGAACTTCCGCTTGGGAATACAAAAATCTAACAAAGAGAATTGTCTTTTAACTTGATTAAAGCATCTCGTTGTGATTGTACAACTCTATTGTAGAATTATTCTGATTTGAACTTTGACTCAGGTTAGTATTTCTAGGGAAACAATTCATCTCTAATTCCAATCATCATGGTTAAAACTATTAGTCTTTGAGTTCTGTTTTTCACTCATTGCTAAATTGCTTTCTTTTTGTGTGCTTGTCTGCATGATATTATATTTCGTTTCCAAGGCATGAAGCATCGTCGTGTTAATTTTTGATTATTTTAGAACTTCTTTATATTATTTGAGATGTTGTCTCTAATATAAACAATTATACTTCAATTTTCGCTACTGTGGACCTTTATGTTTTTAATTGAACAATATTTTGTAACTTCGAATATCTATCTTAAAATTCCTGGGTCCGCCACTGGGTGGTGGAAAAAAATTTATGGTAGCTTACATGCTCTGTGTAGCTTGCATGCCTATTATTTAGTTGTGCCTGTTAAATGTCAAATGCAGATCGCTTGCTTTGTGGAATTTTGCTTTGATCTCATCTTTTTTTGGAGTGTTTGGTTGCTAACCTTGTTTGATGTGTCCTCGTGGAATTTGGATGTGCTTGCTGCAGCGCTCGGCGTTTTTTTGTTAATTTCCTTAGGAAGATTCATGGTGGTTTTGCAATTGACAAGGCCGGAAGGGCATTTATGGTTTTCTAAAAAATAATTGACAGCGCTTTTTAGTGCTTACTCTTTCTTAAGTAGTACTACAATGATAATATGGATGCCCCTGGAAATAACTTCTATGTGAGAACCTATGGAAGATAAATGGTAGTGGACATGATGGTCAGTCTGTAAACCCTTGTTTAGCATGCATCAATTCCCATTCGTTCTAAATGTTGGACAATTATCTTAGCTTATTTACTGGCACTTTATACATAGTAGGTTACATGTCCAAATCTGATTTCTGACATTTTCGCAGGCTGGAAGGCACACCATTATTCTCATGCAACCGTCGCAAAACAGAGCAACCAGAACTTTTATGGATTTCAATTCTGTTAACCATGCATTTGATGGTATGTATTCTCTCATGCTTGCTTAAAAATGTTAATGCAATTCTGGGAATAAGTTTTACTTTATTGTGTCCACATGTTTCTATTGGTTATGAGGTTATCACATAATCTTAAGGTTTCATGAAGATACATTAATATTTTGCACCAGTAACCTTATTCATTTATTCCTTGCTTCAGCTGTATAAACAGTACTAGTATACTATTAGTCATTATCCATCATTATGATATCTTGTAAAACTTGGTTGAAGTTATAGTCTTTTTTTTAGTATCACTTGATTGGGACCTTGGACTGAACATTCTGGAAATTGATTTAGAATGATGTTTGCTATATTCTATAATTACCAGTTCTTATATGGTTGGCTTTTGCACATATAACTGGTGGTGGGCCAATTGTTTTCAGAAAACTAACACTATATGCTATTGCTACACCTAACATTTAGAAGAGAACTAGCTAATGCGATCGAAATTTTAATGTATAGGTTGCAATAAATTTATCGATGTCTTTGAAGAATATGCATATTACTTCAATTTGGGTCAAGATTGTAGTGGTCACAAATTTCTTTATCAATTAAAATGAATGCTGATGTCTGTAATTTTCACATGGTTTGGGAGTCACACCAATAACCAATCATAGGACTTGCTGGTATTGAGACTATCTGTACAAATTGTGCGCCCATGCCAACAATTGTAAAAGCATACCTGATTCCTAAACTGTGCCATCTTAATCATTTCCATGGCAAGCATTGTGCGCTTTCTCGCTAGCAAGTGCCTCATATTCGAGTTCATTTGTGTGTGTGTGTGTGTGTGTGTGTGTGTGTGTGTGTGTGTGTGTGTGTGTGTGTGTGTGTTCTTCCCTTTCTACTCACAATTTACTTACCAGGGTGCTCTCTGAAATGACAGGGATCTGTGGCCTTTATGAAAGGAAAATAAGGAATATCAACCCGATGGTCAGGAACTTAACTTATGATATCACTGACCTGTACAAGTCATTGATGGCCTAACCGACATAAGTGCACTAGTGTGAGTATATGTTTCATGACTTTCAAAGTGTTAAATCACAAAGGCAAAACGACTAATCATAATCATAGAACGACGTGCTAAAACTTACCAGCTATGTACTCTACACTTGCAGGTATGACCATTCACTTCATGCTTTCCTGCCATACGACCGGCAGTGGATAAAACAAAAGCTGTTTCAGCACCTGAGGCAGCTGGCACAACAGTAGAGCATCATCGCCGTTGGTTCTGATCGAAGAGGCAAGTGTACAAGGTACCGGGTTTCAGGTTCGGGTCGGGTGGTTGTGAGATATCTGGGATGCATGTGTTTCTTGTTAAAGAATTATGAGATTTGTATCGCCATCTGACATTTCTGATGTGATACCGTGGTTTGAATGAATGGTTTGCATGTGTCTGTCTCTAACCATATGCGCTGGGGTATACTACTTCCCAGTTCTTCCAAGCTGTCGATGAATGAAAGAACGATTCAGCCATCATACAATTGGCTCTCTATTGCTGGCTTTCAAAGTCATGGTTAATTGTAGAATTTTTCGCGGTCACAATAGCAAATTGCAACTAGGCTCAGGTTGGGACGTTCGGTCTTGTCACGTTTCTGCTTGTGGTGTACCCGCGTTTACATTGTTTTTTTTTCAGATCCTTTCATTTTTTTATAAAGCTTCAAGACTCCTCCCCTCTTCTTGCCGAGAGTTCCCCGACTACCCCTCTGTTGCCGTCGTCGTCGTTGGTGCAATGGCGGTGACAACAGGGCCTTCCTCTATAGCTACCTCTTCTCTTCCCTTCCCAGTTTGGCTCCCAACAGGTAGTGAGCGCGTCATCCTTGAGTAGCTCACCTCCTGGGCCGCCACGCCTCGCCTGAAGTCGGCGGGGAAGATGATGTACAACACAAGTGTGGGCGGTGGGTCTAGTCCTGCCTCCCCAGCACACGCTTCCTTTGCATTGTCGTGTATTTAAGGGCAACAAGCCCCTTCTCCGCGTGAGGACTGGTGGTGACAGATCCAACCCAGATCCATGCAGATCCGTCCGGGATCAACGCGCCATCTACGGGGATGGTTGAATACAGTGCAGATCGAGCTTGTGAGAGGCGATTCCGACAAACTTGAGCTCATGGGTGGAAGATCTGATGATGCAAGCTTAAGGATGATGGTGCCGATCAGATCCAGCTCAGGTGCGGTGGTGGTACAAGCCGCCGCAGGCTTGGGTTGCGTTGTCGACTTGGATTGGGTGGAGCGACACATGTCGTGATTTGACGTTGTCGGCTTGGTTGGGGCAGCGTGGCAAGTGGAGGGTTCTGCGCGTCTGCGAGGCGGGTCAAAGCGAAGTCAAGGTTGCTACGTCGCAGTGAGTAGTGTGTGGTCTATCTAATGTGTGCATAGATGTAAGCCGATTTGGACCCTAGTTAGTAGTTATTGTAGATTTCTTCATGAATTTCATAATAAACTTCCGATCCTTGTATTACGAACTCGTGGTGTGGCTTCAAATTGAATGAAAGTTAGTTGCTTAATCTGTATCATTGATGTTGTAGTTACAAACCAAATAGTGAACAATGGGGGCTACAGGGAGACTGCAGAGAGGCTATAGGGAGACTGTAGAGGGGCTGCACGAAGCCTAAGAGACCATGGAGATTGGACATAGAAAGTGTATGTACAAAGTGGACGACCTATTACAATGCCTTGTCTCTGAAAAAAGGAACCCCTTCATGGCACCCTGATGTATATATTTATAGCCATGAGGAGGTTATTTACATAAACGTCTCTATTGGGCCAGCCACATGGTTGCATGCTTAATGGGTCTCTTGGTGCAGTGGGCTGACTGAGTCAAGGCAGGGGCCACTTCTCCAATAGTAGCCTCACATGATAAAGGGCCTCGATTCCAGTGGGTCGAGACCATGCCAGCTGTCCCTTGGCCCTATCTATCCCTTCGGCCCACTGGATTGCTGCCTCTTCAATTTCCCGCCTTTTTTTGCCACTGATGAGTTTGCATGTGTGACATCTAGGATTGGGTTACACGTGGTGACACTATCCCTTCTGGTCGTGCAACATGGGTTATCGCACTAGTTACGGTGTTGTGCACGTCCCCTGGATTCTTGTACCCACCGTGCCAGCATTAAATGGCCCTTTCCTGACTTGTACTTAAGCGCCATGGCGATGAGCTTTCGACCTGTTTGCTTATCCTGTCTTGTGCCTGTTGCTCGCCGCATGTAGTTTCTTTGGTCACCACCGCCCATTCCCCATTGAGGTTTCATCGTTCGCTTTCTCCCCGTCGCACGTTCGTTGTTTAATATGGGCCGTGGAACTAACCGGAGTGGTCGCAGTGGCACGTCGGTTCCATTGAGCAACCAGGACGGTCAAGACAAGCGCTCCAAGGCCACTGTTGTCAAGTGATGGAAGGCATCAGAGAAGTTTGGCAGTGTGTTTGTGAACACACTCGACCCATCGATTGCGACGGATGAGCTGGTGGAGTCCCTCGTGTGCGACAGCAAGATTTCTTCCCACGATGTTGTTCACCTCCCTGCCAGCGATGAGATCATGCCATGGCCATGAGAGGGCAAGATGTTGGTGTTTGCAGCCTACTTTAACACTGGGCTTCGAAACCGCACCACGCGCTTCGTGGGTGATCTCCTTTGGCTGTACGAGTTGGAGCTTCAGCAGCTGATGCTGAACACCATTGTGTGCCTCACCATCTACTCCTAGGTCACCTGTTAGGAGGGTGCCCTCGCCAGCGCGTTAGACTTCATGTCCCTGCACAACACATGATGCCAGCCAAAGAACCTAGGCGACAGCTAGTATTCTAACCTGTGTAGTGTTATAATGCAGCTTCGCATCTCTACTTCGAAGGACTTCCTTTGAATTTGACATAAATGAAGTGGGAGTCTCACTAGCTGTGGCGATGGTTCTAGCACAAGATTGAGCACAACAGCAGCCTTTGCTTTACCAGGCGCATCATGAACTTCGTCTAATCACCCGTGTGAAGCTTGACCGGAACGATGAGACACGCTTCAGGAGGCTCCTCGTGGTCGCACTTTGACTGAACAAGTGCAACTACACTGAGGAGTTTTGCATGCTCCGTCTGTCTCCGCTGGCCTGATAATGGGACGTGAAGACAGACCTCGCTCAGATTGACATCATCCGGCCTTTGCTGATGATGCTGGCGAAGCCCCCGGGTCTGGGTAAGTTTTCGCGCTTCCGCACCGACATCTTCAAGGAGCATAGCCTTCAAGCTATGACTACATCTGGCGATCCGTGCATCAATCGTGCATGTGAAGCTTGGGCCCTGCCATGCCTAAGCGTCCTGTCCCTATCGTGAGTGGCAGTCACTACCATGGCGTGAGCGGACACAACGGCGAAGACAGCGAAGACCGTGATGACCCTGGCACACGCATGGGAGAATCACCTCCATCCATTGGTATCCTTGGCAACTCTTGACCAGCTCTTTGATGTCCGAAGCTGCCGTGGGTCAGTAGAAGCCTTGCCAAAATACCTTTCCGACGAGGACCCGTGGAGCTATGTACAAGTCTTATAGGCCACCATGAATTTCCGTGAGGAATTCCTAGCCCTCTCGATGCGAAAGGCATCGTAATTGTGGAGCACAGACGCCGGGCTTGTATAGCACGCCCTCGACTAGTTCAAAAGTTCTTGCTCGAAGTGCTAATCTCCATAGTTCGTGTGGGTCATTCAGATGATGGTCATCATAGAAGTGCATGTCTGCTTGATAATGGTCATGTATAATGCTTGATAATGGTCATGTTGTTAATGTTCTTCACTTGGTAGCAGACCTTCGCGAAACGTTTGAAGTATGTCCATAGCTTCTCCCATGGCGCTTGTCTCACCGCAAAGGGTTGATCGGCATTGATCTGCTCTACGTAGTTGCATCAGAAGTTGGTGTGCATGAGATCCTAGATATGCTCTCATGCGTACACCGAATCGGGGCAATAGTAAAAAAATAGGAAAGTGTGACTCCTTGAGAGCGAGTGACAACCCGTCGCCTTCATCGAGTCGTCTCCCCCGCCGCTTCGATGGTCATTTCGTAGACACGCATGAACTCGTGGGGGTTTATGTCTCCCTTGTATGGCTCCATCGTGGCCATTTTGAAATCTTTCGGCCAAACACTCCACTGTAGGCCTGCGGAAAAGGGGGACTCAGGGTCCACCCCCTGAGGGGCACTATGGGCCCCAGCGTTGGTCTCGTGACTCTTCGTCCCTTCTGCGGCCACCTCCACTACCGCCACCGCCGGAGTCGGCTGATTCCGACTCTCCTGCATCTTGCACGTGGCTCTTTGTAGATCTGCCAACTCTTATTGCAGAGTCCTGCAGATTGCCTCAAGGGCACCTTCGCTCGCGTCCTACATGGAGGAGAGGACACCCTCCGTTCTCTGCGTGGTGACGGCGACGATCTTGATGTTGGCGGAGACCCTTGCTTGGGCGATGTGTACCTCGACATTTCCATCGGGCGCTGCGGTCAGATGCTCTATTCGTGATGCTTCCTGCTCTATCGTTGGCACAACTGCCGAGAAACCACCTTCATTACCTGTCGTGGCCCCAAATGACACCGTGGTAATGTGTCATTGCCATGGGGTGGGAGGCCTTCGTAGACCGACTCCCTTGCTCTCGTGTAGCGGTCTCAGCGACAGTACTACTCTTTCGTTTGGATGTCAATGTCATCGCTTTCTTTGGTGTCATTGCGTCCGAACACCTTTTCTTTGGCTCGTAGCTTCTACATCGATCCCCACGGATGGTGCTAACTGTTGTGTTTGTAGACTAAATAGTGAACAATGAGGGATACGGAGAGGCCAAAGAGAGGCTGCCCGAAGCCTAAGAGACCGTGGAGATTAGAAGTAGAAATTGTATGCACAAAGTGGACAATCTATTACATAGCCTTGTCTCAAAAAAAGAAATCCCCTTCATGGAGCCCTGATGTATATATTTATAGCTATGAAAAGGTTGTTTACAAAGATATTCTTATCGAGGTCTACAATTATAGATACAAATATGCCATTTTTCTGTAACAGCCCTTTTGAGCTAGCCATATGATTGTATGTTTAATGAGTCTCTTAATTCAATAGGCCGACTGGACTAATGTGAGGCCACTACCCTAACAATTTGACCTTTTCCCCCTTCAGATAGTTGGATACAGCATCTGTTTCCTTTGCCGAATTACCTACGCCTACCATTTTCGGCGGTTGTTTTGGCGCCCGAATCACACATCTGCATTTCAGAAATCCCGCGCGACGGCCTTCTCAATTCCTGCCCGTCCGATCCCCTCCGCCCGCGGCCTCATCGCCTTATCTCCACCGTCGATCCGTCCCACGTGCTCCCTAACCCACCAAGAGCTGCCTCGCTCGCCGGTCGCCGCCGCCTCTTCTTCCCTCCTCCGTTCTTCTTGGCAGCAAAGGGAGGGGGGATAGAGATAGAGAGAGACAGAGGGAAGAACGAGAATCGGAGAGAAGGATACGCGAGGCGATGCAGCCCAAGATCAGTGCGTTCTTCAAGCGGCATGCCCCCGGACCGGATTCGAACAGGTTCGTCTTCTTCTCTTCCCCCCTTGAAACTGATTGCTTCTGGTACCAAATCTTGCCGGATTCGAATCTTGTGTTGAATTGCTACATCATGTCATCAAAGAATGCGAAGAACAAACACGTTGGCACCTTCCGATTTGAGATTTTCGATTTGTGATTTTGTCATCGTCCATTTCCGGTGTTTGGATGGGGGTCGGCGCTTCCAATAATTCTGTAGATTAAATCTTTAATCATTCTACCCGAAATCGGTGCGTTCCAGATTCTACTTTGTAAACCGACAGATCCATTGTTTGTTGATTTGGGTAGTGGCGATGATGCCCGTGGGGAAGGAAGTGGCGCGACGGAGGCGAAGAGGCCCAAGAGTTGCGCGGGGGACGGCAAGGTCCTCAACAAGAAGAGGAACTATGCGCAGTTCCACCTGGAGCTGGGGCAGTCCAATTTTCTCCTCCACATGTGCTCGGTCTGCGGCATGATGTACGCCCGCGGGAATGACGACGACGAGAAGGTTCACAAGGCGTACCACAAGAGTTACTTCGAGGGTGTCCGGTTCAAGGTATCATCACTCCGGTTGTTTTGTGAATTGCAATATTCTTGTCCTAGTTTATTGTGTTTCTGTGAAGGGTTTCTACTTTCTAATCGACGAGTTGCAGGGTTGGCGCAACGAAACTGTGGTTGCAAGGTCTGAGGGTGGGGACCGGATAATTCTCGCGACAGGTGAAAATTCTTGTACACGGAACAGCAAGGTATTTTGCCCAACTCACTGTTATGTTCATATATATATATATATATATATATATATATATATATATATATATATATATATATATATATATATATATATATATATATATATATATATATATATATATATATATATATATATATGACTTCCTGAAGAAATGCAGACTGTAAATAGTAGTTTACTGATAGCCGTAATCTGTATGCGTTTCTGGTAACTGCTAAAACCCTGAGCTGTGCCACAAACCATATATTGTCATGTATTTACATTATAAACATTAGAAATGCAATCATGTATCTCACAAACATTAGAAATGCAGATGCAAATTGCATGGATTTATGATACAAACCATGTAATGCCATGTAAATATGTCAGGTCCAAGAGGTGATCAAAGTGCTGGAGCAGGAGCTGGGATTTGGGAAAGGTCAGCTCCTTCATAAGCTTTGCAAGGTAACTTACATAGTCTTAATTCCCATATGACAGTATCTCTGCAATACATTTGTCTTACTGTGTAATAAAATCATCTTTGTTGCATAGGTTTATCTGTTCATATCTTGTCAGAGGATTGTGGGATGCCTTGTCGCTGAACCAATAAGAACAGCACACACAGTTATCCCGAGCTCCACAGTGGAAAACTGCAGTAATGTGCCGGTTAATAAAATTGAATCAGGGAAAATAAACCATACATTAGAGTTTGGGAAAATCAGTTTTAAGAGGGAAGTCTTAAAACGGCATAATCATTCTGACAAGAACAAAGAACAGTACCGGGATTCTGGTGCTATAATTTGTGAAGAGGAAGCTGTTCCCGCGCTCTGTGGATTTCGAGCCATCTGGGTTGTGCCATCACGCAGAAGAAAGCGAATAGGGTCACAGCTAATGGATGCTGCAAGGTACGTTCTCTAAGCATGTTTCCGCATTTTGCCTACTTTGTTTCACAGAGTCAGTATCCTTTTGATGTTCTGCATTCCTCAAACGTATCTTGATATCGCATCAGTGTCAAGCAAGCCCTGTTCTCGCGACGAGATATCATAGCAACATAGAATGCAATGTCAGTTTGCACACAGACAGTTTGTAGCAGATTGTGGCAAATATTGTTAAACTATTTGTAACTGACATCACACTGCAAATGTCCCTGGTTTATCTCTGTTTTTCTTTTTTTTTTCCTTTATGCTCTGCAAGCTGTTTGCAAGACTAAGTTTTTTCTCTCCTAATATTGTACCTACCATTCGTCTCCTGCAGGAAGAGCTTCAGCGAAGGCGAGACTTTAGGGATCCTACAATGCGCTTTCTCGCCACCAACCTCCTCCGGGAAGGCGCTGGCATCCAGCTACTGCAAGACCAGTGCATTCTTAGTCTATAGGGATGAAGATGTATAAGATGCTAACATTGGTACCCTGCTAGTCCCATATTTGAAAATTTTCTTCCCTTTATAAAAATTGTCTTGTTGGGTACCTGGTAGATAATAAACAGGGCACATTCTGCTCTGCAAGTGCTCAAGTTGACTAGAAGTATTCATTTTTGTAGGCTCTGTTTGTAATGACACTTTTGCCTTGTTATCCTCATTAATATTATTTTCTTAGTTCTTACGATGAAACCTAATTTGAGGAACATACTCCAGTGTTGCTGCACGCTATTATCGTATGGAAGCAACGCACATTACTCTCAAAGGAACATGTACATAGCATGGGTAGGTTTTTTTGGTCTTATGATTTTCTAGAGTAACTTCTTTTTAAAGTGAAAACTATAAGTTGATTGTAGTAGACACTATCTTGACTTCATTTATATTGGTAAAAATCGCACACAAATACTCATACATGACTTTTCCATGACATTATAGTCGTACATGCCAACGACAATTTCATTATCCTAGGCTGGATTGATCTAGCATGCTTGTGTGATACAAGCTCTTCAAACACAAAACAGAAAGAAGAAAAAAAGCATTTTAATGTTTCCTCGTTGATTCATTGATGGCGGCAGTTAAGTACTCGTCAACTATTGCTTTTGTAAGAGATGGACCCAATGAACTTCGTGCGGCCTGGAAGTGTCGGTCATGTATTGAACATGTTGACATATCTTCCCTTAGTGCTGCCATTCCTGCTTCCCTGCATAGGCCTTCGAGATCAGCTCCAGTGAATAGCTTGGTACACTCCGATATCCTCCAAAGATCCACATCCTCCCCCAACTTCATTTTCCGTGTATGGATGCGTAGTATCTCATGTCGACCTTCCACATCTGGTGGTGGAACATACAACACCTGCAGCTCAATAGAAAGTTATGGTAAGTATTTGTATATGTGCATTTCAGAGAGAGAGAGAGAGAGAGACCATATCAAAACGCCCTGGACGCAGAAGAGCTGCATCAATTGCATTGGGACGATTAGTAGCAGCCAATACAATAATTCCCTGCAATGAAAAAAAGCAAGATACACTTTTCATGAACAGGCAGGTAGAAATGCTCAAGAGAGTCATGTTGAGAACTATCAGCAAGCTAAGAAGTACCGTAACCATCTCTAAACCATCCATTTCGGTCAACAAAGTTGATAAGAGTCTTTCACCAACTGTGGCGTTGCCACTGGAGTTCCTACCAGGATCAGTTCTGCAAGGTCATACAAGTCCCAGTACAAGTTATTTCATTGCAAAACTGGCACTCTTGGAAGTTAGCAATGAAAACAAGCTTCACAAGTGCACAAACAAAGTTCACATAAACCAATTCTGCTCCTGATAAAAAAGGAACATTCATGAACCATTTCTTAGAAAATATGTTAACACTCCAAATACATGTTCAGGTCTCTACATTGATGTGCACCGTGCCAAATGCAAGTTTCATGATTAAATAGTTGTAAAAGAAGGCTATAAAAGGTCATACCAATCTCATGATGGATTTACAAGTTCAGTTTTACCAAAATTACACACTACTTAATGCATATCCCAAGTATTTATGTTCCATATCACAAGACACAAGGATCTCAGTGCATACCTTTTAGGGGCAACTGCATCAGCCTCATCAAAAAATATAATGCTTGGAGCAGCAAGTTGTGCCATCTGGAATGTTCTGCGCAACAAAGCTTCACCTTCCCCAACATACTTCGAGTATAATTCTGCACCACTGGTTGGAAATATACGTGAAAACCTAGATGAGCTTCGATAAGGAATGCATCTTGAACTGAAGGTGGTTAGGCTAAGGTGTTCTGTTCATTAGTTTAAACTTATGCAAACTTCAGGATACCAGGAATTAAATAAACCAACAAAAATTCATTATATGCTAAGCTTGATCTAAATACTATGAGAATTGAGAAATAAAAACTTCATGTTCTTTTCCTTCCTCTGACGACTATCTCACTACATCTGGGATTAACTGGGCTTTACTTGATTAAACAACATTTTCTAAATACTTATTAAAACATAAACAGCACAACTGAAATAAAATTCATGGACTCTTTCACATAGCGGAATAGTGAGCTGTGATTTGATTCAAAACATGCACACAGTGATTGTTCTACGACGAACCTCAAAGAAAAGAAAGAAGCTTGCGCAGCATGTGCTGCAGCCTTCGCAAGGGTGGTCTTTGAGCACCCTGGAGGACCATGCAAAAGCACACCACGAACTGGTGTTATCCCAAGTCTAGCAAATGCAGCAGCATGCTTGATGGGCCACTCAACAGCTTGCTGAAGCTTTTTCTGAAGCATAGGAACAACTACCATCACAACAGGTTTCAATTATAAGAAAGCCTAAACTGAGATATATCACACCTTTAGATCTTTCAAACCTCCTATGTCATCCCATGTAACGCTTGGAACTTCTTTGGTTACCCCTCTTGTCATGCTTGGTCTGACCTGAGATCTAGCAGACTCCCAATCCTCCATGGTTAGTGTAAGCACCTTCTCACCCTCAGATAAGTTTAATAATCTACGATAAGCAAGTCTGGCAGCTTCTCGACATAGAGCTTCTAAATCAGCTCCAACATAGCCATTGCAGGATGCAGCGATAATTTGAAGATTGACACTTTCATCAACATGTAGATTCTTGGCATAGAGCTGAAAAAGATTAAGGTCCATAAGATTACACCTTATGTAAAAGAAATCATGACATCAGTTCAAGGATTCAAAAATGCAGGCTTTGCTATGTTATGCTACAAACATTTTAGGCAGAATACACATAATATCAAGCAGTGACAAGTGAACAAAACCATAAACTACAGAGTTTTACAAGGGTTCTAAGCAATGTTACGCGTGCAGTTACTGCAGTGGTACTGTTCACCGCGGTACTGCTTGTATTAGGTATGGTTTGTTATTTAAAAATCTATCTATTAGGCATGGTTTGTTAATTCAAAATCTATCTATTAGGTATTTGGTATTATCTATTAGTTAGAGAGGTTATTATTAGATTAGATTGTTAGAGATAAGTTTTCTTATAGATTATTTCTTAGGAGTCAAATCGGATCGTCCCTATAAAAGAGATAGCATGTATCCATTATGAAGGAGGCAAAGATGAATAAACAAGTTCCTAGTCCCTAAAGTCCAGCCGTGGTCGTTCCCTTGATCAGCTATTCTAGATCTATTCCTCCCTCAATCGGTGCTCTCTTCACCTAGTACCGTTCTACTTCACGTCGTTGCTGTCCGACCTCTCTCCGACTGATAATTACTCCCTTATTGTGCTAGTTCACAACAGCCATGTATCAAAAACATAGTTATTTGCAAAATTAACCATACAACTGGATAGTAAGAAGCACTATGCAACAAAAAAATCATCAATGAAACAGACAAAAACAAAATGAATATTGACATCAAATGGTAAATTTATGCTACCTTAAGAATCTGCAACCGCTCTTCCACTGTAGGAACAGTGACCTCTATCTCTGAGTCAAAACGTCCTGGCCTTCTCAATGCTGGATCAATGGCATCCACCCTACACTTTATGAAATGAGCTATTGTTTCTATAGAACTACTTTCCATGAGATGACATATAGACTAATATCGTGTCCCGCTGGTAAGGCTCTTAAACATGGCCACTAAAAACAGAAATTACAAATCATGCAACCAGCGTTTCCTGACCAGGCTGACCTGTTAGTTGATGCAACAACAACTATGTGAGGGAGTGTCTTTGACGATTTCTTGTTACCATCCATCAGTGTCAGCAGCTGAGCAACAATGCGGGACTCTTGCTCTCTCCTGTGAAAAGTGCATTAAGAAAACAATTTTTGACAAACATAAAAGACACAATAAACTTACCTACTGTCACGGCGTGGACATATGGCATCCAGTTCATCGATGAAAATCACAGCTGGTCTACCCTGTGATGCCTGAGAATATGCTTCAGAGAAAGCTTCACGCAGGAACTTTTCGCCCTCTCCAGCATGGGCTTTATGCACAGAATATGTACTGTCAACATAGGCACATTAAAAAAAAGACTTAAGGATCATGTCCAAAAATACAATGAAAAGCAACACATAGACATAATAATAGTATGTTTCGTGGATTAAATTTTCAGGTCTCTCTATCATCAAGTTGAGTCAGTACTCAGTACTTGATCATTGTCAGGTGGGCATTGCATTCTCGAACCATAGCTTGGACCAGGCTCGTCTGAAAAAACAACAACCGCTAACATGTTCAGCACTTGCCGATTGCTATATCACTAAGTACAATAAACAGCAGATTACAGCGAATTGTACATGAACCTAATCTAAGCAACACATTGGTGAAGATTTACGCTAGAACGAAGACATGGCATTGCAAATGCAGTACCTTTCCGGTGCCAGGGGGGCCGTAGAGCAGCAATCCTCTGGGCCACTGCAAGCTCACATAACAAAAGGAGCACAATTTGATTAAACGAAGGTGCATTAGAATGTTGAAGTGACGGGAGAAGGAAAATGGGGCAGGTGATAATACCTTGAGCCCGAGCACGCGGGACTCGCGGGCGTAGAGGGAAGGATACATCACGAGCTCCCGGAGAGCCTCGAGGGCCCTGCGGTTGCCGGCTACAGCCTCCTCCGCCCGCCAACTTCCGGCCAACTCGCCATCGTCCCCATCGCCGCCGCCGATCGCCGCGCCCACCATCCCTCCTCTTTCGCTTCTTCTAGTGCTCGCCGAAAACAGCAACCGGCTGGAATTGGCGCTCCACCTCCCCCACTCCTGCCTGAGGAGGACGCCGTGCCGACGAGCCGCCGTGCGCGGGGGACGTCGAGCCGTTCCGCAGGCGGGACGAGCGGAACGGCGGGAGGCAAGGCGCGGGGACGGAGTCTCGGCAGTCGGCCGGAGCTTTGAGCAAAAGCAGGGAATAAACCCTAGTTTTTTTTAGATTGGGGAATAAACCCTAGTACTCCAGGCTTATTGCGTGCCCAATTTAACTCGGCCTGGTTGTGAGCAGGCCAGGCCGATATTGGGCCGGAATGAAGTTAACGGGCCCAATCGAAGCCCGCAGGAAAATCCCGTATATTGGGGGAAACTGAAAAGCCCCTAAACGGGGGCGTTACAGAAACTTGGAGCGCGGGGTTTTTCACGTGAATTTTGAGGGGAAAAAGAATAATAATTTCAATAGGATTTTACTATAATCTTTCCAGAGAATATTGGGATGTCGATTTGTCACCGGATTACATGTGCGCCTAGGCAGCTAGCGCAGGTACCCATGCTAATCTATGTATTGATGAAGTGTACGCATGACCCGTGGTTTGTGTTACCAACAGAACATATCACATTATGCCTTTACCAATTGTATATCAGTGAATGTAGTATATGGTCAGTTTATATTGGTTTCTATAAATCGTTTCTACTTTTAGAAGCAGAAACCAATATGAACATTCCAATTTTTATAAAATCGTTTCTATCAGTCAGTACTATTCATTAGCCACTAAAATATACGCTTTCTTATTGTAACGTACAAGTAACCACTATAATATGCGCTTCCGTAAGTTGCACAGTGGTCCGAATATTGTAGTATATTTCGTTGCACTATCTTTCTTACATAACGCATTACTATTCATTAGCTAATACTATTTATGAGTTGTTTCTAACAACCACTTCTACCAACACTACTATTCATCAGCCACTAATATTCATTAGCCACAGCCAAAAGCTATCAGTAGAAACCAATATGAACATGCCCATAATTTATTAGTGTGTGGCTTCAACTACTGACTCGAGTTATCGGAAGTCCATTTGAACAACTCGGTTTGTAAAAGTTGCTTCTAAAAATAGTTTCTCTAAGCCACTTCCAAAAACTGATGGTGGGGTCTATCGTCTCCTCCGCATCTTCAAGCTATTTTCTAAATTTTATTCTAATAATTATTTCTTTCAACCGTTAGTATTGCATTTCAACCAAAACTAAAAACTCTAACAAAAAAGGCATTAGTTTTATCCGATTAAAACACCCCCCTCAAGCCCAACAAAGTGCGGTGCTAGCCAGCTTACCACCACCACGGCCGTATTGACTTCTACCAGTACACCCACGCGTACACACCGGCAGTTGGCCGGCGGAGTTTGAAAGTGAACCCACTGGTACCATTCATTCACTCAACTACGAAGCCAAGCTCAGTCCTCACTCCTCCTGCACGTTACCGCTCAGTTTGAAAGATCAGAAATGGAGATGGCGCTACACACGTCTTCTCTTCCCCTCGCCCAACGAACCACGACGCGGAACTAAATGCTGCAATTAATGGCAGTGCTCGCTCTTTCCTCCCCATTTACTGCGGCACACCAAGCACCCAACTCCATTACTCTCGCCATCAATAAACACTAGAACCACATTGAAAAGTCCCCAAAATTCAAAAGGAATTTTTCTTGATTTTTCTGCAAATTTTGAGTGAAATTTCGAAACTTTCCTTTTCGGGAAAGTTCTCCCCTTCCCCGCTTTCCCTTTTTGGCTGGGCGTTGCCCCTCTTCTCCGGCGCCTTCTCCTTTTCCGCCTTCACCCGTGCCCGGCACCTTCCCCCTCTCCTCTCCCGCTGGCGCCTGCGCCCTCCCCGCCTTCACCCTTCCTCGCGCGGACGCCCGACCCGGCTCCCTGCCTCCCCTCCTCGCGCACGCGCTGCGCGCCTGCGCCCGTCGCACCGCCTCTGCGCTCCTCCCCGCTTCTCCTCGCGCACGCGCTGCGCGCCGCGCCTGCGCCCGTCGGCACCGCCTTTGCGCCGCGCCTTGGATTCCTCTGCGCCCGCGCCCCCGACAGCCCCGTCCGAAGCGCGTGGCCGCCCTCGCGCCACGTCGCCCCGCCTTGCTTCGGTCCCACCCGCCAGAGGTCACCCCCCTCTCCCGCGCACGGACGCGCCTCCTCCCTTGCCGCAGCTCCACCTGCTCCCGTCGCGTCGCCTCTACCTCGCTTGACAGCGCCCTGTCTCTGCCCACTGCGCGGAGAAGACTCGCCACCCACTCCCCATACCTCTGTTGACCACGGTGGACGCGCCCGTTGCCTTCTCCCCGAAGCTTTCCCCCTCGCCGCTCCGGGTATAAAACCCGCCCCCGCGGCTCCCTTGCCTCCTTTGCTTCCCGAGCTCTCCCACCACCCTCAATCTCCTCCCAACACTCCAGAGCTCCTCCAGGAGCTGTCGATTGAACCCTCATCGCCTTGGTCGCCGTCGCCGCCCTCCCCTGCGCCGGCAACCCCAGTGAGCCAATCTCCCTCCCCATTGCCCCATTCCTCGATTCCTTTCGCTTGGAGCTCCTCTGCTACTCCCTAACCCCGATGGTGTCCTTGTCTGGCCAGGAGAATCACCGAAGAGCTCCCGCCCTGAAGCTCACCGCCGGCCGTAAGGCCCTCCTCGTGGCCAGCTCGCTGTGGATCTCCCCAGCTCACGCCGCCGCCGTGAATGTGAGCCCCCTCCTCCGTGGACGGTGTAGCCGCCCCCGATCGACCCCTCTCGGCCCCAGTGACCCTCTTCGCCGCCGGGAAGCCGCTTCCTCCCCTTTTGCCTCCCGTCCCCTTCGTTGCTTCCCTCATGCCCTAAAACCCCAAAACGGGTTCCCCTTGTCGAGCTCTTCCCGTTGGTACTCCCTATGGCCACCGGAGACCCTCGCCGTCGCCGGATAGCGGGAGCGCCGCCAGCTCTGCCCCCCCTGTCGCTCGCGCCGGCGAGAGGAGGACGAAGACGACATGGCCGCCTCCCCGTCGTCCATCTCATCTGTGCCATCTAACCTCGGCCGTAGGATCCCTTTGATTCTCGGCCGTCTGATCTTCATGAACACCGCCTCCCTCCACCGTCCGATCCAGCCGATCCGTTCCGTCCGCTTTCCCTGCGTCATTGCCGTCCGATCACCCCGTCCCGAATCCAGGCCGTCCTTTCCCCCGCCATCTCCGCCGTCCGCCTAGGGGCCGCGTGTCGCCCATCCAGCCCTGGCGGGCGCGCGTTGGGCCACGCCTCGGCCTGCCAGGCCACGCGCCGCGTGCGCGAGTGGGCTGTGCTGGCCTTCGGCCGCACAGGCCGCACAGTGCCGGGCCGCACTGTTCCTGTGGGCCGGCCTGGCACTGTTCACCGATTTTCCCTGATTTATCCATTTCTAAAATCCCAGAAAATCCAAATAAATCCTAGAAAATCACAGAAAATCCCAAAAATTCCCAAATTTCACCACTTTGCTCCAAATAATATTCCAGACCCATTAGTAACCTCCATTTCTCCAAATTCATCTCAAATAAATTCCTAAAATTCCATTTGAAGGATTTATGCATTTTACTCCTTTTTAAATAGATTATTTTTCCTCGCTTGATTAGTCTCAAGCTGGATTTATGTTATTTTCAGTGTTTGCGCTAGTGTCGGAGATTCCGGAAGCTCAAGTGCAGTTGCAGAATCCAGGAGCTTCTACGTTCGAGCTAGCCGAGTTCGTCCCGGTTTACGGCAAGTCACAAGTCTTTGATCATGTTGCAACCCATGTTATCTAATTATGCTAATATGTTATTTGCATTGAGCTAATTCTGAAATGTTAATTCGAAAGTAAAATAAAATGTTTAGAATGACATGTTATGTAGCTAATCCTACCACCGTTAAATGCCATGTTAAACTTGTAGCCATGCCTTTGTAACCCTAGAAATAATTACCTGTTAATCTAGACAATTGTAGGATAATATTATCATCATGCAAAATGTTACACTAATAAGGCTGTGGCTGTGGAGCCAATAGAATTTAGAAAACCCGACTCTAAGGTAGGGTGGTATGGGACACCGTATCTTAGAGCGGAGAGTGCCGGCATGCACAAGGTAGGGTAAGGGGGAGTGGAAACCGCAAAACGGTCCTCGCCAATCTTTTACCCTAGGTTTGGAGAAGGGTAAGGGTGAGTGGGAAACCGCGGGACGGTCTACGCCCACCGCTTACCTTAGTTTGGGTCGCGGGCCTGGCGAGGTTGCGGACCATGTGAAAATATAAGGACTGAAACCCTTATGCTGAGCAAATGTCACAGTGATCGCTCAACCACAGGAGTTGACTTGTCAACACTTGTCGAATAGCTGCTCAACTCGATTGAAACTCTACAGGAGGTTTAGCAGTGAGGTTAGGCAAGCCGTGTTATGGGTGCCTAACAACGGTAGAGTTCACTCGAAGCGGATACTGTTTTCTTTTGTGTGAGTGTGTGTGTGTGTGTGTGTGGAATCCAGACCCGAGTGAATTCTACCGGGTAGAGCCTATATAAAGAGCTGAGCAGTGAAACGACCTGGCTTTCTTAACTCTGTCGCGGGAGTTAAGGGATCATGTGGGTAAAGCTGAGCAAACTCTGCAGAGTCAAATAAATGGTATTCGAATACGCCGTGCTCCCGGTTATTGGAGCTGTGTCACTTGGGTGATTCCAGCAGCGAAGCTTAAGTAGTTTTGTTCATGCTTTAACTTGATTAGTTGGTTAATGAACTCTTCGTGAAAACCCCTGAGTTCTTGAGAAGTAGTTTTGGGTCGTTTTAAAAAAAAAATATTTGCAAATAAAACTGCATCCACTCAAAGTGATAAACCAAGTATACTCCCTCCCTTTGTTGATCCGTGCAAGTAGTAAGTTAGGATTTCCCCTTGTGATTTGCTGAGTACGGGGTTGGAGTACTCAGGCTTGCTAATTGCCACAGATACCAGAAGGAAAAGAAAGCAATTCAAGATTTCGTGTTGGAAGGGTCTTCCTGTCGAGGACCCGTGGCTTTAGGTCTTGGCCGCGCTCAAGCGGATTCTGGAGTTCTTGTAATGTAAGTATACTTTGGGCTTGCACGCCCCGCTGTAGAAAAATGGATGTTAATCCTTATGTAAAATATATGCTGGACCTTTGTTGTAAGCATGCAATGGTATACTCTTGCGCGACACTTCATAACTGTTCATGCGTGAATAGTTGCGAGGTGCCGTGTCCGTACGCGCCCCTGGAAACGGGGGTGTTACACACATGCTACGCCCAACGCCAGCCCTGCAGAAGATTCTCTAAGAGGAAGCCATGATCTTAAGGACGATCTAGGGCCCGTCGGTATTAACTTTTCCTAATAATTTTTAGCTATGGTTTTATAATTTTTTTGGTAAAAAACAGGTAGTAATATTGAAAGAAGCACCTTTAAGAAGAAAAACGTGAGCACTGGAGAAAATGAGCAAGATATGTGTGCGCATGATGGGAGCAGAAGAAGTGGGTGTGTGATGCACCCTTGACCCACTGTCTTATCCCAGAGCGAGACGATAGCGAGAAGAGTAAAGAATCTACTTCCAGAAGCTGGTTATTCATATTAACTTTTGTTTTTTTAAGCAGAAGTCAGAAGCAAAAGCTAATACGAATAGAACCACAAGGCCATGTTCTTTCGTGGTTTTTGGCTTCGGCTTGTCGGGAGTCGAAATAAACGGGACAATTTCTCGAAGCCGTTTTTTCAAACAATTTTCCGAGCCTAAAACTATGTGTGTCGTCCGCGCTGATGTTCCGCCGCCTGTTGCCTTCTCGAAAACAATAAATAAAAAGCATTAGCCACGGTAAAAAACATATTAGCCACAGCCTAAGAACAGTGTCTAAGGTGGTGCTCACTAGAGCTTAATGAAGGATCGTGTGAGACGATCCAGGATAATATTGTGATGAACCATTACAAGATTTGTAGAGTGGTCAAATAATTTTTACAAAGATTGCATTTGATTTGGATTGATTTCTGGAAGTCCTAGAAAAAGCGGTAGTACCATAGTATGGTAGTGCCGATATTATAGGTGCGGTACTACTGATCTTCCCAGGAAAATAGGGTTTAAGGATTTGAGTCATGGATGGGGTCATTGGATTAAGCTTGCATGATGTATATCTTGGTTAATGTGGGTCAAGTTGTGAATAATTTGTGCCTACAAACGATTTCTTTCTCTAGATATGTAGGGTCGCTTGGAGTCAATTGTAGTCAACAGCGAGGATCATAGCTAGGCTTATAGAGGAGTTGAGGCCCAGAATGATCAATGATACCGGGTGAGATGGTGAGCTCAATCATGGCGCGAGAAAGACAGGAAATATTGAAGGCGAGTTCGAATGGTTGAAGGGCACAATGTAGCTTGGATGGGCCAAGTGAGCCGTGGTTTAGAAGAACTGGGACGGGAGAGACTTGGCGGCATATGGCAAGCTAGTGGTGCACCTACACGTGCACGGTGATTGCTTGCAGTGGTTGGTGATGACCAGGTCAAAAAAGGGTATTTTAGTACTTTGACCAAAATACCGAAAATCGTCTTAGATCAAAACTGTGGCACATGAGCAATGCATTGGAGAGCAGTTTAGGTTAAAGTGGAGCTGGTTTGATCAAGGCAGATCAAGGCTAAGAATTTAGTAGATATGAATTTATACGCTTTGAAAAAGCGCACATAAGTGAATTTGTGAGAGTAAAACCGATGTATATGGGGAGGTTAACGGGTTTCCTCATTGTAATAGTGGATATAATCCACTAAGGGAAATAGGTGGCTGGTTGCCCACCTATAAAATAGGGTTGCGATGGAGACATGTAGTTAACTATCCAACCCCTCTCTCACATACTCTCTTGTTTAGGATTAGGGTTTGACAGTGAGTACCTTATGTATTCTTTGTCCTTCAAGATAGAGTGGTTGTAAAACCACCTTCTCAAGTAAGCAATACATCAATCTTTGTACAACCTTGAGTCCCTCTTATTATTGATTGATGTGCCTGACTTTTGGTTGGTTTGTTCTCTCTTCTTTCCTTCTTGTGATTTTTCTGTGTTAAGAATGTGTAAGAGATAGATATAATTCTTATAAATATATCTCCACCCACTAGGCACTTTGATAACAAGATTCATGAGAAAATCTGGTTTTGCTTGACTTTTTGCCTATTTGGTCCATCTCTTGATTCAAGAGTTTTCGGCTTGCTTTCTGTGGTGATCTAACGTGTTGTGGCGTGTGGGAACACATCTAGACCCTTGTTGACCATCATCTACCCACGAGCAAGTTGTATTCACTGTTTGGGGGTTTTCACTTGGTTTTGGTGCAACTCTCCTTCAAATTAAAAAGGTCTCAACTTTGCCATGTTTTTCATGATCGTTTATTGGAATAGGTTCACAATCCCCTAAAGAATATCTCTGCAAAATTTCATATTATTTGGATTTACGAATTAAAACTTTTCTTGATATTTTTCAAATCGGGCTGAAAATACTATTTATTTGCCTAATTTTACTTTAGTAGCGGTCAGACCATGATTGAAGTAGCGGTCAGACCGCTTGGGACCGGTCAGACCACCATTTATATGCCGGTTAGACCGCTGGGAAGTGATTGGTTCAAGGTTTTATATTCTTGAGCCATTTGTCATGAGTTTTTAGATGAAAACCATATTTTCTGCAACTCTGCAGTTGTGTGATAATATAATCTTCAATACTTGAGGGAAATTTGAGTTGGGACCATTCATCCCCTCTATTGCCATCCGGTTCAACAAGTGGTATCAAAGCATGGTCAGCTCTTTTCATAGATCTTAACCGGTCTTTAGAGCCATGATAGCAGACAAGTATTCCATCAAGCTGTCTTTCTTCGATGGAGTCGACTATCCTTCTTTGAAGAGTAGGATAGAGTCTTACATCCAGGCTCAAGGCTATGCGACTTGGAGAAAGGTTAAGACTAGATTTGTTGTTCCTGCTGATGAGCACATCACAGCTATGAATACGCTAGATGTGGAGGCAAATGCTAAGGCAAGGAAAATCATCATTCAAGGTCTTAGCCAGAGTGAGTTTTATCACATCTCTCATCTCATGCCGGCGTTCAACATCTGGGTTACCCTCGATGCATACCATGAGGGTACCACCCAGATCAAGACCGTCTGAAGGACCAGTACAAGCGAGAATATAACAAATTCGAGATGTTTACTGGTAAGTCCTTAGATGAGTGATTTGGTAGATTTCACAAGGTATTGAGTAACCTTCGAGCTGTTGGTCTCACATACTCAGACTCGGATAATACTCGTCAGATGATTTCTGCCTTGGACCTTTGGGTTTGGGAGATATAAGTGACCACCATCAAGAACACGACTAATTTGTCGACCATGACTCTTGATGTGTTGCACTCATACCTCAAGACTCATGAGATCGACATCTTCTCTTGCAAGACGAAGTCGCAGTTAGTGGCCTTAGTCACCGATCCCACTTCTGCCTCTAAAGCATCGTCTGATGTTGCTTCTGGATTCTTTTGGCTGCTTTGTGTGAGATGAGTGATGACCAGTTTAAACAGTTTCCAGAGAGTGACCTAGTCATCCTAGTCAGAAAAAGTTCTCACATGCATACAAGAGGGTTAGAGAGAGGAAGAGAGGAGGTCCAGTGATTTGCTTCGAGTGTGGTGGCCCCAACCACATTTGAGCGAACCACCCTAAGCTGGAGAAGGGCAAGAATGACTACGACGGTATGAGCAAGAATGACTACATAAGCAAGAGCCGCAATAAGAAGTCCCCAGCTTGTGATCAAGGCAATGTGAAGAAGTATTGCAACTTCAGCAAGACGAAGAAGCTCTTCCACCGTATCCTCACCGCCTTCGACAACTTTGACTTCAGCGACATGGAGGGCTGGAGCAACGACGATGGCGAGGATGATCCAGGACACTAAGGACGCGATGACTTTACTGGGATGCGCTTCATGGCTGACGAGAATGTCATCAATGATGATGATCTCTACAGTAACTCCAATGAGATATGTCCTTCCTACGACCAACTAAATGATGCTTTTGTCAAGTTAGGGAAGTTTTATGCTAGGTTTAGGACTAGGTGTGGTGAATTAGAGAAGGAGGTAGGGAGCTTGCCACTGGAGTCTACTTCATTTAGATTTGCTCCCTCTTGTGACGATTGCAATATATGTGCTTTCTTGCTTGGAGATAAGGAGAAACTAAGAACCTCGCATGATAGTGTGATTTTTGAGCTGGATTTGCTTCAGGTGGAGAATGTTAGTCTGTTAGCTAAACTATTATTTGCCGCTGTTATCATCGATTGAGAGCGAATGGTACCTTTCAAATTCTCCTCCAAGTATTCACTTATCCCTTTTGTTTGATAGCTACAGAGCTATGAAGATTAAGGTTGAAATCCCACTTGAAAACCGAAGCAACAGAGCGAACGCAGCAGGAAAAACACCTTGGTTGAAAACTAACAACGTGGTCAAAATCTGACAATGTGATTGACAACGTGGTCGTAAACTCGACTACCAGACGGAAGTACAACATGGTTAGAAATCGACTACCGAATGGATATCACCGTAGTTGAGAACTGACAGTACATTGAAAATTAGTGTAGCCAGAAGTTCAACATGGTCGGAAATCGATTACCAAGTGAGAATCACCGTAGTCAATAACTACCGAGATCAAAACCAACGTGATAAAAAATGGGTGCAGTCAAAACCAACGTGGTCATAAACAACGTGGTCGGACGCCAACGAGTGGTCGAACAACCAACATGGTCGTAACCTATCAGCAACCAAAGTGATGAACATGGTCATAACCAACGTGGTCGTAAGCTAACAAGTGGTCGAACAATCAGCGTGGTCGGAGGCCAACGGGTGATCTGATTTAGTTCAACCTGTGGGATTGAGGAACCATGAGTGGTCGAGAATCCTACGTGGTCGAAAAAAACACAAAGCGATTGAAAGACTGAACATGGTCGAAACCTGATGCGATGAAGTCTGGAATTTGACCGTGGTCGAAACCAACGTGGTCGTAAACCAATCGATGTTCAAGACCGAGATTTTACCGACTGCTTCAGTTCAGATTCAAAACGAGAGTAGAAGAACGTGAAGTGCTCGAAAGACTGAACATGGTCGAAAACAACGCGATGCAATATGGAACTTAACCGTGGTCGAAACCAACGTGGTCGTAAAGTCGATAGACGTTCCAGACAAAGCGGCACCGATTGTTTTCAGTTCAGACTCCAAAACAAAAACTAACGTAACTTTCAATCCAAATGATATGAAACTTTGTAGAGATCACCTCTAGGGTATTGTGAACCTATTCCAATAAACGATCATTAAAATTATGACCCAAGATGAGACCTTTTTCAGTTTGTTGGGAGGTTACATAAAAAACGAGACAAAACCAAAATCGGTGAATATAGCTAGCTCATGGGTGGATGATGATCAAGATGAGTCTAGATGTATTTGCACATGTTACAGCAAACTAGAACACCAACGAAATTGACTCAAGAACCATTGTATCAAGAAATCATACTTTAAGGCCAAATCAAGAGCAAAACAACCAAATCAAGAAAGATCCATATAAGTATGCAAAGATTGATATATTGCTCACTTGAGAAGGTTGAGTTTATAGCCACTCCACCTAGGAGGACAAAGAGCACACCATATGCTCCACTCTCAAAACCTAACCCTAAACAAGAAAGCACAAAAGAGAGATGTGAGATCATTAACCCTACATGTCTCTATCTCACCCCTTTTATAGGTGAGCAACAAGCCACATACTCCTCAAAATGGATCATATCCACTATTACAATGGGGGAAACCTATTAACCCCCCACACATGTTTTACTCACTCAAGTCCACTTATGCATGCTTTTCAAAGCACATAAGTGTGCATATGCTAAATTCTTAGCCTTGATCCGCCTTGATCAAACCAGTTTCATCTTGACCTAACCCGCTCTCCGACGCATCGCCCATGCACAACGGATTTGATCCAAGATGGTTTCTGGTGTTTTGGTCAAAGTACCAAAACACCCCTTGTTGACCCAATTATCACCTTCCTTTGCAAGCAATCGCCATAGTTGCCACGTCCGCCAAGTCTCTCCCGTCCCAGTTCTACCGAACCACGGCTCACTTGGCTCATGCAAGCTGGCATTCGTGATCATTCTGGCATTCTTGATCATTCCCGCTGTTCAAACTCGCCTTCAACATTCCCACATTTCTCATGCCATGCTTAAACCCACCGTCTCACCTGGCATTCTTGATCATTCTGGGCCTCAACTCCTCCATGAGCCTAGCCGCAATCATCGCTGTTGACCACAGTTGACTCCAAGCAATCTTGCACATTTAAAGCAAAGAATTCGTTTTCAAGTACAAATTCTTCACAAATTGACCTACGTTAACCAAGAAATGCATCATATAACCTTAACCTAACGACTCAGGTCAACATATATAAATCTATGACATAAACCCCAAAACGTCAATTTCTACTCAACCAATCCTAACAGAAAACAATTTTTATAAAACTAATTGACCACTTTATAAATATTATAATAATTTATCATAATTTTAATTTGAACCAACTCAGATGGCCCATCAAGCGCTTAGTCTCGCGATTAACGGGGGCTAAGCGACGCAAAGTACGGAGGTTTCGCATTTGTGTGTAGTGTGGGACGGACTAGCTAGTACGGCAACCGATTTAAGCGGGCACCAGGCATGACCTACACTGTCCTGCGTGCATGCATGACACAATTAATAAGTGAATTAATAAGTGAGCGCTTCTGAGCTGCGGCGATGTAGCCACACGGGTGTTTACGGATGATTATAGGAACAAAATAAATATTAATAAGTAGAAAAGTTATTTTAAAAAGGCCACCTTCATAATTTTTTTAAAATATCAATGAAAAATCATCTTATTTATTTATTTATTTAAAAAATCATAAGTCTAATATGAAAACAAGCTCCAATTTTCGAGTATTGCTCACGAGTTGCGATATGGCCTGGCTTCAAACAAGTTCACTTTTTGACTTTCAACTTATTTAGTAAGAAATCACTTAAAACGTATTGGCCTCTAATTTTTGATTATTTTGTTTTTTAGTTTTTTTGTCTTTCCACTTATTTCTTTACATTGTCTGTGACGGTATAATGAGATTTTCTCTTTTTTTTCTTAGAAAAAACTAACAGCAACTATAATACGATTTTAGACAAAAGACACCCAAAAACTTAAGCTAAAGGGCATGTTCTTTGCGACTTCTAAAAGAGGTTTTTGACTTTTAACTACAATATCTAACTTTCAAACGAAATATTTTTTTAAAATAGGATCTACAAGTTAATTGTAATATAGTTAAAAGCCCACATTTGTGCCAGCTAAAATCGTAAACAAATATCTCTATGTAATCTCTGTCATGAATAGTCCAAAATTTAAAAAAATTAATGAAAAATTACAAACCAAGTCATAAATTAAAACCAGAGCAGGTTGGAGCACCATGCGTAGCATTGGTTGGGCGCGATTTATCGATCGCACTACCGAGTCCATTACCTTAAGACCCTTTGGGTTATATACACTACAGATGCTCTTAATGCCAAACACCCCCTTAGATCCTCCATACCAAGCCTGTTTCGACCCATCTCTCTAGCTTGTTCTTGCTGCTGTATGCACCTAGCTACCTAGCAGCTTCTCCTGTTCTTGCACACTGTGTGGTATGAGCTCGTGGGCTAGCTCATGAGCTTCATCTGTAGAAGCTTTTTTACTTTTGAAGAAGCGAGCTCACGAGCTTCTCGTTCTACTCGTGCTATACCCTCACTCTCCTCCAAAATGGATCAGAGGCAACAATGCGGTGTTCTTTGCTCGGTGCTGATCTTTTTAACGCTCGTAGTAGCCGCCTCTTCGCAATCACAACCACCATCTCCAACGCCGGCGCCGAAGCCACCATCTCCAGCCTCATTATCACCGGCGCCAAAGCCAACGTTTCCGTCTACAGGACCACCAAGTCCGGCCACATCATCTCCACCTGCAACGCCGGCTCCAAGACCACCATCTCCACCTGCGGTAACGCCGGCTCCAAAGCCGCCATCTCCACCTGCAACACCGTCTCCAAGACCATCATCTTCAC
This sequence comes from Dendrocalamus latiflorus, assembly GCA_017311315.1. Taxonomy (NCBI): domain Eukaryota; kingdom Viridiplantae; phylum Streptophyta; class Magnoliopsida; order Poales; family Poaceae; genus Dendrocalamus; species Dendrocalamus latiflorus. The sequence goes on from CM029627.1 coordinate 13,598,452, forward strand.
CAGCGGCATCGCCGGCGCCGCCAAAGCCACCATCTCCTCCTGCGTCCCCGGCCCCAACGCTGGCGCCGAAGCCACCATCTCCAGCCGCATTATCACCGGCGCAAAAGCCAACATTTCCGTCTCCAACACCACCAACTCCGGCCACAGGGCCATCATCTCCACCTGCAACGCCGGCTCCAAGACCACCATCTCCACCTGCGGCAACGCCGGCTCCAAAGCCGCCATCTCCACCTACAACACCGGCTCCAAGACCATCATCTCCACCAGCGGCATCGCTGGCGCCGCCAAAGCCACCATCTCCTCCTGTGTCCCCGGCCCCAAATCTGCCGTCTCCATCGCCGGCTCCGAAACCATCTCTTCCACCAACTCCACCACAGTCTCCGTCGAACACTTCGCCGCCGACGTCTTCCTCGGGCCGACTCTCGCCTAGCTTCTACGCCCTCTCCTGCCCGGGCGTGGAGCTGGCGGTGAGGGATGTCGTCAGGTCGGCCAGCACCTTGGACCCTACCATTCCCGGCAAGCTTCTCAGGATGCTCTTCCATGACTGCTTTGTTGAGGTACGAAATTAAGGGATATTTTCTGTTGTCCTGGCTATGTGTGAACTTGTCTACTGCTTGCATTTGGGCACTTGGCAAATGTGTGTTATTGGCATTGCAACCATATCCATCGGTACATGCAAACAAATGGTGAAATGTGTGTCTGTAATCTAGTTGATCATATTCCGATTTAATTTTTCGCCTATCCATGTGCTAGATCTAGGCTTAAATTGAGTGGGTGTTCAATTTTCCTGATGTGATGGCACTGGGGAATTGCCTCGTCAGTTCGTCGTATTTTCAACATGGCCGCGGTAGCTAAACATGTAGTAATGTAAATTTTTTGTGTAAATTTAACATGACTACGGTTCTTTCTCCCAAATCAGCAAGAACTGTTTTTTTGGGTGGGGGGGGGGGGGTTGCTTCTGTTTTCTACTTACAATGCGGCACACCCGAGAAATAAATTAGTGCTCATTCTCATTCTATTGTCTTGTCTATGAAAAATTACTAGGTTCCTGAAGAAAAGAAAACCTTAAGTTAATGGGCCAAGAGAATGGTTATGAAGCAACAATTGCATACTCTAATGATGTTAGAATATTCAAACTTTCCATCCTCTGGTCAATTGAATGATCTAGAATAGTTGCGTAGGTTAATGGGACCTCATTATGCATGCCTACTGGTAGCCAAACATAATGTAGTCCTTGACAACCTGCATGTATGTAACTGCAGCATCTTGCTTTTGCAGCTCATCAAGTTTCTGAAAACTCACAGGCATGCACAATGGCATATAATTTCAAGAGTGTAACTTTCTTGATCTCAGGGATGTGATGCGTCGGTGCTGATAGAAGGCACCGGCACGGAGAGGACCGATCCCGCGAACCTCTCGCTTGGCGGGTTCAATGTCATCGACTCAGCCAAGAGGCTGCTTGAAGTCCTGTGCCCTGCGACTGTTTCTTGCAGTGACATTATCGTCCTTGCTGCAAGAGATGCTGTCGTATTTGTAAGTAGCATGGCAGTTAGCTCTACTCAAACCCATTGCTCTCATACACTTGCTGCAGTCTGTGCTTTCTCTTTCTACAATACTCTGATCAGAGATGTGCTAATGGTTAATTTGATGCCTTAGATGAATCTGCTTAGAGAAATGATAATAAGCATAAATACTTAGTGAGCATAGGACATGAGAAACTCTCAACATTAAATGCTGCAAGAATTAGATCTAAGCATCTGATGAATCGAGTGCTCCTGGTCGCGTATAGACATGACTAAACCTTGCAAAACAGGAATTAGCAAGTCAGGCTAATGACTACATCCAAATTCAATGGGACAGGGCGACCATGACGAACTTGCCGATAAGGGAACATAATTCTATATCGATTAATCTCATGTTTGGGACCTGCCCCTTTCATGTGCATAATTTGTGTGGCACATGACTGATGGTCCTAACTCCTAAGGGTGACAATGGCAAAGTAAAAGTGAACACATTTGAGATTCTGAAACTTTAGAACAAATGTACTCTGTATGCCTTTGCTAATTACAGACCTGCAGAGTTGCAGTAACATTCACCATTTCACCTATAGCCTCTAGATGTCACTAACACAGAAGTAAATGAGTTACTGAAATGATAATATGGTTGCTTTTGCATGAATGATGAACTGATGTTTGTTGCAAACCAGACCGGAGGGCCGGCGGTGCCCGTCTCCCTGGGTCGACGAGACGGCCTGGTCTCGCTGGCCTCCAACGTCAGAGCAAACATCATCGACACGGGCTTCTCCGTCGACGCAATGGCGACTAGCTTCGCCAACAAGGGGCTCACCTTGGACGACCTCGTCACCCTCTCAGGTATACAAACACACGCACACACTTGCTCGAGCAACCTGCATTGGACTATCACGTAATTTGATCTCACGTTCTCACTGCAAGTACATTGTCATCTGTCGCCGCATGCAGGAGGCCACACGATCGGGTCGGCGCACTGCAACACGTTCGGCGAGCGCTTCCGGACGGACGCGAACGGAAGCACGGTGCCTGTGGACGGCTCGATGAACGCGGACTACGCGAGCGAGCTGATCCTGGCGTGCTCGGCGGCGAACGGCACCGTGTCGGCGAGCGCGACGGTGGACTGCGACGACGGCTCCGCGTCGGCGTTCGACAACCGGTACTTCGGCAACCTGCTGGACGGGCGGGGCCTGCTGCGCACGGACGCCGTGCTGGTGCAGAACGCAACGACGAGGGCCAAGGTGGCGGCGTTCGCGCAGAGCCAGGACAGCTTCTTCGCCAGCTGGGCCGACTCGTTCGCCAGGCTCACGGGCCTCGGCGTTAAGACCGGCACCGTCGGCGAGATCCGGCGGTCCTGCTCCCGCGTCAACGGCTGATCAAGAGATCGATCATGAGCACTGGGCAGGGCACAATACATACATATATAGCGATCGAATTAGCGAGCTGAGAATGAGATTGATTCGTTTGTTGCTGTAGCTGATGATGATATATTCGTTCATGATTCGGCGATGCGTCGGCGAGGTGTAGGTGGCATCGCTTAGTGAAATGGAGAGAGGAAATTTAAGTAAGCTTATGTGGAGGGTGGCATGCGTTTTATCTGCGTCCAAATTAAGCACAGTGAAATTATACTCCGGATGTCTGAACTCTGTTGATCACGAAATACGTACTACTACTGCTGCTACTAATTCACCTGTTTTTGTCTCCGTAGAGAAAAAACACAGCTTGGTAGTACTGTGCATTTAGAGGAGAGAGAGACGAAACGCAAGATCAAAGAGCCAGAATTCCCACACCGACAAGGGAAAGAAGCTGAACTGAAGATTAAAGAAGCACTGCATCATGGCTTCGGACGGAGGGCACAGTGGCACATGGCGCGCGCACTGCGAACATCACAATGCCCTGCGCATGATGACGATCCATGGACCACAGTAACAGGAGCGGAGAGTAATGGCTAGTAACACGGACGATCCTATCTTTGCCTGCTCTAATCTACACGGCTCGGAGCAGTTTTGGGCTCTTGGGCTGGAATGATGCCACGCAGGCCGTTCGTTCGAACGAACCCAACGACGGTACGGATAAGGGGGCCTCGTCTTAGCTTGGTTCTGTAAAGATGGTAGCTACTGCAAACAGTCGATCGAACGCAACTCCAGTGGAGTACCGCTTGCTATACGAGTGCAAGGCTCATATCCTTCAATTTCAAAACTAATATGATTTAGTATTATATTACTAAATTAAAATATTTAAATAGCTGGTTAATCGTATTAGTTAATAGTAGATAAATATCGGGTTAATCACGTAAGTTATCGGTCTGCATCTGTATATATGTGTCTAGAGACATCTAGAACAAAATGAGTTGAATCACTGCCTATTCTATTTCTTTTTCTTCTTCCTCCTGCAAACATGTGTTGTAGTATTGCACCGTCTAAATCTCGTCGACTTTTCTTTCCAGTATGCACCGTAAAGGAGGGTGAGCGGTACATCCGAACCATTGCCGCGGAGAGAACCAGTACGAAGCAGCGATAAGGTTTCTAAGTAGTGCGACCTGCATAACTGCTTGTCTTTTTCTCGACGCCGACTACTTTCACGACTACTTGTTTCTGTGTTGCTTCTCTCCTCTCCATCAATCCACTGTAAGTCGTTCGTGTGACCAATCGACTCTGTATAATTTTTTTCTCATGTATCTCCTAAAATACAATGAGTTATCTACTGTTAGTTCCGTTAATTACATTATTAACTTTTCACTATATTTATCTTCTAATAAAATTTAAAACTAAAACACTGCACGCATATCAGTACTGCTAGCATTTGGCAGCTGTTGGAAGCGGAGATTCCATTCGTGGAATGCAGCTCGGGGACGACTCTTCCTGGGCTGGACAGATATTAGCCGCCCTCTCCTCGTCGCGTACGTACAGTCAGCATCCACTCGCCGCCCAATCTCAGATGCAAACAGGGACACGGCTGAACAATCGTCCGGGACACTTTCACACGTCCAGGACAGAGTAAGCTATGCGTGGGAGATTCCCTCGCCAAGGCGAGGGCTGGCTGGCGTCCGAACAAATCTTGGGAATATTTTTTCGTACGCGTTAAATGCAATGCAGATCGAGGCAGGTTCGGCCAAAGAGAAGGGAATTGATGCGCTTGGAATCTCTCTCTCTCTCTCTCTCTCTCTCTCTGGTTGGTTGGGAGGAGATGTGGACGCGCAGGCCGCTCCATAGAAAACTGGGACCATGCTTTTTTTAACTTTTGATTTTTGTTTTTAAATTTTCTACAGTAACTAATTTTTAAATAGATTATTTTTTAAGATAGAATCTACTAGTTAATTATAGTATATATTGTACCAACTTCATTTATATCGGCAAAAGTTACACGTGAGTTTCTGTTACTCTATAATCTCTTATACGAATAACTTAAAACCATAAGGTATAGCTAAAAATTATAAATCTCAGTAAAAAAATAAATCCTGACATTTGAGCGAGGTCTAGACCACACTCGGTCTTCTTTGGATCCGCCCCTGGACACGGCCGGCGTGGCAGCGCGCAGGAGCATATTCCCCAGAAATGTGGCACGAGCTCTCTTCTAGAAGCACGCAGCGTATCATTGCAGCCAAGTAAAGCATCGACCAAAATTTGGTGCTATGAGAATATTATGGTGTATTTGGTTCTAGGGATAACAGAGAATGGGACAGGGCGATCTAGATTTGGATCTGTTTATATTGGAGTCAGCAGGGACAGAGTCCATCCCTTTTGGAGAATATCCCGAGAATATTTCCCTAAATCGAGAATGCCCCCGTCCCTCGAAAACGAGGGGATGAGCTCGTCCCTCTTCCTCGCCTCTCAAAAACAAGAGGATGACAAAAGGGCCCCACACGTCGGATGACTCATCCCATATTTTGATGTCCTAAAATCAAACAAAAAACAAGGACGGTCCTATCCCTTACAACCAAACAAAGAACGGAGACGATCCTGTCGTTAAAAACAGAGATAGAGCCATTCTATCCCTATTACCTCCAAATCAAACACACGCTTAGATATCAACTCCCAGTGGCAGCCACAAAGCAGCGAACAAGTGAACTGGGGCCACGTACGTATTTGTTTGCGTGGGAGACGCTTCTCGCACAATGACGAGGAGATCGAGGCCTGTACTGATGCCAACGGAATCACGCAAGAAAGCTACGTAACTGATAACTTTTAATTTAACTTTGAATAGTAACGACTTATATAAAAATTTACAGTAAAATACTCGTACATGATTTTAATTATATAAATAAAGTCGCTATAGTATATATTATAATCAACTAATAGATCTCATCTTTAAAAAATATTTCTTTTGAAAGTTAAGTAATATAGAAAAGTCATTTATGGTAGAAAAAGAGTTTATAGAAATAAATATGAACATAGCCTAGATTTAGCTCTTGGTGGGTCAGAGCACTCTGCACAAATGAAACGACGATAGAACGGCACAGGGGTTGTATGTAATAGCACTTTCTTGTTTAGAGACGGCACGGTAAGAGAAATTTGAGCGTGTCGCTGCGTGATATCGCGCTATGTTTTGTTCGCAGCGAAGACACCGAAGTGAGACGCTACCCACCTAATTGAGTAAGCATCATTCTTGATCTGGAACAAGTCACTCTCAGACCTGTCAGCAACAGGTCACAGCATAATCTTTCACTATTTATATTAGTTTGCAGACTCAAATTGTCTCTTTTATAAGAGATAATACAATATCTTTTCTCACATACTCTTCCATTTATATAGAATTTTACTTATATAATATAGCTAAAAAATAGCTAAGATAATACTACTAGAGATGCTATTATTGCATCCATCCAACTCACGGGACCTAGATGCCTTCTCGAATTATTGATCGAGGTCCATGGGCATCAGGAGATAAGCATGCATGGAGAATCGAACAGTTCTCCCCGTATCTCCATGTCCAACCAAATCCAGAACAGCGCCAATCGATTACAGACAAGTACAATAACCAAGGCATAAACATGTGCGATAGATACAGCGAAGTCAATGGTCGATTCCAAGACGAATGGAGCAAAACTTTGTACGTAGCAGCAGAGACGCACGTCTTCTTCCATCCAATTCTACTTTTTATGGATGCTGTAAAGATAAAAGGCGCATTCTTTTGCCTTTGTGCCGTACATCTGTACCATTTCGTTCCCAACAGTTTGTTGCTATAGATTGTGAACAAATGAATTAGGAGGGATTTTAGATACCACCATTCCAATAGCTTGTTACTGTTAAGAGGAATGATTTACACCTCTGTCAATAAGAGTCGCTCTGTAGAAGGCATCTTCATATCCCCCGCTCTGTGTCCTCAACGATAACAGCATGAGGGGCTTATGTGTAGGTCTTCCCTCTGGTGGCTATGCCCTCTCTTGAGGATCCGTAAAGACATCAGGAAATCAGCCTCAGTGCCTAAGACGTTAGGACGATGTATCCATCCCCAGCGGGTCCTACAGGGCGAGGGGCCCGCCGGCTCGAGAATATGCCCTGGGACGTGGGGGGCACTTATTGGGTAGCCATACATATACAGTGCAACCGGCAACTTGTTATATGATATACAGATCAAAGAAATACTGCTGTGTCTAGAAAGGATAATAATGTCCTTTGCTTTGTGCTTATAAATTAACTATCTCCATAAAGAATATTTCGGTCATATATAAGTCTAAGAGTCTATAAATACCCGATGTATCTCTTATTTGAAAGGAGAGCTCTCTTGAGTAATAAAATGCATACTCAAACTGGTGAGCACTTGGGGATCCACTCCCCGGAGGTAACCACCGTTGGCTCAACAACAGGAGTAGAGTGGTCCTCTCAGACCCTTAACCTATATAAATTTTCATGTTATTTTTACTCTCATAGACAACAGCTCTTCAGACGGCCGGTCGACACACACCCTCTCTCTTATATTTAGGTTTCACATCTACAACAACAGTTACTAAAGCTTATTATTAAAAGCCCCCCGATAAATTTACTATTCATGAATCTCTGGTATCTCATCTCTAACGGGCCCGCAAAATTCGGTTTCTAGTAACATGCTCCCCTCCAGTAGTCCATTAGCTCGTCTTGTATTTTCGTCCGAGTGCTAGCTTGCTACTCGTGCGAGTAACAACTCTCCTCTCTTCCTCTCTCTCTTCCACAATACCTAAATTCTGACATAGCAAGACTAAATTTTGATATGGCAAGCCTCTGGTAAAAGTGAAAAGCGCTGTCGGGAGTGCCCTACGGAGGAGGAGACCATCAAAGCTGACATCAAACAGCGACATTCTGAAATTCGAGAAAGCCAACAGCGACGAACAGAAAGTCAGGAGGGGCACGATTACTATCAGCATGACAAATAACCCGCGGTTGGAATGTGATTCTTTCATCTTTATCCACCAGCATTGAAAATTTGACAAACGATATAAGAACAAATACAAATCAGTAGTGAAGGCAAAAAAATTTTGTCACAAAAAATAATACTTATTTCATATGTTTTGACAACATTTCTCCAAACATACGCTCATTGTGGTAGACGCAGCTGACCACCTAGAGCTTCTAGTTTATTCAAAGCATACGTCGCAACATCAGAACACGTGCTTACAAACGATAGTACTAATAATAGCCTGGCCGGCTGCTTCACAGAATAACCAAACTGACAACCACAACAAAATCAGAAACAAATTTCCATGGACGGAAAAGCAAATCATCACCAGAAGCCCGTCGTCTTACTCATCTAACACTCCGTCCTCCTCCAACACATCCTCTCCCCACACATCCTCTGCCCACGAGAGGAGATTAGCCAGTTTGTTGTCCTTCGCAAAGGCAAGGTTCTCCAAATTCTCGCCCTCGAGGCAGTGCAGAACAGATTTGGGCGACCCAACAGCAACAGCAACGTCGTCGGTGGCGGCAAAGCTCTGGTAGATGAAGAGGCCACCGCAGGGAAGCACCTGCTCTACCATGTTGTTGCAGTCATAAGGTTCAGCATCAAGCTTCTTCCCCCACGTCCCGGCATGGCGCTGCCCACCAAAGATGGTAACAGCAACAGAGAACTCTGAAGGGCCAAAGCACCTGAGGACCCTCTTGACGAGGTCACCATAAGCAAGAGCAGAAGCGTCGAAGCCCATAACCTCGTAGCTGGCATAGCTGAAGCCATCCTCAGGGGTCACATGAATGGTAGAGAGTGCAGAGCCATGGATTGCATTCATGGAGTAGCCGCAGGGTTCAAAGTCAAAGTCACAGATCTCCATCTCCGGGATAATGTCAGAGATACCCGAGAGCTTTGTCATTTCCTTAGCGCATGTAGTGTGGCCATCAGCAGAAGTCTTGAAAAAGACTGAAGCTTTCTTCTTGTCCAGTCCAGTCATGCACATCTCAAGGGTAACCATAGGCTGCTCAGGGTACTGAGTGGAATAGTAGATATGCCACTTCTGGCCAGGCTTTGCTGGATCTCCAATCACATAAGCGTTGCCACCAGATTTCAGGCCACCAAAGTAGCGGTTCAGGACAGCAACCTCCTCAGAGAAGCTCCTGTGGGGAGCAGGCTGTGCGCTAGGGAAGATGAACATCCCACGAGAGTACTTCACAGCAGCAACTGGCACAGACAGCTCTTCAGCAAGCTCAAGAATCCTTGGAATGGTGAGCAGGAGCATGGTAGTCCCACAGGTCTTGATCACAAGCTTATGAGGATAGATAAACAGGCTCGACTCAGAAAGAACGTAGGAGTCGAAGTCCTTGTTGGAGAGCTCGGACACAATGGTGCACCGTGCAAGATCCAGAACAGAGTCAATCTGGGCCCTCGAGAGGGTGCGCAAGCCTCGACCATGAGGGTCAACAAAGACAGGCGCCTCCGAGAAGGTGATCTCAAGGCGCTTCTCGTAGCCCTCAAACCCGATCGCTGAGACCGGGGGAGGGTCAGCAACAGAAAGGACAGCCATTGGAGCAGGCGAGTCAGAACACAGTGCCGGAAATGGAGGGAGGGGTGCAGGGAGCAAGACTAGAGAACTGGTCGATTATCGGAAGCAGCTAGCCAGAGAGGTTGGTCAGAAGCAAGGAGTCAGAATGGAAATGCAGAAAAATCCAAAACTACTAGGATGGGAAAGCCGAAAGGGTTATCAGGATGGCTTCTTCGCGCACTGCAAGAGAAGAAACAATTGACATGATTAGCAAAACAGCAACACATCTGAAGATACAATGGTGGAATGAAGTAAATCTTTGTGTTTGATCCTTACGTTGGAGTAAGCAGCAGACTGGAACTTCTTGACGCCTCCGGCAGGTCGAACGTCCTCAATGCTGTAGCCGAGGGGAGCTTCGTACATCAAGGAACGACTGCTGCTAGACTTCTTCTTGCCACCCTTTGACTCCATTAGTACATCAACTTACTGCAGAAGGGAAAATGAGGAGTTACACAACATATTCAAAGAAACTTTCACGGTTTAAACTGAAGAAAGGCTCATGTATGTTTTTTTGTAGAACATAAAAGACAAGAACATCGATTATTTATGCAACAAGAAAAATTATGAGGTAATTTCAAGAAGCAATTGTAACAGAATACCAAAACATTAACAAGTACAGAATCATATAACCAATTCCAACTGTGAGCAGATGTGCCTAATTATTTATACGAACAACCAGCTGACTCAATGTTGCAGCCCAAAATCTAATTTTATTCAATTCCAACAGACTGCAATGTCATCCTTGGACAAACAACTTGTGTTCTCGCATGGATTTAGATTTCCAATCTATGTACTTTTCCCCGAAAAAAAATCCAATCTGTGTACCGCATACGAGTAAAATAACACCGCTACAGCGATTAATCTTTCCAGTAAAACGGTAACCACGAACAAACTCACCAGCCCAGCAAGAAAATAAGGGATAACTACCTAAATCACATAATCCTACTCATCGTACTCGCAAGAATAATTTTCTTACGCATATCTAAATCACATAATCGACAATTTTATAAAAGAATTCCACAACCACCGCACATACACAACATGCCACACAAATCACAGATCTACTATATGCTACTGCAGCCCAAAATTAAGAAGGGATATGACGAAGAAACTCACAGTTCCACGAAGCTATGTACGGAACCCCCAATCCCGAGCGCGCACGCGTGATTCGATTCCGACCTCACGAACTCCCCCTTGGAACCCCCCTCTCGACGCAGATCTCGAACCGAGATATCAAAAAATTCTCTCTCTCTCTCTCTCTCTCTCTCTCTCTCTCTCTCTCTCGTGGATTTCTTCTCTCCAAGAGAGCGGCGGCGGCGGCGAAAGGTTGGGGAGGGGGGAATTCTTAGGCAACAAGAAGCGTGCGGCTGAGGAAGGGAAGCCCTGATTTGGCCCGATATTTATAGCGCCCCTTATCGGAGCCGGGTTTTCCGTGACCGCAAGGAACGGACCGCCCCGCTAGACCCGGCCCGCGTGGATGCCCGTGGACCGATGGGCCCCACCCGCGTGGGATTTGCGGCCGTGAGGGCCTGGGCTACGGTAGACCGGGTCGAGGGAGAAAGGTCTCGCGTTTGTGGGAGTTTCTTTGAGAGGCTGTGAGTGTTTCCGGGGAGTTGGAATCGGGGCCAGGTGCTGACTCGGCGTGGTAGGCCTGGGAAACTTCGAGTCTCGCATCGTGAAGAGAGAGAGGGAGAGAGAGAGGGAGAGAGAGAGAGAGAGGGACGTAAGGTCCGGCGGATACTGAGCTCTATTTCTTTCTTTTTCCGACTCCTAGTCAGCTTAGATTTCAGCTGCACGACAAACTGCATTTGCGAACGATTTCGCGCGTAGGATTTAGGCCCGTTCCGCTTCAGGTTCTATTTTTTTAGTTTATTTAAATCAGAAAATCTTTGTAATACGTTGATTTCTAATTTCGATTTATTTTAGTTTTTTAACTGTTTTTGTTTTTTTCTTTTTTTTCTTATTTCTTTGTATTGTATATGACGATATAATGATATTTTTATTTTGTTTTTTATCTTTTTTTAATTTTTTAATTGAAAGACTTAGAAAAAACTAATAGCTGTTACAATACAATTTCACCTAAACCACAACAGTCAAAATCAGAAACCTAAACTCTTTGAAGCAGACCCTTAGGCCCTTAGGAATAAGCCGTATGGTTGTTTCCATCAAAAGAATATATTAGATTTTGAAGTTTTAGATAGCATTAAGGGGGCATTCGTATTAAGGGACCTCAAATTTTTCCATCGTAGCCCCGATCCTCCTCGTCACCAACTATGATCGTCTCCACACCAACCCGCATATGTAAAGACCAAATAATATTTTTCCTGGCATAAGTTCTTCCTAACTTGACTGACATTTGTCTACATACTCAAACCACACCTTTATTCATCTATCAACGCCAACTAGGTCAGCCACGACCATAAATTCTATCACTTTCCATAAATCAGCCTTAGACCCTATATTACGACCGCTATGACAGCCATACACAGGTCGTTCGCTAGCTCATCTAGTACTGTAGCATCGACCACCGACCAGTCACTTTTACTTTCAACCGGTCCACTGAAACTCACGACCCCAACCATCCTAGTCGAAGCTTGTCGACTACCGACTATAGCCATTATACCTTGCGACCAATTCGCTGTTGAGTACGACTGGTTTATTGTAGCTACGACCTATTTCTTCGAAGTCTCCGCCTTGGGATCTTCGACCTCCCTGACTGCTCTCCAACTCCTCTAAAAACTCCGGATTGAGATTGTTCCAATGCAATCATTTACCTGTGGTCGTTCAGCAGTGTTCGACCTTTAGTGGTCGATCAGTCATGGTTGATCTTCATGGTTGACCTGTCGTGATCGATTGTCGTGGTTATCTGCCATGGTCGTTCGACCTAACTCGTTTGCCGTGGTTGTTTTGTCTGTTATGAATATTGTGTGTATTGATATGAGACCCAAAGTGTCATATATATAGGAGAGTACAAGAGGATATGCCATATAGAGATAAGGCATATATGGAATAGAATACAACTCTATTTCCTAATACAACTCTATCTCCTTAACACCTCCTCTCAAATGCAAGGCGTATGCAATAGCATTGCATTTGAAAAAGGGTGAACACTTAAAACAAGATAAATCCGAAGTCCGAGTCTTGATGATGTCGTCGTTGCGTGCAGCCTTTGAATAAACTGTCAAATCAAGCTGAAGAGGAATAGATAGATGCATGACGGCGTAGATCGAAGCCCAAGAGGCGGCGGCGCAGTGCACAGAGGACGCGCGGTGGCCTTTAAAGCTCGAGGCGGCGGCTAGAGAAGCGGCGGCATCATAACGACTTCTACGATCTGCACGCGGCTCAGAGAGTAGAGCGGCGGCTGCTGTCATGCAAAAGAAAATTCCTACACTTCTATGATTGACAATAAATTTGTGGACTCGCACGGTTTGGACGAACGAAAAATCAAAGATTACGAATTTTGGATGGACGCGACGGAAGACTCACAAAAAATAAAGACTGACTAAAAAGAAAACAGAAAGACTGGATAAAATCAGTTAAAAGGCCATCGCCATCTGAAATCTCGGCCACCTCTCCTCTCTCTCTCTCCTCAGTCTCACTGCGCGCCTCACTCCCGTCGCCCGATCTCTCACTCCCTCCCGTCTCTCTCTGCTCGCGGAGAAAGAAGCCGGAGGGAGAAGCCGACGCGGGCGGGCGCGGCACGGCGGGCGGAGCCGGGAGACGGTGGCGGGGGCACGGAGACGATAGAGCGGCGGCGCGGGCGCGGCGGCCAGGAGGCGCTCGGGCGACGGCGCGGCCAGATCCGGGCGGGGCGAGGCCGACACGGATCCAGGCGGGGGAGGCGGCGTCCCGGCGCGGAGGCGGCCGGATCTGGCGGTGACGGGCGGACCCAGCGCAGAGGAGGCCTGATCCGGGCTGGCCGGTGGTGGAGACGGCCGGATTCGGAGGTCCGAGCCCAGGAGGCGGCTGCAGAAGGGCTCCCCGGGAGAAGGCGGCTCCCCGGGACCTGGCGGTGGCGAGATCCGACGGCGGCGGCGGCCATAGGAGCGGCGGCGGGATCCGGCTGCGGCTGGATCAAGGAGAGGTGGCCGAGTCCGGAACAGCGCCTAGCCGGCGCAGCGATCGGGTGGCCGGATCCACGCGGGGAGCCGCTGAGGCGGTCGGATCCGTGCGGTGCCAGACCGGTGGCGACCGGATCCGGGCGTGGCGGAGCGTGACGAAGCCGGATCCAAGCGGGACGCGGCCAGATCTGGGGCTATGTCCGGGAGGCGGCGGCCAGATCGAGCTCAGGCGGGCGCGGCGGCCGGGACGACATCGGTGCAGAGGCGGGCTGGATCCGGACTTGGACGCGACGACGTGACGGCGGCGGCCAGCGAGCGGCGACGGCCCCCGAGCGCAGGCGGACGTGGGCGACGACGACCACGTGTGATACAGCGCCGGTGCCCGGGAAGAGGTGGCCGCCCCCGGGAGCGAAGATCGCTCCTCCCGGGGGCAGCAGATGCGGAAGCTGGAGCGGAGGCTAGGAGGCAGCCACGACGGGTACAGGAAACCCTAACCTAACCTAAGCTCTGATACCATGTTATGAATATTGTGTGTATTGATATGAGACCCAAAGGGTCATATATATAGGAGAGTACAAGAGGATATGCCATATAGAGATAAAGCATATATGGAATAGAATACAACTCTATCTCCTAATACAACTCTATCTCCTTAACATTGTCATCCTAAAAACTCTGGCAACAGTAGCATATCGGTCAAAATTTTCACAGATGTAAATTTTAATGTAACCAAATGTTAATTATTCATGATCACTAAATGCATGATCATCACACGGTCTAACATATTTTATCATGAAGTATGAACTTTGGGGAAAATGATCGATTTTTCCGGTAGAATTCAGAGATCGGGATTCGGTAGCATCACAAGTAGATACTAGATAAGCTGGCAATATCTTCATTGCTTTTTAAGCTTGTGTGGCAATGATCTGATCCATGATTGCTTTCACCACTTTGGCTCGTCAGCCTCCTCTTAGGGCATCTTCAATGGTCTGAGTCAGTTAGCTATATGCATATACACATCAGTATATATCCTATGTGGAGGAAAGAGAGTATGCAAAAAAAATCGAGCCAGCTCTTTCTTAAGCACTAGTCTATAACGCCAAACGAGGCAGCCTCTATAAATTCTGTGTGTGCATGTAAGCATCAAATAACTATCCTTATAGATAGGTCTTTAGAGTGCTAGCTTTAGTGTGTACTATATAGATGATGTGGAAGTCTTATAGTTAGTTGCTAGCTATAACCATTGGAGATGCCCTTTATCTGCACAGCTAGATATGCTTGTCTCCGCTCTTCCTTTCTCCAGGCCTCAGCTTGCTGCCATAAAACTATCATGAGGTTTTGAAGTTTGAACCCGGGTGAAATGAACAAACGAGAATATATACAAGCGTGGAGAAATTTGTTGCGCGGGTTAGGTGAAGCTTTGACGGGATTGACATGAGTTGTACTTCCTGATGTTGCCAGTATTGCTATTTTTCTTGGTTCCTTGTCACTGTTTATGTCGACTTTTGAACAAGTTGGTCAAATTTTTTGTTTCTGGCGGATACGGCAGGATGCACACCGATTTCTCTGAACTATTAAATGGCAGCTGAATATTTGTGTCAAAAATGTTTAAACGCGAGGAAATGAAAAATAGAGTTCCTTCGTGGACTGAAGGCCTGACAAGAACGAGTAAAACGCAGCATGTGTTTCTTTGACCAGTATATTCTTTCCTGGAGCTTGATTGGGTTAGGTTAGTTATGAAGTTACTTCGTTTTTTTTAAAAAAAAGATTTAGTCAAGTTACAGAAGTAAGCATCTTGAGTTGGTGTGAGCTCTCATTTCAGATGAACAAACCCTTCTTTCTGTTGCCTGACGACCGGATAATAGCATCCTAATCCTGACCAAGAAAAGGATATCAATATATCATAATTTCTTCAGATCGATGAAAAAAAAACTAACTACAGAAAAAAGGCTCAGTTGTAAGTTGTGCCACCGGATAGGGGTGAAGTGGATGAAGAGTGAGAGGCCAGTAACCTCCACAGACAAGAGACTGGTATTACATACAAGCCTTGGCAGTGTCTGTCACTGTATGAGATAATCAGACGAAGGCGATGGCATCGGCATGCATGGCAGGTCACAGGGTGAGCTTATCGAGAATCAGAGGGTCCAAAGCTCCAAATGGCTCTTCAAATCTCGGATCCACCATCTGTGAAAAGGTTGTGCCGTCGCTTTCGCATGCACGGTCCCGAATATTTTCGGAGGAGCATATCGTTGAAGTATAAATGAACTTCGTTTTTTCTAATTAAGTTAAGTTTTTGAGTAAACTAGTTGGTGAATGTAATTTAATATGGTATCAGAGCAAAAAAATCTTGAGTTTAAGACCCAGTTGGCGCAATTAAAAAAATAATTACAGCCCACTTCTATTCCACATCTTATGACTGAGAAAGTCTATACGTAAGGAGAAGTGTTGAAATATAAGTAAATTGTTCGTTTTTTCTCATCAATTTAAGATTTTAAATAAATTGATTAGTGCATAAAAAACACATATGACTCGCCCACGTGAGGCGAGCCTGCCTAAATATATTCGGATTTGGGGCGCGATTCCGAGATAACGGCAGGAATTTTGGGGGAGGAGGGGGCACAAATCCAACGTGCACGGTCGCCGCCACTCTTTCGTCGGCGAGAAATGGAAGTCGAGGAGCGTGATCAAAACGGAAACGCGGCGCTGTTTCTCTCGCACTCGCCTGCACAGGAGAAGACATGTTTGCCTATCTGAACTCTGCAGACTTCAGCTCGAGACTGGAGTGACAGATGCAAGTGTGAAAATGTTTCTTCCAGTGTGGGATACTGTACTCTAGCAGAGCTCGCGGCGATGGGAGAAGGTGCATTTGCCTCTCTCATGTACTTCGGGGCTGTTTGGTTGCTAGTCACATTTTGCCAATAAAAATTACCACACTTGCATAAGTTGAGATGCTCAAATTCTTTGCCACACCTTAGCAAGCCTAAGGGAATCTTGCCACACTTTTTTGAGTCATTGACGCATGAGACCTAGTTTGCTGGAAGGGAATCTTGCCACAACTGTGGCTGCAACCAAACAGCTTCCAAAGTTGATCAAACTTGCATAACCTTAGACGTGGTAAACTGTGGCTGGCAACCAAACACCCCCTTCGTCTATAGGAGGAACAGCAGGGGGAGGACCCTGGCACCCTGCCCTACTGGATCTATCCGTTGAATCAAGACATTAGACAAAAAAAAACTGCACAAGCCCATATGTCAAGCCCATCCTCAGCCCATGATAAGCCCATCCCACAGGCCTAGTAAACTCTCACGGGACAGATCCGAATGTTAAGCCTCCACCTTTGGCCGGGCCCTTCCGCTCGACCCTCCGCTCTGCGACGCCGCGATTCCGTCGTCACCTCCGGTCTCCGGTCTCCAGCCTCCATCCAACCCACGCGATGGCCGAGGTGAGAGAACCTTCTAGAACCCTCCCTCTCCCGATCAAGTATTCGATAGGATCGTCCTGGAGCGTTCGTCTTCGTGCGATTCGCGTGCTGTTGCGTTGGAAAATCACGGAATTTGGTGTGTGGATTGGGCTAGATCAGTGGAAGGATTGCGCGGTGAATTTTAACACTGTTTGGCTCTGTAATGCTGGTGCGTCCATCAGCAGTGGTGAAAATTTTGGCGAAGTTGGAACTCTTCATGTTCAGGTGTGTTGTTGGCCATTGGATGTACCACTGTAGGGTGTCAGTCTGTATGGCATCAGCAGACTGCAAGAACTGCGTGATATATTGGCGGAAAGTCTGCTGTCGATAGGTGGGCTTTACCGCTAGAGAGAGTTCGGAAGATGGGTAGGGCGATAGGGTTAGCTATCCGTTGGAAAATTAGCCAATGCTGCTTGTACAGTGCATCTTGTTGTGTCGACAATCTGCAAGACTTAAATCACCTTATGCAAAGAGAAAAACTGGTTTCCGGTTTCCCAACTCTTATCAAGGTGTCATTGTTCTTGGGTTATAGTGTGTATGTTAGTGAAGTGAGCTATGTTACTCGCACATCTTATCCATTTTTCACGTCTTGAAATTTTATCATCGTAGTTGTTGTTTGGTTCGTCCCCTTCTTTTCAGCTTTTTGTTCCATACCCTGTAATTGTTCTTCAAGATTTTGTCTCACATTGGTTAGATTTAATTGCACTGTTCCACCCTTACCCGTTCATATTTTGCTTATCTACCAGATTGAGTTGAAAACAGCACCTGCTGACTTCCGCTTTCCTACGACTAATCAAACTAGGCACTGTTTCACACGCTATGTTGAGTATCACAGGTATATCGGATGCAATAACTTTACATGCACAAAATATGCTAGTACATTTCTTTACTATTTGAACTTTCATGAAACGAGGTGTGTTAATGCCAAAGGGGAAGCAGCTGCTGATTGTGAGAAATTTGCCAAGTACTACCGGTCTCTTTGCCCAGGAGAATGGGTAAGTGCTTTTGCTTTCTGTGACTACCCTATATGGCTACGACCAGGGTTCAAAATCCCGGCGGTTACCGGCCGGTAACTGCCGGTTACCGTTTTTACCGGTAGAGACCGGTAACCGAAAAAACCGGTCAGTATCAATTTTTGATTTTCAAATTTTGGCCTTTTTTCCCGGGTTTTCCGGTTACCGGCCGGTTTTTCCAGTTACCGGTTTCAAAACATCTCAAAATTTAAATTTTGATTTTCAAATTTTGACCGGTTCTTTACCGATTTTTCCGGTAACCGCTCGGTTACCGTTACCAGCCGCCGACCGGGATTTCTTCCGGTTCTGGTATTTGGAACCTTGGCTACCACCATTATTTTTCATTATTTTCAACTGCAAAGGCATAATATCAGAAAGCTTGAATGCTTGATTATGAACTAGGTGAGCTTAGTTTTTCTATACAATAGTAGATGCATGAAGTTGCCAGACGGTAAGAAATGCATTCTGAATTATCACTAAATCTAAATCCAGAATATTGCTTCTGGATTTAAGAGCCATCTATAATATGAATTGCTTGGTCCGAAAGCATGAACTTAGTTGTTTCTGTCAGTATCAGCATATGGTGTTTCTCTTTGGTATAACTGCTTGTATTATTAACATTAAGTCAGCTAGATGCTTCAGTAGTAAAAAAAACTCGATCTGCGGGGGGGAAGAATCCCCCCGGGCATTGCTTTAAGAAGAAGGTCTTCTCACGCAGACCGAGAAAACCCCCGAACCCCTGCTCCACCCTTACACAGCGGCACCATCGCCCGACCTTGTGAGACTACCGGCGGATCCTTTGGATCAACGCCTTGGCGGGGCCTTAGACCTGTGCTTTGGTGTGGTAGCAGGCGAGGGGATTTTTTTCCCTCAAGCCTGAAATTCGCTCCCACTGGGAGTCGAACCCAGGACCTGGGGGGTGCTACTCAGGCCTCTAACCATTGGGCTAGAGGCCCTTTCGCAGATGCTTCAGTAGTAAAAACATGCTCCTGTTGAGCAGCAGTTTGCAGACTGCATCTGTCATCTGCTAATGTAGAATCACTATGATTCAGCAAGAATAAACCCGATATTTTTCTTGTCAATGAAGTAACTTCATTGAAATTATTCATCTGAAAATCCCGCGGAAGAATTTTCTGCTTGAGAGTTACAATTGATGCATCAGGCAAGATGATCAACATTGATGAATTGGCTATACTATGTAACATTGTAAAAGAAAAACAAGGCACATAGAGAGCATTCTATTGCTTCCATATCATAAACTAAAAAAAGACTTGATTTATCATACAGCTGTTATGCTAATGCACCATTTTTTTTTCTTGAGGCCTATTTAAGCTGCTCAAGAAACTATTTTGTTTTCAATTGACTGTTACTTGAAGCCTTCTGAGGGTTCAAATTCAATGTAGTATTTACATTTAACTCCCACAGTTCATCTATTCCTATATCCTTTGATGTTTCATTGGAGTGCTGGATCATATTAACCTCTCTTTGGCTCAAAACCAACTCCCTTGCAAATGCATAAAGGGGAGCTTTTACTGTTAACAGGATCAATACTTAGCTTGTTTTCTTCAGTATCATGACCTTTTCCTGTCTCACTGAATCAGGTTGAGAAGTGGAATGAGCAGAGGGAGAATGGGACATTTGCAGGGCCCCTGTAATCTTCTGTTTGAGAGTCTCCTCGGACCAGTCCACTGCTCTCATCAGTGCCATTGTTACCATCTGGTTTGAATTTATGTTTCTGTCTTGTATGCTTCCAGCAGTCGCTGCAAAACAGCAAGTGATGCTTTCCTTCATGTTTCGCTAATAATTGAGCATGGTTTTTCAGACCTGTTTATTCACATGTTTTTATTCCAATATATTCAAATTTGAGGCATTGTTATTCATTGCCTAAATCTGTCTGTCCTGGGACCTGAGTAATGTTCACTTTGGATGGCCAAAGGAAGAATCTAAAAGGGGGTAATTGGTAGAATAAAATATTTTTTAAAACGTGGGAGTTTTCCATTCGTATTAATATGCAGTGAATATTCATCAGATAGATGTTCTCAAAAGATATCACATTGCTAGTTTGTGTCGTATAATCATACGTTCCCCTTGGGTTCAGCAAATAGTGATTGAAGCAAACTGAGAAGTAGACCTGTTTGTTAGTTGATTTCAGTTCTGACTTCTGAATGGCCTGAGCCCTGAGGCAGGCTAGTGTTCGTTCTGTCTGGTGATGGCCATAGCGATGTTGGTGAACACTTCGTTGCTTTGAAGGTTGAAACCTATGCAGGGTTCAGTCAGATGGTACAAAACATATTAAAAACGCTACTGTGCATACATGCATGCAAATGTGCCCAACAAAGATTGCGCACTTTCAAGCCTTTCTGCTGATTAACCTTCATCCTTACTTTCTCACAACCTGTAACTGCATAGACAGATCACTTTCATTTGTGAAGGCGTATTTTTTTTTTGTTGATGTGTGGGGGTGCGTTTCTTTTCTTTCTTCTATTTCGTCTTTCTTCAGAAGAAAACTGAAGGAAGCTTGTATTAACAGTGTAAAGATCTTGTCTAGCTTATCTTGCTGAGGCAAACAAACAACATCTGGGCAAAGTAGAGAAAAAAAATAGAGTAGATGATTGAGGTGCTAAACAAAAAACCTGAGCTGGCATGGAGAGAGCGATGGATGTTTGGGTTAGGCATTGCAATGCCAAAGATGAAGAGCTGGGGTATAGTGAGTACCGGGAAGAAGAGGGCTAGGGAGGGGAGCCCCTTATATAACAGTAGAAGGATAGGACTGTGAAGAGTGAAGATGGAGTCGCAAATGGCGAGTGCAAAAGGGCGGAAAAGCGCGGGTGCCCGAGCCCAAGACGATGATAGCGGAAAGGATGAGACATTGCTTCATGAACGCTGCAGTGAAGGTGTTAATCTGATGCATGTATTGCGATGATGATGATGCGTATTTAGGGGGAGTTTAAAGCTTCCGGTGGCTCCAAAATGAAGGTGAAAACTCCACCTGCGTTAATCGCCATGCGACTGGTAGGATCAACAACTCCACAGACCACAGGTACATTACAGTAACGGCAAGCTGGTAGAAGTAGGAGTGTAGGACTCAGCAGAACACTGGTCGAGTGTGTGCAGCCGTATGCATGGTTGGTCGCTCCTCGAGAGGGCGTATCAGAGACTCAGAAACCAGAGCACCGCTTAGCCATGGGGCGCATCAGCATCGCATCTCTTCGTTCCATACACACGCCACGCACTGACACTCACAGAAACAGAGATCACTGCGATCATGGATCTCGTGTGTGTTAGGCTTGTGATCGAGCCAGTCGGTGTGCGTGATGATTGTAATCTACCTTAATCTATAATTCACCAAAATTTTCTTTACTAAATCCAACCCCTCAACCACCCCCACAGTCATGCCTAATCTAAGTCTACCCAGATTTGTGTACCAAAGGATTCCAACTTCATACAAATGAATGGCCTGGATCTCTTCTCAAACCTTCTTCTCTTACTCATTGAAGATCATAAGGCCAAAATCATTTGGATCATGCACATCATTGAACTGGAACCACCCCGACGCCCAGGCGCCCCTGACGACCTCGCTCCTTCCTCCCCCAACTGAACCCACCCGTGCGCTCCTCGGCTCCTCCCATTTCTCCGCCGCCTCCTCCCCTCCCTCCTCCTCCTCCGCCGCCTCCTGCCTCCCACCACCGAATCCGTGCGCCTCCTCCGCTCCGCCGCCGCCTTCTCCTCCCCCACCCCTCTGCTCCGCCGCCACCTCCTCCTCCCCCCACCCCTCCGCTCCGCCGCCGCCTCCTCCTCCCCCCACCCCGCGCCGCCGCCTCCTCCTCCCCCCACCCCGCGCCGCCGCCTCCTTCTCCCCCCACCCCACGCCGCCGCCTCCTCCTGAGGCCTGTTTTGATTTGGTGAGTTTGGTGGCCGAGGTGTGGGAGATTGGAGATGGATCTCCCAGGAGGGAGCTCGAGGCAGCAGCCGCCGATGACGCCGCTGCCGCTGGCGCGGCAGGGGTCGGTCTACTCGCTGACGTTCGACGAGTTCCAGACCACACTGGGCGGGGCCGGGAAAGACTTCGGATCCATGAACATGGACGAGCTCCTCCGCAACATCTGGATGGCCGAGGAGTCGCACGCCATCGCCGCGCCTGCTGCCACCACGTCGGCGGCGGCGGACCACGCCGCGGGGGAGGAGGCGGAACTGGCACCTTTTATTTCTAATAAGCAAGGTTCTTGGATCTTACTGGTGAATTGAACCGGCAGAAGCGGGAGATCGCTGTCTGGTTCCTCTCCAACGCCCCCGCCGGCGAGATCCACTACGTCGCCAAAGGCAAACCGTCCCCTCCCCCCTCCTCTGATCCCTCTGCGTAATTTTGGCTCCATTCCGTGTGGTTATTTGGCTCCTAACCGAGTGCGTTGGGTGGGTGCGCAGATGTGCGCGCGCTGCTGGGGGACGAGGCGGTGTACGAGGCCGCGCCGCAGAGGCCTTCCCGGAGTACAACAAGGCGCACCTTGTGTCCCTCGAGCTTCCCGACCGCAGCGGCGATGTGAGCATCTCTGTCCCGACTTATGTTTGCTGATGTGCTGCGACTTTGCGTGTTCTCACGTGTAGTGGTGGTTAATTTGGAAATGGTAGGTTAAATTTGAGATGGGATTGTAATTCGTGAACCAAAGACTTCAGAAATCTGGCTTCTTAGGCAATTAAAGGCAGATTACCCCCGACTAATGTTTTCGGATTGTCTGGATTCAGTAGACTTGGGGACTACAGAACTGTGGTTTATGAAGAATAGGAAAAACATTTAGGTAGATCTCTCTTTGATCACATGATAAGTAGGAGTGTTTTGCGTTGAAATGGCCATTGTTCTTTTGAGTGTGCTTGCTGGCCGAATGTTGATTTCAGTTGTGTGACAAATGCCTGCAGATAATCATTACAACATATGGTGAGCTTGACAAGAGCAATTATCCGGACCCTAGGACTGCACAAGTTGCTACTGTGGACCATATTAAGCAGGTAACGTTGCAAGATGTACACGATGTTGCTCATGGTTATTTAGCTTTATTATGCCTATAATACACATTAAGATCCAATAATTTAATAGACGACAAAACATAGCAGTAAGTAAGTAACTACTGAACAATAGCTCATCATTTTAGGAAGTAGTGTATTGTCGGTCGCATGTCTGCAATAAGCATGGCTTGCATCTTGAGCTTGATGATCTGACTATTCTGATGCTTTTAGTTTTGATGAAAATCCCAGGGCATCTCTGGTTGATATATCTTACCTAAAGTTCATGCAGTGTTTACTCATGCTGCAAATTATGCAACATAAAATCACATAGTTCATTATAGTTATGTCATGTAGATGTGATATGGTCTACAATTCCACATAGATTAGTGCAGAGCTGGGCTTCGTGTTCCATAATTTTCTGATCCCACACCTTTCTCCTTTTCTGGTTTATAACGCTACTTTGGAATAGGTCTGGATATTGATACTGAAACAAACCATATGTTTGGATTTGCTGGACTTAAACCGAGCTTCCTGTCTTCAATGAGACAGCTCAAAAGCAGGAGTATGGAAAAAGACTTTCCCAATTTATATCAAACCCTGCACCCAACACCACAACCAGCAGTATTAAGCTTCACTAGCTAAAGTGTTGTTTTTTTGGGGCGGGGGGAGTCCATGGTGATTTTTTCCCTTCTGATCAGTTGATTTTCTATTGCAGAGGCTGCAGGAATTTTCCTTGTTGGACCCGGCCAAATACTCTACTCTGACGGAGATAGTGGAGAAAGATCTGGTGACGTTATGGAGAGATATGGAGCTATTCTATGGCTTACTAGGTAAACAAGCACCACTCTGTCCATTTGCTATGCTGTTAAGCTACTTGCAATCTTGCATAGATAATTACTGTGCGATGTTATGTTACTGGGCTTCTTACACACCTCTTCTCATTTGTATTTATCTTTTCTAACGTCACCAGATCCATGGAATTCACTGTTGCACTATTACAGAGACTGGAGGTGGATTCTGATCAGCAGAGCTTTGCACAGCTTGTAGAAGCTGCATACAAGGTCACTCTGAAGCCATGGCATAGCTGGATCTCTTCAGCAGCATATAAGGTCAGGCATTTCTTAATTTTTGGGTAGCGATTTTATGGGGTGGGGCTCTGATCTGGTTAGGTAGAGGGGAAATGTGAGATCCCTGGTCTGTTTTCTTCGCGGAGATGTCTTGTGGGATGATTTGAGTTGTGAGGTTTACATTACATAGATTAGGATTAGGGGTGTCTTTGTTGTTACTCCTATTAGCTATGTTCGTTTAGTTTACTGTTATGTCAAAATCTCATGGTGCTTAGTCCTGTGATCTGGGTAGGTAGAATGTGAATTTCACGTGTTCCAGATGACTGATTGATCACCAAGTTGAATATTGCCTCTTTTCTTCGTGTAGTCACGCATATAGTCGTGGGTATCAGATCTAATCATGTAGTTCAGTTTGGGGTTAAACTTATGTGCTACTGCTAAGAAGTACTATCAAGCATTGGATCTAGCCACACATCATTTTCTTTGTATTTATCTTTACACAATAAATGTAAATGCAAAGATAGATTCTGTCTGCAATCCCCTTCAAAACTCAAAACAAGTAAATGAACTATCTATGATGATTCTGTCTGCAAAATGGATGTGTTGTGGATCCAAGTCCCTGCTTTAGGGACAACTTACTTGGTGAAACGTCATGTAATATGACATCAACTCATGTGTCTGAGATAGTCTTGCTGCGATTTATTTGCATATGTGCTCTCTTTGGTCATGCCCTTTTCAGTTGGTTATTCTGTGGATCAATTAATCAGGTTTTTGTACCTTTTCTTATGGGGTTTTTAAAGATTGTTGCTCAGAAATAAATGAATTATGTTTTGAACCACCCACTTCATGTGTGCTGTTTCTTGCTCTTTTTACGTGCCAAAATATGCCATGTATATAGCCTTGCATAGCTATGATTTCTAATTATGGTTTTTCCTGATTGCAGAAGCGAAGGCAGGCACAGGAGGAGCTGCTGAGCCCATTGGACTTGACACATATGGTCCTCCTTTTTCGGATAAAAGATTGTAGCCTTTTATTTCCAAAGAGAATGGAAACGATCTGTACTGTGATTATGTGTGTTTGTAGCCTTGTCTGTTGATCGATGATTCCAGACATTGGCCAGAGTCCACTGTAATTCTTGTGTGAGAATGACATGCAAATATTTTTACTGCTTGGCATTGTCGTTGTGCTTGTAGTATCTGCGCAGGAGTTTGATGCGTTGTCAGCAGCACTTCGCAAATTATGTGCAGCTGAACTTGCTGTAGATCCAAATAATGTCAGTTTCGGTGTCTCCTTATTTTCCTAATTCGTTTTCGCTTGTCTGATCGTGAGTTATTTCCGATGAGCATATCTTCCTGTGTTGCACCCATGCTATTACCCAACTCTTCCCACAGAAGAACTAGGCTATTTTAGCAGCTACGCATGGTACATCATATGAAGTTATGAACCAAACTGAAAATACATGGAACTGATTTCCACGCTTATGCTCCAGCTAGCACTCTTGAACCTCTCGTGCGTTAAAAGTGAAACCCCGTATAAGTCGGAGACTCGGAGCCTAAGTTTTGCTGATTAGTGGTGGCCAATGGGTGGGTTCACGTCTCATATATTATGGTAAGTAATAACTCTTTTATTTGCTGCAGGTTCACGTCTTCCGGCCGCGAATAACTCTTTTATTTCCTGCAGGTTTGGATCCTACTGGAAGGTCCCAAAAAACTCTCTCCCATACTCCACAATCTTAGGGATGTATATCTTTACAACATCTCTCCCGATTGCGGCATCAAATGGTTTGTCCTTGAAGGTGCACCCTCCCTCGAGAGATTCTATCGTGTCACGCAGTCACCCGCAAGGCGCAAGCGATCGTAACTTCTCACTTCGCGTCGTCGTGACGCCGTCACCCGCAAGGCCGCAATCCAGTCGTTCGGTTCGAGACTTCGACGCGACGACGTTATCGCGACTTCGCGTCAGGCGTCACCGGTCACCCGACTCATCCGCAAATCCCCAATCTCTTGGTTCATCACCAGCAGCAGGGTACGTACCAAGATTAATCATGTTAGGATGAGTGTATGTGTAAAATATATTTGATATATATAGTAGATTATCCCATTGCTCTTGCAGTGCAGACCATTAGTGGGTATAGAAAAGATCGGCATAGTGATATTTACTGTAAGATCTTGCAGTGCAGACCATTGCTCTTCACCGATCTGTTGCCTTCATAGTGATATTTACTGTAAGAACTTAAGTTATTACTCGCTAAGTTCTTCCCTATTTGCATAGAGCTTCTTTTAGGGGCTTTTACAGGCATGCTGCCCCTGTATGAACAAGAACCCAGTGCAAACTCCCGGTTATTTTCATTGTAAGAACTTGATGTGTCTTTTCTTCTCCGTTTCTTTGGTGCAACATTTTGTACTGAACCATACTCGTGGATGGTCCAGGAGGAACAGGAAAGACATTCCTATACAAGGCACTTCTTGCTAGAGTCCGCTCAAAGGGATTAATAGCAATTGCAACGGCAACTTCCGGTATTGCGGCGTCAATATTGCCTGGAGGACGCACAGCACACTCAAGGTTCAAAATCCCAATTAAGCTTGCTGACAATAGCATATGCAACTTCACAAAGCAAAGTGGCACCGCTGAGTTACTGCGTACGGCATCTTTGCTTATTTGGGATGAGGTTGCAATGACAAAACGTCAAGCTGTCGAGTGTCTTGATAGGTCCCTACAGGATATTATGGATTGTTCTTTGCCATTTGGGGGAAAGGTTGTGGTATTTGGTGGAGATTTTAGGCAGGTGCTTCCTGTGGTAACACGTGGGACAAGAGCACAAGTAACAGATGCTACGCTGCAGAGATCATATTTATGGGACAATATAAGGAAGACACGATTGTCACGTAACATGAGAGCTCAATCTGACCCATGGTTTTCAGATTACCTACTCAGAATTGGAAATGGCACCGAAGAGACGATTGGAGATGATTATGTACGCCTACCAGATGATATTGTAATTGGATATACAGACGACGAAGATTCAGTAAACAAACTCATTCAGGAAATCTTTCCATCACTTGAGGAAAATGCAAAATCAACAGCTTATATGAGCACACGTGCCATTCTTTCTACCAAAAATGCACATGTAGATCATCTAAATGCAAAGATGATTGACAAGTTTCCAGGTGAGGAAAAGGTTTTTCATAGCTTCGACTCTGTCGATGACGATTCAAGAAATAACTACCCTATTGACTTCCTAAACTCCATCACTCCAAATGGTCTGCCTCCACATGAGCTCAAAGTGAAAATCCACTGCCCTGTGATCCTTCTCCGCAATCTAAATCCTAACCACGGATTGTGCAATGGAACAAGACTTATGGTTAGAGCATTCTAAAACAATGCAATTGATGCAGAAATAATTGGTGGCCACCATGCAGGCAAGAGGGTGTTCATTCCTAGAATCCCTATGGCTCCGTCCAACGATATCTCACTTCCTTTCAAGTTCAAGCGGAAACAATTCCCGATCCACCTGAGTTTTGCAATGACCATAAACAAAGCGCAGGGCCAAACCATCCCAAATGTTGGCATCTACCTTCCAGAGCCTGTTTTTCTCACATAGACAGCTTTATGTCGCGCTATCAAGGGGTGTATCAAGACAAACGACAAGAATTTTGGCCAAACCAAAGAAAGAAGTAGATACCTCAGGGAAGAGCACCAAAAAGATTGTGTATAAAGACGTCCTAGCATGGTGATGTGGTAAGTAAATAGTCCACAAACACCTATTTCCTTACTTTGTTTCATATTTCTTTATGTGACAAAAATGTTTGTTTTCTTTGTAGCCTCAAGTTTAAACAATCTGGGGATGGAGAAAGTCATCGGTGGGTGAGTCCAATGATGTTGTCGCCTCCTCAAAGGACCAGTCGTTATGTGACATTCATTATGTGACAAAAATATTTGGTTATACAATATATGAGACGTAAATCTTAATGAATCTGATTGTTTGTTTTATTTTTTACAAATTTTATCTTGTTTTATATTTTATCGTAGCGTTAGCACGGGCACACTACTAGTACCAGTAAAAAGATAAAGGAAGGAAAATCAAAAATTAAGAATAATCCAAGGAAGAATAAAAGTGTTAAAAAGGGGTTTTGCGATTAGAACCCTTCAACTTTAGAAATGCCAAATGAAAAAACGCTCACTGAGATTCCCAGACCGACAGGACCGCTTCGAGTGAACCAGAGTGACGACCAAGTCGACGATAGCTTAACAAGCAAGTAGGTCTCCCCCCTCCCCACATCAACCATGAATACGTACCAGTGCCACAGTCAAAGCACAAGCACACCACAGTCAGCATAGCCATGTTACACCATCAGTGGCGAGCCTGTAGGCGCTGTCATGCGCCCTTGGAAGGGAGAACATGCCCCCCGACGCATGTCTCCCCACCAAGTCCCGTTGCGGCAACACTCATAGATGTTCCCAAGACAGAGTGCAAGCACGAATAGAGCAAAGCAGAAGTATAAGCTAAAACAAAAGTGCTTGTAATAAGGGGGAGGGAGTGGACCATCCTAGGTCTAAGTAGAGGTGGTAAACCAGGGTAGGAGGCCGTAGGAGCCGAGCGATGGCTGTGGTCGGTCAAGGGATGACTGTGGCCAGCGCGAGGGTTGAACTGTGGCGACGAGGTGGGGGCCATCGTTAGCTGATCGAAGTAGTCGGCAGGGGGCTAGGAGCTGGAGCCAAGGTCTCGAGCAGGCCGGCGACAAGCCGTAGCTAGTAGGCTCAGGAGGGCTAGTGATGGGAGTAGATCGAGCGACATTGGAGGCGTTGTGACCGAGGGCGCTTGGCAGCGACATCCGAGGTGGCCGACGGGGTCAAGGAAAACCGAGTAGAAGACCCGGTAGCAACAACGTCCAGATCTAAGGGAGCCAGGAGGGGGACCATGAGAGAACAGAGGGGAAGAGGTGACCGGAGGGAAGGACCATCAGCAATGAGTCATCGATTGGTGCATTCGTGCCAAAGAACCCTAGCCGAGCCATGATGGTGAGACCGCCGGAGGTTGGGCTGGGTAGCAGCGACCGGATGCTGAGCTGGGGAGGGCCACCCAAATCCCGGTAGCCGATGGCCGACGGCCCAGGGAGCAGCCGCACCCCAAATCCAATCGGGGAGGATTTTGGGGGAAAGAGAGGGGGACTGGAGAGGAGTAATAGGGAGGAGAAAAGGCCGTTCGGTCGGGTGGAGAGAAAAAAGAAATAAGAGAGGGAGAAGAAGATATAAGGGGAAGAGCCAATGGATGGCAAGGCCAGTTTGGCCGAATAAGAAAGAGAATAGAAAGAAAAAGAAAGAGAAGAAAAGGAAAAGAAAGAATGTGGAGGAAAAGATTAAGCATGCGCAAATCAATGTTGTGGAGGAAAAGATTAAGCATGCTCAAATCAATGTCGTTCGCAAATATAAATGACACCATCTTTAAAGTATGGTCGTTTGAGCACCAGGACCGTGGGAAGGTGTCCGGTGAGATGAGGATCGATTATGTCGATTTTGCGCATAGAATTAATGCTGTACTTAAATATGCGCATTTATTGTTATGATATATTAAGACGGGATGATACTTGTACAAGTGGAGATCCTAGTTTGGAGCCATCCATGCATTGCCCACAAGGATAAACAGACAAGTGTATAGTAGAATAGTGGATTGTGATGAATGATGAATGTATGGTACTTGCTTTTCTATTCCATGTTTACATCATTTTATGAAATGATATCCTAGTTTGCCTATTGATTGTATGGTGACGAGATATACATATGGTTGATTGTTAATGTTGAAAGAGTATCGTATCGTGCAACGCACTCATATAAAGACCTACTTCGCGTAGACATTCCGCAGTAGTGGGTTAAAGACCTATTTCGTGTAGGCATCCCGTAGTAGTGGGATAAAGACCTACTTCGTGTAGGCATCCTGCAGTAGTAGGATAAAGACCTACTTCTCGTAGGCATCCCATAGTAGTGGAAAGATAAAGACTTACTTCGGTAAGCACTCCACAGGAGTGGAATTTGTGTAGAGTTGACTATGAATACTAAAAGGATGTTGCATCATGTAAATTGCATATGCGTCAAGGCAGTGAGTAAGTCATATAGGTAGTCTGAAGTGCATGTGCTATGTCGGTGAGAAAGCTATATGATTAATCCAGAGTGCTCATAAGTAAGACATACTATGGTAGACACTCTATGGGAGTGGAGTTTGAGACACTGTATGAATGAGGACGGGGGCAGGGGTGGTTCATCGACGGGTGAACACTCATCTATACCGGTATGAGCTAAAGGTGCATGTGGACATGACATTGCATTGCATTGTGCTTCATTGCGTGGAAGAAACAGGAGACTGTGAAATGGTTGGAGAGATTATGTTTACAATTTATAGCTATGTGATTTACTGAAAGTTACAGAGATTGTGTTTACAGATCTTGGATACAGAGTTTACTGAAATACTATTATTGTCGCCACTATTTTATTAGTACTTGCTGAATTTTTGGACCCACTCTTGTTTTGTTGGTGTTTTTATGTGTACGGTGAAGGCGATATGCATGAGTGGGAGTAGCACACACATATATATATTCCCACGTGCAACAGTAATTCACATATCACATCTAGTTGTCATGATCAAACTTTAATGTCGAGTTTTGGCAGTTAGCTTTAAGATTGTGTTATATTGGAACTGCTTTATGTTGTGTGACTTATGCCTTTCTTTCAATAGTTGGTAAACTAGTATAATTTGTAAGAAGTGGTAGCATTCCGGATTCAGACCGGACCGGGGATCACAATAATGGCAAGAAGAGTCCGGTTCCCGAGTTTGGTTGTCCGCGTCCCGACCTGCGCCTGTGCTGGCAGCAGATGCAGACTCTTGAGGCCAACCCTGCAGAAATGCACCAACTCGTCTATGGTAGCTTAAACTCAGTGAAGCGATCGAGCCATGAGATGCGAGGCCCTGGGCTCCTTCAATGCCCTACGTTAAACCGGCGACATGGGCTCTCGCTCTCCTGCCCTACGCCTCCTTGCATCTACTACTCTGCATGCCGCGATCGACACTCCATTTTTATTCTCTTCTGCAGCTTCTACGTACTCATTGTCTGATTCAGTGTAACAGAACAGTCTTTGGGCCTTGGGAGGAGAGCTCGGGCTGGCTAGCTAGTCTTCAGTGCCGGATGGGGAACCACAGCGATTGAGCGCTGAAAACTGATCGA
Organism: Dendrocalamus latiflorus; assembly: GCA_017311315.1. NCBI lineage: Eukaryota > Viridiplantae > Streptophyta > Magnoliopsida > Poales > Poaceae > Dendrocalamus > Dendrocalamus latiflorus. Next base: position 13,629,736 of record CM029627.1, read on the forward strand.
CCTAGCTATCAGTTGGATGGATGCACTGTTTATGTGTACATGTCAATACGTCATGCACACTGGTGTATATATAGGCTACACATATCAGTGCAATGTTCACCCCCATGCTAGCACTTAACAAAACTTGTTGTACAGAAGTGACTATTACACATATGATTATTTTTTCTCTTCATCTTTAATCATTTTTTTATATTACAACTTTAGGTGATTGAGAGTGCAACTTTAGGTGGAGGAAATTAATACACTGCAACTTTAGGTAATTAAAAGTGTAACTTTAGGTGACTGAGAGATAAAAAAATTCAGCCGACAATAGCAAAACTGAAACAAAATCACGGCACAATACTGCGAGACCCAGCTGGACGGTGGACTGCGCAGCGACCGGCTAATTTCGTTACAGTCGAGAGGGGATTAAACCTGAAACACAAGCTTTGAAACAGAAATGTAGTGTCTGAACTGAAGTCTGAACAGTTCATCAGCTGAAAAGCGTCGATACATGCGTGCACGTCTGATCGGCACGGAGGCCGTAGTACGTGATGTTACTTCCGGCCGGCTGCATTGTCGTCGCGGCGTCGGTCGGTCAGCTCCGACGGGGCGGGGGCTCGTACCTGGTGATGATGGCGGTGGACGCCGTGAGCATGTGGTTCACCGCCGTGACCCACCTCTTGTACACAGCGTAGTCGTCGGCGCGGAGCTCCACCTTGCCCTTGCTCGTCGAGACCTCGATCGGGTACGTCGCGTCCTCGTCGCGGCTGGGCTTCTCCGGGGCGCACGGGCTCACGTCGTGGATGACACCTGTTCGTACGCGCGCGCGCGCGCGTGATCGCACACGCCATGAACGTGTAGCTCATCGGTTAGTTCGTCTGAAGAAGAGAAAGTAATTGAGGTTGTTGCTGCCATGCTGCGCGCTTACTCTCTTTCGCATTGGAGAAGGCCATGACCACGTTAATCTTCTTGATCCGCAGGACGACGTTGCCGTTCTTGTTCGAGGCCGCGGACACCATGTGCAGCTTCCACTTCCCTGCATGTACGGCAAGACGTCGATGCGGAGATGTCGCAACGTTCAGTTCATGTCGTCAGTTTGACACGCGACTGGAGGCACGATTTGATCGACGGGGTTATGCGACGGCGCTTACCGTCTGGCATCGCGACGAACATCTCGTCACCCTTGGCTAGCGCCGCCTTGGACCTCGCGTAGTTGAAGTCGAAGTCGAGGTCATCCTGCGACACCGCCGAGCCCGCCTGGTCCGCCCTCTCGTTCTGGCCATGGTCGCTGCCGCCGCGCCGTCCTCGCAGCGCCGCGGCGCCCCGAAGCGCTGTCAGGCGCACAAAGAACGATTTTGAGACAGAGAAATTCTTCGTAGATCATGATGTCGTCGAAGAACGGTGAGTGAGGCTTACAGGTAGCGGCGGCGGCGGTGAGCGTGATGATGTTGCTGGCGTCCGTGGCGGCCACGGCGGCGTTGACGGCCGCGGCAACCTGGTCCCGCGTAGCGCCCGCGGCCTCGGCCACCTTCGCGCACTGCGCCGCGACGAGCGCGGCCGCGGACGCCACCGCCGTCTCCCTCATCGCCACCGAGCCCTGCGCCCGGGCAGAGTTCTCCGCGGCGATGGCGGCGAGCGCGGCCGCTACGCCGGCGACGGACACCGCGGCGTGGACCTCGGCCTTGTGCAGGCGCGCCTCCTCCTTGCGCTTCTGCTTCCGCTCCTTGACCCACTTCTTGAGCGAGATGCCGCTCCACGGCGCCATCTTCCGCGGGAGCTGCATGCACGCAAGTTCAAATCTTTAAGCTCCCGAAGAAACTTATGAAAAATAGCAAATATATTTCACCATTCCCTGGATCCGTGCATTACTAGGAAAGTTGAAATCAATCAACAAACCACTTCTTAAAGAAAAAGAAAGAAAAGAAACTTGGAAAGAAGGGTGTCTGCCTTCTGGCTTTGCAACTGCACGATTTGTTCCATTTGCATCACGATTGTGTTTTATTTTCTAGAACATGCTAATTAAACTCTATTTGTTCTTTCACTGACCCATTTCTTCTTGAGGCAGAGATCATAATCCAGCTCTGGATGAATTGCCTTCTGCAGCCATATCCATGACTGAAAAAGAAAGAACACCACAAAAAGACGCACACTTGAGATCAGGCGAAATCGAAGCATGCATATATACATTAACGTCACATCACATAGACTCTGTACCTTCAGATCATCGTATTTCCACTGAGGCGCGCTGAAACTGCTACTGTCAACAACCAAGCTACGATCATTCTTCTGCAGAGCACCCGGATATAGTTCCTTATGTGCCTCAATTTTCACCTTCAGCGTGACAAAATATTTGCTACAGCACTGAAGTAACACTTACCGGCAACAGGTCTCTCCTATCATGGTCAAGCGCCATGACAGGGTTCTCCACCAGCGCCATTGAGCAATCCTTCGGTCCTGTCTGAATAACTTGGATAGCCGAGCTGCACCACGCGCTCGAGAGCAGGTCCATCGGCTCCAAAGGCGGCTCCTCGCAGGCAATCATGCCTCTGTCCGGCTCCATGCCCAAGGCAGAAGCCAAGCTAGTTGCCCCGGAAGCAACTGATAAAAGGCAAGGACCAGAGATTTATACAGAGAGGTGCTTTGATCTCTGGTGGTTGTGCAGGTGCAGCCTCTCTTTCTGATGCCCAATTGCAGCCGTATAGAATGTCTTAGCAGGAACCAGATCCTGGATCAAATCACTAGGATAGCTCCAACCACTTTAGGCCAACTTTTAGCTGTAAAAATCTTAAACAAGACAGGTGTCACAGAGAGGCAGTGAGTTTAATACTTCAAATACTAATTAAGCAAGCATATTAGTGGCTTTTGGGAGGAATAATAGTGGAGTGGATCATTAGCTTCATCTATACTTTAGATGCACACAGAGAAGATGGAATCAAAATGGGGACCTCGGAGCCTTTATAGTAGAAAATTATCTGCATAACCGTCCTAAAACACTTGAGAAGTTTGAGAATGCACTTTTAGGTGCTGGATTTTATATTTGAACCACTTAAAAACCACTGTTGCAAAAAGAAGATACTTAAGTTTTGATGCAATGATCTCACATATTTTATTGCTAATCAAATCGAATAAAAGGCAAAGGCTTCTGTGGGAGAACATGAGATGTTGGGTCTCATGGGTGGCCACCGCTGCAATAGAATTTGGAAAAAGGCAGCAGGATGAGGCTGTCATGCATACGATGTTGTGGAACTTTCCTAGCATCATTGCCATGCGTGCAATACTTCAATGTTGGAGCAAGGACTTACACCTCATGGGTCATAGATTCTAGAGCTGTAGTGTAGTATCCCATAGCGGCAGAGTGCAAGAATCTAGTGGATGTTCAGTGCACTGGTGTTAAGTATAATGTTGTAGCGAACTGTAGGTATGAGTGTAGAATGATAATGCTGAGGGTTCCCATTATCAAACATCAGTCGCTGTCCATGTTTATTACATAGAGATACTGATGGCTAATTGCTTCCGTATAAATGCTGGGGGTAAACATCAGAAGTTCAGATATCAGAAATTCTGAACCAATCTTCACAAGAAGGGGCAAAACATTGTATCTCTATGCCTTGAGACTCTTCCATTCTGGAAGTATCACCGCACTATGGTATCACTGGATTTACAACTTCTGTTTATGAAGCAATTGAGAGTAGCAAAAGCGTAACTGATTCTGTGTTGGTCCAACACAAAATTACCATTTCTTGCAAAAGATGTTGCTAGCTCCAACCACTAGCTTGCAGCTACAGTACCAGGGCCGTCCCATTTGGAACAATGAGCTTTGGCACAAAGCAGGAGAGAGTTTCTGTTGGACCATGTGGATCGGTTAGGAATATAGTAATGATGAATAATTGACATTTGAGTTGCATTGAAATTTACATTTATGAAAATATCGATTGATGCACTATGGTAAATTTGGAATTGGTGGAATACTCAGATTAAGCAGCTTGACCGCTTTGTATTTGGGGGTTTGATCGACAGGCTTCGACCACGAACGGTAGTCGGTGGTCCGATTGGCTTTGTGTTGGGCGGTCCGATCAGCAGATCGATCACGGTAGGTCAACCACAGCAGATCAACCACGACAGATCGACCATGGCAGGTCGAGTACAGCAGAATGACCACGGCTGAACGACCGCGGCAGAACAACCACGGCTAGTGATCATGCCTGGTTGATGATCGTAAGTTACAGTGAACCAGTCGTAAGCTATAGGAACCAGCTGGAGGTCATAAATGCAGTACCTGATTGATGGTCGTAGACACAGTGTCTGTTTGATGGTCGGTGCTACAGTGACTGGTTGATGGTCGGTTGTTGTAAACTTCGGGTGCTACAATTCTTGTAACTTTCGAGTGCCTCGAGTACCCGTAATCTTTGAATACTCGTGTTGAGCCAACTGTATGACCGACCTATGCATGGCGGTCAGACAGGTCTTACTGAGTGGTCTGAGGCTGATTTTTGGAAAGCATCAATATTGAGGTCGTGGATAATTTGGTTTGTTTTTATGGATGGACAAGAGTATGTTATGCATGTGTGGACTGATGTCAGTCAAGTTGGAGAGAACTTGTGCTGGGGAAAAAGTTCTTTGATTTTTGCATGTATAGGTTAGGTGTGGAGACAGTCATGGTCGGTGACGAAGATGACCGGGACTAGAAGGACCAGGATCAAGAAGGGAAAATCTGTGATCCAGGCGGTCGAGGATGTCATGAGTTGGCCGGGTTCACGCTGGAGCACGTGAAGATCAAAGGTGGATGATGCGTGGAGAAACTACAGGAGGTGCGGTCCTAGAAGTTTCGACATGTGATATGTCCCTTAATTTTGAAAAGTTTATATATTTTGTGATAACTCGAAGGTTTATATATTTTGAAAAACTCGTGTTTGGAAGGGTTTTAAGTCCCTTAATTTTCAAAATCAGATAAGATTTCGTGTACGTGTTTGATGAGGACATGGTTTGGGGCTTTAGCATATAAAAGCAGAGAGAGGTTAAGGGTTAACCTACGGCTTTTGGTGTCTTTGGCGGCTTTTGAGGAGAAAGCTTTAAAGAGTTTTTGTGCTAAGGTTTGAGGGGTGCCGTGAGAATACTTTGTAGCCACAGATCATGATTTAGAATAAAGATTAGATTTATTCCAGAAAAAGTTAGTCGGTGCCGACGGCTAGTTTTCCAGGTGTCATCTTCGACTCGTTCTCGTTACGAGTACGTAGTGCGTGGCGCATAGCGTTCCTCCATCGACTTCACTTTTCTTGATCGCGTGCCGAGTCGTCCACTCGATCGCCGCCAACAGCGTCGGCAGGGAGAGCAGACTAGAGCATGTCAACTTGAAGGCGCTGATTTCTCGAAGGCATATGTGATCGAGAGGTTCTGCTCTCGGTGTCAAAGATTTCAAGTATGTGTAAACCGGTCGAAGATTGAAGTATGAAGTGGTGCATACATTAGGTTAAATCTTTTCTACTTATTGCTGCCTAAAGAGCATTCCAGCTGAAGCCTCTTATCCATTGTTTACTCTAACCTCATGCGTAGGCCTCTAATCCTGTCTGCTGATCATTCACCTTTTGAAAAACTTGATAGAGATTTTATATATCACGCCAAGGGCCCTTTGGATCATGGATAGGAGTTTGATCGCTGCGCTTTACAGCTCCTTTTGAATGTAAAGTTGGCGCTGCTGATTCTTGAAGGCTCTCACAGGGAATTTACAGGGGAAGCTGAAATCATGTTAATTTGTCGGCATGCAGTTCTTGTCACGGCTTTTTACTAGCTTTTGTGAAAGGGCAAATGGAACGGCAAGTCCTACTGCACTATGGATGCTGAACAATTTTATAGTCATGTACTGCACTAGATGTTCAGAATGTCTCCAGGGAAAGAAGCTTATAGATGGCTAAACCTTCACATTTAATCTGTGAGATAAGATAGCCATTGTTTTAGTTGGATGAGAAACTTTGTCCTAATATACCCTGTGAGTCTTCGCAGATATATGGTGAGCCTGGTTGAAACATGCGCTCATTACGCACTTTGCTTCAGATAAACATTGAATTGCTGAATCCTTTTATGGGTAAGCAACTTGCCGGGTACAGCCACCCTTTTTTTTATTACTTGGCGTCGCCTTCATGCCCATCTCGTTGTAGGCCTTTGTGCTTGGCCATTCTTGTGAGTTTTCGTTGGGCTTGTTTTGATAGTAACATTTGTTCTAATAACCAGCCCAATCAGAATCGATCTCACACAAGAATTAAGCCAAAACCCAACTTCATTATGAAGCACAAACTATCAGAAATACCACAGTAGCTTCTATTCTCAATATCTCATTGAAACTTCCGCAGAGGAAGAATTACATAATGATCGACTATTCCCTAAGGACAGTTCAAAATTGACAAGACCCGCTAATTGTACACAGCCGGAATCGCAGAGGGTTCTTCAATACCTGTTTGTGCTTTTCAATACTTGTTTGTGCCTTCTCTACATTTTCTCCAGTGAAATGGCTCGCTCTGAAACACTGAATAAAGCATCCTAGCACTTTGAAACTAAACTATCTCTCCGTCAATAATGTGGTGTCTCATTAGCACAATCTCTTTGACAAGATTCCTGTAAGTGAATGGCCGGACAGCAGCCCTGAGGAAGAGCCCTGGAGGCGCCTCGCTCCTCCCTCTGTCGCTCGCGCTTCTGCCCCTTGCACTCTCCTGCTCCACCTCGTCCTCCTCAGTCTGCTCCTGCTCCATGACTACTGTATTCGAACTGCCCATTTTCCATTCCAACTCTTTCTCATGTTGCATCTGCTTTTTATTATACTCATTTGTTGCCTCGATGCTAGTCTTGACCAGCTTCTCCATTTTATCAGAACTTTTCATCGCCTTCTCCCATTGCCCATCCCAGTACTTCTCACTCTCATTATTTTGTACTACTTCATCCACTTCCACCTCTTCCCTGGCATTGACTACTTGCTCATCGTCGTAATCGCTGTCTCCATCCTCAACATCACCCTCATCAAACCCATCATCCTCAACCCAATCAATAATCTCACTTCCACCGTCATCACCGCCCTCGCCATCGCTCTCATCAGGCGCATCACACCCAAGCTCCATCTCCTCTAGCTTCACCTTCCACTCCTTGGTGTACGGATGGAGGAGCTCCATGGGATGGTTTGTGAGCAGGAACTCCAGGCACCGTGACTTGTCCACATCGCTCATCTTTGAGTAGGCATTCACGACGTCATCCACGTAGGCCTTTGGGCTGGCCTTCACAATCCTGCAGAGGCCACCGAAGTAGGTTGTTCGAATGACCCGGCCATCCTGCTCAAGATCGAACAAGAACTGGTTCTCCGTCGCGGGATCAACCAGCGGGCGGAGCCGGCTGAAGAAGTCCTCCTGTGGCTCGAACCTCGACTGGTACAGCGGTCGCCTGACGTATATGATGTCCGGGCGCGTCCAGGCCGCACACCGCGTGATCAACTCGCGCGTCGGGTTGCCGAGACGGCCCATGAGACTCCACTTGTCGAGCCGCTGGTCCTTGCTGGCCTGGACGGCAACCTCGGCCGAGAGCGTCCACTGCTCCCATGGTTGCTCGTCGGGGCGCCACTTCGGGTGCCGCACGAAGACCCAATAGTACCGGAACCCGACGGCAGCGTCGAGCTCGTTGAGGCGGTTTGAGAACTGGTTGGACATGTCGAACTGCTCGACGCGGTCCCACTCGTCGTGGTCGGCGACCTCGGCCATGAGGGAGACACGGTCGTCAGAGAAGCGGCCACGGATGGGCGGCCCCACGACGATGCCGCGCCAGGAGTAGGGCCCGTAGCGACCGAACCTGTACCAGTCGTGCGGGTGGCGGAGGCGCGGGTCATCGGGCCCGTCCATGAAGCGGACGGCGCGGTCGTAGCCGAGCCCGATCATCTCGAGCTCGGCGTCGGTGAAGGCGTCGGCCTGGTTCCCCGAGGCGGCGCGGCGCTTTCGGCGGTAGAAGGCGTTCTCGGCGAGGCGGCGGCTGCGGACGCGGGCCCGGGACTTGGCCTCGCGCCGCACGTCGCCGCCGCCCTCGATGCGGCCGCCCGAGGGCTTGTCCTTGTTCTTCTTGCTGCGGCCGGCGTGGGCCACGGTGGATGGGGGCTCGGGAGGGGGCGGGCGCGGAGGCGGGGTCGGGGAGGAGGGGAAGTAGGCGGCGGACGCATGGATGGTGGCGGAGTTGAGCTTGCGTTTGGGGGAGGCGAGAGGTGGGGGCCCTGGGCGGCAGGGGGAGGCGGTGGCGAGGAGGAGGCGGAGGCCGGAGGAGTGGTGGTTGCGGCGGAGGAGACGAGGGGATTGCAGGGGTTTGGGATAGGGCAGGGTGGCCGTGCCGGTCGGCATGGTGGACTGGAGTGACTGGGGATTTTTCTCTCATTGTCTGAAGACACGGACAGACCGTTTCTCTGAGTAGCACAGATTGTTAGCTCAGGCCCATGGGACGGCCCTGCTTGGCAGAGTCTGGCCCACGCAGTTTGGTTGCCGGTAAAATAGCGGCCCATAAATAGGTGAAGTTATTGTTTGCAGCCACCACAGTTACTTAGGGTTGCGCTTTCCTGCCGCGGTTTTTTTTCCTCGTACAGGCAGCACCTGATGAATCCGAATATCGATAAATTATTTTAAAAAACGATTTTGATAAGATATTTTGAAAAAGTTATTTCGATAAATCATTTTAAAAAGATAACAGAAAAATCATCATATTTATTTGAAAAAAATTATAAACTATAATCTGTAAGCAAGCGACACGTTTGTTTGGTACTTGCACTACTACGAGTACTGAATTAACGGGCACCGGTAGATAAACTTCTTCTCCAATGTTCTAAAGCACTTTAGAATATGTTCTAAAGCTAGCCGATGGTGGCAGTGAGAAAGATAGCACTCAGCAAAAATCTCTATTGCATTTTCCACTAAACAATAAAGCTAGTAGTACTAGAGCACATCTGCAAACCCAACATTTCTTAATCCAAAGCTTATCCAATATCCAATGGCGGCATGGAGAAATATCCAATTTCTTAATAAATCGCTGCGGTAGCTCCAGTTCAGGCACCAGGCATTGAGCATTGCTTAAACTCTCATTTCTGCATAAATCCACGTCTACGGTGATCGATCCTCTGAAGTTCGACCAAGCATGTAAACATATTCAACTTTGCCCAGACTACCAATGCACGCAACAAAGGTGCCGCTCATTTGGGCTGGAAAAAGTTCGCTTCTAGCTGAAATGTTACTGTAGTTGGCTGAAATTGCACTGTAGTTGATGGTGGCTTATTTGGCATAATTAAATTAAAAAACTAAAATAGAAAAGACATGTTAGCCCATTACGGATAATGCAAACGAATACAGAAAAAAGAACCGACAAAAAAACTTAAAAAAGCCTAAAAGTTAGAAAAAGATAAAATTTAGGAGTAGTAAAAAATAACCCAGAAGTCAGAAACTGAAGCCGAAATGAGCAGCCTGAAAAGCGAAATCCAGAGTCCAAAGAGGGGTCATAAAAGCATTGTCACATTTTCCTCTAGGCCAAAGGCCCATTCCAAACGACAGTTTGTGACTTTCAGAATCTAAAAGATGTTTTGAATACATTGACTTTTTAACATATTTTTTCCTTTTTCTTTACATTATCGGAGGAGATATAATGTTATTTTTTCTTTTTATTACAATATCATTTTAGCCAAAATTCATAGCAGGATATGCTTTAAAGCTAGCCGATGGTGGCAGTAAGAAAGATAGCACTCAATAAAAATCTCAATTGCATTTCCCACTAGACAAGAAAGCTAGTAGGACTAGACCACATCTGCAAACCCAACATTTCTTAATCCAGAGCTTATCCAATATCCAATGGCGGCATGGAGAAAGATACACCGCATTTAAGAAAAGACCACCTGATTTGATCGTCCGGCCACCTGAAAATGCGATACCTTTACTATACAAGCGACAAGCAAAACATGCACACGACAAAGTTGCTAATGGCGATGCAGCAACGACTGATTAGTAAAAGTTCAGTTGCAGATTAGCAGCAGCTCGCGGTGATAATTAATATACATGTAGGGATCATCAGAAAGCAGGGAGCTTGGAAGTCCGGGTCGCTTCCGTGGAATCATCATACAATTAATGCTACACAAAGCTTCGCCATGCATGCGCGCGCGCGCGAGCGCAAGCACGCAACAAAATTACAGCCCCAATGTAAGGGCTATTTTACAGTTGTTTGCGTCGCGTAGCCGCGGCCATTCCATCGATCAGAAGGTCGGCACGACGCCGTCCACGCCGTAGTCGGCGTCGGGGCCGGGCACCATGAGCGCGGCCACGGCCGCCGCGGCCGAGGAGTACATCTCCTCGTGCTCCATCGCGTCCTCCGCCTCCGCCCCAGACGTGCGCTTGGCGAACCGGCCCTTGATGCGCGGCCGCGTCTCCGCGTACGCCTTGCGGGACGCGTACCGGATGGTCTTCTCGAACCGCCGGCTCTTGCGCTTCTCCCGGTACCGCATCAACCGCGCCTCCCGCTCCCGCCCCTTGCTCACCACCGGCACGGGGGCAGCACCTGCAGCCGCGTCCGGCACCACCGCTGCCTCCGACGATGATACCTGCGCCGCGTCGCCACAATATCCATCTCATTTCAGGTTTCAGAACACTGTCTGAACAGCCATCAAGAACCACGTACTGATGCAGTGTGGACAAACTTCAGAGGCTTACGCTGTGGTTCATGGAGTGGTCGGAGTATAAGAGCTTGGCGCCGGTGAGGTCGAGCTCGGGCGGGCCGTTCTGGACGCCGATGGCCTTGATGTCGTCCATCGAGCGCGCGAAGTCGAGGTCCAGGTAAGGGTCGGAGTCGGCGAAGAACACGTCAGTGGCACCGACAGGTCCATCTTTCTGCTGCCCGTGGTCGGGCTCGGGGAGGAGCCACGACGCCGCCTCGGCCTCGTTGCTCCCGTCGTCATCGGCAGCCGCCGCGCCGTGCGCACCGGCTCCGCCGCCCAGGCCCGGCGATGCGAAGGGCTTGGGCGCATCTGCCAGCGCCCCGAAGAAGGGCGCGACGGGGAGCCGCTCGTGGCGGCGCGCGAGCGGGTTGGCGGAGTGGATGTCGGCGTCGCAGGCGGCGCACAGCGCCGCGGCGTCGGCCCTGCAGGTGACAGCCGCGGGCGCGTGCTCGCAGACCTCGCAGAGCCAGACTCGCGCGTGGCGCGACCCGGGCCCGTGCGCGCGCCCGTCGCAGCCCGCGCAGAGGAACGCGGAGTCGGCGGGGCAGAAGAGCCGCGCCGCCTCGGCGCCGCACGCGTCGCACGCCCTCGACGTCAGGCCCCAGTAGGCCCCGCCCACCGACTTCTCGTCACCCTCCATGGCACCCACCCGCGCGCTCGCTTGCTCGCTCGCTCACTCACCCAGTCGAGCACCAGCTTGCGAGTGGCTCCGGGGACGAAGCGATTCTCAGCCAAGCTTTCCCTCAACGCCCGGCCGCGGATTTGAGCTCGGGGGGCGCGCGGGTTTTTGACGCGAACGCGCGACGTGGACGCCCTCCCAGCCACGGGAGTCGCTGTCTCGGCGGGCCCGGGCCAATTTGTTCGCCAGTGCCACCGCGCGCGACCCCCCCTGCCCTCTCCTATCTTCACCCCACCGCGTCTTGTCGGGCCCGCGCTGTCGAGGCCCTGTGGCGCGGTAAAACGCTACAGCCACCGCCGTGCCCGCGACGCCGACGTGCGCGCGGTGAAAACTCGCGGGCGTACGTAGTTTTCTCCCGGTTTTCACACTAGCACTACGGCGTCCCTGTCTTAGACCATGTTCTTTTTAGCTTCAAATTAATTTTTAGCTTTTTTATAGTAACTAGTTTTTAAACGGAATATCTTTTCAAAATAAGGTCTACTAGTTAATTGTAGTACATACTGTACCGACTTTATTTATATCTGCAAAGACCACACGTGAGTTTCTGTTACTCTGTAATCTCTCGCACAAACAGCCCAACAGCCACAAGCCATAAGCCGCAGCAAAAAAGAACAAACCCTTATTTGGGTTTGAAAAGCCCTGTCTTATTGCTAGTGCTAAACCACATTTGACTATCTTTTTACTTCAAAATTAGTTAAATTTTTATGTTTGCAATATGTTTTCTATGTATGCAACATTTTAACATATATGCAACATTTATCGGCGGGAAAAATGTTACACGCATGAGAGAAATGTTACATATATGTTAAAATATTGTATATATGGATGAAAAATATTGTATATATGAAAAAAATTACATACATAAGTTTCTCTCAAAAAACTATATCACAAAAAAGAAAGAAGTAAAAAAAAGACAAAAGATAGAAATCAGAAACAGAAACTCTATTGAACAGTGTAACGTGCTCGTCGTTGTCGTCGGAAAACTAGGCGGACGTCGATATAGGGCAAGTTGGGGGACGCAACGGCGACGGGCGGGGCGCGGCTGTCCAATGCGCGCTGTGGGAGCCGACGGGGGAACAGGCGGCGCCCCGCGGTTGGCCCGTGCGATCTCGCCCTTATCTCGTGGAGATGCGCTCTCCCGGCCATGTCAGTGACCCGTGGTGACACAGGGCGGGGCGCTGGTTCTCCACGTAGGATCCGACGGTTGTAGCGACGGGCAGGCCGTTCTGGTAGCACTACGGTCTTGGAACGCAATGTTTCGGGAATCCACTGCATGCAGTTTTGCAGTCTACGTGTACATACAACCATGCACGCCCCTGGCATGTGGAAACTGGCAGGAGCACGTACGTCGGACACCAGCAAATTCAGGCTTCGTCTTGGCTCTGGGTGGTCCATGGCTTCGTCCGGTGTATCTTGCCCCAGGGACATGTTCTTAATACATATATCATACATTAACTTAGTGCTAAACTTTAACTTAGCGCCTATTTTGGCTTTGATTTTCAATATGATCCCATCGAACCTATACCTCCGTGAGTGAGTTTTTTGGGCCGTGCGTTTTGAATTCTGGTTCTTATTTATTTATTTTTAAAATACAATTTTTTAACTGCTTCTTTTTTATTTTTAACAGAAAATCATACAACACAAATAAAATCTATCAGCAAACCCGATACATCGAAGCCCTTCTTTTTTCCCGTCTCAGACTGTCGAGCCGATTCCTTTTCCGAAATTAAAAAACCCCAAACAGTACCCGCCATCCTCCTCCTAAAACCCTAGCATCTCCGCCCCAAAACGCCCTAGCCATGGCGACCACAGCCGCCGCCGCGCTCGACGAAGCCAAGGCCAAGCATGTTCTCCGCCAGGTTTGCAATTCCTATACCGTCCCCGATCCCCGCCGTTTCCCCTCCAAATTTGGGGATTATTTTCGGATCAAAGCTGCTTATTTCCCTCTTTTATTTTTCGACCGCAGGTGGAGTTCTACTTCAGCGACAGCAACCTCCCCCGCGACGGGTTCCTGCGGAGGACCGTCGAGGAGAGCGACGATGGCTGTAAGAATTCATCTCATCTTTGATGATCATGCTGCTTTGTGCTGTTCTGGTGCTAATTTCGGTACTCTTTTTTGTGGGGTTGGGATTGGGCAGTGGTGAGCTTGGCTCTCATATGCTCCTTCTCGCGGATGAGGTCGCACCTAGGCCTGGATGCGGCCGTGAAGCAGGAGGCCGTGCCGGAGGAGACGGTGCTTGCAGTCGCCGAGGTGCTGCGGCGTTCCTCGGCTCTCCGTGTCTCAGAGGACGGTAAGCAAGTTTTGTTTTCCTATTTGCATATGATCTTGTTACATGATATGTGAAATGTTATTGTGATCTCCGGTCAAAGCCCGTGTTTTGTTGGTGAAGAAGCTTACATTCTGAGCATAAGGACAATATTTCGTTTTTCAGTTCTATTCAGAATGTTGAGAGTGCAATTTATAGTTGGATTTATTCATCATATACCCTCCTTATAGATGGAAATTCAGGATTTACCCTCCTGGCCCACGTGTCAGTGACTTATGATGACCCCACATGTCATTGAGGTGGGAGGGTAAATCCTGAAATCCCCAATTCAAGAGAGGGTATATGATGAAGATCCCCTTTATAGTTCATACTAAAAATAGATGATTTGCCATGACTCTTTTCTATGGTAAGCCAAATTCACATTATAAAGTAAGGCCAATTCGCCTAGTAAAATTGATGATTGCTGCATGGTGCAAATTAGGCCAAAATGAATACGGCTCACTTTAGTTGGACCTATAGAAGTGTGCCAATGACATGGTATTCTCTTCTCTAACCGTTGTTCAATTTTGTATTTATACAGGGACAAAAGTTGGTAGAGCTAATGAGTTGTTGAAGCCAGACGAGATTATAGAGCAAGTGGACTCTAGGACAATTGCTGCATCACCGCTTCCTTACAATGTAAAGCTAGAAGATGTTCAATCTTTCTTTGCTCAATATGGCAAGGTATGTTATCTCTATACTATTGAATACTAGTATATTACACTTCAAAAAATCAATAAACTATCACACATGGCCAGCATGAGTTAAGCAAATACAAAGCTGATGCATAGGATAGGCTAGATTACACAGTGCTTGTTGCTTTAAGCCAAGGTTCAGTAATGCACAGCACAGATCATTTCTTTTGAACTGGAAATGTTCTGTCAGATCCACGAGGTGATACATGTGAATACAATGTATATGTAACCTGGTGAATTCAGAAATTACCATAACAAAAATATAAACAAATGAATCTTGCAACATAAATAATGATTATGTGGCACTGTATCTGAACTATTTGCATCACAGGTGAACAGTGTGAGGCTTCCACGACATGTTTCTGACAAAAGGCACTTCTGCGGTGCTGCTTTAGTCGAATTTTCAGAAGAAGAGGAAGCAAAAGGTGTTATGAACAATAATCTTGTTTTTGCAGGGGCAGATCTGGAAATAAAACCAAAGTAAGCTAGCTACCAGTTCAAGTTTCTTTGTTCATGCCGTCATGTGCACCTTTTATTAGTTAGAGAATTTATGTTTTCATTTTTGGGTAAATTCTTCATCCCTTTCTTTCCAAGCTGTTCTATTGTTTAGTTTCTAGGGGAATCATCAGTTGATGATTGCAGTTCGCTTAACTGCAGGATGTTCCGCTGTTTGTTCATGATGATTGATACCTAAATCAGTTCCTCTTATTTTATTTTTAGAATCAGGAGTTGAGTTTCTTATAGTTTTCATACTGTTGACTTTATTTGGAACTGTATATCATTGTATAACCTGTAATCCAATGCTGAAATAATGAAGGAAGGAATTTGATACTGAACGAGAGGCTAGGAAGGAAGCTTATGAAAAGTCACGCCCTAGTAAGAATGGCCATGATGAAGGGTAAATATTTCTAATTTTTTTACTAACAATATGACATGTGATTTTTTCCTTGAGTTCGAATTAACTCTGTGAATCATCAATATGTAGTTGTAGCTATCCAAAAGGTCTAATACTGGCCTTCAAGCTGAAGAGAGTTCTACCTGAAGGTGACACGGAACAAAATGGTGGGGACAAAGCGGATGACACTGACAATGCCAAGAAGGAAGCTTCCTATTCCACAGAGAAATCAGATATAGGTCATGAAGAGAAGATCCCTGAGAACACTGATGAAAGGGAAGAGCAGTCAGATGATGTTGAGGAGTTGAAAGGGGCAGCTGCACACACTGTTAACAAGGATGAGGAACCAATTTCAAGGGAGGACATAAAAGAAGATTTCACAAAATTTGGCACCGTGCGGGTAAATTGATATTTGATGATGTTTCTTTTTTGTATTGGTTTCATATCATCGGTAGCAATCTTGTGTTTACATGCTAGGTGAGTATATAACCTGCAAGATACTTTTTTTTCGTGAAATAGCCGCAAAGCTTGCTGAAAAATAAGCAAAGAAATAAGAAAGTTCAAACTTTACTATCATAATATTCTATTCACATTTACCTCCACCGTTTGAATTTTGTCAATAATGCAATGCATAACATGTCTAGAATAGACATATTTCATTTGCAATCCCACTATTGTTTACTACAGATTGCAAAACCATTATGGTGCATAAAGCTGAGCTTGATTTCTTATTGATTTATTATGAAGTACTCATTGCCTTCAATGGTAGAATCATGTAGATTTATAAATCTCAATATTTGTTATAAATACCCAGTTCATCTAATTATCAGCTGCCAAGCATGCTATGATTTCGTTTCTATTCAGGTTATTGCTGTAGCATTTTGCAAATGTTATTTGAATACTTTAATTCATCTGAGCTAGATGGAACATAACCTATGTGGCTAATTGGACAATACCAAGAATATAGTCGAACATATTTTAGCTATACAGGGATGATTCATTAATTATTTTGATATTTTCAACTCTTACTCTTACTGGCTTTTGTAAGCACATATTTGTCTTGGCAGAATGCTGCATCTGCTAAGGACATCTGCAATTCTGTTTCTTTGCTTTGTAGTTTCTATAAGGTCTTTAAACAGAATTCTTCATCACATAGCATTTGTTGATACCAAACTGTATTTTTTTTCCTTCTTGAAGTATGTGGACTTCAGTAAAGGGGATGATTCAGGGTACATTCGATTTGAAGATTCTAAGGCAGCTGAAAAAGCCCGTGCATTTGCAGCTCTTGCGGATGAAGGCGGTTTGATTATGAAGGGCCACATTGTTACCCTGGAACCTGTGACTGGTAAAAACTACAGCTTCTCTCAGTTAAAATTTCTGTTAGCTTCTATTGAACTAGCTAATTCAACCATGCAAACAGATGCTTGTTTATAGTATCTTCAGTTGTTGCTGGTCTTGTAGTTTATGTGGGATAATATGAATAGCATTCCTGTTAGAAGTAATTTATCTTCAGTTCTTCACCCAAATATGAGTTTTAGGCTGAATCACCTTTAAATTATGCCTGAAATAATTTTCATTGGTACTCAAATCTTTCTTATGAAACCATTAATGATTCACCAAATTGGGTATTGAAATGGAGTATGAGTTCAGCAGATTTGAACACAATGATTAATCACTGCTTTGATGCACCTACTGTTTCAATCATGCAGGTCAAGCTGAGAAGGATTATTGGAGTGCAATAAAGGGCGGTCAAGAGAAATATAAAGACAGTAGAAGTAACAGAGGAAGGTACTATTGGTTTGTTACATTTGCTTGTTGATGTTTTCAGATTTGTTCTCCCTGTTTTAGCCCTGTTAGGTATCTGAGGTAGATATTACATCGAAATTGAATCCTAGGCGTTGAAATTTGAAAGAGAAAAGCCTCACGCTTTACAAAAAAGTAATTATACATTATATCTGGAATGATGTTAGTCGTGCAACTGATTGTAATATTGTTATCCACCATCAAAATTTTCAAATCTCATAACTTGGGCATACAGAATTCTTTGGTTCAGTGCAGCCCTGCACTCCTGCTCCCTTTTAACTCTACCGAAAACGTTACATGCTTGTGATGCAATGCAAAATTGGTGGTAGGAGTGTAGGATACACCAGATTTCATGCATTTTGGTATTAGGTTTATCTCATGGCATCTTAGCATTTCTTAAACTGTTGGCATAGGATAATGATTTTGTGCAAACTTTCCAGGGACTGGAAGAATAACAGAGGTGGAAAGCACTTTGGTGGGAAGCGGGGTCGCTACTTCGACTCCCACGATAGGGCTTCTAATAAAGCTAAAAAAGTCGATGCTTCTGCTTAGAGGCCTGATACTAGCTTTATCTCTAGTGAGAAACGACATGTGTGCTCTGGTGCCTGCCTCCACAGCTTTGGAGCCACAGTTTTGGAGGCGGCCTTTTTTGTGTTGTTTTTTTTATGTTTATTTGTTCTTGTGGGTTGTCGTGCTTTTTAAAGTACAAACGATGAACTATGAGCCATGTTGACATTGAGGAAAAGAAGGAAAACTTTATGCGGCTAATGCTCGGACTATGAACCAGCCACAGCCTGCTAGTATAGCAGGAAATGCCACTGTTTGTCTGTTCCATTGAATCTGGAAAGCTGCGCCCCGTCCAGAAAGTAATCCATTGCATGGAGGAACTGGGATCACGACCGCAATGGCGAGCGATCCCGCGATCGGCTCTGCCATTGCTATGGGAATTTGTTATGGACCATGCGAGAGCATGAGTTGCGCTGTTCCAAAGCGCATATATAAATTGCCTTGGCCGGTCGACAACCAGTATCATTGCTCGATGGAAACAAAATAAAACAGGAAAAAAAAAGGTCACCGGGCTCAATCTGTGCACAGAGCATGATTGATTGTAGCGCTAGATTCTTGCAAGAATTTGGTGGGCAACATGATGAATCCTGTATGAACTTACGAAATTCCCACTTGCAAACTGGGCTACGCCATCTTAATTTTCACATGATTGATCGGTGGCAACGCCGGCGAGGCGTGTACAACCTAAAATGCAGGGTTTTGACCAAAATGCCACAGCGAAGCGCACGTCTTTGCAGTAGAGCAGAGCAGCAGCAGCCAGTTCTTCCTCTCCACCCACCGGCGGCGATGGCGGCTTCACCAGCGACATCATCCGCCGCCGGGTGGCCCTCCTCCTCCTACCCACGGCTATCCAACGCGCCTCTGAGTGCGCCGAGAGCCGCCGCCGTCTCCTTCCCTTCGTCCCTCTCCCGTACGCGCGCGCCCGCTACCGTCTCGACTGCTGCTCCTCTTGGTGCCCTCCGTCTTCTGATATTGTTCTTCTTTGATTCTTGCAGCTTGTCCGGTCGCGCTGGTCGCAGATGCTCGGGCTTCTCTGAAACAACCAAATTTTTTGCAAAATCAAAATTTGAGTTGAATTGCTTTGAATTTGAGCTCCATCTCCTCCACAATCATAATCTACACGAATCTCAAAGCAAAACCACTCCTTAATCCCAGTCATCACGGCGTCATAACGGTGGAAAACGGGATTTTTCCCGCGGGCACTGTAGCACATCTGAAAAATCCCCGTCGCTGCCCGATTTTTCTGCCGCCGCCGACGCTCCGCGCCTTCTCGCGCCTGCACACCACTGCCAACTGCTGTCCCCTCTGTCAGACGCCGTACCCCGCATTAAATGCGCCCCGACTGGCCTTAGGGCGTGACAAACGCCGCCGCCGTCCGTGCGCGCCCACCTCTGCCTTTCGCGCGCGTTCTCCTCACAGCCGACCTGAGCGTCGCCAGTAACTTTTTGACCACCGCTCTGCACCCCCCGACAGCCGTGGAGTGACGCCCAAGCCGCCCGAGCCTTCCCGAGCTCCAGCTCACTGCCGCCGCCAAATATCTCCCTGCCCACTCCCGGTGCCAACCGCCTTCCGCCCCTATTTAAGCCACTCTAGCCTTCCCATTCAAACCCACTAAGCCCCCTGAAGCTCCCCAGCCACCCCTGAGCATCCCCCGTCCCTCACAACTCCGGTAAGCCCGAAAATCCCCAAATCCCAACCCTGATTCAATGTCGGCCCTCCCCACCGCCATTCTTCAATTGCATTCGCCAATAGCCTCCTCATGGCCCTAGAAACCTTCCCCAGCCATTGCCTTGAGTTCCCGAACCACAACCTTCTCCAGCACCGTTCACCCCCTCCCTGCCGAAACCCGCCGCCGTGGCCAGCCCAGCTGAGCCTCCTGAGCTTCGGCCAACCCCCCTCCCATCCTCCCTAGGCCCCACTGATGCCCTAGGACCGACCCAATTGTCATGGGAAGCCTCCACTCGCCCACAACTTCAAAATTGCCGCAAGAAAGGAGAAGCTCGCCGCCGGCGATTGCCGCCCCCACCGGCCCTCCGACCACCAAAAATGAGACCCCCGCACTCCCATGAACCCGCCCATGCCCTCCATTTGCGTCGCAAAGCTCTGGAGCTTCGCCGCCACTCGCCGCCCGTTTCCCCTGCTCCTCTGCGCGCGCGGGAGCGCGGTGGAGAAGAAGAACAGTGCCCCTAGGCACTGTTCACCCGACCGGCCGGCCGACTTGGCTGGGCCAAGCCCGCGCGCCCCCGCACCCGACCGCACCGCCCGCACCAGACGCGCCGTTCGCCCGCGCCTGTTGCGTTGGACTCGAGCCCGAGTGACGCGGTTCGACTGAGTCAGCTCGCCCGAGCCCGAGGAACAATACCGAGCCCGATGAACAGTGCTAGCCCAAAACCTAAAAATACATATTTATACTCCCCGGATTCGTTTCGAGCCTGCCAACCCAAATCCAAGGCCCATTTTCCCATATAGCCCTCCTATAACCCAGTATCCTCAATTTAATGGAGTTCTTCGGATTTTCTTTATTCTTTTAATTTCTTTATTCCTGGCTCATTCCTTCGGGCATGAAATTGATTTATTTTAATTATTTTACGCTAGCTTCCGGGATCGAGGTTTTGCAAGACCAGGAGGGAGAAGCTCAAGTCCAGGCCCAGCCCATCGAAGATTACGAATTAACCAAAATAGTAAATCCGCAAGGCAAGTCACACATACTTTGATCATGTTGAACCTACATTTCCGCTATTTATTTATTTATTTGTACTTTCATTATGCTATTTGCGCAATATTATTTTATGTACAATAAATGCTTAGAATGACATGATACTAGTTATGTCCTACCACCTGAAAAAGCCCAGTCTAATTTGATGGCCATATTCACCTTGACAAGACATAGTAATATTGAATATAGCAATAATATGTAATCATGGTAGTCTAGAGAATTGATATCTTCTGTTGCTAAAAGAAGTGGTACTTATTTTGGAAGTGGCTCTATGGTAAGCGAGGATCGCTGGATCCTGTGACCTGGGGCGAAGGCAAATGTTACAAATCAATGGGAGTGTCAAATCACTGGACAGATTTGTAGAAGGTAATTTGCCACGGGTAAAAATACAAGGACTAGACCCTTATGCTGAGTAAAGAACATAGTTGTCGCCCAACCACAAGTGTTGATACGTCAAACCTGGTCTAGTAACTGCTCAAATTCAATTGAACCTCTACGAACGCCGGGTGGAGGCAAAGTGTGAGTACATACGGAAGGGAGTTAAGGGAGGGCCGTATGGAAGTTGGCACAGGTATCGTTTTTACTATTGTTCTGATTATCGGGTGTCCACACAATAGTAGGCTGAGGTAAGTCAGAGGTTACGGCCTGGGCTTGTTGAGGAAGTCTACTAGGTAGAGACTATATAAAGAATTGAGCAGTGAACAACCTTGTTTTCTCAATTCAGTCATGAGGATTGAGGAATCTTGTGGGTAAAGCAGGGCAGCTCTGCAGAGTCATAAAATAATGGTATTCGAATACGCCGTGCTTCCGGTAAATGAAGCTGTGTTTAATGGGTGAATCCAATAACAAGGCATAAGTAGATTTGGAAAGGATTTGGTGATGTTGGTGGTTTGGTAATTGAACTTTGAAAAACCCCCTAAAGTTCATAGAAAGCTATGATTTTATGTTCAAAATCTGTTTACAACTAAAACTGCATCCACATAAAATAATGAACATTTCCCCATCACTTGATGTACCTTACATGTAGTTAATGGTAGCCTCCGTGTGACTTGTTGAGTACGGTTGGTTGTACTCATGCTTGCAAAAATCATTACCAGATAATGCTTAATAAGAAGGTGAAGGAGTTTTCCGAAGACGACGCAGAATTCTACGAAATAGACGACGCTGAGTGTTAGGGTTTATTCTACACTCAGGCCTGCCTGTGGAGTTTCTTTTGGTAATGTATCTTTGGGCTGCACGCCTTTATGTAAAACTTAGCTGTAAGTTTTACTTTTGTAATAAAGTTTGATTTTATGTTTAAGCATGCTTTGGTAATGGTACACATTCTTCTACAGTACTCGCAGCTGAACAATCCTGGGCAGTTGCGAGGTTAACCTACGCTCCCAGAAATGGGGGTTGTTACATTCTCGACGCCCCGTCGTGGCCGCCACCGCCGCAGGGCACCAGCGGCTGATGGGGTCGCTGACCGACACCGAGGGGCTCAGGTTTGGAGTGGTGAGAGAGAGCTCCTTTTTCTCGCCCTTGTTGGCTTCCGTGCTATTATGCTTAATCAAGAAATAGTGGTTGGGGGTTACATAGAATCGATGGGAGCATTGATGAGATTTTACTGAACAAAAACTTTGATTTCCTGTGGTAGACTGGTAGTGCTAATTGCTAAATGAGATGCTGTCTCACTGATAAGCTGTTGCTTTCCTGTTTCTCGACACCATTTACCTTTCAATTGTCTAACTTCATTGTTCCTTATTAACCTGCAGGTTGTGGCACGGTTCAATGAGATAGTCACATACTTGCTACTGCAGGGGGCTCTAGAGACATTCGAGCGATATTCCATCAAAGAAGAAAATATAACGGTATGTATGTTTATTCACCTGGTTAAATTGAAGTTATTTTGTGTGATGAGATTGCCATATTTGAAATGCAGACATTTCGACAAGTAATCTTGAACCTCATTGGTTATCACCACTATGATAACTAATGTGCCTGTGGACTGTGAGGGAAAATTGTTTCGTTGCCTTCCTTCCTAATGTTGGGGATAAAAATGCTTTCTTCATGAGTAAAAACCACTTGTTGGATGACTTATCTATTTGATTATGTTAATATGTTGTATAGACCAATTAATTATTTTCTTCTTGTTCTTTGCTTGACAACATATGTGATTTATTTATTGACTTATAGATAGCTAGCTCATTTCATGGTTTTCTGTTTATGAATTATTTCGATCAATGTTTCACTTTCGATGAAGATGAACTTTTGACATGTAGCATGCATAATGGCAGAGGGTCACTAACAGTCTAATAATTGCCCTGTTCTTTTGGGCTTATGGATGTTGTTTTATCTGAAAGTCAAAACAAACAGGGTAGCTTCTTGAAGCGGATTCTCCAAACGGCTTTCAAAGCCCAAAACCGTGTGCACCATCTGTGTCGACGTCTTTATCGTCCACTGCCATCTTGAAAAGCGCAGACAAAAGCCATCAGCCTTAGCCCAAAAGAACAAGGTCAGGCTAATTTACTTCCATCCAACGGAATGTGTAGCGTGATATGCATTTTAACAGGAATGCTTTCTGTGTAGAACCTTTGTTACAAATCTCACGTATAAATTAATCTGCACCATATATACATTCAGACATCATCTGCAACGTGATTAGAAACAACCTTACTCCTGATTTGCATATAGTTTTTGCATGTTTCTAAAAAAGTTTCGCAGACTTGAAATTTTCACTCTAATTGAAGTTATTGTTTAGGTTGTTAGTGTTCCTGGCAGCTTCGAAATTCCTATTGCTGCACAAAAGCTTGGGAAGTCTGGAAATTTTGATGCAATTATTTGCATCGGGGCTGTGGTAAGCTTTTTTTTGCTGGTTATCACCTCCATATTAAATACTTGAATTTTATATTTTTCTACATTCATTTTGCTTTTAATGGTCATGCAGCATGTCCGCAAGGTAGTGTTGACTCTCTAAAGGTTCTTTTCGAGATGTATTACTTATTACAAATTGATACTATGCAGCCTGGTGAACTGTACCAAATGAGTAATTCTGAAAGTATAAGAAACTTGTATAGTTTTGTACACTGCTTGAAATGATGATTTTTTGGCCTAACCTTTTCTTTTCATTTTTGATCGAGGTACAAAATATCACACCTGTCTGTAATTTTGAACTAAGAAATCTCCCACAAGAAGCTGTATAAGCCATATGCTGCTGACAACCTGCTTTTTACTTGTATAACTGTTGTTGTGAGTGGAGTTCTACTGAATACCGATATCTTCTTGGTTTTAACATATCTTAACTGTGCGAAATCTGTAACCTGTGGGGAGGCATCTATCAAATATCCTAAGGCTAGTTCATACTGAGTTTGCTACGTATTTCCCCTTTTAAATCCCACTAGTTGTGATGCTGTTGTCATAGTAATACCTACTTGGACCATGCTTTGTAAACCCATAGTTAGCAGTAGCTGATGCTATTTGATTTTGAAGTTCTTTCAAATTGATGTGCAGATTAGAGGTGACACGACCCACTATGATGCTGTTGCAAATTCTGCTGCATCAGGTGTACTCAGTGCTGGATTATCTGCTGGTATGTTGCTTTCATCTCTTAGCCTCCTTGGATCATGCCAGTAGAGAACTTTGATGTCTTGTTCCTGTTAACAAGGTCAATGGCCACCTAGAAGTATTGAGCTGTTTGTAGGCATAACTCGAGGAGGAACATTTTTGGTAATAATTGATGTTCAATGAACATACAAATATAAGTAATTACAGAATTATATTTCTAATGACTAATGAAAGCAATGAGTATTGGATTTGAAAATGTTATAGCTGTATATTTGGTGCTCTCAAAGTGCTTTGTGACATTCAATGAATTTTGTGATATGCTCATCTTGTTGTGTTTTCTGGTGATTAAAGTTAGTTAAAATTCAGATTCTGGCAGATTGATTATTTTCTTTGATGTTGCCACAGGGGGAATTGATTATTTTCTTTAATGTTGCCACAGGGGTCCCTTGCATATTTGGTGTTCTGACCTGTGATGACATGGACCAGGTAACTCATGACTTGACATCTTTTTACCAAATGTTCCATAAATTCTGGATCCTGTTTGGTCATCGTTTTTTACCCATTTCTTTAGGTTCTTCAGGTTAGCTAGTTGTTCTGTACCATGAATAGTGGTACTATCAGAAGCATAAAATTTTTAGAGTATGCAACTCAAAATTCTATTGTTCACGTTCCCAAGCCATGTTTCTAGTTCAAATCGAAGATGCCTCACCAGTTACCACTTGGGCATGTTAATAGGTGAATCAATCCTGTTCCTATGGATTCCATATAGTAATCTCAACTTCGATCTAGCATGCGTGGACTAATGATGCAGAAGTGTCATACATGCTTCCTGATGAATTTGTCATGCAGATAATGCAATCTTTCGTTGATTATCTGTGTTACGTGCGCGGCACTTCAGGTTACTGTAGCAACCGCGACACGAACTGTTCATGCGGCTACCGTAGCAACCACGATTAGTTTCTTTGATTAGGGATTGGATTGATTTGGTTAGTTTGAAAGTTTATCTTCGGTTAGTTTGTTTCTTTAAATTAGAGGTTGTTTTGTAGATATCAAGTCAAGTTATTTCTATGAAAGTGATAGCATTGTATCTTCATGAAGAAAGTAAAAATGAATAAATGATACCAATTGTTGTGAACTAGTACAACAAAGGGTCCGTCGGTGGAAGGTTGGGCGGTGACGATTTGAAGTAGAACAACGCTAGACGAAGAAGGACACCGATTGAGTGAGGAATAGATCTAGAATAGCTGGTCAAGGGAACGACTACAGCTGGACTTTGGAGGCTAGAGACTTGCTTATTCATTTGTGCTTCCTTCATGAAAATACAATACCGTCCCTTTTATATAGATAACTTGATTTACCTCTAAGAAACAATATCTAATATAAAGAAACAAACCGAAGATAACCTTCCAAAATAATCAAATCAATCTAATCTCTAATAAAGAAAACTAATCGCGGTTGTTACAGTAGCCACGTAAATAGTGTGGGCCGCGGTTGCTACAGTAACCATATGAACAGTGTGTGCCTACAGTACCTGAATTACCGCGCATGTCCGTCCAGACTGTTGAGGTCCTTAATCAATCAAGCTAAGCTTCCCTATGTGAAAATAAATTTCAAGTCCAACCTTTGCAGGCGCTAAATCGTGCTGGTGGCAAGGCTGG
The DNA here is from genome assembly GCA_017311315.1 of Dendrocalamus latiflorus. NCBI lineage: Eukaryota > Viridiplantae > Streptophyta > Magnoliopsida > Poales > Poaceae > Dendrocalamus > Dendrocalamus latiflorus. The sequence continues at coordinate 13,655,282 of CM029627.1, forward strand.
AAACAAGGGCGCTGAGGCCGCTTTAACTGCTGTAAGTACCTTTTCTTGCCAAGCCAAATAAACCTGGATTTATTTTATCTGACAAACTCTCATTTCCTGTAGATTGAGATGGCCTCGCTGTTTCGGCATCGCTTAGGCTGAAAAAGCGGTGGATACTAGTAGAGCTTTTTGCGGCAGGCTATCATTTGAGCTATCGTGCCAAACTGGTTGTGTAGCACTAAAAAAAAGAAATAAATAAAAAATAATAAAGATAATAATAAAAAACCCTAATCAAGGTGTGGCTTTGTATGGGAGACCTCCCTACTCTTTTTCCGTGCGCAGCCTTCTTCCATTAGATCTTTTTTCCCATCAATTATTCTCTCTCTCCCCGTGCGCACTGCATGCTGCGGCTGACGGTGGCGCCTGGCTCGGCGGTGGCCGGCCTAGCGAGGCACCGGCGGCCAGCAGGTGGCCCGGCGTGGTGGCGGTGGCCGGCTATCACTTCTTTATTTTTTTTCCCATTGCTCACTCTTCTTTTAAAAACTATTTCTATTTACTCTAGTTAAAAGCTATCCATTGTAGCTAATATAAGTAGATCCAGAGCTGAGAGGAGGACGAGGCCTCGCCACGGGGTAGCAGGAGGCGCCGGATCCCCTGCCGGTGCTCCGCCATATGCGAGCCACCTCCGTGGTCTCCGCCCACGAGGAGGTCCCTCCTCCTTGGCTATCGTCGTTGCCGTGACTCTTCCGCCGGAGCCACGACGCCGCCGCACCTCTCTCCTCGCCTCGCCTCGGGAGCACCGCCGCCCCAGCCGGGTGCTTATCCTGTCCCACTGCGTCCGTCCGCCGTAGCTTGCTTCCCCGTCCGCCGCGCAGTCCACCACCTCGTCCAATTCGAAAAGGTTGCTGTTTCCGTGCACAACACCGCAACCCCAGGGTGCCCGCGCGCGTGCGACTCCGAATCGGCGTCGACGCCTTCGAAAAGAGAGACCTCGATTGATTCTACTGCCGAGCTCAGGAGGCACCCCGCGCTCCGTTGCTGAGACCTCGCGATCTCGCTAGGACGAAACCCTCGCTCGCCGGATCGCCGTCCAAGAGAGGTTGTTGTTACTGTGCTTGTCTTTGCGTTTTGCAATGGGAGGCTCCTCCGTTTGGGATGGGACACTGTCTCTTGACGACTTCAATGCCTCAGCAAAGGCTCTGATTGAGAAGTGGAGTGAGATCGACGTCGATGATTCTCTTCCTGACTGGATATGGAAACCTTGCTGCAAAATGGGGGTGCCATCTGAGGTTGTGCTCAGTGAACCTGTTTTTCTCTATATTATCCTTGATTTCTTTCTTTTTCAGATTAGTTGTAAGGTTGTCATCACTGATTCTTTTGATTGTTCTTTTGCAGATAGAGGGGTTTCTAGCTCTTGAAAGAGTTTACCACTTTGGTGCAGGAAACCAGGTGGGTAGTTTCTTCTTTGCCTGTATAATGAGTAACATGATCCGTCAAAATAGCATTTAACGTCAATTTCCCTCCAGGAGCAGACTGAGGAGAGCAACGATGATGCAGGCATTGTTGGTGATGATACTTGGGTAAGTTTTCAGTATACATGTTCAATTTATGTTTCTGTTACCTGCTTATTGGTACATTGCTCTGAACCTCTGCGGTTGTTATATCTTCATAATCTTTTTCCTATAAATAACGCTTTTGCCAAATAGCTCGTAGAAGATGGCAATTTCAGTTGATTATACCTTAGACTCAGTGACTTGTACTAAAGGGATAAGACCAAATCTATTATGAGCACACGTGCAAAAACTGTAAATATCTAGTAGCAACTGATGGTGATGGACATCATGGAGTTCCAGTTCTAGTTTTTTTTTTTGTGTGCCTGTATGTGTTGTGGACTCTTATTGGGGATAGTATTATACCAGAAGATCTTCTAAAACTGCGATGGCTGAAAGTCCGGCCATGCCAGGTGACAATGCGGCAACCAACAAACCATGACGAGCTACAGCTCATGACGTGCTACAGTTGGAGGCGGTAAATCCGAATTCAGTTTAGATGGAAAGATATTAGTTAGGAAAGTATTAGTTGTTGGAAGTTAGGATATAAGAGTTAGATACTAGTTAGGATTCCGAGGAAGTTAGGATATAAGAGTTAGATACTAGTTAGGATTCCGAGTTTGTTAGCAATATCAGTTATATATGATAGTCAGAGTCGAATTGTTCAAGTTCTATATATGACACACGCTGTAAGTTGAGAACATCAAGCAATAGAACAATCTTTTTTATCTCAGGTGTCTCAGAGCCTCTACGCTGGCTGCGAACAATTCCCGCCGTGCGCACGAGGGTGAGGACGAGCACGATCTTCCCCGCTATCCCCTATGATCCGATCCAGACTCCTGATTCAAACTCTTTTCTCAACTCACCGTTCACCGAAAGCCATAGCCGATGCTATCCCATATCAATTTGGTATTAGAGCCTTCTTCCACCACCCTTCCCATGGAGGAGTCGAAGACTATTGAGGATCTTGGCAAGATGATTGCCGTCCTGATGAAAGATATCAACAAGATGAAACACAAGCAGGATTTGGACCATGAAGCAATAACCTGGCTACAGCAAGTTGGCAATGGAGCATTGCCAAGCGTCTTGAACACCAACGGTAGGATCACCACGCTAGATGGAACTGTCTTCCCGGGAGACAAGAAGACGATAAGAGGAGTGCAATGCGATATCACAAACTCAATTCCCTACTTATGATGAAGAAGAGGATCTGCTACCTTGGCTCAATCGATGTGAGCAATTTTTTCGCGAACAATGCACTTTAGAAGAGGAAAAAGTTTGGTTGGCTGCATACCATCTGATGGGTGTTGCCCAACAAAGGTATTATCAGCTAGAACGAGATGAGGGCGTGCTTTCATGGCCTCGCTTCGCTGATTTTGTCAATATGCGCTTCGGTCCTCCAATCAGAAGCAATCTCTTGGGAGAATTAGCACAACTACGTTGGATAGGTATAGTTGAGGAAGTATCAGCGATAGTTTTTGGCTCTGTTGTGCTGCGTAGAGCCATTGCCTCCGCTCTAGCAAGTTCATCTATTTACAACACAGCAGGCCTCTTGAAGCCTCTGCGTACAGACGTGGAATTGCAAAATCCAAGCAACCTTTAGACAACAATGAGTCTAGCTCGAGCTTACGAGCAACGGCCTGCGGAGGAGCCGGTTGAAGTCAAAGTGCCGAGGTCCTTGTCATCGGCATGAACTCCCTTCACACCGTCAAGTTCCACGACACCATCAGTCCCGAAGCCCAATCCCACCCCACCATCAATAACTCCGCCGGCTGCAGCGATGGCACCACCGTTGATTGCTACACCACCACAGACATGTTGGTAGCGTCTCTCTACTACCGAGATAGCTGATTGCCAAGCGAAGGGACTTTGCTACAATTGTCCAGAGAAGTTTGGGACAAATCACCTGTGTTCCATGAAGGGCATCTACTTGATTGAGTTGGACGAAGGTGAGGATGGTCAGGATAGCGAGCCTGAGGTGGAAATTTCGTTGCATGCTCTCACAGCCTCACAGGTTTTCGTGCTGGCCGAACCATGCAGTTACAAGTGGAAATCGCCGGCTAATATCTACGAGCACTCATTGACACTGGATCTACTCATACTTTTCTTGATGTGGGGTTTACACGTCGGCTGGCCCTTTATCTCTCACCGTGCCCAGGCATGCATGTAGCTGTCGCTAATGGTGATTTGAGTATCATGTGCTAGCTTGTGTACTCAGGTGCCATTGATCATTGACAAGGAAGAATTCCCAGTTGACTGCTTTGCCATACCACTGGGTGGATTTGATGTTGTTCTCGGAGTTCAGTGGCTCCGAACTCTTGGGCCAATCATATGGGACTTTGCACTTCTCACGATGTCCTTTTGGCAAGCTGATCACCGCGTTACATGGCATGTTATTGGTGCAACAATAGCTGTTCCACGTGTTCTTAGCATTACAGGACAAGAACTTATGGCTGATGTGTTATGTAAATTTGAGGACCTCTTTGAGTCACCACGAGGGTTACCTCCGTAGCATTGACATGACCATAAAATCCACTTACTGCTGGGTACAACAGCTGTGGCGGTGGGACCATATCGTTATCCACATCTTCCCAAGGATGAGATCGAACGACAATGTGAGGATATGCTTGCTCAAAGCATAATTTGTCACAACACTTCAGCATTCTCTTCACCCGTTATGCTGGTCAAGAAACATGATGACACATGTCGTTTTTGTGTGGATTACTATGCTTTGAATGCAAAGACCGTGAAGGATAAGTTTTTTATTCCAGTGGTTGACGAGCTCCTTGAATTGCAGGGGGCATGCTACTTTATTAAGCTTGATTTGCGCAGTGGGTATACTTTACTAAGCTTGATTTGCGCAGTGGGTATCACCAAGGGCGCATGCATCTTGATGACATTGAGAAGACAACGTTTCGAACATACTATGGACACTTTGAGTTCTTGGTGACGTCTTTTGGTCTCACCAATGCACCGGCGACCTTTCAGGCGCTCATGAATGAGATGCTTAAACCGTTTCTCAAGTGATTTGTCCTTGTTTTCTTTGATGACATCCTAATTTATAGCTCTTCATGGTTGGAGCATTTGCAGCATGTTCGGGTAGCCTTTCAGGTGTTGCAGTTCAACAAATTGTATCTCAAAAGAACTAAGTGTTTTTGGTGAGACATCGGTGGCTTATTTAGGTCACATTATCTCTAGCCAAGGCGTGGCCATGGATCCCCAAAAAGTATCTGCAGTGCTCGAATGGCCAACGCCTGCTTCCGTATGAGCTTTCCAAGGGTTCCTCAGGTTGACAGGGTACTACCGAAAATTAATTAAGGATTACGGTACAGTGGTGTCTTCCCTTAGTAAGCTACTGAAGGAGGCATTTGCTTTGGTCCAACGAAGCAGATGACGCATTCCAGACCTTCAAGATGGTCCTGACTTCTACTCCGATTTTGCAATTGCCGGATTTCTCCAAATTCGTGGTGGACTGTGATGCCTTTGGTTCAGGTTTGGTGTAGTTCTTCATCAAGGTGAGTGCCCCGTTGCCTTCTTTAGCCTTGCAGTCGCACCTCAACATGCTAAACTTGTTGCATATGAGAGAGAGCTCATTGGATTGGTCAAGGCAGTTCGCCATTGGTGGCCATATCTCTGGGGGTGCTCCTTCAAGATTCGGATAGGTCACTATAGTCTCAAAACTCTTCTTGATCAGCATCTGCCCACTATCCCATAGCATCATTAGGTGAGCAAGCTATTCAGGTATGATTTCTCAGTGGAGTACAAGCCATGGCTTCAACACACAGCAGCTGATGCGCTCTCGAGGCGTGATGGGGAAGGTGCGGCTATGTATGCTATATCCAGTCCTCAATTTCTTTGGCCTGATCAATTGCGGTAGGAAATAGCAGCCCCATCCGAGCTAATAGCACTACAAGCTCGCATACTTGAGGGACTAGAGGGTTTGCCGTGGAAGGTGGCAGATGATCTTCTCGTGTACAATGGTCGGGTTTTCATCCCAACAATATCTCCTCTTTTACAGCATATCTTGACGGAAATTCACGGTTCAGGACATGAAGGAGTTCATAAGACGATATGTCGAGTCACACTTCCATGTGACTAGTCTGCCTCAAATAATGCGAGATTACGTCAAGGGGTGTTCGGTTTGTCAATGCAATAAGATAGAACATCTTCATTTGATAGGATTACTTCAGCCATAAGAAGTGCCTAGGACACTTTGGGCAGATATTTCTATGGACTTTGTGGTGGGATTGCCGAAGATACACGGCAAGTCAATTATCTTGACTGTCGTTCATTGATTCTCCAAATACGTTCACTTCATTGCTCTGTCTCATCCATACACTACAAGTTCAATTGCTTGTGCTTTCTTTGATGAGATTGTTCGCCTTCATGGGATTATGTCATCTATTGTTAGTGATTGTGATCCGATTTTCACAAGTAATTTTTGGAGGGAGCTATTCCATTTTGCCGGAGTACAGTTATACAGTTACATTTAAGTTCTTCTTTTCACCCACTGTCTGACGGTCGTTAATCGCATCATTGCCATGTATATGAGGTGTTTATGTGGTGACTGTCTGAAACGATGGGTTCAATGGCTTCCTTAGGCTAAATATTGTTACAATTCTTTATATCAAATAGCAACTGTAGAACAGCCGGGTGTGGCTCGTGTGGCTGCTGTAGAACAACAGATGGTTAATCGTGATGAATTTTGGTTGACGTTCATGAGAGATTGCTACAAGCTCAGGTTGTAATGAAGCAGCAACATGACAGTAAACACCGTGCAGTGGAGTTTGACATCGGTCAGTGGATTTGGTTGCATTTGCATCATCGTCCTGCTACCTTTGTCACTGGTCGTGTTACATCCAAATTGGCTCCTAAATTTTATGGGCCTTTCTTGGTCATCGAACGAATTGGTTCAGTGGCATATCGACTTCAGTTGTCTGGACATGCTAAGATTTATAATGTTATCATTGCCATGCTTAAGCCCTTTCATGGTGATCCTCCAGTTGAGATACCTCCATTACCTGAAACTCATCATGGTCGGGCTATTCCAATTCCCTTGCTGGTACAGCGTGCTCGTCTTCATCATGATCGTTAGGAAGTGTTGGTTGAATGGAAGGATTGTCCACCATCTGAAGCCTCCTGGGTTCTTATTTCCGAATTCTATGAGTAATACCCTGATTTCCAGCTCGAGGACGAGCTGTTTTAGCAGCAGGGGGAAATGTTGTGGACTCTTATTGGCGAAAGTATTATACCAGAAGATCTTCTAAAACTGCGATGGCTGAATGGTCGTGCAAGGTGACAATGCGGTGACCGACAAGCCATGACGAGCTACAGCTCAAATTGTGACGCGCTACAGTTGGAGGCGGTAAATATGAATTCAATTTAGATGGAAAGGTATTATTAGTTGGGAAAGTATTAGTTGTTGCAAGTTAGGATATAAGAGTTAGATATAGTTAGGATTCCGAGTTTGTTAGCAATATCGGTTATATATGATAGTCAGAGTCGAATTGTTCAATATATGAGGACACATGCTGTAACTTGAGAACATCAAGCAATAGAACAATCTTCTTTATCTCAGGTATCTCAGAGCCTCTACATTGGCTGGGAACAATTCCCGCCGTGCGCACGAGGGCGAGCACGATCTTCCCCGCTGTCCTCTACGATCCGTTCCAGACTCACCGATTCAATCTCTTTTCTCCACTCACCGTTCACCGAAAGCCACAGCTGAAGCTATCCCATATCAGTATGGTTGTAGGGTACAAAGCCTGGACTAGAGAACTAAAAAGGATCACTTTGGTCTCACATCATACACTAGCTATAACTAGTGTAGTGTATATACCACTACTAGTTATCAATTTTCTCAACAAAAAAATGAGATAATTTTGAGTGTTCTTTTGCAATAAAATTAGAGAAATTTTATAATTGAAGTTTCTGTTATCCTGCTCTTAACCTTCAGGTCTTGATTCACATATACTCCATTCATGATTTCCTTCTCTTTGCAGGTCCAGAGCTCTAGTGACAATGTTCATGTTTATGATTTCCATGTTGCCTACAGCTTTTCTTACAAGGTTCCAGTGCTATACTTTCAGGGTCATCAGGATGGTATGCATATTTCAGAACACAAGTGAATATTTACTTTATTTATTTTCCTATTTGAGAGTCAACATCTACAACTTGTCCTTAGGTGGGCAGCTACTAACTCTAGATGAGATCAAAGAGGACTTTCCTTCTCACTCACTTAAGTTATTAAGTGAATCAAAGTGGACGTTTATTACTCGAGAGGTATGAATGGTTGATACATGATACTTGCAATGGCATATAAAATGTATCTTTGGTATCTGGTTCCCTAAATGTCAGAAAGCTTATACTCGCACACTTGGGATGATTGAACTGTCCTTGCACTCTTGCAGGAGCATCCCCACTTAAGTAGGCCATGGTTCACCTTGCATCCCTGTGGAACCAGTGACTGGATGAAGTTACTTCTTGAGGAAACCAAATTGGCAGATAAGGATCAATCGCTGCAATACTTACCGGCGTGGTTATCTGTGGTTGGCCAGGCAGTAGGACTGAAAATCCCGCTTGAGCTTTATTGCAATCCATAGGATCACCCTTTTTCAGTATGTAATAGTATGTAATATTGTGGTGACCGAACGGGAAAGTGCTCGCTGCTCGCCTCTTATTTTGTTACGTATGGGTTCAAAAATATTTCTCAATACTGGTTACGATCAACAATTTTGCCATTTTGTAAATCTACTTTCAAGTCTTCCATTGCATCTGCTAGAATGTCACAATTGCACAATAGCAGCTTAGTTGCAGCTTTAACATTATTTCTTTATATATATATATATATATATATATATATATATATATATATATATATATATATATATATATATATATATATATATATATATATATATATATATATATATATATATATATATATATATATATATATATATATATATATATATATATATATATATATATATATATATATATATATATATATATATATATATATAGAACATGCAATTGAAAGATTTCTTTACTTGCTTACGCGAGTCATGCTATTATTGGAAGCTGCCATGAAACCAACAGCTCAGGTACGAAACTCAAAGCTCAAACAGGAACATGCTTGAAACAACAATTCCCCATTGTTACATCCATCCAGTCGATGTTCTTTATTTTGGAATAACTGCTGCAGAATGGTTTAGCGGCTCACACAAAACTCTTGGAATTCTCGAGGCCTAGACGCCTTCATTGAACCAGAAGCTTTAGGCTTCCTTAATTTCTTCTTCACAATGTAGTTCTGGCGGCGGGTGATTGGGCTCATGGCGACTCGCCTCTCGGCAGTGCAAGGCCATGCATTGAACTTTTCGTCAGTTGCCTTCCGCCATTCCTTGTTCGCCACTGTGCGAGGAGTTGTGCCTGGTTTCAGGTGAGGTGACGCAACAAGTAAGGTATCTTCTCTCTGCAGTGAAACTGACAGGAGAAGTGAATGTGTGAGTTCAAATCTGACCTCCTAAAACCTTCTTATCGGCGAAGTAAACGCCGCAAACATAGGCAAACGCAAAGGACGCCGTCGCTGATCCGACGATGTACTTGGTTGCCATGCTTGGAATGACCCTGCAAAAAGGATTTCTTCTTCATAATTTTTCTCATGCTCTCTTACATTAGTACAATTGTAATAGCAAGAATAGAGTAGCATCTAATCTGAAGAACTAGTTCACTACAAATAAGATGGGAGGCTACATTTGATTTGGGAGTGTCATCTAGTAAGGGGACTAATAGGGTTCATAATTTTCAATCCAAACATAACACGGTACTGTAAATAGACCGTTACACAGTAATTCAGGTTTACACAGTAATTCAGGTTATAGGGCCTGTTTAGCAACGGCTGCGGCTTATGGCTTTTGGTTGAAATTTTTGAATTTTGGCTGTTTACGGTACAGATTACGGAGAGACAGATACTCACTTGCAATTTTGGCTAGTACATATGTTGGGCTTTTAATGTGTAGATCGTTTAACTTGTAGACCGTCTTGAGAAAATATTTCGTTTAAAAATTAGGTATTATAGCAAAAGTTAAAAGCCGTCAGTTTCGAAGGAAAAGAACAGCGACCTTAACCCGCACACACAACCGACCCACATGGAGATATCTGCAGCGATACTGTACGTGTTGCCGGGACTTACCCTTCACTTCCAGGTATCAGCCTTGGACATGACACTCCGAGTGGTCACTTGTCATATAGAGCCCCGTCATCATCAGATGCCAATTGTTTGACATCATTCATTCGTAATGGTAAGGTAGTAAGCTCGTCATCAACTGCTACTGTTGCCACTGTTAATTCTTATTCTTGCCATGAACCATCTATGTAGTATATATAGTAGTAATGTACTCCACCAGGGCTATTCCAAACTCAGACATCTCCGTGTCAGATGCTCAATTGCCCATCTTTCTGAACTACAGTCTCTGATTGTTCCTTGACTCCTCGTACCATTCCAGATGGTTTATTCTCGCGAATATGCCCCTTGTTTTTTTTCGGCATCAGCATCATTCCGAGTATATGCTCTGCGTTAGTCTTCTCTCCTCTCGTTTTCCAGCTCTGGCTAGGTTCAGGGTTTCTTGCCTTCTCATCTCTCTCGCTCCTCTCCCGTGAATCTTCGTAGAGCTAGTGAGATGCGCCGATTAATGTAGCTCTGAACTTGTTTTGTTGGTTGTCATCTAACCATCGATCCATGCTATGGTGGGCGGATTGATGATTTGCTGGTGCTTGTGCGATGATGATGGTTAGATGACCATCAGCAAACATGTTCCTGAGGCATGCATCCTGAGGTTTTTCCTGTTTGCTCTCGTTTTGCTTCTTCTTCTGGGATATGTTGTGAGCATGATCCCTGAGGTAAGACGAAACGCTGCAAATGCAGGCAATGCTTCCTTCCTTCTTCCTGCCCTTTTTCTTCAGCCTCAACTTCTCAAAAGTCAAAGGGGCTAATATTTATTGTAGCTTTTCTGTTCTTTTCTTTTCTTTTCTTACTGCTCTGATTGAAGGTAAACTTTGTGGTTCTCCTGCCATGGCTATGATATTGGATCATCGATTCTTTCGTTTTGTTACGCAATTTATCTTCTATGCAAGGCTTAAACTAGGAAATATTGGTGAAAGAAAACACCAGGGATACGCCTGGAAAGGATCTCTGTGGTTTCTACACGTTCCTGACTCCACAACAAGAGCTAATCACCAATGTTTACACCCTTTATTTTTTATTTGATCCATCGTAAGATGTGCATTTTATCACTGAAGTTGAGGTTTTGTTCAAATATTTACAACTTGCTTACTACTATTTGTCCTGCTCAAATGTACAGCATTGGGGACGAAGTGAGGAACGTGATGGAGGAGCAACGTATAGCTTCTTAGGTTCCCATATGGCCACATATGGCAACCATGAGATAACTTAATGGACCTTGAAAAAGTAACTTTTGGGGGATGCTTCTCTAGCTTTTGGAGCCAGGAGAATAAAATGACTACCAAGTCATTTCCTTTTCATCTCATTTTTGTCAGTGTAATGGGTGAGTTTTTTTTTTTGCTGCTTGTTGTAGCTTATAGTTACGACTGATGATTTTGTACCTTAGTATGAGTGTTCCTTTTGGCTTCTAGCTTATGGCTTTTGGTTTATCTACAGTAACTAGCTTTTAAACAGATTGTTATTTCAAGGCAAAATCTACATGTTGATTGTAGACTATCTTATGAATAGCCAAAAGTCATCAACTATAGTTATAAATAGCAGTACAAAAGAACAGACCCATCTTGTTGCTGTACAAGTACAACATAGTGAGCATAAGGCTCATTTGCAGGGCTCTTCGAACTTTTTTTAGGTAAAACCACAAGTCAGAAGAAACCAAGGAAGCTTGTTGCATCTGGATCCAATCTTTCAGATAGACCATAACCGGCTCAAGAAAGAAAATTCAGAAAGCCTTAATTTGCGTAGACGGTATTGGATCGGCCTGCTCCGCTGCGCGCGTCGCAGGCTCGCTGTGCGTATACATGACGGCATTAATGTGCGTAGAGCCTAGAGTAGAGAGAGATCATCGTCGATGCAAGCCATGGCCGTTTTTTTTTTTGGAAAAGGAAGACTTTATTAATCCCAAATTCAGTACATCGAGTTGATATATATCATTGGAACAAAACTTCCAGCCTCTACCTAAAAAGGCACACAGCTTAAGAATAAAAAAACAGAACCGAGCAGACTTTAGTGACACTCAATCCTAAGACTAGATCGCCACCCATAAGCCCGGGTAAAGATATCATTCGCCAACTGCTCCAACTGTCGCGATGCCACCATAACTGTATCGTGCAATTCCGGTCGTTGCAGTATAGCCCACGACCGGAGTCGATGAGAGATTGCATAAATAACCTGCAAAGGAGAATAAGAGTTTTTCTTTTCAAAAACAATATCATTCCTGTACAACCATATAGACCAACATGTTGCTGCTGCCCCAAGCAGTACTAATGATTTCAAATGTTTAGTTATTCCATTTAACCAGCTTCGGAACATATGTGATACACTCCATGGTTTTGTTAACTTCAAAGCCATTTGAGAGAAACCCCAAACAGCTCGCGCGAAGCGACAATCAAAAACAAGTGCTGAATTGTCTCATCATGATGACAAAAACAACATGTCTTGCTCCCTTGCCAATGACGCTTGATTAGATTATCTTTCGTTAAAATCACACCCCTCCTAAGGTACCACAAAAAGATCTTCAACTTAAGCGGGCCGTGAGGAGGGGAAGCGAGTATCCCGCCGCCGCCGAAGACGACTCGGTGCCGATACGCGCCGACATCCTGGCGCGGTTCTCGGACGACCTGGACGACGTGTTCGAGATGTGGATGTGCCAGCGAGGCGCCGACGAGCACCTGTGGGAGGACGCGCACGTACACGCCGCCCCTCCCGGCAGCGGGCAGGCGAGGCTGGCGATGGCGCTCACCGGGCTTATCTCTGGCTCCGCGGTCACCTTCTATCCGCTCGACCGCATCAAGGCGGGGACGCGTCGTGGGCCGACGACATCGGCACGCCCTACCTGCTCGGCAGTGACGGACCTAGAAATAAAATAGAGCTAGGACGAAATCGAAAGTGTGAAATAAACATTGTTACCTAAAAGCAAAATAATTCATGATCAAACTACGTTGCAATCGTACTAATAAGAGTATGTTATCTAAAATAGAAACAGCAACTACAATTTGCATGTAGACTTCAGAAAAATATATTTCAATATATTTGAAACTTTGCTAAAATAGCTCTTCAAATCCATTTCTAGCGAATCAAACAAGCAAGCAATGACAATACCTCAATACATTTCAATAATTCATTTGAGTTCTGCAACTCACAAATAATAGAAAAGACCAAATATTTATCTCTTACTCAGACACTTACTATTGGATTTGGAGCTTTTCGTCGTTCTATTCATTTTGACTTTTGAATTTTCATCACTTCTTGCGTGAGGCCTTTCTTATTCAGGAAAGTGCACCTACAGAAATAGCATTGACAAAGGTTGTTAGTTATTACCTACGTGGGTGTTGATTTCCAATTTGTAAACTAAAAAAGGAAACTTATTTTTCAGTGAATCGTCTGGTTAAACTTTGCCAAAGCTTGTTCTTCTCTTTATTTTATCAAATATCAAATTATACATATTTATAACTGATCTTGGTTCCTCCTGTGATGCTGCCAATGCCATGCTCCTAAGTTCTAAATTTACTATAGAAGTGCAATATATAAATTTACTATAGAAGTGCAATATATAAATCTGTAAAAATAATTATCAATCCTAATCACCTCCTGTCCTCCTCGGCTTGACGGCTTCTCCTCAAAGGCTCAAATCACCCGGTCGCAGGGGCGGACCTCCCTCCTCAAACCAAAATCGGCCGCTCCCGACTGCTCCTCGCGGCTCGCCTCCTCAAATCCGCCGACGCGCTCTCCTCAAATCCGCCGACGCCGACCTGCTGCTTCTGCCGTTCCGCGGCTCTGCGCCTCGGCCCTCCCCCGTCCCCCGGCCACCGTGTTGCTCCCGGCTCCCCCGTTCCCCGACCACTGCCTCCCGGCCTCCCCTGCCCCTGGGCCCTGACCAGCGGCCGCCGCGCTCCCCGGCCACCGCCTCCCGGCCTCCCCTAGCCGCCTGGGCGCCACCGCGTCGCGCCGTCTTCCGACTCCTCCGCCTGGGCGCCGCCGCGCCGCCCTCCGCCTCTGCCGCCCGGGATCTAGGTTAGCGCCGGCTCTACTCTTGGACTTGGTACTTTGGTAGACTATTCACTGTTGGCCTGTGTGTCCTCCGCTATATCTCATTCGCTTGTTGCTTTGTTAGGCCGTGTGTTTATTGGGTGTTGCTTGGACTTGGGCCTTGTCCACCAACTCTACACCCGGGCTTCCGAAATGAGCTGACCATCGGGCTTCTGGGGGGTGTGTGCTTCCACCGGGGGGCGGCGGCGGCCGGCGGGGGGTGGGGGGTCCGGCCGGCGAGGGGAGCTCGGGCGGCCGCCCGGGCTCGCTCGAAGGGCAAGTCCGCCCCTGCTGCTCGGCGTCCTCAACCGGATGCAGCGCGCCGTCGACTCCGCCATCCGCCCGCTGCGGGAGCTCAGAGCCATCGTCGACCGCCTCAACGGCAGCAGAACCAAGACCAGAGGGGGCTCGGCGCCATCGGCTCCTAGGTATCGCAACGTCGTGGCACGACGACGGCGGGCGGTGGTTGCAAGGCCACGGCACAGGCATACTAGAAGTGGCTAACTCATGAAAGCCTAAGCGAAAACCTCGAGCCTAGTGTCTACTAGGACGGCCCATATGTATCGCATAACCAGACCAATGTGACTTGTAGCGATGGGCCCAGCCCTAACCCGAAGCAAAGTTTTGGGCTTTTCACAGCCCAGGCCAAGATCAGGTTGTCATAGCTTTTGCTCTGGTATAATCTGCTCCTACTACTCAATTCGGTACTCAATTTTCTCAAAAGGTCTAGTTCTAAGTGTGTACTGTGTAGCACCTAAACACTATCGGTACGCGCTATAGAGAGCCGCCGCCGCTAGTAACCTTAGCCGCCGACCACAACTCCGATCCGTCGCTGGTCCCTCTCTCGTCTTCTTCAGTGTTATCGCCAACGTTGAGTGGGTAGGGTACATATTAAATTCCAGAAGTAATTTTAGATTTTTTTTAATTTTCTTCTATTTTGTTTCCTAGATCAATTTGTTCTAAGCTTTCTTCTCTTTGATTTCTTAGCCGGATTTTCTTTATCTATTATAGGTTTTATCGGACCGACTTATCTAAAAAACGATGGCAACACCTATGCTAAATATCAACACCGGGCCAAGTTAGGTATAAATACACCCCTATAATATTTTTCAACAAACACTGCTACCAAGACGTAGGTCCTACACTTCAATGGACATCATCGACAATATACTTGATGGTATCATAATCATCAGCAATCATGACACCGTTGTAAGATACGGAGTCTACAACAAAGAAGATAGAAAAAGTCCAACACATTCAACGATTTAAAGGTGATGGTAACACGTTGGTCATCTAGAATTTTCAATGTAAAAGTTGGACAATTATGTACTTTACCATGAATTATTAATATATATCAGAGGGTTATTTCTAAAAAAGTTATCAATTTTCTCAAAAAGAAAGACTATGCCCTGCTCGGTTGGGCTGAAAAGCTGTGGCTTATGGCTGAAAGTACACTGTAGCGGCTGAAATTTCACTGTAGCTGAAGGTGACTTATTTGGCGTAATTAAATTTAAAAAATTTAAAAATAGAAAAAATATGATAGCTCATCACGGACAACGCAAACGAATACGAAAAAAAAGAACCGGGAAAATAGCTCAAAAAAGTTAAAAGTACAAAAAAAGATGAAATTTATAAATAGTGAAAAATAAACCAGAAGGTGCTTCCTTCCTCTCAAGAAAAGAAAAGTGCTCTCTCAGTTCTGCTGCAACCTTTGTTCCTCTGATCTTCGCAAGCCTGTGTTCCTGAGCTTCATTATCCATTAATTCCAGATTCTATAGCAAGCAGGAGGGCGTTCGCTCAAGGCAGTTGCCGCTGTTGGTGACGAATAAAAATTTTCTTCATGCAATGCAACATATGCTCCCGCTTCTTGCCGATTTGTCGGTGTCTGAATTTCTTATTGCCCACGGGCTTGTGCTAACAACCCGATAATAGTTTTTAGCCCCTGACCAGTGGCATGTTCCCTTCTCTCCCTCCTTCCATTGCTCCATTAATCAATCCATTTGTATATTCAGGTATTCACTCTAACCAATGCCGCTCACTTAGTCCTGATTGATCGAGAGCTTAGACCTTACAAATGCTAGTATCCTATATAAGCTTTTCTAAGCAAGAATTGCCTTGTCAAACTATGGCCCTGTTTGTTTCCACTTAAGATTATTATAATCTAGCTTATAGGTGGGGATTATATAAGCTAGCTTATAATAAGCTGGTGGGAAATAAGCTGTCAGGTGTTTGGTAGCCTGAATTATCAAAGTTATGGATTGTTGTATTCGAATGTTTAAAGACTACAATGCCCTGGGAGAGAGATGCACGGGAGTTAGGGGTTGGATGAATGGCAAAGGTGGATAATATTTCTAAAGTTTTATGGTCATTAAGATAAAAGTGGATCTATAAGCTGAAATAAGCTTCTTTTTTGAGCTTATTAGATTACAATAATCTGGGCTATTAGATTATAATAAATTACCTTATAATCTGAGTTGTTTGTTTCCACTTATAATTTATAAGCTAGATTATAATAATTTTAAGTGGAAACAAACAGGGCCTATATTAAGAGGCTCACAAGTCAGCCACCCAATTAGAGCTCCACGCTACTTGCATAGTTGTCAACTTTACTGTCGAAATGTCGTTGTACAGCCGTCACTTGGTGATAGCTAGCCTAGCCAATTACAGCACAAAATGAGCAAGAGGATACGCACATCTAGTCTACTAACCATAGAGGTTTCAACGATGTATAAATAATTGATGCCAACCTCTTGCCAGGCTGAACACGCATGACACTAGGAATAAACAAATCAGAGGAGTAGCAAGAAACCATCGCTAAGCTCGCACTCCATGTGTCCCTCCATCTTTGACTAGAGAGAGCGACCGACACACATCGCACATGGTTGTTGGGCTTGCAATTTTTGTTAAGCTTTGATCTAAATCGTTAATTAGCATGTCAAAAAAAAACTCTTTTCACTATACTTTTGTTATCTTTCCAGTTTCCACTTGCAATTCTTTCTTCAGACTGAAACTGCAGTGATCATGGTGGTGAAGATGGCAATTCTACATTATGCAGTATTGACGCAGATAAAACTGCCAGCGTCTAGCTCTGTGGATTAAAATTAGTGATGTCTGTTAGTGAACCTGCAGGCTGGGTGAGAGCCCTTTGGAATTACCTGCCGTGTATCCAAGGCCTGTATTTTCGTTGCCTACTGAACAAACCAAGTCTTGACGGCATCCTATTACAGATATATTCGAAGAATTAAACATAAGCAAACTACTGACACAAGCATTGTTTCAGTAGCTGTGGAGAGATCTTTGAAGAGATTAACCAACAGACACAGCAAACAAACAAATGGACGCAGGCCGATTGTTTTACATGTCACACACCTGCATGCATGACAAACACACCATCTTAAAATACTGACAGGTGCCAAATCATCATTGGGAAGCAAGCAGATGGGAGCTTCCGCGATCGCCAGTGCGTGCTTACAGTTCCCGCTGCTGCGTGATGCAGAATATATGCCTTCACCAAACACACACATGGAAAGCAATGGTTTTTCCTCTTCTGATCTTCGCTCGGTTTGGAGCGTCTGTCGCCATGTGTACTTACCTGCGATCTGCCCAGACTGCCCTCCCACGGGAACGTCCCATCGCAATCCGCAGGCCAGTCTCCACCGGACAGATCCCAATGGCACCTCCAAGCACAGCTCATTTTGGCTTTTTTTTAGTGAATGATTATTGCTCATGTGACTGTTTTTTCTTCTATCTTTAGTTATTTTTATACTGTACTGAAAATATAAATTTAGGAGGGAAAATTAGTGCACAGCAATTTTAAGGGACTGAGAGTATAACTTCAGGTGATTAAGAGATAAAAAAATTTCAGTCGACTGTGCAATAGCAAAACCATTTTTTTAAGGTTTTTTGTTTCCTTTTGGTAACTTTTTTCTAAAATTGCATTGTAGCAGTGATTAGTTTTTTCTGAACCATTCAATTAAAAAAGAAAAAATAATAAAATATCATTGTACCTTCATAGATAATACAAAGGAAAATAGAGAAAAAAAAGAAAAACTAAAATTAAGAAACCAATGAGTTCATTCTAAGCTGAAATCGAAATTAACAGAGCCAAAGTACGGTGATAGAACTGACAAATGCATTGCAACGGGTACACAGCACACGCAACTCTCGGGGCATAACCCGTGTGCCTTTATCTTACAAGTCATGTTGTCGGATGTAAACAAGAAAACATAAGTAATTTTAGTATGGTGAGTATTTTTTTTAACAAAATCTAGTCTGTAACTTGGAGCGTATTCCAATGCATCTAATGTAAGCACATTAGGTGATTTTTATAACTGCAAAGACATTACTTGATCTAATAAAAACAGTATATAAGGTTCTAGTTATAAAACCAGAAAAGAATTGGCTCGAACTACGTCGGATGCACATCTAACAATTTCCAAGTCAACCAAGTCGACACACCCAGAAGCGCAAGCAGTAAATAGAAGGAGAAAAATCAACGTAGAAAACCACTCGGTTCCCACACGGTCACACACCTTCCCAGAAGGCTGCAAAAAAAAAAAACGCTCGAGTTCTTCAAAACTCCCCGCCCGGCCACCGCCCCGCACCCTGCCCCGGGTTCTTCAGCCCACCACCGCCAAGAAGAGTACCACGTCCACAGTGTCACCGATCGAGCCGCACGAGCGAGCCAACCAAGAACCCCACAGCGGCGGCCGGCCACCATGTTCTCGGGGAACCAGTGGGGCGGGTCGTTCGATATCGCCGCCGCCGACGGGGCGGCGGAGGACGACCACAGCCGCAACATGGACCTCGACCGCGGCGCGCTGTCCGCGCGGCAGCACATGCACCAGCTGGACGAGACGCAGCAGAGCTGGCTGCTGGGCCCGCCGGAGGCCAAGAAGAAGGACAAGTACGTCGACCTCGGCTGCGTCGTCGTCAAGCGCAAGCTCCTCTGGTGGATCTTCTGGGGCCTCGTCGCCGCCTTCGTCCTCATCGGCCTCCCCGTCATCATCGCCAAGTCCATCCCCAAGAAGAAGCCCCACGCGCCGCCCCCCGACCAGTACACCGAGGCGCTCCACAAGGCGCTCCTCTTCTTCAACGCCCAGAAATGTGAGTACGCACAACAGTCACGGTACAAAACAAGAAAAGCTTCCCCCTTTCGATCTCTTCTTTATACTACATTCGCATGAACGATGAGTTCTTGTCGCCCAACGAATCTGCCCTTGTGCTGAACCGTGGAATTTGCGTAGAAATTTGTGCACATCAGTACAAATATTTTGCCTTAAATTTTCGTTTTGACCTTTGATCCTAAGTGCAACCCCCGCGTAGTACTAGTAATTCGTAAACAGGACAGCTGTGTAAGTAAAGCTGCAACCCCATTTTCAAAAAAAAAAAAACTGCAACCACGTATGGAATGTTCTGTCCTGTTCACTGTCCCTACACCTTTGCAGAGTGTGACAAACTGGTATGGAGAGAAATCTCCCAAACTCCAATTACCCTTGGTAGGTGAATCTCGGCACGTTCACGCACATGTAGGCCAGCCAATTGATCCATTCTTAGCCCAAAATAAGTGTGGATCAGAGTAAGTTTGTGGAGATCTTGCTGAATCCTGCTACGCTGTAACATTGTAAAGGGAGATCTCTCGCCGGATGGTCTGTTTGTGGATCTTCTCGCATACTCTGTCTGTACTTGTAGATCTCGTGCCTTAATTCTGATCTACATGTTGAAATCCCAGTTTATTAACTTGCAAGATTAAATCGGGTCTAGTCTGAAAATTGGATACTGGAGTATCGATCTCACGACATTTCCCCCCTCTTCTCTGTGACAGCCGGCCGTCTTCCGAAGAACAACGGCATCCCGTGGCGCGGGAACTCCGGCCTGTCGGACGGCTCCGACCTGACGGACGTGAAGGGCGGCCTTGTCGGTGGCTACTACGACGCCGGCGACAATATAAAGTTCCACTTCCCGATGGCGTTCTCCATGACTCTGCTGAGCTGGTCGGTGATAGAGTACAGCGCGAAGTACAAAGCCATTGGAGAGTATGACCATGCCAGGGAGCTCATCAAGTGGGGCACCGACTATCTGCTTCTCACCTTCAACTCCTCTGCCTCCACCATCAACAAAGTCTACAGTCAGGTAGCTCAGTCTTAGAATGTTGAAAATTGCACTGTGAAATTTTGATACTGCAGTACTCCGCTTCTCAAAGAAAAAAAAGAAATGTCTATACAACATTCGACAAAATAGTCAGATTGATCTGGGACGTTAGATCTCTATCCAACGGATCCACTCATACAAGTCCCCTTCCAAAAAAAATGACCCTCTCCAAAAAAATGATCTAGAACGTTGGATCTCTATCTAACGACTCAAAATCTGACTGTTTTTATCCTAAAAAATAGTCGAAATGTTGTATAGACACTCCCAAGAAAAAAATGGTATTGCAGTACTTTTTGGTTCTGTGCGACTATACGCTATGAGTCACTCTTATGGAATCTAGAAAACGTGTAGAATTTCTAAATGAGCCCGTTTAAAAAGTGTTTATAAATGCAAATCAGTAATTTCGTCATCGCATTTAAAATGTATAGGTCTGCAATGATGTTTCACCATAATGATCCTTTTGTTCCGTTGAGTAAGAGGGTAAACGAAAGGGAAAAGACTTCAATATGCAACTGACCAGCTCTATTCTATGTGCGCCGAATAACTTTTTCCGTTCAAAAGAAGATTGATCGGCACACCTAACATCCTTTGACTCCACCTCATCAACTCAATAGATTAAGGCTCAACACCCAATCATCTACGAGTGTTTTGTTAAGGGTATTCAGATCTGTTCTATTATTCTAAGTTTTGTGTCCTTATACTATATAAGTGTCATGAGCCATTGCAATATATTTAAGCTTCATATTAACATGGTATTAGAGTCTAGATTTCAAACCTAACTCACCTCCAGTTGAACCTTCTGCTATTGCCCCGGGAGGAGCTAATCCTGGGGTGGCCATCCTCACTAGCTGCTGCGCCACGCCACCACCGGTCGCCACCGGCCGCTGCGTCTCACTCCTCTGCCTATGCCTATGCCCACGCCCGGCTGCCAACGTGTTGTTGCATCCGCGCGTGCCTCTGCACAGTGCCGCCGCCCAGATCTAGCCACCTCCGCCGTCAAGTCCGAATCCAGCCGCCTCCTGGCGGGGCCGGTTGTCTTCGCCGCCGCAGAGCTCGGATCTAGCCTGTCTCCCACCGACGCTGGTCCTCTCCGCTGCCACTGCGCCGCGCTGAGCTACCTGCGCCTCCGGCAGTCCGAGCCCGTGCTGTCACCTCCTCCTGGCTATCGTCGTCCACTGCTCCGGCCGCCTCCTCACGCGGATCTGACGCCATCACCCTCTCTGGCTGCCTCCTCCAACCAGATCCGACCGGATGTGGCTCCCTCCCGATGCACGGCACCACCGCGCCGCCTCCCGACCGCTGTGCCGCGCTTGCCCCGGATCTGTCTGTCTCCATCGCTGGCAAGCCCGGATCTAACCTCCCCGTCGTTGGATTCGGCGCCCTCCTCGTCGCTGCCGCGTCTCCCTTGGCGCTCTCCTTGCTGCCTTAGGCCTCTCATCCTCCTCCTGGCCATCGCTGCTGCTACCGCCTTTCGGCTGCCAACGCCGCATCCCCCGCACGTGCCCCTGCTCCGCGCCGCTGCCAGGCTTTCCTTTGGCCGCCGCCTCCTTCCGCATCCGGCTTCTCCCTCCTCTCTGGTCTTCGGCCGGATGGAGAGAGAAAGGGAGAAGGGCAGAGAGAGACAGGAGGGAGTGATGAGGTGAAGAGAGAGAGAGTAGGGGAATATGAAGGCATAGTACTATTGTTGTGCTGACTTTTCTGCTGCTAGTATCTGTTGTCCTTTGGGTCTTCTTCTTTTGAGTCTTTCGTTATGTCTATCCAAATCTGTAGTATCTCTCTTTCAGTTCATCAAAGCCGTGCAAGTCCACAAATTCCCTGTCAATCAGCTGATTACTTATCCTCTCGGATGAGTGTGGTCCTCTCCTTTTTGCATAGCCGCGGTCGCCGCTCTTCTACTTGAGTCGCTGTAGATCGTAGAAGTTTTTATGATGCCACTGCTTCTTTTTGAGCCACCACCCTGAGCTTCTAAGGCCACCGCGCTTCTTCTGCACCGTGCCTCCATTGTGCTTCTTGTGCACTACGTCACCGCCGTCTCGAGCTTCGATCTGTGCCTCTGTGCTTTTATCTCTCTTTTTGGCTTGATTTGATAGCTTTCTACTTGTGTCACCTTCCATAGCCTCTTCGTCATGTTGCCGCGGTCGATTTTGCTCCTGCTTATCTCTACCTTCTCGGCCCTGCACTTTGTACGTTATGGCCTGGCGCACAATTTCGGATGGGAAGATATCATAATTTTTCAAGAGTCGCACGCTATAACGACAAAGACTTGGATTTCGGATTTTTCCTACTTTAGTGGCAACCTTTCCAAATGCAATGCTATTGCATACACCTTGCATTTGAGGGGGTGTTAAGTGTATTTTGGTCTTTTCCTATTATTCTACAGTTTATGTTCTTGTATTATATAAGCCTTATGGACCATTACAATACATTTAAGCTTCATATTAACATGCTTAATGGGCCATGCCATGTTCATAGAAGCAATACTATATTCACTACAGTTGTTTCCTCTATTGTGTGATCTACAATGGGAGAGAATCGAAATTCGAAAGTACCCAAATTCTACAGGGCTTAGCAGCTAATTTTGGTTGTCAGGATCTGATCTTCTAATTTTGGCTGGATCTGATCTTAGTATAAGAGATATTTCACATTTCATCACGTTGGATTCACAATTACAAGCTAAATTACGCATCTTTCGAAAAAAAAGAGAGCTAAATTACGCAAAAGATGTGAAGGCATTTCTACAGTATCAGTTACACTGTGGACTTGTAATTGCATGCCATGGTGTGAAGTAGTATTGACCTGACTCGTACTCGCTCCTGCAGGTGGGTATCGCAAAGATCAATGGCAGCACGCCGGACGACCACTACTGCTGGAACCGGCCGGAGGACATGGCGTACCCTCGCCCCGTCCAGATGGCCACCTCGGCCCCTGACCTCGGCGGCGAGATTGCGGCGGCCCTCGCCGCCGCCTCCATCGTGTTCCGCGACAACGCCGCCTACTCCAAGAAGCTCGTCCACGGCGCGGCCACCGTGTACAAGTTCGCGCGCGACTCCGGGCACCGCACCCCCTACTCCAAGGGCAACCAGTACATCGAGCCCTACTACAACTCCACCAGCTACTGGGACGAGTACATGTGGAGCGCGGCCTGGATGTACTACGCCACGGGGAACAGCAGCTACATCAGCTTCGCCACCGACCCGCGGCTGCCCAAGAACGCAAAAGCCTTCTTCAGCATCCTCGACTTCTCCGTGTTCAGCTGGGACAACAAGCTCCCCGGCGCCCAGCTGCTCCTGTCGCGGCTGCGCATGTTCCTCAACCCCGGCTACCCCTACGAGGAGTCGCTCTCGGGATACCACAATGCCACCAGCATCAACATGTGCATGTACTTCCCCAAGTTCGGCGCCTTCAACTTCACCAAGGGCGGCCTCGCCCTCTTCAACCACGGCAAAGGCCAGCCGCTGCAGTACGTCGTCGCCAACTCCTTCCTAGCCTCGCTCTACGCCGACTACATGGAGTCCGTCAACGTCCCCGGCTGGTACTGCGGCCCCAACTTCATGACCACCGACGACCTCCGCGCTTTCGCCAAGCATCAGGTAATTGATAAACATCGATCGGAAAGTTAATTTGCTGAAGAATGCATTTGTAAGTTTTTCTGACAACGAATTTTGTTTCGTACGATGAGAAGATCAACTACATTCTTGGGGATAACCCGAAGAAGATGAGCTACGTGGTGGGGTACGGCAAGAAGTACCCGAGGCACCTGCACCACCGCGGGGCGTCGACGCCGCACAACGGCGTCAAGTACTCGTGCACCGGCGGGTACAAGTGGCGCGACACCAAGAACAACGATCCGAACCTGCTCACCGGCGCGATGGTCGGCGGGCCGGACAAGAACGACGCGTTCAAGGACTCGCGCAACACCTTCGGGCAGAACGAGCCGACGATGGTGGGCAACGCCGGCCTCGTGGCCGCCCTGGTGGCCATCACCAACAGCGGCCGCGGCACGGGCGTCGGCGCCGTCGACAAGAACACGATGTTCTCCGCCGTGCCGCCCATGTTCCCCGCCACGCCGCCCCCGCCGTCCTCGTGGAAGCCGTGAGAGGGATCTAGCCGACAGAGTGTACACCTAGCGGTGGTGGAGGATCCGATGAAGAGTAGATCAAGAAGGGGTTTCGATTGGTTGGTTTGGTCATACAATTTTTTTGGTGATCATGCAAAAAAAATTGTACTATACAGGTTAATTAACAACTGTGGCAAGCGATACTGTGGGTGGCATGCGTCATGCATGACCTGTAGATGTTTTTGTGCATATTTTAGATGTGCCATATCTTTTTACATGAGAGCTTAGTTTGTTGTTATAATTATAGTCTATCATACTTTCTTAGCCTTATGATTCACATGTCATACATTTAGTTTTTTTTATCTAATTTTGTTATAATTATTTGGGATTGATGGGCGCAATCACACAATATGACAATACCAACAATGATGTGGATCGGATGACTCTAGTAACATTAAGCAAACACGTCTGACACTTATAATTTGAGTCGAATTGTAGATTTATTGGTGATGTACGTTGATAGATGCTCATAAGCGTTTTAGGATATCCGCTATTAACACCTGTACGATGGACTGTCAGTTTCATCATTGTTGTTGGGATAATCTAAATTGTTAACCAGGTGCTCTAGGTGAACAGTCAGCCATGATTCTTGTTGAATCTTCTGAACATGCTAGTGTTGTTGCAGTTTTGTACTCCAGATGGCATTGATGCCTTTAAGGATTGTCATAGACATAGATCGCATTTTCTGTCTTTTTTTAAAAAAAGGGACAGGAGCTCTGCCGTTCAATTAAGTAGGGAAATCGCATTTTCTGGTTTAACTATTGTTTTGTAAGCTAATTATGGCTAGTGATTCTTGCGGCAGTTTGACAATGCTGATTTTGGAAATGACCAATGGTTTTTGGACATAAAAAATGCTAATTGTAGTAGACATAGAAAATATTGTTTTTTAACTTTTAAGGAATTATTGGACTATCATTTCTGTTATGCAGGACCATGAACAATATAAGTTATGTTTCTGACAAACTTTGTGTTAGCGTCCTTTTTCTTGCATTTGTTTGCATACTTTAGGTGCAGCAATGCCCATAACTGGAGGTTTGCCATGTTTCAGGGTTCTACCCGGAAAGGCATGACCCTGGCATTCTATTGAGAAAAGGAAGAAGAAATCAAGAATGGCCTCGAGGGCGATCGTTAGGAGAAGGAAGTATATGCTGGAGCATACTAATGCGCCTGCTTTATTACCTTCATCTACTTCTACTTTTGGGCAAGGAAAATTTAGATGTGAGATTGAGCAAAGCATCATAAGTCATTTATCGAGCAAAACTCAAGAGATTCTAACCATGAGAAGGCACAATACACTTTAAGGAAGAGATACCTTTTGGGCCTTAGTAATGGGTTACTGTGGCAACCAACTCGTAGGGTTTCTCTTGCCACTTATGAATCCAGAGCACAGAATTTTGGATTCCCCTTGGGAGTCAGGTATTTCCTGCAATCAGTCCGCACAGCATCAAACACAGCCGGGCAGCCTAAAGTTGATATTCTGAATGAGCAGAGTGAGGATCAGAAGTAGAAGCAGTGAAAAAAGGAGGCATACCCAGAAAAGTGTGACCAGGCAGTGAAAGGCTGAAGCACTGCAAAAGCTAAAGCTAAAGCTAAGCAGGTGCAGGAGTTCAAAAGACTGACCAATCAACCATACATAAATTCTGGGCAAGGCTTCTGGGTATTGGCCCTGCTCCGCGTGTTGTTGCTTCGATGAGCAGGTCTTGGTTCCCTTCTTTGAATTGAAGTATATTTGCTGTCTTGCTCTTTTTCATGGGTTGGCTGTTTGTTTTCAACGTTTTGATTTATATTTTATTTTGTGGTTTCAAGAGCTGACTGGGCTGCGAAGTTGAAGCATTGGAAGGGTGAATTCATTTCTACACTGCAGCATTATTGGTTGGGCACTAAGCTACTGTGGGCTGATGTTAGAATTTCATCAAGATTGTTGGTGAAACTTGCAGGTGGAAAGAGCCTTACAAGAAGAGAGAGGCAACAGCTCACACGCACAACAGCAGACATGTTCAGGCTGGTACCTTTTGCTGTGTTTGTTATTGTTCCATTCATGGAATTCTTACTGCCAGTGTTCCTCAAGTTGTTACCGAACATGTTGCCATCCACTTTCCAGGAGACGATGAAAGAAGAGCTGCTGACCTAGGTGTTATCTTTTTTCTTGCCACCAAAATTACATCTTTTGTCTTGCCACCAGAATTACTAAATGTATACAGACATGCTCAGGAGCACATTTCACTTACCTATGTACAGGAGGCATTAAAAAGGAAACTGAAAGCAAGGATGGAATATACAAAATCTCTACAAGATACCGCAAAGGAAATGGCAAAGGAAGTCCAAACATCACGTAGTGGAGAAATGAAACGGACAGCTGAAGACCTGGATGAATTTTTGAACAAAGTATTGGCTCAATTTGTTGTTTCAAGTTGAATACATAAATCACCCAGTGCGTTGTATTAATGGTTTTTGGTGATGTACTCTTAAATTTGCAACTAGGTTAGGAAAGGTGGGCATGTCTCCAATGAAGAAATTTTGAGCTTTGCAAAGCTGTTTAATGATGAGCTGACTTTGGATAACATGAACAGGTCGTTGTCTCATGGAATATCTACTTAATCTTGATTTTACTAGCTTTTTATCATCTTTTTTTTCTGCAGAGCACGGTTGGTAAATATGTGCAAATATAAATATATGCGGATTCAACCTTTCAGTACAGATCACTACTTGCGATTCATGCTTTGGAAGAAATTGCAAGAGTATGTCCTTCGATTACTTCTAAATGTAGATGTCAGAGTAAGAAAAAAGATATGATTAGAACATAACTTACTGCAAATCTTTAGTTCAACTCGAGAGTTGTATCTTCAACATTTAAGCATGCTTTTATAGTGGACATAATCACTACTGATGTGAGCCTCATACATCTTTGAAGATCAGCTATTAACTCAAACTTGAGTCAGATTATTTTCCAGAAAGCCTAGCAAACAAATACCCCAGTTGAAAATCAGAGTGATTTTTGTGGTTCTCATGACCTCATCAGAAATATAGAATAATCGGTCCAGAACGTAAATTACCTTAGTGTCCTGTTACTAGTAAAAATAAATGCTGTTGTTTTGATCAAAAGATAGGAATATTTGTTGTTGCACCAGTCTCAAATCATTCATATCTTCCCTATGTAGCAGAAAAATTACATATGATCAAATTGTTCACCTGTAAGCATAATTTGCTCATTCATACTGTATTCCACTAACCAAGGAACTGGATTGCGCCACGGATGTGCCGAATTTTTTTCTATTTTAGCCCTTTTTTTTGAATAAATATTCACATTTAGACCCCTGGCAGTTTTAATTTCGTTTTTGGACCCAGAGGTCGGAGCCGTGACCCACGGCGCCGAGGTAACACGTCTCGGCGCCGTGGTCCATGGCTCCGAGGTCGCATGCCCACTCCAGCCTGGTGGCCTGCGTGGCGCTGACGTGGCAGCACCTCGGCGCCGTGGATCGTGGCTCCGAGCTCGGAGCCGTGGGTCATGGCGCCGAGCTCGGCGCCGTGGATCTTGGCTCCGAGCTCGGGCACTCTTTACCCTGGGTCGTGGCGCCGAGCGCCGACCTCGTTCATTTCCTGTTGCCACCGCATCCCGCCGCGTCCCCGGCCCCCACCGCCTCCCCGGCCACCCGCGTCCCCGTCCCCCCCCCCCTCGGCCTCCCTGGGCTACCGCATCCCCGGGCCGCCACCGCCTCCCCGGCCCCCGCCGCCTCCCCGCCCGGCACCGCCTCCCCGGCCCCCGCCACCGCCTCCCCGACCGCCTCCCGGCTCCCCCGGCTCCCGCCGCCTCCCCGGCCGCCATCGGCTCTTCCTCCGGTAAGCCTCCAGCTCTCATCGATCCGTGCTCACTCTCCTCTTGCTCTTCCCCTATCTGAACTGAAGTTGCCTCGTCTGGTTTAATTCAGAGCTCGGACTCTCCCGGAAAAATCTTGCATACTAGTCGCTTGTCACTACCAATTTTAATTGTGCTTGTGCGTGTAATACGCGTTCTGCAAGGAAAACAAGCCATTGGACGTTGCTATCCTGTATCCATCGTGCGGTTGATAATATATATGCTATTGCACACAAAATGGATGAATATTAACTACACGCACGTACTGCATTCGCAGTTGACTGCAAGTCATGGACAAGTCCACGGTTCCCAGCTGTGCTAGTAGCAGTAAATTGCAGTCAAAACTCTTTTTTGAGTAGTTTGTTAAATGTGATCTTGTATAATTTTCTCCATTGTGGTAAGAATATGTATATTGGTGTTGCAGACTCTGTTTAAGGCTTCTGCCCATCTCTTTCTCAACGGTGACTCTGTTTACTGGAATCACGCCTCTGTATGGGAGTAGCTTGCAGTATACGGGGCCTGCCTGCCTGGTGTGGGGGTGGGTTTAGGGTTTAGGGTTCCATTTACCCCTAAACTAGTAATCTGAGTTTAGGGTTTTTAGTTGTACCCCTAAACTAGCAGTTTGCTTGTAGTACATTTTGTGATAGACTTAACAAAGAAAGATTAAGCTAAATAGATGAGTCCACCCACTTTAAACTGCTTCACATTGGTGTATAAGAGATTTAACACATTCACTTGGGAAATGTACCGTGTGTGTACTACGTGCTTGATACCATCGGGCACCACCAAAATGGTCACGACGGGCGTGGTGAACAGCCGCCGGTCGTTCCCCTTGTATCTTCAGTCGGCCAGCCAAGCTTCTCCGTACCGTCACTGCTGACACACTTGTCGATGACGATGACAGCATTGATGAACTTAGTGCTTTACAATAATGCCTCCATCAATCAGTTTCATTGAAAGATATTCATTTGCTTTGAAGATATTCATATGCTGATGCTTGTTATGAGCTCATACTTATTGATTGTATGCAGGAGGGAAGGAATTACTGTGTGACGATACCTTCTTGGATTGCCCACTTTGTCCACTACCATCGTCGGACAGGTAATATTGACTATGCAATTCAGTTAGTTAATTAGCATCAATTATACTGTAGTAGTTAGTTAATTTACGTACTTAGGTAGTCAGCCAATTAGGTAGGTAGCATTTAGTTAGTGCCGAGGTACTTATTAGTTACTATCTAGTATGTAATTTGGATTAAAGGTATTAAGTTTGGTTTTCTGTATGAACTAGATGGACAACTTAGTCACTCTATATCATGGAAGCAGTGTGTCAAGTGATGATTATGGAAATGTTCGATTTGTTGAAATGCAAAGGGTGCCTCTGATATTCAGTGATCGGCTGTCGTTTAGTGAGTTGGTTGCTAGGGCCCGGGAGGAGCTACATTGTCATGCAAACGAGGAGAGCATCACAGTTGAGGGGTTACTTCACTTCGGTTCGAAAGACACAATTCTAAGGCGGTTAATCTTAATTGGTTGTGAGGATCAGTGGGACAAATATGTCAGATTGGTTATGAGGAATGAGTTCCAATGTTTGGATGTTGTTGTGCGGAAGGTGTCCATTGATCCCACCCCTCAGGGTTACTCACCAGAACTAGGTGATCAGGCACCCTTTGACCCTCCGTTACCGGACCTTGCGGTGGATGTGGAAGAAGTGCCTAAGGTGCCCGATGCTCATTCTGCCCCGAACGAGGTTCAGATTTCTCAACCAGTTCGGGTTGAATGTCGGACTGATGATGTCGTGCCGGCCCCTCAGGAGATCCATTTGACCCAGAATCATCCCAGTAAGTGTCGAGCAACACTTTAGCCTTTTCCCGTCATTACGTCCTCGGGCGACGAAGACACGCCGTACGACCAGTCGACTCGCCTTGGGACGCAGGTGGAGACGGCACCAGTCCTGGACCGTGTGGTAATGTTCAATCTCATTGCTTATTTTCCAATAGATATAAATATCACTACATATAGCAAATTATCCATTCTTTTGCTTGTTTGCAGGGCAACACCCTGAAGCAGTCCGTACAGGACATAGAGCATTTCTCCAGGACAGTCGGCGACGCCAGGACGCTTACCTTCCTAGGGGTAAGCTTCGACAAAGCCACTTACAAAATTAGTACGTAATATCTTCGTATCTTGTTGGTTAACAAAATGTTGGATGACAGAGGCTAGCAGGTCGGCTACGTCGTGCGGCTAGTCGGTGTGGTTGCAGCACCGGCGCGGGGAGGGACGTAGACGTGCCTGCGACACGACTTGCAGACCCGACGCGGCGAGGGTCTTACACGGCACAGAGCTCATCCCCCACGAGCGACACTTTCCCTGACGAGGGGGGTGAGGACGACGACGAGGTGGAGCAGCAGACTTACGATGAGATAGGCCCGTCTCAGCTCGTAGGCGCTCCTTCGACTCAGCCTCCACAGCCTGTACCACGCAGACGCCGCCGCGAGTCTAGCCGTTACACTCCAGGCACCGACGCCCCTTGGTAAGGGTAAGGGTAAGGCTAGGAGGTAGTGATATTTATGTGTAGGCTTGTGGGTCGTTGTATATATGTTGTAATGAGCTAGGAGGCACGTTGTAATGAACTACTTGTTGTATATATGTTGTAATGAGCTACTTGTTGTATATATGTGTATATGTTATATTCATGTGATATTTGTGTACGAATTCGTAGTCTGTACTTTGTTGTTCTATAATTCCTGCAATGAATTTATGTTTCCTGCAAACGACTGCAAATGATACGAACTATGAATTTATTGCAAACGACTGCAATCCGTAGCCATGCGAGCTACTGTTCAGATAGTAGAACTGTACGAGTACAAGTTTATCCCTCTGACCTTATTGGTGAAGTTCCACCGTCCATTACGTGGGAGGATATCTTCACCATTGCTGGTTTCAGCTACACGATACAAGATTTACTTAGATACACGGTTGAAAATTAAGCACGTCAAAACCTTGTAAGTACATAAAATTCTCACCGACCTTGGGGGCTTGCAGGACCCTTCCTTCCACAAAACGGGCCAGCTTTGCTCCGTGAGGTGACAAAAAGATGCCAGTGGTACGCAGTGACATGACAAAACGAGGCAGCTTTGCCCAGTGACTTGACAAAACGGGCCAGCTACAATTTGCAGGCTCTGAAAAGCCTTCATAGTGTCTGCAGACGTGGCAGGAGCTCGGCGCCACGTGGCAGGCAGCTCGGCGCCACGATCTACGGCTCCGAGCTCGGCGCCACGACCCACGGCTCCGAGCTCAGAGCCACGATCCACGGCGCCGAGGTACTGCCACGTCAGCGCCACGCAGGCCACCAGGTTGGAGCGGGCCTGCGACCTCGGAGCCATGGACCACGGCGCCGAGACGTGTTACCTCGGCGCCGTGGGTCACGGCTCCGACCCGCTGGGTCCAAAAACGGAATTAAAACTACCAGGGGTCTAAATGTGAATATTTTTTTAAAAAAAAGGCTAAAATAGAAAAAATTCGGCACGGATGTGTTTGATTTTCCCTGCTTATCAACAATAAGCTGATCTCATTGCAGGGACCGTGATGGCAAAGTGACTCCTGAAGAGGTAGCAGCAGCTGCAAATTATCTCAAAGACACCCTAGGGAAGGTCCAAGAGCTTATCAGCAACCTCTCTCAAGATAAAGGTTCCACCCGACACTTACCTACTATAGTGATGGATAACAGTCCATCTCCTCACACCTATATTCCTAAGCTTTTTCTGTTTCTATGCCTAACAGAAGGAAAGATCCTTGTGAAGCTGGCATCACAAACGGAGGAAAACAATGAACATGAAGAAGCGGCACGATGATAGGTAGAAGAACAGTCACTTGCATGGAGGAAAACAATGAACATGAAGAACGATGATAGGTAGAAGAACAGTCACTTGCATGGCTGCTAACATCAGCAGTCCGTTCTTTGCCAGTTTTAGTTCATGGCAGTGCCAACTGCAGTCTGCAATGCGTAGATCACAAGGCAGGGCGGCCTGTTTTTTTTGGTTCTGACTGACTGCGGTGGAGCGAGTTGTGACTGTATCTCAACTCGTTGCGAAGATATTGCATGCGTATAGTTATATTTCCCGGTGCTGCCTATCGTTAGGTGGATGGCAACTGAAATTTCATCCGGTTGCCAATGAAATGGACATACTGATTTGCCGGATGGGGCAATAAATCATGTCTAATCCGAATGAGTTGAGTAAAACTTCATAGGCATGTTCAATAAGTATCTGACTTATGTATGCAATTTGATTAAAATGAGTTGGATTTTATGTTTCACCAAGCAAACATGCAATCCACGAGAATGCTAAGGGTGACGCACAAATCGAGATCCTAAGGAAAACCATATACTTCATCTATTCTTTTTTACTTATCGTTTTGAATATTGTTACGGTCTTCAATATATCACTTTAACCATATATTAACAAAAATTATTAAAAGTATAATGACATGAAAGTATTCTTATGATATATCTAGTAATATCATTTTTATATGATAAATCCAAATACTTTTATATATATTAGTAATCAAAGATTTAAAAGGTTGACTGAAACGTATTCTAAAACATTGAAAAAGAATGGAGTATTACAAAATTTAATGTAAATATGTAATCTATGCCCATCGCGACCACGAGCATATCCAGGTGTTGCTACAATTGCATCGGGATTGCGGATTTATGCCATTTTCATTTCGGCTTCAACTTTTAAATTTTGGGAAACAAAAGGCTAGAAGCCAGAATAAACACGTTAACTTCTTAATTTTGGCTTCTTTTGCTTTTTGTTCCCCTTTTTTCTTTTGCATTATCTGTAGAGATATAATATTATTTTTCTTTTATTTCTTATTTTTATTATTTTTCTTTAATTAAACGACTAAGAAAAAATAAAGAACTAGTACAATTTCAATCAAAAATCAATAGTCGGAAGTCAAAAGTCACTAAAAAAATTGGAATGATTGGGCTCTTAACAGCTCGGGTTTAACACCCTATCGAAAACAAGACAAGATTTGATACGTGGCACTTTGAAACATACCAATTGGGAGCTGTCACTTCCAAAGGAAAAATCTATAAAATGCTACTCCAAAGAGGCTCGCTCAGAAAATTTTCAGCGCTAGCCCTCTCCTTGCTCGTCAACCACTCCTCTGCAATCTGCACCATCTGATGCAGTCCCTTGACAATAGATTCATCTCATGTTGGGTTCTCATCCACTCGCAAACATGCATTCGGTGTGGGACGAGTCAAGATGGCAATAGTGCAATATAACAAACGAGAGACTGGTGTGTAACTAGGATACGTGCTTCACTTTAGGTAGATCAGTTTAAGCAACCGTTTCGTCAGTGTCTCCTGCAACCACCAGCGAAGGTAGAGGAGGAGGTCACTGAGGAGGTGATGGGCGCAAGCAATCATGATTGTGTTATCACACTGGCACTCGACAACCCTCGCGCCAGCATGCCAGGGCTCTCCAACGCCTTCCCTTCTACCGCGCTCATGTGGCTCAGCTCACTCTCCCTCGTCCCCCAAGACCCCAGCTGTGTGCTCGGTGAGCTCTCCCCCCACTACTGCCACGCTCCTCGCTTGCCAACGACATTGGACAGTGGTAGGGAGGAAGGAGAGGGTCAAAGGCAAAACTATCCTGAAGTGTCATAAACATAAGCAAGTCTCATTTGAAGTAGCATTTTAGATATTTTCTCTTTTGAGCGACATTGTCCCAGTGGGCATATTTTGGATTCGAATATACCAAATTTTGGCCAAAGGCGAAAGAAAACCCTCACTATTTCACCGTGCTCAATCCGGACCATCCATCATTGATCGGACGGCCGCAGCGGAGCCGTTTCCTCCTTTCCTCCCCGTCCTCATCGTCATCCACGCGCACCGAACAGAAAGGGATCTCCTTTCTCCCCATCCTCCTCCCTCTTCCGGTTCCAATCTGGTCTCTCTGATTTAGCGGCGATGGGGAAGAACCAGGCGTACAAGGCGATGCAGAGGGCGCGGCTGGGGTCGTCCTCCGGCGCCCCCGGCGCCACGGACTCCCCCGAAGACGGCATGGTCGGTCCCCTTCCTCACCCCCCCCCCCCCCCCCCCCCCGCGGGAATTTCACCGTGTGATCATTTCCGCACCCCTGTTAAGATCTGTCTCGACGTAGATAACATCCATGGAGAATCTTGCTGTTAGGGCTTAGGGAGTAGCGGTAGGTAAATTGAGGGGCTTTTACTAACGAGGACCGTCGCAGACGGACGGTTCATTTCATTCTCCAGAGTGGCACGCGGCGCGCTTGGCCAGCCTGAGCAAGACTCACACTGTCACGTGGGAGGAGTTCAAGAAGAAGCAGAAGGTACGTGCAACCACGCCTTACTCGATGCTAGCTTTATCAGTGGATTTAATTTCACTGTCTTCTTTGTGTGTTCAAACCATGACCATATCCATGTGCTCCGAAAGTTGTTCTTTTGGCGTGCTCGCGCTCAACCGCTTCAGCTTTGTGTAGTGTTTGCTCCTGATTATCTTACTGGTGGGTCGATGTACTGTATGATGGGTGCTGAATTGCTCAATGTCAAGCGTAGTTTTGTTTGCGATGTTGCTTTTGATACGTGATGCGTAAATTCGCTATAATCCGATATTTACTAGTTGGATTTGGAATATTGATTACCTTCCTAGTGCATGTAGTAACAAATAAGGCTCCGATAGTATAGGGGAAATTTTAGCAACCTGAACTTTTTCAGTAGGACAAGCTCGTTCTTGTGCCATTGCAAATTGCAATGGTCACTCTCTTGGTTTGCAGACCTTTGAGTTTTTCTAGCTGTGATTTACTATTAGATACTAGTGCTATGCTAAAAAGTAGAAGAGTAAGAGAAATTATCTTGTGCAGTTGTGCCACAGTTCTCTACCATTCAAGCTTTCTTTTGCTAGGTCTCATAATGCCAGTTTTTACTTGATTTTGTTTTCTGGACTAGCCTACCCCAACTTGTTTGGATCAAAAGGCTTTATTGTTGTTGTTGTATTCTGGACTAGTCTTGATCCTCTTGGATAATGATACCATTTCTCGAGTCTATCATAGTTTTTGGACATCAGGTTTATATGCACGAAGCTTATACTTCCAAAGTGACCATCCTAAGCCTTTTTTATATCAGTCAGGGTGTCTGATACTCTGATTTGTATGCAACGATATGTGGTTTTCTGCATTGACCCACAAGGTTACTGCAGGTCATCCTAAGCCTTTTGTACTTGTTTCAAGATTGCTTTGTAACTGCAATTGTTTATTATGGATACTTCTACAGCAACTCATGATGCTCTTGTTCTGTAATAGGAAGAGGAGCTAAAGAGGGGTGAGTTGGAGGCTGACAAAGATAAAATGATGAGAGAGTATAGAGCTCAACTGGATGCGGAAAGGGCTCAAAAGCTAGCTCTCGGAAAAAAACATTCAAGATCAAAATCATCATCTTCCAAGAAAGGTAAATTGGTAACTGTGCAATCTGCCGAATGATATTTCACACAGTAATGTTCTATGTGACTCTTCTGACAAAGCATTTTGGATACAGAGAGGAAAGATAAGGATGCAAAGAAACGGAGTAAAAAGAGGAGAAAGGTATTAGTCTCCAAATACACAAATATAATGAGTTGGGATTTTGATGTTGTAGCTACATCAGTTTTGATTTTAATATAGCATGAGCTGTATTCCAACTTTTAATTACTCACATAACTTCCCTAAAAGAGATGGACTGATGAAACCACTACAAAAAAATCCAACTATTTAAATGAGTTTTGCGAGTGTCAAATGTAAAGACATTCATCTACCATTTGCTTCCTGTGATGAACTAAATTTGTCCTGTATGGTTACTTTTGCATTCATAACAGCACAGAAGTTCATCAGAGTCAAGTTCCAGCTCATCTTCAGAATCATCAAGCAGTGATGATGAGGACAGGGGTTCAAGAAAGTCCATATCACGGTCAAGATCAAAGAGAAATAAGAAGGATAAGAAGCACAGGTCAAGAGCCAAGCACACTGGCTGTGATAGTGAGGAGGAAGGAGGTCCAGTTCGGCTGTCTAAGTTCTTTGGGAATACAAAGAATTAAATGCTGAATACCGAGAAGCCTGAAACCAATTAGCTTTTTCTCCTGGAATCACTTTTCGTTATAAACTACGGATTGGGTGTAGATTGTATCATTCAATTCAGATTACCGTCCTTAGGATGTGGGAACCAGTTACCATTATGTTTCTCAAGAGAATGTTTGGCAATTGGCGGGTTTGGTATTGAATCATCTGGCATCCTGCAACTTGTGAGAAATACTAAATCATTGTCACATTGTTGTACTTGATGTACTTGAGAGGGGATATTGCCAGTATCTATAATATTCGATTTGAACTGCTTTATTTCCTTTTGGAATTCATATGTCATTTAAATTGTCATTTAAAGTGGGTAAGGCATTAGGGGCTTGATAACATTTCTGTCGAAGTGTGGAAATGTCTTAGAGACGTGACGATCCTAACTAATTTGTTCAGTAGCATATTTAGGTGGAAGAAATGCCTAATGAGTGGCGGAGAAGTACATTAATATCAATTTTCAAAAATAAAGGAGACATTTAAAGTTGTACTAATTATAAAGGAATTAAGCTTGTGAGCCACATAAAGAAGTTTTGGGAGTGAGTGATTAAGTATCGTTCAAAAAGAGTGATTAATGCGATGAAAAACTAATTTGGTTTTATGCTCGAGAGGTCGATTGCAGAGGTTGATTTCTTGACATGACAATTGATTGAGAGGTATAGGTAGGGAAAAAAAAGGATATTTACATGGTGTTTATCAAGTGGAGAAAGTCTATGACAAAATACCAAGAAATATCATGTGATGAACGGTCCAAAGGAAAAAATCTCAACAAAGTATGTTACCCTCATCAAGGATATGTATGTTACCCTAATTAAGGATATGCATGAAAATGTTGTGACTAAATTCAGAGCATGTAGTAGTGATACTAATTACTTTCCTATTAAAATAGCACTACACCAAAGATCAGCGCTGAGCCTCCTATATATTTTTGTTTTAGTGATGGATAAGGTCATACGGAATATACAAATAGATATCTTGGTGTATGTTTTTCGCTGATGTAGTGCTAGTTGATGAGGGTAGGATAGGTGTCGATAGAAAACTAAAGTTGTGGAGGAAAACTTTAGAATCGAAGTGCTTTATATTTAGTAGGACTAAAACTGAGTATATAAGTTATGATTTCAGTGGTGCCATGGTAGATGATGAAAATATTAATCTAGATGGACAAGTAGTGCCTAATAATGACACTTTTTGATATATGTGATCGATACTATAGTGGGACATCGATATTGATGAAGACGTGAACTACAAAATAAGAGCAGGGTGGGTGAAATGGCGTCAAGCATGGCTATCTTGTGTGATAAATAAAGTCTCTCAAAAATTAAAAGGTAAGTTCTATAGGACGGTGATTAGACATGTGATGTTATATGAAACGAAATGCTAGGCAACTAAAAGATAACACATACAAAAAATAAGTGTACCAGAGATGAGGATGCTGCGGTGGATATGTGGTCACACAAGGTGAGATCGAGTACGCAATACTGATATACGTGATAGGATGGGGGTATCACCAATTAAAGAGAAACTTGTCCAATATCGCTTAAGATGATTTGGACATCTCCAGTGGAGACCTTATGAGGCATCTGTACGTAGCAAAATTTTAAGATGTAACAAAAATATAAGAAGAGACAGAGGTTGATCAAGACTAACTTGGGAGGAAGCAATTAAAAAAGACTTAACGGATTGGAATATTTCTAAAGAGTTGGCTTTGGATTGGAACGCATGAAGTTAGCAATCTAGGTACAGGAACCATGACATAAAAAGAAGATTTACGGACAGTGTTTTAGCCTCTCGGTTCCGACGGGAAGATGTAGGATTTAGGATTTTTGCTTTGTAGATTTTATTAGAAGGCCTGTGTTTCTTTGACCTTGCGAAAGTTTTATTTCTAGTCTACTTTAATTTATTTATGATAAAAGACTTTGTTTTTGTTGTTTTTATGCTTGAGGGCTAACAATGCAACTAAAAAGGGCGTGCAGGACAAAAATGCCATTTAATTACTCTCCTTGGATTTGAGCCGAAATGGGCCACGAACAGAAGTTGACAGACTCTTCTTCAATTACTTTACTACCATTTAGTGATTATTGGCATGAGGATCTGAGGAGCAACAGAATCAAAATGCAACGAGCTATTCGTGAAATTGAATAAATCCACCTTTTGTGGGCGGTGCTTTTCACTCCGGGCAAAGCGAGGGAAAGGAATTTGTCGCATTTCCGAGGTTTCCAAATATTTCAGATTTGGAATTTGAGGCTGGTTTCAAATAGGTTTTGATTTTTGGTTTCTGACTAACCAAAAGCTGTTTAAAATGTATTGGTTTCTTAATGTGGTTTTTTGTTTTTTTCTTTATATTATCCAAGGAGATATAGCATTATTTTTCCTTTTTCACTTATTTTCCTTTAATTGAATATCTTATAAAAAGATTACAGTCGCTACCACACCATTTTGGCTAAAAGTCACAGCAATTTTGAGTGGCGCTTAATTTTGTTGGTTTCGACTTGTCTGTGAATGTGAATTGTTCTGCTTGGTTTACGTTGTACTAGCCTCATAGGCGCGGCGACACGCCGCGCCAGCCACCATGCGTACCGAAGTAAAAGAGGCGATAATTCGTGAGGAGTTTTTTTAAAAAAAATCGAGAGCACGTACGTAATTTCGAGAAAGCTAAAGGGGTTTTTCGGAAAAAATCGAGGACTTGTAAGGACCTGTACGTAAGTAAATAAGGGCCTATACGTAATTTCGGGAACCTGCGGGGCGCTATCCAAAAAATTTTTTGGGGAAAAAACTTGCAGGGATCTTTTCGCGAGAAAAAAAGACCTATACATAATTTCCGCAAAACCGGAGGAAAACACCTCCCCTGGCCGTACGGGAAAACCCCCGCCACGCGCCGGCCGGACGCGCGGGCGGGGGTGACGTGGCCGCGCGGGGGAGCCGGAATCCCCCCGGCTTTGTAGAGCGGAGCTACTAGCCACGTAGGCGTGGCGCCACGCCACGCCAGCCACCGTGTGGACCGAAGCAAAAGAAACGACAATTCGCAGGGAGTTGCTTAAAAAAAATCGAGGACCCGTGCGCAATTTCGGAAAAACAAAAGGACTTTTTTGCAAAAAATCGAGGACCTGCAAGGACCTGTACGTAAGTAAATAAGGACCTGTACGTAATTTCGGAAACCCGCCGGGCGAAATCCAAAAATTTTTTGCAAAGAAAAAACTTGCAGGGACCTTTTCGCGAGGAAAAAGGACTTATACGTAATTTTCGCAAAACCGGAGGGATTTGCCTCCCCTGGCCGTACGGGAAACCCCCCGCCACGCGCCGGGCGGACGCGTGGGCGGGGGCGACGTGGGCGCACGAGGGGGCAGAGAGTCCCCCGGTAATACGTCCGGTAGGATGTAATAATAGTTTATCTGCAGCTCTGTTTCACGACGTTTTGCAGCACCTCATGCTGATTCATGTCAGATGGATATTTACATCTCATACATACAGACCGGTCGCTCATGACATCAAGGACAAGGTATTTGCAGCGACACTGAACAACCTGTCACGGTAACAGTGAGGGGTAACAAAAGATGCCGAGGTACCCCAGTGAAGAGATCGAACTAGTAATTTGGCAGTAAAAAAATTCTGACGAGTTACGCATCCCGGTATCATCAGCAGTATTGTTGTATGTCAATGACCATGGTAAGTTGCTAAGTAGCAAGTAGTACATGTTAGTATGGCAGAAAGCTCGATCTCTATAATTTACATTTAGAAAACGTACAGCTCATGGCTCGTAATAATTTGTCTGCTTAAAGCTAACCCAGAATCAGTTTTAGTAAGTTTAATCAGGCAAATGGAAGATCCAATCTATGCAAGAGGTAACTGTAGTTTTTTTTGTACTGTCACGCTATCAGCCACAAAGCAGTCCTAAATGCCAGACGATCGACTTCCTATGTGGACTCTTCTAACTCTTCTCCAAATTTCTCCAGCCTAGACACCTCTGCATCATAATCACGGATCAAAGCGTGGTTAATGGAACCGTCATCTTCGCTCGCATGGATTTGCTTGCCACCAAACCTGCACAGCAAGAAATCACTGATTTTATTTGCTAATTCATATTAATTCTGGGGGTAAAGGTAATAGCTCAACAATTTTAATAGTAAAAAGCGAACATGCACAATTCCAACAGCAACTCCTCCAAAGTATTCTCATTCAGCCAACAATATTTTTCTAACTCATTCAGACAACAATTTTTTTCTAACTCATTCAGCCAACAAATTTTTTCTAACACATAAAATTGATCTTACCAAGGCATTTGACAAACTAAAGGTTTGTGCAAATCAAACAAACATTCATTTTAATGCTTATATTACCACATCAGAAACCCAGGGGAAAAGAACAGCAGAATGATTTTATGTTGAAACTTACCATCTTCCGTTCATCTTTTCTATGCATTTGGCACCGTCTTTCCGGTCTTTGAATTTCACCAATATAACACCTTGTGGATGATTCTCACAAACCTGCAAGCAGAAACATGTGCATTAAACAAAAGTGATTAGCTGGATAGGACAAAAAGAAATAAGAAACCACCAAGAACTGGTGATTAGGGCCAGTTTGCGGAGTTATGGCTGAACCATGCCAATATGGCTGATTATGGAGATTTTCTATGTTTAAAATATATATGTCATCATTGTAAACTCAACTCTGGTTTGGAAGGTATTTAATAGGATCCCATTTTCAGCCAAGTTCAACTTGTGGGGGTGCGAAAAGCCCTACAGGGGAAGACATTAGGTGGGATCTAGTTTCTGGCCAGGATCAACTTATGGGTTGTGAGAAAAGCCCTACCAGGCCTGCAACAGCCAGGAATAACTGAAACTGGCAACAGCAGACCCATGGAGCAAGGTCCTGAATGGTTTAAGAACTCTGGACATGTATGTGCCTATGTGGGTATTCAATTTTTTGGCTAGCGTTTAAACCAGCTATCATATATATGGTCCTATAAAACCCATACTTGCGTATATTATAAACCTTTGCTACTCAGCACACCTCACTCATTAATACTGTGTTGC
The DNA here is from genome assembly GCA_017311315.1 of Dendrocalamus latiflorus. NCBI lineage: Eukaryota > Viridiplantae > Streptophyta > Magnoliopsida > Poales > Poaceae > Dendrocalamus > Dendrocalamus latiflorus. The sequence goes on from CM029627.1 coordinate 13,696,357, forward strand.
CTTTTCCAGCCTAACTTTGTGAACACCTTACTGGAGAGCATACATTAGGCCAGCTTTGGCATAGCAATAAACAACAAGAACCAGTCAATTTGTGTAGAATGTAGATGTAGTTATCCGCTGTCTCTTTTATTCAGAGACTCAAGACAAGCTGAACTCCGAAAGTGGTTAAGTAGAAAACACATCCCAGAAGTACAGCCAGGAAATTCTGTATTCCATATGGCTCTTGCTAATATCAGGACTATACATGTTAATAAAACAGCTAAAAGGCAGTCTGGCAAGCATGTGAACTACAGAATAGTGATACATGCACACTGATTCCTGAACACGTTACAAGCAAGCAATTCTTTAACATATTCTCTATGGCCAAACTCATTTATGTGTTGTGAACTTGTGATTTGCCTACAATGGCAAACAAAAACATGTGAAATTAATAGTTACCTTGACATTATCAACCAGACCAAGCTTCATGCATTCCTCTCTAACATCTGCCTCAAGCTCAGGAAGAAGAGTTTCATCGGCCTGCAATTACCAGGAATTCCTTCATTAATCCAATAGAATTATAGAAATGAACAAGAAAGTTGCTAGAAAGTAAATCCAATGGTAGAAGTTGCTAGAAAGTAAATCCAATGGTAGCAATCTGCTACTTACTCTCAATTCAGCAGGAATAAACATATTCCGCAAAATTACTGTAGTTGGAATCATCAGCTTCTTATCATCATGTCCACCTAATAATAGAACAATGATTACGAAAATAAAATGAAGCTAGATCAAACTTCATCTTCAGACAAGGCTATTTTTATTAGATGACTGCCAGATAATAATGAAAAAGCAACTGCTCATCAACCAATGGCATGATTACAAGAATAGTTTCTGCAACTTAATGCTTTTGGAGCTATTTTGCTAGGAGGATATTAAACAAAGACAGAGAAGTGGTATCTACTTCCAGCTGTGCCAATGGCTTCCAAGGTTCTCATAACATATTAATCTTTACATATTACTACTGTTATGAATATTGTGCATCTATTGAAGAGGCCCAATGGGCAATATATATAGGGAGTATAAAGGGATATTACAGGGGAATATGCCGATTCCTATTCTATCTCTAATACCCTTAACACCCCCCGCAAATGCAAGGCGTATGCAATAGCATTGCATTTGAAAAAGGATTAACACTAAAACAAGAAAAAATCCGAAGTCCGAGTCTTTATAATGTCGTCAGTGCGTGCAGTTTTTTTTGAATAAACTGCCAAATCAAACCGAAGAGGAATAGACAGAAGCGTGGCAGCGCAGATCGAAGCCCAAGACGGCGACGGCGCAGTGCACAAGGTGCAGAAGGCGCGCGGCGGCCTTAGAAGCTCGGGGCGGCGGCATCATAATGACTTCTACGATCTGCACACGGCTCAGAGAGCGGCGGCTGCTGTCATGCAAAAGAAAATTCCTACACTTCTATGACTGACAATAAATTTGTGGACTCGTAAGGCTTAGACGAACTAAAAAAATTTGAGACTTCAGACTTAGATGGACGCAATAAAAACTCACGAAAATTAACGAAAGACTGACTAAAAGAAATCAGCAGTAGAATCCCACTCCCTCAAAACCCCTCACTCGCGCACGCTCTCCCTCTTTCTTGACGCCTCCTCTTCACTCCCGCACAAGCAAGAAACGCGGTGGCGGAGGCCAGCAGCGACCCGCGGCGACCGTCCTGGCAGAAGAGGCGACCGCGATGACGCGTTGGCTTCCGGTCGTGGGCGCATTCACGGCGGCGAACGCGCAAGAAGAGGCGGGGAGCCGGATCCAAGGCAGCGACGGAGGCAGCGACGACCGGATCTGGTGGTAGAAACCCGGATCTGGTGCGGGCGACGATAGCCTTACGCGGAGGCGGCCGGATCCGGCGGTGAGTCGTCGTCGTCGAGCGGCATCCACTCGGTGCGGCGGCGGCGGCCACGGGCGCGGCGTAGCGATCTCGGATCCGGCGCGGTGTCATATGGAGCAGCGACGACAGCTTGTCTGGAGAAGAAGCGAGCGGCGTCGTCGTCAAGCAGCCCATCAAGATGGCCGCCCTCAGGAGAGGAGATCGATCCCCCCGGGGGCAGCAGCAACGGAAGTAGATTGAGATTAGGGTTTTAATATAAACTCTGATACCATGTTATGAATATTGTGCATTTATTGAAGAGGCCCAATGGGCAATATTTATAGGGAGTACAAAGGGATATTACAGGGGAATATGTCGATTCCTATTCTATCTCTAATACCCTTAACAACTACATCCATAATTAGTCTGAAATATCAAAAAGATTGCACACGACCTACAATTGGGCTGCATCTACATTGAATCTTGACAACCTAAACCTATCACTGAGTGAATTTGTAACACACACATCACATAGTTAAATCAATCATAATGAAAAGAATTGGCAGAAAACTAAGGCAAAAATTACCCCATCCCAGCATTTTATCTTCAACCTTCTTGGTTTTCCTTTTCTTTTGCTTATCTGTCTTCTTGGCAACGAAAACATCACCTGAAGCAGACGCGACAACATCAGTAACATCTTTTTGTAGTTTGTGTGGTTTTCATGAAATCGTGAACTTACCTTTCTGCTCGAATTTGGCCTGGCTTACAGACATTAGAGTCTTACCACCAGGACGAAATGATGTCCCATCCAATAATTGAATTGCTAAAGCAACAGAAGGCTCCTGAATCATTAAAGAAAAAAGGCACACGATAAAAAAACATGCACAGTGAGTCCGAATAATCTGATCAGTTTGACAAGGGACTACCTTGAGATAGGTCACTAGTGCATCGCCCTTATTTCTGCCTGTTTCCTTGTCAGTATAGATTTTCACTCGAGGCTTTCTTGGCTCTGGATCCTATATCATGGAGAATTTAGAGGTGCATCAGTGCTTTGAAGTTCAGGCACAAAATATTCATTATATTCACATATTTCCAAAATATGTTATGAATAATAGAAAGAGCAATAGCTATCCAAAATATAGGAAATTGTAAACAAATATTATAATCACATAGTTTAATTTAGCCATGACTATTAGAGATATGTACAGCCTAACCCTTACTTGTAACACAAGTTGTACTTGGCTATATATATATCAAAGCACCCCCACCTTTGAGGTGTGAGGGGTTTCCCTAAAGTCTCTACATGGTATCAGAGCCCAGATCAATTCTCTGGGCATCTTCTGCTACCTCTTCCCTTGCTTTTCAACCGCCCTCTGCTCCCCTCCCTCTGCTTTTCAACCGTCGCCGATTCTCCTCTGCTTCCTCTGCTTTCTAGGGTTAGGGTTCCTCCCCCCCGCCGCCGCCGCTCCCCTGTTCCGCCGCCGCCGCTCCCCTGTTCTGCTCCACCGCTGCATCCTCTTCCGCCGCCACCTCCTCCCCTGCTCTGTTCCGCCGCCGCATCTGCTCCACCACCGCATCTCCTTCCGCCGCCACCTCCTCCCCTGTTTTGTTCCGCCGCTACTTCTCCACTTCCTCTGTCTCTAGGACCCCTTCTCACCGCCGCCGTTCCTCTGCTCCACCGCGATGGCGACTGAGTCCGCGGCCCTCTCCGACACCAGCGACGCCCTGGGCACACCCCCCGTCCGGCAGCTCGTTGTGCCTCCCTATGCAACCCTCGCCGTGCGCTCTCATGTCCCCGTCGTCCTCGAGCTGAAGCACCCCAACTTCCACAAATGGGCGCCGTTCTTCAAGTCGTTGCTGGGGAAGTTCGGTCTTCGCGGCCACATTGATGGGACCCTGCCGGCCGACCCCGCCGACCCCCAGTGGGTTATGGACGACTCCTGTGTCCACAGCTGGCTTCTCGGCTCCATCGCCGCCGATGTCCAGGACCTCGCCATGGCGCACGATCAGTCGGCGCGCCAGCTCTGGGTTGCTATCGAGGGTCTCTTCCTGGCCAACAAGGAGCCTCGCGCCGTCTTCCTGCATGAGGAGTTCTCATCGATGCAGCAGGGTGACCTCTCCATCAACGAGTACTGCCAGCGCATGAAGACCGTCGCCGATGCTCTGCGCGATGTCGGCCATGCTGTCTCGCCGTCGCAGCTGGTCCTCAATCTCCTCCGCGGCCTCAATCCGCGCTTCTCCAGCACGGCGGACCACATCGCCGACACGACGCCGCTTCCCGACTTCCACACCGCGCGCGAGAAGCTTGTCCTCAAGGAGCTTCGTCTTGCCAATGAGGGCAAGGTCTCCTCCGAGACCGCACTTCTCGCCGCCCGCTCACCTTCGTGCGGCACGGCCTGCCACTCTGCCACCGCGTGCTTCGGCGCCGCGCACGGCCAGGGCGGTCAGCCAAACTCCTCCAACCGCCGCACCAACAAAAAGGCCAGCGGCCGGGGTGGCAGCGGCAGTGGAGGCCGGGGCGGCGGTGGTCGACGCGATCCGGGCGGCCAGCGCCCGCCTGCTCCCTCCGGGCCGTGGGTGTGCTTTGGCCCTCTGCCCGGTCAGCAGCAGCAGCCACTGTGGTATCGCCAGCCGCAGCAGCAGGCGCCGTGGCGCGGGCAGGGTCTTCTTGGCTCGGCTCCTCAGGCTCACTCGGCGTTCGCGTCTTCCCAGTTCTCCTCCCCACTGGACGCTCAGCAGCACCAGTTCACCGGAGCTCCTTCTGCTGGCGGTTGGGACCAGGCGGGCCTCATTGCCGCCCTGAATCTGCTGACTCTTCAAGGCGCCAGCCCCTGGGTTCTTGACACCGGTGCTACCTCTCACATGTCTCCCTCAGATGGTATCCTCCTCACCCGACTCCCTCCTTCTTCTTCCTCTATCACTGTCGGTAATGGTCATTCGCTTCCAGTCATCGGTCGTGGCACTTCCATCCTTCCCACAGCCAGCACTTCATTTTCTCTCAACAACGTTCTTGTTGCCCCTGGACTTGTGCATAATCTCCTTTCTGTTCGTCAGTTTACTCGCGACAACAACTGTTCCATTGAATTTGACACTTCTGGTTTTTCTATCAAGGACCTCTGGACGGGACGCGTGATTCTTCGCTGCAATAGCAGTGGCGACCTCTACACCATATCACCGGCTCCGTCCTCCTCCACCGCTACTTGCAGTCTCGCCGTTTCGTCCACCCTCTGGCACCACCGCCTGGGCCACCCGAGCGTCTCCGTCGTCGATTCTCTTCACAACATGTCGGCGATCCAAAGTCATAAAACAGCACGCTCCTTGTGTCATGCCTGTCAGCTTGGCAAACACACTCGTCTACCTTTTGCTAGCTCAGTGTCTCTCACTACAGAACCTTTTGCCTTAGTTCATTGCGATGTCTGGACGTCCCCAGTTCTTAGTAATTCAGGATACAAATATTATCTGGTCATGCTTGATGATTTTACTCATTTTTGCTGGTCTTTTCCGCTGCGTCATAAGTCCGAAGTCTATGGTCGCTTTGTTGACTTTGTCGCATATGTTAAGACTCAATTTGGTGCTATACCTAAGTGCTTTCAGGCTGATAATGGCACTGAATTTGTTAATCATGCCATGTCTACACTCCTTTCAAGTCACGGCATCCTGCTTCGCCTTTCTTGCCCCTACACTTCGCCCCAAAATGGTAAAGCCGAGCGCATGCTTCGTACCATCAACAACACCATCCGCACCCTCCTCATCCATGCCTCCATGCCACCGCCTTACTGGGCAGAAGCGCTTGCTACAGCCACCTATGTACTCAATCGGCGCCCCTCCTCCTCCGTCCGCGACAAAATCCCGTACCAACTTCTTCATCATTCTCTACCAGATTACTCCCATCTTCGCGTTTTCGGTTGCCTGTGTTACCCCAACCTTAGTGCCACGACCCCCCACAAACTCGCGCCTCGTTCCACTGCTTGTGTGTTTCTTGGGTATCCCTCTTCTCACAAGGGTTACCGGTGCCTCGATATCACTACACGCCGGGTGATCATCTCCCGCCATGTCGTGTTCGATGAGTCGGTATTTCCATTCGCCACCACTTCTTCTAGTGCCTCTTCACTTGACTTCTTATTGCAGGACGCCCCCTCTGCTGCGGTCGCTCCACCTTCGGGTGTCGAGCAGCCGCTCTCCTCTTCGGTTGCTCCTGAGGACGAACAACTGTCGCTCGCCGATCCGGCCATCATCACGGTCGGTCGTGTGGTGCGATCTGCTGGTCATCCCGCCCCGGCTGGTGTTCCGGGCGGGTCACGCCGCTTCGGCGCCGTCTACCACCGCCGGCCGCCCCAGCAGCCTGCAGCCGACCGCCGGTTCGGCCAGGTGTACCAGCGTCGTTTGCCCCCGCCGTCCTCTCCAGGCACGGCCGGGGCTGGATCTTTACTCGTCCCGCCTCCATCGTCTGCTGGGGAGTCTCCCAGCGACACCACCCCCGGTCCATTGACCGCTGAGCTGCCGTCAGGGGACGCCACTACCACAGGAACCCCGCCACTGCATTCCGCGGCATCGCCTGGCCAGCAGCCACTTCCTACTGACTGCCTGCCTCAACTTCCCCCCATACCGAGTTCTGCATCTACCAATCCCACCTTCGACCGGCTGACTCGGTTGAAAACTGGGGCAGTGCAGCCTGTCAACTACCGGAACCTCTCCGCCACATCGACCTCGCCACTGCCAGCCAACTACCGCAGCGCGCTGGCTGATCCCAACTGGCGTGCTGCAATGGCGGATGAGTATCAGGCTCTCATTGACAATGGCACTTGGCGCCTTGTGCCTCGACCACCTGGCGCCAATATTGTGACGGGCAAGTGGATTTTCAAACACAAATTCCACTCCGATGGATCCCTTGCTCGCCACAAGGCTCGTTGGGTTGTCCGTGGCTTCTCCCAACAGCACGGTGTCGACTACGACGAGACCTTCAGCCCGGTGGTCAAGCCGGCCACCATCCGTGCTGTACTCAGCATCGCGGCATCACGGGACTGGCCTATTCACCAGCTTGACGTGAAGAACGCTTTCCTCCATGGTGACCTTGAGGAGACCGTCTACTGCCAGCAGCCGTCCGGTTTCGTCGACCCTTCAGCCCCTGACTCCGTCTGTCTCTTGCAGAAGTCTCTGTATGGCCTCAAGCAGGCTCCTCGGGCATGGCACCAACGGTTTGCTTCGTACATCTGCCAGCACGGCTTCACGGCGGCCAAGTCCGACACGTCTCTCTTTATTTATCAAGATCGAGATGACGCCGCTTATCTGCTGCTCTACGTCGACGACATCATCCTGACGGCATCCTCCCCGACACTCCTGCAGCGCATCACCGACCGCCTTAGCTCCGAGTTCGCCATGACGGATCTTGGTACCCTCCACCACTTCCTCGGCATCTCCGTTACGCGATCCTCCGATGGTCTTCTCCTGTCGCAGCGACAGTATGCCGTCGACCTCCTTCAGCGGGCTGGCATGGCCGAGTGTCATCCAACAGCGACTCCTATTGACTCTCGAGCCAAGCTGTCAGCCACCGACGGCGCCCCCGTCGACAACCCCTCAGAGTATCGCAGTCTTGCTGGCGCTTTACAGTACCTCACTCTGACTCGGCCGGATCTCGCCTACGCCGTGCAGCAAGTTTGCCTCTTCATGCACGCCCCGCGGGAGCCACACCTTGCCCTGATCAAGCGCATTCTGCGCTATGTGAAGGGCACCCTCGACGCCGGTCTACATCTCAGCGCGGGCAGTGTGTCCTCCATCACTGCCTACTCTGATGCTGACTGGGCCGGCTGCCCGGACTCTCGGCGTTCTACCTCTGGCTACTGCATCTTCCTCGGCGACAACCTGGTCTCCTGGTCGTCGAAGCGACAGCCTACAGTGTCCCGTTCCAGTGCGGAGGCAGAGTATCGGGCAGTTGCACATGCTGTTGCTGAGTCCTGTTGGCTACGCCAATTGCTTCAGGAGCTTCATGTCTCGATTCCTTCGGCGACCATTGTCTATTGCGACAACGTCAGTGCTGTCTACATGACAGCCAATCCGGTTCATCACCGTCGCACGAAGCATATCGAGATTGACATCCACTTTGTCCGCGAGAAGGTTGCCCTGGGACAGGTCCGTGTTCTCCATGTTCCCTCCGCACATCAGTTCGCGGACATCATGACCAAGGGACTGCCTGTGCAGTTGTTCACTGACTTTAGGTCCAGTCTCTGCGTTCGTTTCCCTCCCGCTGTGACTGCGGGCGGGTATTAGAGATATGTACAGCCTAACCCTTACTTGTAACACAAGTTGTACTTGGCTATATATATATCAAAGCACCCCCACCTTTGAGGTGTGAGGGGTTTCCCTAAAGTCTCTACAATGACCTTCATTTAAAAAACTAATATGATATCCATCCAAGATAACATATGGTTAAATTCTCCCATATCTACCATCACCAATGACCACTGCAAGTTCAGACAGCTAGAATTCACTAGATTTGATAGTGGATATACATATACTCGCCAAATTATTTAAGTCCACAAAAATATCAAAAATAAACAGTTTTGACGTGAAGATTTGAATATATCAAGATTCTCAATAAGTTAAACTACAAACTTTGTGTCACAGTAGTTACATGCACAGACAGCAACTATAGATTGGTCAAGGTACTGACAAAACCAAGTCGTTCCACAGGGGATAAAAATGGAAGTATCATCAAGATTAAAGAACTCAATCCACATCAAGTTTAAGTTGTCTCTGCAACACAGAAAATTAAAGCATACCTCCTTTATAATTCCACACTTGGAAAATACCTCCACAATCTGCAAAAGAAATTTACCATCAAAACCAAGCACTTTTTGCATAATCATGAATGTGTTAAATAGTTAACTTTGAGAAATAGTATTCCTAAGAGGAAAATGAAGAGTAGCCACAGCTTCTGGAGGTATAAGTAACTTACCTCCTCAGCTGTGACATCATCAGGCAAACCAGTAATGTAGACATGTGTATTGACTTTGAGATCAAACCAACTGTCTGGAGGTTTGTTAGCTTCCTATCAAGAAAGAGAGAGATAAGAATTAACTTGTGCAAAAATTATCGAGGACTCCCACAAAAATAACTTGAAAATTATACCTTCTTTTCAGCTGGCTTCGCAGAAGATTTCCGTTTCTTTTCTTCTCTCTTTTCTACTTCCTCTGGTTCTTTGTTTTTGTTTTCGGCTGAAGCATTGTTTTCCTCAAATGCGGATGAATCAGAAATATCTGGTGCTTGAAATACTTCTTCCTCATGTGCAAAAATCATGTCTTCAACTCCATAGTCGTCCTTTTTACCTGATACATCATTCTGTAGAAGGCACATGACAAATTTGATTAACTGATAAATACTGATGGGGCCAGCAGTATTAAACAAGATGAAGATGGGGAAGTATTTATCCTGCAAGCAGTGTTATTAAGTTGTCAACTAGTCAATGACTAGTCAGCCAGCAGCGCTCGACCGGTGGCAGCGACTCGACTAACTGAGAGAGTCAAGCCACTAGCTGCCGACTGAATCAACTTGGATCGACTAGTCGCTGACTGGGAGAGAGTAGTCAGTCGACTTATGAAATGCATGGGAGAAGGCAAGCTGCGCAGGAGCTCTATTGGGCTATTTGGGCTTTTGGCTTCGGGACGAGTTCCATCAAGTGTCGAGTACTTCACACTTTCACATACCACTTCACAGAGACATCGAGGCGCGAGCTGTGTTGAAGCGCAGAGGCGGCGACCGGCGAGGCATTGCAGCGGTCGAGCCCCCAGCCAAATCCACCCTCCCCCCAGCCAAATCCAACTCCCCGCCATCGCCTCCAGCCAAATTGACCACCACGCTGTCGCCCCCAAGCGGATCCGGCTTGAATCCTTCAATTGAAGCGCAGAGGCGGTGAGGCACCGTCGGCCCCAGTCGAATTCGCCGTCGTCCCCAGCCGGATTCACCGTCAGCAGTCGCCCTTAGCCAAATCCGCCGTCGCCCCCAACCGGATTTGCCGTCGGTCGTCGCCCTCAGCTGAATCCACCGCGTTGTTTGATTCGCTTTTCCTCTATTATGCATTTATGCTATTGCTACTTAATTGTTAATTCTTGCTCTGGAAACATAACCTATGTTTTGGCAGCGCTGCATCAGTTCATCATTTATGTTGGCTGACTGCTGAGGTTGTTACTTGTTACTGTTTTGGAGCCGGTTACTGCTGAGGTTGATTCCAGCGCCGCTGCTATCTAGGTAGTAGTACTCTAGTTGGCTACGTGTTTACTTGCTTTCTTATATTTCTGTTGGCTGACTGCTGACTGATTGCAAGGCTGATTGTACTCAGGATCATGCATATTTCGTGGCTCTATTAGTAAATTATGTCACTAGAGTTCAATTTATGTGATAAACTGAGGGACTGGTTCTACTTGTTTTGCTTGGCTGACTGCAAGGTTTCTCACTGCTGTTTTACACTAAAGTACTCACCAAAGGATAATACTTCTGCTTGTTTATGGCTTTTTTAGTTGAAGTGGCGTTTGTGCCTTTTAATCATTGCTTAATGGTTCTTGTAGGTGTTCTTGGAGGATTCTAGTGGCACTAGTTACTCAAAGGAGGGGAGGCTAATAGGGTATGATCCAGCATATGATTTTGCTGTTCTGATGGTTTGGAAATGCACTTTTTGTGGTTGTAGTTTTAGTGATGCAAATCTGGTTCCAAATTGCAATCTTTGAAGTCAGATTGGTGCTGCAGATTGATATCGATGGTGATAAGTTGTGGCCTACTCTGATTGGCACATCACGCGGTTTGCAAGTTGGGCAGAGCTGCTTTTCCATTGGGAACCCTTACGGATATGAACACACCCTAACTACTGGCGTAATGACCTCTACAGCATTCTGTTGCATTCTCTATTTCTCTGGTTAATGCCAACCGCCAAGGAGGTATGTATGAACTGTCTTTCACTGTTTCTTTTGTTGTGATGAAATGACGAATTGCATTTTTGATGATTGGTCTGTTTTTTAATGGAACAACTTGTAGCAAATATCTGTAGTTCTGTCCTGAATGCAAGTCGACAAGTAGTCGCAAGTAATTGACGACTAGTCGGCAAGTCGGTCCCTTGGCGACTCGACTCGACTTACCAACTTAATACCCATGCCTGAAAGGAAGAACATCTGATGCAATATGGAATACAATATTTTAAAAAAATTTGTCTAGGCCTATAGCATAAGGCATCAAGAACATTTCTAGGAATTTGCCATGGACGACAAGAATTCCCAGACACTCACCTAATTCCTCAAGGCAAATCAGACCATAGGGCGCCTTTGCGCCTAGGTGACAACTTGTCGATGCCATGACAATCATGCATTTAACACTAAGAGCAACTAAGTGAAACTGAAGTAGACTCTCAGATGAACCACAACTTGTATTAGCCAAAACAACATATAGTAGCTCTTTTCAGGAAATGACACTTCCAGGCAACGTGAAAACTAACCTTCACACTACTAAAATGAAAGAAATAGTTATGGAAAAAACGAATATGACGAGGAACAATAAATCAATGAGAAAGTAAGCTCTGAACTTAATAAACGTTTTAGTTCTTGTGAAGTTGCTTATAAAAGGGTAAGTTTTCATAGAAAAAATGACTTCATTCCCAAAGGCTATCTGGCAGGCTATTTCATAGACTCGGCGTGCACCAATATTTCTAGCCAAGCTAAAATCTTATTGAGGACCTGGACCAATGTAGTGGGCTCAAATCAATTGACCCACTAGGGTGCCCCATGGCATGCATCAATTCCCAAACTACCACAGGCCCATAAGTTAATAAATCATCTCACCAAGATGGCTACTACTTTTCGTTGGTCGACTGTCACTATGTAATAACGTATAAGTAACCCGAATGATGTATACCGACAGGATTTTTCACCTGATGATGATTATCTATAAAGATGTACCAGACACAGGAGAATGTCTTGCACTCCAATAGGCAGCAGTGGCAAGTTCCAAAGTCATCGGTGCTACCAGCAGCAAAAGGAGAGTAAATAAACCAAGCAATGGCAATACTTACTTGAGGAACCCATGCCCTCAGAGTGCAATCCCACTTGTAAACAGTGCCGTCATCATCAGTGAATTCTTGCTCGCCATCTGGTGTTGCTGGCCGCTCGTCAGTATCATCAACCACATGCTCTTGGTTTAAGTCACTATCTGCCTTGTGTTTCAAGGCTTCCACCTCCGCCTCCGCTTCTATAACCTCCTTTTGGAACTTCTCAAAATCATCTTCAATCCCTGGACCATCACACAGATTGAAAGAACATCAGAAGATCACTTGAAGAGCATCCTACAGAATTTTCTTCAAAGAGAATGTAGAAAGCATTAACCTTCTTCAGGTTGATCCTTCTTTGTGACCCCAACATGCAGCTCGGGGATCGAAGACAGTGGCATCCATTCACTCCTCCCTTCTGCCCAGAGCATTGTGCTCTCGGTGAGGTACCCATTAGCAAAATGTTCTGCAAAGCGAGCGAAATTCCTCAAGTAAAGACCACAACGAAAACAGGGAAATGAAAAATTCTTCTACAAGACGCGACCACACAACAAGCGAATAACTTCAACCGCGTGACCTAAACCCTAGCTCCAGGTACCTGCCTGCGCTAACAGTCCCACCGATACGTGCCAGTTTGGAGTCAGAAACTACGCACAAACAGTGGTGGCCACACAGCAACAGAAAAAAATCGACAATTGATGTCGCCGTACCATGGTAAATACACTCTGGGCCTCACCTCACATTGCAAATTCAAACTGTTGCGATCAGCCATACTCCCAAATCCATGGAAACATCGACTTACTGCTTCAAAGGAAAAAGGCCAGCTTCTTGCAACACGCACAATCGACAACATCTAACTACACCCGATGCTGGGATTTGCGTCACATTAGCGACAGCTTCAAAACTAGTCGATACGCACAGGAAAGTGAACCTTGCGGATTGCAGCAAGCCCGAATAGGAAAAGTTTCGGTTTTTTGCGAGGAGAAGCCCAACGTGCAATCGAACTAAGCCCGCATTTGCACTAATCGAGGGAGGGGGGGTGGGGGATCATACCTTGCAGCTCGGAGAGCGCGTAGGGGCCGACGTGCTCCTGGTTCGGGCCGAGCACGTACCACCCCACCTCGCCGCCGCCCGCGCGGCTGCTCTCCATGGATCTCGGCGCCGGGAAGTGGAGGCGGTGGCGGGAGACTCCGACCTCGTTGCCGCCGTCCGCACGAGCGACGGTCGGAGAAGGGGGAGGAATTTTGTGTGCGCGGTTTGGGGGCTGGGGTTTCCAGAATGGTCGAGAGTCGAGACCAACCAGGGTGGGTCGGGTCCGTCGGAAGCCTCTGTCCGTCCGATTAAGAGTTTCGGCCGTACACATCCAAAGCTATTAAGAACAGTCGCGTACACATCCAAAGCTATTAAGAACAGTTGCGTACAAGAGACAGTCCTATTGTAAAACATGGCCATTCATGTTCATAATTGAAATATAAACATTCGTTTCGACATTGCCAGGGTACTATAGATTTTATAAGTTGATCTAAATTAACTCTTGTCCAACTAAGGCAATGTACATCGCAGCCGCCAAGTTCGTAGATCTTATTCAAAAGTTTCATGCTTTTTGACTAGAATGATACTTTAGCGGTTATTAATTTTTCTTAGGTATTCAATTAAATGAAAATAAAAAAAGAAAAAGATGCCGCTATATCTCTATGGATATGCAAAAAAAATAGAGAAAAGAGAAAAAACCAACGTGTTCCAGACAACTTTTAACTTTTAAAGTCAAAAACCCAAAACTGTTTGGAACATAGCCTTAAGGGCTTAAGTCCTCGCTCCAACCGGCTTAAAAGCCTTGACTTCTGCCTTCAGCTGTTGTTTTTTTTCTGCAAATGCACTAAAGCGGGTATTAGCCTTTTCGGAGTTAAAAAAATGAAAAAAAAAATATCGTCACGAATAGTGCAAAATAATAAAGGAAAAACAAAAAATAAAAAAATAAAATTAAGAAACCAACATATTCCAAATAACTTCTGACTTTTAAAAATCAAAAACCAAAAACCAAAACCGCTTGGAGTAAAACCTAAAAGCATGACCAATTGATGTCACTACCAAACTAGTTGGCACTGCATCACCGAAAGCTTTTCTACACTCCTAAGGGCATGTACAACTTACAGACGGGTTGCTGTCTGCAAGTTCTTTTCACTTCACACACAGACAACTGAACAGACAGCTTGTACAATGGGTCGTCTATTTGACTGTCTGCAAACTGTTTAATGCATGCATATAGCCATGATCAAGCATGAATATGATTCATGTATACCATTGTGTTGCTTCTTGATACAAAACAGATCAAGTATAAATAAGATGAACATAATTACAATATTTTTTAGAACCATCAATATAAATGATATATTAATATAGTATGAAACCGCAAGTCCACAACTGAAAAACCACATAAACAAGAAGCCCAAACCATCATCAATCTCTTACAAAAGTGGGCAAAGGTAATAGAAACATGCTTCAGTTAGGAAACAGCCGCTTCCTCAAACACTTCAGTGCAACAACATGCTCATCTTTTTCTTCAGCAGAGAACCCTCCTGTGTCTCGTGCGAGGAGACAGTTGTATGTCTCCATCATCTTTGCTTCCATTTCCAGCTTCTTTATTCTCCATTGCTGCAAGATGGGCAAGTCTTGATGCTTTAAGCTTCTCAGTTGATAATTTTTGTTGTACCTCCAGCACCTTTAAGCGATTTGTGTGAGCTTCAGTTTGAATTTTGCTGAATTTATCCAGATTCTCCACATCTATCGTAGTTTTCTTCGACTTGCCTTCCTTTTTAGCCTCAAATGCAGCTTTCTTTGCTTTCATTTGCCCCATTGGTCGTGGGCATTCAACAGGATCTATAGGCTCTATGTCTTCCATTACGTCTTTATGTCCCGACACCTTCCTTTTACGTGCTTTCTTGAGCTCATCATTGTATATTACCCACTTTGGCTGGTCTCGGCAAACATATCAAACATCCATTAACACAAAATGTCCTAGCTTCAGCTCTTTGTTGTCTTCCACATAGAACATGTGGGCCATATCAATCCACTGCTGATCTGAATAACCACTAGTATATATTCTGCGAGCCTTCACCCATTGCACTAGGCATGAACTCAGGGGGAGTTTTGGATGACCTAGACTATCTTCTTAAGCTTCTCGCTTGGAGTAGTCGCATAAGGCTTGAGATCTAGCACATGACAAAATTTTTGGTTGGAAACAGCCATAAGCTTTAAAAGAAAATATGTCAAGTGTGCAAGATTTGCTTAATCACCTAAAGATGAAAAGTGCTTAACCAAATGATAAACTCTTGAGCTTGTAGCACTCTAATTGACTCAACACTAGCTTCTTGTTTCCGCTTAGCTTATTGACATGGCCTGCATCATCCTTGGATATCTCTAGTTAGACTTTGCTTATCGATGACTTGACATGCTCGTAAAATGCATTACATTCCATATCATCATCTTTGTGCTCCAGCTAGGATATACATGTCTTGTCATGATCTAGATAGCCTTTTATTGAGTTATGGCTTGGTGTAGTTCATTATGGTCATTATGGATAATTCTCATGGCTCTAAATGCTTAAATAAACAAACTTCAGTCATTTTCATCCATTGACATGTCATATTCTCTCTTTTGCATACTTGATGTGTTTATTGCCAAAAGGGGGAGAATAGCGGAGAAAAAGGCATTTGAGAACTTTCTAGAGCTTTGGAGAAAATTTTGCTCTTTCTGGTGTAGCTATAGTGTTTCTTTGTCAACATGGTCATTAGCTTCCTTAATTAATCTTCTTTGGACCATGTTTGACTCTTTTTCATTTCAAACAAACTCAACGTTTTTTCAGGGTTTGTCAATATACTCATCAAGGGGAAGATTGAGAGACCATGTGGTCTAAATCCCAAGTTGGTGATGAGTAATTGACACGTGGTTTGGTTAGAGTGAGTTTGGTTTGAGTGATTCGTGCCATTTTGGCATTGGCGAGGTCGGATTATGATTAGACAGATTTGACACATGGTCGTCTTCCCGGTTGGTCATTTGGGTCATTTCTCGCTTGAGTAGGATTTGTTGGTACTAATCATGTTTATATGCTTTGTGCCGTGCTATGCGATGCGGTTTTTGTCTATGATGGCTGCAGGACGTCGAGTGGACTCGTGGCGAGACACAGAGGACTGGACTAGGCGCAGGTGGCGCTGAGGTCAGAACAGTCGGGATGTGTCGAAGACGACGTGGACTCGAGGTGGTTGTGAGGCGTGTGAGACAAGGAACGCGGAAGCTTCCCGGAAGGCGCAGCAGGAGCGTTTCGGTAAAAGCGCGAGGCTACAAAAGGAAGCAGGTTAGCGGGCAAAGCATGGAGGGGTAAAATGGGCAAAGCAAAGTGTAAACCCATCAAGGAATGCTATAAATAGGAGTGTGTTTCCTGGTTGTTGGCATGACTTGGAGAGGGGTTTTAGGGCTTTTGCTTTGTGCTTTAGTGATGAAGAGAGTGGGTATATGAGATATGGTTGTGTTCTTGATCTCCTAAGCATGTATGGGGACTTGGTGTGAGATTGAGAGAGGGCTTGACTGAGATGTAAACACTCTATATCAATCATGTATGTCTCCGTATCGATTTTATGAGAGCTGTTCTTATTTCATATGTGATGCTTCCCTGTGTTTGAGCTCTCTTGTTTCTCTCTTGATTTCTTTTTGTGCCATCAAGATCAAGTGTTTGTTCTCAATGCTAATTGATTTCTTGCGGCTTGGCGGCAGCAAAGTTTGGGGTGCATAAAAGTTCATTTCGGCCAAGCATTCCTTCTGTTCCGAAAGAGACAACAATGAATTTTCTTGGAGACTTTTCTTGAGTCATTTCTTGTCAAGCTTTCTTTTGGTCTGAAGTTCTTGGGTCTCTCGGTAGTATTTTTTTCCTTTGAGTTTTTCTTCTAGTATCTCGGTTCTTGCAGTGTCCGGCTCAACAACTTCACTTTGCAGAATTTTCCTTGTGATTTGCGGCAGTGAAGTTGTTGTGCTCGGCCAAATTATGAGCATAAAATGATCAGCTAGTTTGTTCATTGTTTGGCTCAAAGAAATCATCCGTTCTGCATTCTTTGGTTCCCTGCTTGATTCCTCTTTCGGTTTTTGGAAGAGCAGCGGCAGTTCAATCCAGTGGTTGGTTCGGCCAGGAAAAAAAATATCTGCATGCTCCTTTTCTTGCCGAAAAGCAGTCAATCATTTCTTCTTTAGCATGCCTTCGGCTGCTCTGCGTTTTCTTTTCAATCTCTTGGCCGAACAACATTAAAGTTTCTTTTGGTTGGTCGGCAAGAAAGAACATGCCACAGGATGCTTTCGTTTCATTTGTGAGTAGCAGTACTAGTTGGCTTGATTCCAATTTTTGTGCTTGCGGCCAGCATGAGCAAATGTACAAGGAAGCTTCATTTCTTTTTGCTGATTTTCCTTCATTTTGCATGCAGATCAAACAATGTTATTTTCAGATTAAATTTTTGCTGGTTAATCTCTAATTTATGCTGAATTTTTTAGTATCGCATGCGTTCCAGATTTCAGCAAAATTAATTTTAATTTTCTGTGAGGTGCTTTGTTTTGCATCTTTTTGAAAAATCAGTGTTCGATTTCTCGGGGGCGATTTTGAAGCGAGCGACATTCACCCCCCTTTGTCGTCATTTCGGTCCTATAAGATGTGTTATCAATATGTTAGCATGGCTCATAGTGAATGAATCGGGGTTTGGTCAGATGTGTTTGTTACTAAATTGGGATGATATGTGATGCATTGGCATTGTAAAGTTCAAGTCTAATAAATAAGTTCTTTTGCGGCATAAAAATGACATATGAATAGATCAAGCCATTTATTTAACATATGGGCTAGTGTGAACTCTGAAGCATGAAACATACCGGCAAATCTACCATTTCTATTGAGTGAGTAATTTAAACTGATAAATAGAATAATTTAATCTTCTCTGATGATTTGAGATTTTCTTGGTCATCTTTGCAGGTGTCTCTTCTGATTTTGATTGTGAAAGTCAGCTCTCTGAACTGGAAAACCTTTTAGATGCTAAGGTACATCCTATTTTTCTGGTACACATATAAGGTGAATAATCTGGGTCAGATTATGCAGGACAAACCAGTTGTGATCACTGCAATATTCTATTTTTCTGGTTTGTGCAGATGGATGGCCGTTACAAGGTATGCACATGTCATGCTGACATATATGCAGAGATTTGCCCAGTTCTAATGTAATTTTTGATCTGTCTCCATAGATGACAATATAAGAATTCAAATGAGCAACCTGAAATTATTTTGGCATTGTGTTACTACTTTTGCTAGTGTCATTAAAAAGAGGCCAAGCTGCTTAATTAGGCCTACAAATTACAGTAACATTGCTACTATATGTCCTTAAAGAACATTTGAATGGATTGTCTCATTCACAGTATAGGTTATCTGGAGAAAACACAGAGCAATAGAACTAGAAACAGAATCTGGAGAAAACACAGAACATTTGAGGGAATGATGTGATACCAGGTTGTAGGTTCCGTAGAATGAGGATGCGTCCATGGATACGGGTGTGGAAAGCAGCCGAGGGAGGTGGGGCGCCGGTGAAGATGCTGCTCCCGCCGGTGAAGGACGGCGCGGCTTCGACGGGCGCGCGGCCTGCACCCTTCCCCTCCGGCACCGCCGCCGTCCGTTTCTGCTCCCCTGCCGACGCCACGGCCTTCCTCTTCTGCACCGCCGCCGCCGCCTGGTGCTGCTCCTGCGGCATGGCGCCGTCGCCTTCCTCTCTGGATCTGGATCTTCCGAGCCGCCGCCGCGCCCTCGATCTCCAAAAGAAGAATGGCGCGCTTGGAAGGATCCGCTGCCATTTCGCGCGCCTGCATATGGATCCTCTTCGCGTCGGTACGAGACGACGGCTCGTACAATGCGAGGAACTCCGGCGGTTTCGCCTGGGAGCACGAGCGCGTGCCGTCGCCTCGCGAGACGTCAGCTTTGGTTTATTGCTTCGCTTTATTGCTTCCACGTCGGCTGATTCTGGTGTGCTGGCCTTATACAGACGACACCGGCTATGGGTTGTACATGCACTAATCAAAACACCTTATACTCGGTATATTAAATATGGGGATTCTCTAGCTAGCTTCTCGTGCCACATTGCCTTAGTTTGGTGGTGCTCAGTTGGGCTAAATTTTCACTGTGGCTGGCTGAAATTACACTGTAACTGATGGTGACTTATTTGCTATAATTAAATTTAAAAAATTAAAAATATGTTAACCCATCACATATAATACAAAAGAATATGAAAAAAAAGAGCATGCAAAAAAGCTTAAGAAATGAAAAGTAAAAAAAGATAAAATTTAAAAATAGTAAAAAAAAAAGGCGATGACCAAAAGCTCAAACCCAATCGAGGAAATCTTTGTTCTTATACTTCGTACACTGAAAGTTGGGGGATTCGGTGGCTAGCCGCCCGTGCCACATCGCCTTAGTTCATTCTTAGCCCGGCGCGCGTCCGTGCATTAGGAGTGCGCTCGCCTCTCCGCTTGGGCCGCCGCGTGCTTGTGCGTTGTGAACGCGCGATCGGTTTGCTCCTCGTGTGCATAGCGTCGAGCTCCCGCAGCTAGTTTGCCTTAAAGATTAACGTAAGCTCACACTCCTAATACGACAAGGAAGCAATGTTTTATTGATCAGATCGAGCGTTGTTCGGGAAGGAGATGTCAGAGAGGGACTCGGGGGCCGGAAAAGCTTGCAATCACGTGCAGTGTAGCGTAAAATCCCCCCTTTAAAAAAATTAGGCGCAATTACAACTTTTTAAGGTAAGTAAAATCACAACTTCACCACCCCTTTCAAAATACGTGCAGTGTAGCTTGCAATCCAATTCTTCTTCTCTTTTTTCAAGTATACAGCGGTAGCAGGCTAACAACAAATTATTTGGAGGGATGAGATCCGAACGCATAAATCATATTATGTGTACTATCAGTCAGCAGCTTAAGAATGCCCTCGGTCACAAATTCGCAGTAGTTGCTACGCGAATAAACGATGTGACACCTTGCATCACAATAATGGACTTGACCAGTGAGTTATCGCAGTTAACAAATTGGCAGTTGGCGCAACGAGGCGGCAAGTTTTGGTTGATAAACTGGGCCTGCCAGTGACCCGAAAACCCGGGAAAATTCGATAGGATTGCCACGAAAGATCGATAAGGTTGCTGGCCCTGGAGCCTGGACCAGGAATTCGAGTGACATGGACTCTCCTACGCGCTTCCTTTGGGGAAATTAACCCCGGGTTGGCCTGTGGAATACCTACCCC
This sequence comes from Dendrocalamus latiflorus, assembly GCA_017311315.1. NCBI lineage: Eukaryota > Viridiplantae > Streptophyta > Magnoliopsida > Poales > Poaceae > Dendrocalamus > Dendrocalamus latiflorus. The sequence goes on from CM029627.1 coordinate 13,716,531, forward strand.
ATTATAGCCGGGGGGAAGCGCGAGCGGGGAGCGCAGCCACGTCGGCCGCACGTGCGCTCCGCCCGCCGCGTGGCCGGCTGAATTTACGTACGGTCGGCCGAGCCAATTTCCCTGTATTTTTTTGAAATTACGTAAAGGTCCTTTTCCCTCGCGAAAAGGTCCCTGCCAGTTTTTTTAAGCCCCTCCACTTTGCAGGATAGCGCCCCGTGTTTTCTAAATTACGTACGGGTCCTCGTTTATTACGTACAGGCCCTCAGTTTTTTACGAAAAAGACCTTTGACTTTCTCGTTTATTACGTACATGCCCTCGGTTTTTTTACGAAAAAGACCTTTGGCTTTTCCGAAAATACACAGCCCTCGATTTTTTTAAAATTTTTTTTACAAACTCCTCAAGGATTATCGCCTCTTTTACTTCGGTACACACGGTGTCTGGCGCGGCGTGGCGCCGCGCCTATGAGGCTAGTTACGTACATTGCATGACGCCAAGTGGTCTTGTCATTGCCTGTCGCCTCATGCTTGATGTAACCACAAGCTTATAGTGATTTTTTTTTGAACTGCAAGCTTATAGTGATTTCTCAGGCCATAGGCCGGCCAGCATCCTGTCATGACCTGCTTTGGATTGGTAAACGGTGTATGATGCCCTCGAGTCTTTCTTATACTCTAATACCCTTTTTTATACGTAGTAGTCTTTGAATCAGATCTAAGTTTATGAGGTACGATATGAGCATAAACGATATTAAGAACGAAGAAGATAAATCTCATAGAAAGAACCAAAATAACAACATTGAAGTAACAACGATGAAAGAGAGAAAATTTAGCAAAATCGACCGTAAATTCTTTAAGCACAATCTCACAAAAATACAAGAAATTGTCGTCCACTCACAACCCTCTTGAAACTTTAGGACCTCTCGGATTCTTACTCTATATAAGAATCTAATGCTAAAGAATTCTCTAATCCTATCGTGCGTCCTCTGCTTTAGATAAGTAGGCTTGATAGTTTGATTGCTTGTCTATGGTCATCCCCCATAGTTTACATAGTCCTTTAATTTAGAGTAGGAGTCATAATCCAAGTATAAGTAGGAGTTATAATCCTAATATAATTCATCTAGAACTCTTTATATCACAATTTTTGAATATTAAAAGACTAGATATAAATCGCCCTAACTTAATAATATCCACTTTGACTCTTACTAATTGAAGTCTCTGTGCTCCTCCAAGAACTTGCTCAAAGTCGACTTCACTCTTTTTCATCCCATCTTTGGAAGTGCCTTATCACATAGGTTTGTGCACATCACCACAATGTACGTGTCGTTGTGTATTTTAGTTGACCACACCTCATGTTCCTATGTCCTTCTATGCAATAGATATGTACCACCTTCGAGCTCCACCTGCTCTCCGGTACTGCATGGTTGGTCTCATCATGTCTTTCTTCTTTCAACAGCTCGCATCTTTGTATTTGCATCTGCTAGATTTTACAACTATCTTCGTAGTTTCGCACATAATTGCAGATGATATCTAAATACCTACCGTTGACGACATGGTTTTCTTCTTCTAACCAGGATTTTTATTAGACTTCCCATTGGTTGCTCCATCTGATTACCCTTTAATCAGTATCCTTCATTGCTCCAAATATTTTTCATGATCACTTGCCATTTGTAAGTAACTCACAAGACTCCACCTCAAAAATGATACCTCATAAAGTTCGAGTTCAAGCGACCTCACAGATATTAGATTTTTCTTTAAGATGAAAACTGATGTGACCACGCCACAAACACATACGACAATCGCGCCCAATATCAAGATTGAACTAAAGGTGAATTCGTTTCTTCAGCCTTCATATGTTACTGAGAATAGACCGCTACCTAATGCAAGTGATTTAATTGTGCTTAGGAATTTGGAAAAGGATGAAGGAAAGGGACATGGAGTCCTGGACATGCATGGAAGGAATAATGGAGGTCACCACGTCACTTTGGGACCAAGTCAAGCACGAATTCGAGTTGGACACGTTTTGGAATCAGACTCGGACTGCTGCAATGGTGCAAGTTTAAACGGACGTAACTTTCTCATACGGACTCCGTTTCGGACGTTCTTGGACTTGATGGAAAGCTTATCAAGTTTACTTTCTAAAGGATTCAACCCCATCTTCAAATTCTATCCGAGACAGCCGCAATCATCAAAAGAGTCCGTGTTGGTCACGTACTGGAATCAGATTCGGACTGCTGCAATGGTGCAAGTTGAAACGGACGTAACTTTCTCATACGGACTCCGTTTGGGACGTTCTTGTACTTCATGGAAAGCTTATGAAGTCTACTTTCCAACAGATCCAACCTCATCTTCAAATTCCATCCGAGCCGGCTGCAATCATCAAAACAATTCACGTTGGTTTTTGAGTCCGAGTCAAAAGGGTGCTGCGCCACCACCAATTGGGCCAATGGGCCTTGTAACCCTAGAGCATGCACTTTGGACGCCCCTTCTGGTTGTTCTCCCTATAAAGGAGCCGCCGCCGCCCTTGTTAGGACTTGGATTTTGTTGAGTTTAGGTTTAGCTATTATGCAAACTTCTGTTCTTCAGTTGTGTCGGACGACCACCTGTCAAGACAGCCTTCGGAATCCCACCTTTTGATCTTCATATCAATATTTGCAATTTCAGATTGCTTGTTATCTTGTTCTTGCGTGTTCTTCGGTTGCATGCAGGAATAGACCTTCGTGGTCAGGTCAACCGCGTTCTTGGCACGGTTGATAACAACTTGGAGTGTGGTTCAGCGATTGCTAAGGCGCAAGCGACGTCGTTCGGTTGTAGTCGGATCGCAAGGGTCGCCTCCGCCAAAATCGATAGTTATCATCCTATCGGAAGATCGGGACCCCATCGCCTTTCATCAGTTGGTATCAGAGCTTCAGTTGACCGGTAGGAATTTCTTGTATCCTTAGTTAGTAGATTGATTTTTATTTCCCATAGTCCAGAAAAATTGCCCCACAAAAAGAGTTAATTTCCGCTGTCCAAACCCCGTTGTGCTTTTCAATCTGTTAGTTTTGGTTTGCTAAATTGAATTTGTGTCCGTTTTAGCTTTGTCTAGTTGCTGGTCATATCCTTGTTCCAAGAAAAATCCAAATAAAAAAAAATTCCCCCACCCCAAACCCTAATTCCAATTTCGGCTGATCTGTCCTTTCTCTGCAGCCGCCACCAAAAACGCCATATCTTTTGATTCCGAGATTATTTTTGAGTGAGACCACCGCCATTAGATTCAAAAATTTATCATCCATCTATATGTAAAATTTCACGTCATTCCAGCAAGGCGGTTAAGAGATATCTGCGGTGGAAGTTGACCCAAAATTCCAGATTGAATCTGCAACAATCGGCACTTGTGAATTTTGTGCGAATTTTTAGGTCGGTTTCCAGACCTTGGCCCAAAAACAAAAGTTGTAGAAAAAGCCGTCAGAAAATAGGGAAAAAAAGAATCATTGAAAAAACGGCAACTGACAAAAAGTTACGGCCGAAATACCGATGCGCTGTCCAGTGGACAGAAATCTTCAGTTTCCAAGTTTTGGAACAATCCTTGTGTTCTTCAATTCCAGATTGCATTCGATCGAATTATCTTGTATTTACCACTCCCATACATTGCCATACACTTATTTTAGCCTTCTTCCATCTTTGGTTGATCAGCAACATAGGCTAAGTGCTAGATACGAACTATAATTCAATTCTGTGCAATTTCTGAAATTAATTGATTGTTTTCCTTTGCTACAAAATACATAGCCTATCCAAACTCCACTTTTCTACAACCGAACAGGTCTCGCTGTACCTTGCAATCGCTATACTCATCACTTGAGTTAAGTTATCACGAACCAGCCACCAGTTGCACCACCTGTTTTGCATTGGTAAGAACTTGTAAGAGCTTGGTAAGAGTTCGAGAGATATGTGACTTGCGAAGCTCCACCTCCTAGTAGTTTATAGGGACTTACATAATTCTAGTGTATTTCCTTGTTTTCTACTAACCATGACAGGTTCAAGATCACATTGTAGCAATTTTTGCGAGACCAACAACTTGTTGGATCGTATTAATAAGACCCACACCACCATCAACAACAGAATTGAGGGATCCAATGATCACGACCGTTGTCGACTTCGACAAAATCAACAAGGCACAGGTAGGTTAACAAGAGAGGTATGTGATGATGATGCCAAGTTTACAATTCCGCCATTTGCTGGTAGATATGACCCTGAAGCTTATCTTGATTGGGAAATACAATTAGATGGAAATTTTGCATGCTATGATTTTCCTGATGATGAAAGAGTTAGGGCTGCTACTAGTGAATTCACTGATTTCGCATTATTTTGGTGGAGGAAACAATGTAGACTACCACATGTACCTAAAACTTGGAATGTTTTGAAACGAGTGATGAGATCTACATTTGTTCCTTCATATTATTCACGTGACTTGTTAAACAGATTGCAACGTTTAGAACAAGGTAGGAGAACTGTAAGTGAATACTATGAAGAATTGAAAGCTCTTTTGTTGCGTTGTGGCTTAGAGGAACATGCTGAAGCTACAGAGAATAGATTCTTACGTGGCCTTAATAAAGAAATTCAGGACCTTCTCATTCACAAAGAATATAATTCTCTCCCTCATTTGTTTATACTTGCATGTAATGTTGAACGTCAGATTGAGAAGAAATTGAGAGTGCTTGATGATAAGAAACATGAGAGCAAACCTGTGGTTGTGCCTTTTTCTGTAACTAACAACTTGCAGCAAGTTGAAAACCATGCTGAAGAGAAGAATGAGTTACTTGAGCTACCAACTCCATTACTTGAGAAGGAAGATGAGGAGATGGATGTACCTACATCATCTGAGGGGAGCCAAAAAGATAAAGATCATGGTGCTATCATCACTCACGGTGAGTATGCTTGTGAAGAACAACAATTATGTACTGTTCATGCTATTTTAGAGCAAAACTTAGTGGAAAACAATTCTGACACGCCCATATTTCAAGTAGAGAATTCACACTGCATTGATTTGAGTATTGAGAATGAGTTTAGTGCACCTTGTCAAAAAATAATTGAATTGCCTGCTGTTTTGAGTGATTCATGTGATGAATTAATCACATACAATGATCATGTGGCTTTGGTTAGACATAAAGAAGTTTTAACTAGAATTTCTCCTGCCAATTCATTGTGTTACATCATGTTGGATCTTCCTATGAAATTGTCACATGCTTTGGAGAAAGTTTCTGAACTTACATGTTCAAAATTCTTGTTTAGTGCCTACACCCCTGGGTATAAGTTTAATTTGATTGGAGATTATGGTGTAGGAAATCAATTTCTTGTATATCGAATATGCATAACTTGTGACCACATGGATGAATTGCAGCTTGTTGTTTTGAACAACAACTCTTGTATGCTCAATTTTGTTCATTATGAAAGAAAAATAAATTTTAGTGATCATTCAATGCCTATGTGTTCTTCTCTTATTGAACCATCTAACATTGGCAATCTGAATAATGAAATTGATGTATGGAAGAACTTGCAAATATTTTCACCCTTGCTAGATGAATTTGCTATTGCTCAATTGAAATCTGATTATATGGATAAACTTTGTTTGATTCCAAAAGTTGTAGCTTTGCCTATATGTGCCACCACAACAAGTTTACAACTTCAAAGATTTGAATTGCATAAATGCTTCACTTACATTTGCAAAACAAGTTGCGATAATTACTGTGTGAGAAATTTTGATTTGTTCATTAACATATATGATTACTTTTGGGTTAATAATACAATGAGCTTTTATGATTGCTGCTGTGTTATAACATTAATTGTGCAACAACGAAGAACTGTTAAAACAGATGACATATACATATACCATGCATACACCTTGGCTTCTTTGTTACCATACTTTCAGTTTATCAAAAGCCGAGGACGGCTTTGTTTTCAAGAAGGAGAGGATGATGAGGACACGACCCCTATGGATACAACCATATTTGCTACGCTTGTTGTTCCAATTACAAGAGCTCCTACGCATCACTTAAATTATAAGGTGAGCTCGTTTCAAAAAGGTTTTACTTTGTGTGACAAAGTACGTATGATATTACATAATGAGAGTTTGTTGCATTTGTTATTATGTACCGAGATTTATGATGAAGATCATGCAATACGTGAGACTACACATATGCTAAAACCAAGGACGGTTTTCTATCAAGAAGGGGAGGATGATGTGACCACGCCACAAACACATACGACAATCGCGCCCAATATCAAGATTGAACTAAAGGTGAATTCGTTTCTTCAGCCTTCATATGTTACTGAGAATAGACCGCTACCTAATGCAAGTGATTTAATTGTGCTTAGGAATTTGGAAAAGGATGAAGGAAAGGGACATGGAGTCCTGGACATGCATGGAAGGAATAATGGAGGTCACCACGTCACTTTGGGACCAAGTCAAGCACGAATTCGAGTTGGACACGTTTTGGAATCAGACTCGGACTGCTGCAATGGTGCAAGTTTAAACGGACGTAACTTTCTCATACGGACTCCGTTTCGGACGTTCTTGGACTTGATGTAAAGCTTATCAAGTTTACTTTCTAAAGGATTCAACCCCATCTTCAAATTCTATCCGAGACAGCCGCAATCATCAAAAGAGTCCGTGTTGGTCACGTACTGGAATCAGATTCGGACTGCTGCAATGGTGCAAGTTGAAACGGACGTAACTTTTTCATACGGACTCCGTTTGGGACGTTCTTGTACTTCATGGAAAGCTTATGAAGTCTACTTTCCAACAGATCCAACCTCATCTTCAAATTCCATCCGAGCCGGCTGCAATCATCAAAACAATCCACGTTGGTTTTTGAGTCCGAGTCAAAAGGGTGCTGCGCCACCACCAATTGGGCCAATGGGCCTTGTAACCCTAGAGCATGCACTTTGGACGCCCCTCCTGGTTGTTCTCCCTATAAAGGAGCCGCCGCCGCCCTTGTTAGGACTTGGATTTTGTTGAGTTTAGGTTTAGCTATTATGCAAACTTCTGTTCTTCAGTTGTGTCGGACGACCACCTGTCAAGACAGCCTTCGGAATCCTACCTTTTGATCTTCATATCAATATTTGCAATTTCAGATTGCTTGTTATCTTGTTCTTGCGTGTTCTTCGGTTGCATGCAGGAATAGACCTTCGTGGTCAGGTCAACCGCGTTCTTGGCACGGTCGATAACAACTTGGAGTGTGGTTCAGCGATTGCTAAGGCGCAAGCGACGTCGTTCGGTTGTAGTCGGATCGCAAGGGTCGCCTCCGCCAAAATCGATAGTTATCATCCTATCGGAAGATCGGGACCCCATCGCCTTCATCAAAAACATACTGAACTCTCATCAATGTGCGATGTGCTTCATCATACATCTTCAAGTGAACAATTTCATGTGCCAAGTGTAGAGATCATTCGTCAAACATCTCCATCGCCAGACATATAGAAGTAACAACCTGAATCTAATATCCATTAATGAGAATTACTCGATTGACTGACGACTAATGCATCTAAATTATCCTTTGCTACCACCATTGAGCATATATTATTTATTTGCTTCAAACTCAAACAATCTTTTATTATGTGACTGTCGTAGGGGTGGCCCCCGCCTAAGCCCAGCAAACCTGTTAAAGGAATGTAAGGCCCAAAATGGGACATGTGTAATGACATAAGTGCCCTAAGGGGAATACTCGGATGTAAGGGTATAATTGTAAAAGCACTCCCCACATGATATATATACAACACGGGCCACGGGGAGAAACCCTAAGCCATTGCTCACCTAACTCTCCACTACCATACTCTTTCTCTGTTTGGTCTGTAACCATAACAGTGACCTTCCTCGTCACATCGAAGCATGCACGTGTGCCCTTAGTCTTGCTCTTCTTTTTCATGTGACATTTGCTTCTGTCTGCAATACCTACTACAACAAATGCTTGATCACCTAAGAATGAAAATTTCGATGGCTTTTTAAATGACTCGACCTTTAATAGATATGCAATTGTCTCATTGAAGTCAAGAGTAGTTTTTTCCGACGAGAATATTCACCACCAATTACTCCCATAATGGTGGCTGAGAATGATGCCAATATGGCGACCTTGTCGTTCTCCTCAATTTTCTTATCCATACTAGTCAGCTGTGTGATAAATTTATTGAAGACATTGAGAAGGACAACGAACTGTGTACATTTCTCCATGCGCAATTTGTACAGTCGTCTCTTTAGCACCCACTAATTTATCAGTGATTTTGTCATATATAATTCTTCTAAATCATTATATAATTTTTCGGTGAATTCTTCTTGATCACCAGGTATTTTACCTCACTAAAGAGATATAGACGGATTGTACTGATAGCCTTCCACTTCATCATCTTTCAATCTTTATCAAATGTCTTTTCAATTTTATCCCTTTCAAGAGCATCGATTAGCCCTTGCTGGATAAGGACATCATTCACTACGTATTGCCACACGCTGAAATTTTCTCCGCCATCAAATTTCTCTACTTGATTCCACATCGTTGATATCGATTTTGATTTTATGCCACCTGATGTTTTACTGATCTTCTCACAAATCAGATTAATCTGGTCTTAACTCTAATACCACTAGTTACACCCTGATTTCTATTGTTATGCTCGGCAACCCTGGATCGGATCAAAACTTGTGAGATATGGTATGAGCGTGCACGGTATCAATAATGAAGAAGATAAATATCATAGAGAACCAAAATAATAATGTCGAAACAACCATGATGAGAGAAAATATTTGACGAAGTCGACCGTAAATTCTTTAAACACAACTTCAAAAGAGTACAAGAGATTATCACTCACTCACTCGAATTTTTTAAGACCCTCAGATTCTTACCTTATACAAAAATTTAGTGCTAAAAAATATCCTAATATCTAACTCTCTCGTACGCTCTTTAATTTAGATGAGTAGGCTTGATTGCTTGTGGATGGTCATCCTATGGTTTATATAGTCCCTCGTAGCTCTTCTACGGATAGGAATATGAGTTCTAATTGTAATAAAATTCATCTGAAATTTTTTATAGCACACTTTGAAATCCACTCGTATGTGTCAAACTCAACGGTTTTAGGGCCCGCTTATTTCAGTTTGAGCTTCTGACTTATTTTTCACTATTCCTAAATTTTGTCTTTTATGGCTTTTTAGCTTTTTTGAGTTTTTTGCCGGTTTTTTTACTGTATTCGTTTACGTTGTCCGTGATGGACTAACCTGTTTTTTCTTTTTTTTAAAGTTTTTCTAAATTTAGTTGCTTCAAATAAGCCATCATCAGCTACAGTATAGGTTGAATCAACTACAGTATAATTTTAATCAAAAATCAGCTTATTTTTGTTCAACTAAACGGCACCTTAAAAGCTAACAGGATCGATCACATGTTTATATACCATCTCACTCATTCATTCCCATGTCGGCACCTAAACACACCAACTGATTCACAGGCAATTGAAAAGATGGCGGCTACATGCAAAAGATTCCGTCAAAAGTGCAGTTCTGCATGGTAGCGGTCTACCGGATGCGAGGGAAAGAGGGGAAGATTTGTTTGGCTATGTTATGTTTCTTTGAGTTATGATTTATGATTTGTCACTATAATTTATGTTTTTTAGCTTTAATACGAATGTTTGTACGAATAAATCAAAAATTGATAAGCTATTTCTAAAAAGCTATTTTAATAAGTTGTTTTGAAATGATGATGTAAAAATTATTCTGTTTATTTATTTAAAAAAGCCATAAACCATAAAAGATGAGGCCTAACTAACGTTTCAGCTAACGAGCTGTTGCTGGGCTGGTGGTATACGGCAGATTGTTACCAAACCCATGGTCGGTGTTTGTCGTGTGCCACTAAACTATGACCGGAATGGACGGCCAGTGTTTGCAGATGTGCAGTGGTGCACAATTCTGTTTCGTTGGAGAAAATAGTAAGGTCAGTCTCAGTGGAGGTTTTATGTCTCAATTTCTAATACATCTATATTTTAAAAACAGTGCAGAAGAGTTTTATCCCTATGAAACTTTTATCATCTCTCTCTTCATCAATACAGTGCCATGTCAGCGTATTTAATGCCCATGAAACTCCATAAAACCCCCACTGAGACTGGCCTAACTAACCAATAGCTCCCCGAACCTAACATTCTAATGCGCAAATGACAGTGAATCCCACTTGGCGATTAACTAGAAGTATGCATTGGTTGGCTTGTAAGAGCAAGTTTAATAAGGCTGACTGTGCTAGCTATAAGGGAATCCATGTCAGCATAGTCCTATGTGGAGGGGAGAGAAAAGGAGAGAGAGAGCCAAGCCGACTCCCATGCAAGAGTCAGGCTATAGCACAGGAAAAGAGGCATTATTCATGCATGTACTTATAGAACTAATTGCTATACCCATGCATGTATTAAATTATCAATACCCATGTATGTATTAAATGATTGAGAGCTCTTGTGGAGACAACTTATAGCCAGCTTATTGTATGAGTTGACTACATCATTATCTTTTGATGACATGGAATTGTATTGGAGGTAGCAACTATCTGTACTATTAAACTTGCTCTAAGTAATTAAACATGAGCATGCATGACTGATACGCAAGAATCATGCAACAGCCGCCTAAGAGCAGCTCCAAAAGATGGTCTAAATTTGATCCTCTATAATCTCAGTTTAGGGGACATGCCAAAAAGTTGGGGATCAATATAAACTCTTTGCTCCAACAGTCATCCCCAAAATTCATCCCCTAAATATTTTAAATCTGCTACATGGGCTTTTTCAAGTGTATCTGGCTTGTATGGAAAAGCCCTGTACATGCGACATGACCAATCGAAGTGGTGACACACCAAATTAGGTTAGTTTTCATGTAACAAGACACAAGCAATCCCCTCACATGCTTAACTTGCACATGACCATGCATTTTTCTGGCTGTCCAGAAGGCTCTGTATGGACATGCAGACTTCATACATCCACCAATGCATATATAAGCATGAGCTGGATGATTTATCAAGCAATGCGTCAGGGATTTAGAGCATCAGGCTACGCACATCCACCAGTGCGCAAATACTATTGTTTTTTCTGAGCTGAAATAAATTAAAATACTATTGTTCTGATCTGAAATAAAGACACCATAACATAGTTTTGAAATTAAATTAAAACACTATTGTTCTGATATGAAAACAAATGAAGCTCAGTGTCCTTTGTTATTACAAAATTCTAACTTACGAGAAGAAAGGTTAGGTTTCTGCTAGTTACTGCCTTTGTCTTACCTGTAGATCAAAAGAAGACAAATATTACTACAAGGATATTATAGGACAGTTTCCCTTTATGTTTGTCATTTTTGTTTAGGTGGCTGCTACTTGCTTTAGAATTAAGATAAAAACTCACTTAAATGACAAGTTATCTGACATCCAAGTAGCATTCCATCTAATCCCAAAAGGGCAAACCTTTTTTGTTAACTTTTTCTTGGCTGCAATGAAGCTCAGCTAAATATGTAGTTTAATTGGGTGGGCTGCCCTTTCAAATAAGAACTTGCCTGAACCAAAATAGCACCTTAAACAACTAAATTATAGCCATATAAGCTATACGACTGAACAGACAATAATTTTGGAGTTTGAAATTTTTGTAATATTTTGGAGTATCATTCATTCAGTTATACATGTATGTTGGTTGTTTACGATATTGGGTGATTTTTTACTAATTTCTATCTATGGGTTATGTTGGATGAATATAGCTAGCTTAGCTCTTGGTAATACGACTATCATGTTCTTACACTATCTTTTTTTACATGTAGGTGGCAGATTGCCGTATCTGTGGTGACCCACATTCAGTCTTGCGTTTTGCCTTCATCGAGTTTGCTGATGATGGTAGCACCTTCAAGACTACCTTTTCTTTTATAGTCTTATGTATGGATAAACAGCAATGGTGAAGTTCTCCTTTATGTGCAGCTGGTGCAAGGGCAGCACTTACACTTGGGCGAGGAGGCGCAGGCGGCCGGCGGGGAGGCGCAGGCGGCCGGCTGGGAGGCGCACGCAGCGCCTGGCGGGGAGGCGCAGGCGGCTGGCAGAGAGGCGCAGGCGGCCAGCGAAGGAAAAAATTGGGCACGAAATCGCTACTTGCGCGCGGGAACCGTGATTGGGGACGCGTGGGGTCAGGCCATTTTTGGCTCCGGCGGGGTGAGATATTGGGGGTGTTAAAATTTTTAGTGGTGGTTTTGAGGATCTCTTGGAGAGAGTTTTTTTTCACTAATCACCAAAATTTGTTTTAGGGGATGTATTAGCCCATCTCTTGGAGTTGCTCTCAGCCGCCTAACTATAGGGTGTCTTTTAATCTTTAGCGGATGGTTTTTGGCTATCGGATGGTTTTTATTAGAAGGAGATAAAAGCCAAATAGAATAAAATCACCTACCTAAAGAGTACAGCCAGGCCGGCTATTTGTGTCAGAGGTCTTATTCAGGCAGATGACTTTTGGTTTTTAATTCATTATTTTTTAATTTTATTTTTTGGCCTTTTAGCTTTTTTGGACATTTTTGCATTTTCTTTTTCTCCGTATTTCTTGGCACTGTCTATGATGGGCTAATATATTTTTTCCATTTTTAAAATTTTAAATTTAATTACACTAAATAAACCACCATCAACTACAGTGAAAATGACATAATCCATCGCCAAACTGAGCGCCCCTAAGTTAGGGTGACATCTGAAATGGCTTGTTTGGACTAATCTTTATGAGAAAAATATATTTTGTTAATAAATTGTAAGCAGACCAACTACTCTTAATCAGAATCTGTTGTTCCATCTAGACCATTGATCGCTTAATTGGACGGTCTAAGGCACAGTTCGTATTGGCTGCTGCTTCAAAAAACCAAAAACTAATACGAATACCTAACTTTTCAAAGCGGTTTCTTTACTCCTCTCGCTACTGTCTTACTCTGAGGATAGAGACCAGAGGGTTGTGCACACATCTCTCCTTTACTCTTTTCACCGCTTATCTTCTCCTTCTAAAAGTCACTTATTTCTATCACTATTGTTCATTTTTAGCTAAAAACTATTATAAAAACCAATACACACGTCTCTAGAGCCATCACAGTTGACTATCGTCGAATTCTTCCAAAGTTGTGGTCAATTAAAGTCTCCAAGGCCAAGAGGAATCTTACGAAGCTTGGTGACGAAAGATGACATTGTTTCTGAGAGAAACGACACTATGGTGTAGCTCCAAACGGCTTAAAAGGAGGGTTTTTTACTTCTGTTGTTGACTTTTAGTTATAATTACACTGTAACACTATTAGTATTTTAATTAAAAATAAGAAAAATAAAAAATGAAAACAAACATCATATCTTTTGGAACACTGTAAAGGAATAAAGGAGAGAAAAGAAAAGAAAAAGCTAAAAGGGCCAAAAAGAAAAAAAACTGAAATTAATAAGTCAATGTGTTCCAGGTGACTACTAACTTCTAGAAACTAAAAATCAGAAGCCAAAGACTTTTAAATCGTTTAAATCAAAACCCCTCTACCAATTTCCACGTCAGTTTGGGAGTTTTTTTAAAAAATAATCTATTTTTTATTCTAAAATATAGAAACATACCTATGTTTTAATTTTTTTTACAGAAATAGCCTCCAGTCGCCCAACCGTCACGCGACTGGATCCTGTCGCTTAACGGCCGAGCAACAGGCAGGCGATAGCTCTACTGCTGGGCGACAAGTATGCAGTCGCCCACAGGTACGTAGTTGAACCGACGTGGTCGATACAACACGATCGAAACAACGTGGTCGACCAGCGTGGTCGAAGCAACATGATCGATACAACGTGGTCGAAGATTAGTGATTGGTGAGAGGTGCTGTCGCCGAACGGCGGGGCGACAACACCTATCGTCTAACCGTTGGACGACTGGTCTGCATGCCACTTGGCCATTAGACGAGAGGGTCCAGTCGTCAAATGGTTGGGCGGCTGGACACTATTTCTATAAATTTTTTTAAAATATAGGTATATTTTTGGATTTTTGAATGAAAAAGGGATTATTTTTTAAAAAAAATCGTCGGTTTGGTCGGTCAAGCATAGCTACGACCTACGAGACACGGAACGAGAATCACATGGATAGATGGGAAACTCACCGGTTCTTTACATCACATACACGCCACCGAATTTCGCTTGGCTGCTGCCGCTGTTCTGTCCCGGGCGTTCAGGGAAAAAACAAGGTTTTGCGTGCTTTTCAGTCGCATTTGACAATTGCCATTTCTAGGAGATGACTCATTTGGCTAAAGCCCTTACCGGGCCACGCATGTACTTGCCCTGTAAAACGACCACGCACCAATAAGCTTTGCTGATACGTGGGCTCAGAGAAACGGTAGGATTCAGATTTTTTCATACTGACATGTAAATCTCACGGGAAAATTGATTATATAGGACTGAGTTGAGAGGGTTTTAGCAAAATAGGACCAAGTTATTTATACTCGTAAATATAGGACTGAGTTGAGCTACTTCTTGCAAATATAGGACTTTTCCAATTTTAATTTCATTTTCATTTTCTAGCCCTTTTTCTCTACGCGAAATGACTCTTTTGCCCCTTCCTCCCTCGCCTCCGGCCGCTCCAGCGCCGCGCCGCCGCCGCCCAGCGCCGCCCCGCGCCGCGCCGCTGCTCCCCCGCGCCGCGCCGCCGCTCCCCCGCCCCGCCCCGCCTCGCTCCGGCGCGGGGCGGGGGAGCGGCGGCGCGGCGCGGGGGAGCAGCGGCGCGGCACGGGGCGGCGCTGGGCGGCGGCGGCTCGGCGCTGGAGCGGCCGGAGGCGAGGGAGGAAGGGGCAAAAGAGTCATTTCGCGTAGAGAAAAAGGGCTAGAAAATGAAAATGAAATTAAAATTGGAAAAGTCCTATATTTGCAAGAAGTAGCTCAACTCAGTCCTATAGTTACGAGTACAAATAACTTGATCCTATTTTGCTAAAACCCTCTCAACTCAGTCCTATATAATCAATTTTCCCAAATCTCACAGGCTCACAACGACCATGAACTGATGAACATGTGAGTTTGCTCCCTGACTGAATTCCATCATTTTTGCACCAACGGTTCCTTCCTTGGCCAGCCGATTAGCTTACACGTGATTGCAAGGCTTAATAATAGTGTGTGCGTGAACAAGATAAAGATTTTATTCGAATTGGCTTCTGGTTCTAACTTTTATTTAGAGAAGTCAGAAACTAATATAAACGTATGGTTTTTTAAGTGGTTTCTCTACTCCTCTTGTTTTAATATTAAGTTAGGGATTACAAGTGTATTACGTATCCTATTCCTCTCGCTTCCATCTCACGCATGCATCACTCCCTTATTTTTTGCATCACTCGTCCTCTCCTTTTAAAAAACAATTCTTTCAGTCATTGCTACTATTTTCAGCAAAAAAATCAGCTATAGAAAATAAACTATTAGTAAAAATGAGTTTTGGTCAAAAAATAGCACTATTGACCTCAAGAATACCAGATCTAGCCCCAAACAACAGCAATTCCATTTATAGCCCCCTCCCCATCGTGGGATTTCCAGGCGTTGACACGTGTTAATCGAGCAGTCGGGAACCGCACTACAGCGAAATCATGTGGTTCCCGACCGCACAACTAATGATCATCGGGAGATCGTGCGGTCGGGGACCGCACGACCATTGTTCACTCGAGTCGTGCGGTCCCTGAACGCACGACTTGCTTGCGCACATTGTTTTGGCTCAACTGATGCGTGCATTTTGACTCAGCTGACTCGAGTGAACAGTGGTCGTGCAGTCCCTAACCGCACGATCTCCTGATGAACAGTAGTCGTGCGGTTGGGGACCACACGATTAACATGTGTCAGCACCTAGAAATCCCGCGGTGGGGGAGGGGGCTATAAATAAAATTGCTGTTGTTTGAGAGATTAGATCTGATATTCTTGAGATTAACAGTGTTATTTTTTTTATCAAACTTCAGTAAAAACCAACGCAACGGCGGCATCGTAGCAGGCATGTGCAAACACAACGAGCGGAAGCAAATCAAGCAAAACGTTGAGGCACGCAGACGATGCGTGGCTCTCCGTCCCCCGTGAGGCAGTGACTACTGGGTATTGACCAGTCTGCTCATTGCAAGCTGCCGCCGCTTTTACGGCTTTCCCCGGAGCATGCGGTCCGTCCGTTTGACAGACTTGAGGCGGCGGCAGGCGGCAAGTGCCGCGCCCGCGCGTGCATAAATTATCTCCCCCTACCTCGGCCAGCCAGTTGCACCTATCGCTCGAGCCCCGCCCCTATCCATCAACTCTCCCCCTCGAGCCGCGATCCCGACCACGCGAGCAGAGCAATTAAAATCTCTCCTCTCTCGCTCGCTCGCGCGCGCTCCGTGCAATGGACTACTCGGGTTCCAAGGAGATGTCTCCGACGCGGTAAGCACTCGCGGCGATTCCTCTCCTCTCCCTGCACATTCTTGGTTCCGTGGCTCGCGGCCGGAGCTTGATGGCTGATGGGGTTTGTCCCGTTTTCCGTCGGTCGTGCCTCGTGCAGGGCGTGGTGGTCGAGGGATACGGTGGCCGTGGTGACCGGCGCCAACCGGGGCATCGGGCACGCGCTGGTCGCGCGGCTCGCGGAGCACGGACTCACCGTGGTGCTCACCGCGCGGGATGCCGAGCGAGGGGAGGCCGCCGCCGCGCCGCTCCTCGCGCGGGGCCTCCCCGTCGTCTTTCGCCGACTCGACGTCGCCGAAGCCGCCTCGGTTGCGGACTTCGCCGACTGGCTCCGCGACGCCGTCGGCGGCCTCGACATCCTGGTGAGCGAGCGGCTCGGTTGATTAATTGGTGTTTCTTTTGGATTGGATGTCCTTGTTTTTCTATAATAACTAGTTTTTAAATAACATATTTTTTTATAAAATTTATAAATTAATTATAGTAAATAATATTGTGAACTTATCTAAATTAATTAAAATCATACGTATCTTTTGTTATATATATTCTCGAATGAACAATCGTATGAACAAGTAGAATTTAAAATTTTTTAATGAAAATCATAATCCACGGCACAAAATAACCAATCCTTGGTTTACAACTCCATGCGCTCTTCTACTACTCTGAGTTGTCCGTTTAACTTTGCAAAGTCTAATCTTTTCTTTTACCACTAGTTTATTATTTTATTCCGTCTTTTACTATAGATATCCACACTACACACCACTCGCATCAAGGCGTATCGCGATGCGTAGCGTAGGTTTCGTTTTCTAAAAGTTATTTTTTATAGTAAATATTTTTACAGTAACTAATTTTTAAATAAAATATATTTAAGATAAATATACAAATCAATTATATTATATATTATAGTGATTTTATTTGTATATATCAAAATCACACTAAGTCTGTCTCAACGTATTCTTTCTCGTGAACAATCAAAGACCATAAGTCGCAATACAAAAGAGTTAATTCTCTATTTTTGAATTCTACTTACATAAAAATCAATATAAATACTTAATTTCTCGAAAAAAGCTTCTTTTACTTCTCTTATTACAGTCTTACTGAGAAATAAAAATAAGAGACAGGTGTATCATCCAACTACATATACGTATCATTCTCTCGTTTTCTTATTCTAAAATATCACCTTTTCACTTAAAAATAACGTTATCTTTGTTAAAAGCTATAAACTAAAGCTAAAGAACATCAGAAAAAAAAAAGCTAATACTAACGACCCTTGATCGGTTTCATTTCACACTGCATCCCTCTGTGGTAAGTGCTCCTGGCGGGGCAGCCAGCGACCAACCGAATAAAAATGTCATGTCGCGTCGGGTCGGGGAAAAAGGCAAAGCCATAGGCGCAGGCAGGCGTTAGTAGGCCAAGTACGACGGCGCGATGCGCGTAATTATCGCGCCTGACGACCTTCCTTTTCCCCCGTTCGGATCAGCTTCCGGGCCGTGCCGTGACGACCCCGCGCCTTTTGTGCCGCCGGACAGCGACGGCCGGCAACCTCGTCCAAGGACTTGTTTCGTTCGTGACGATGAGGAGATTGATGCTTTTCCTGCCCTATCTAGGTCGGTAAAGTGCAGGCCTGTTGGTTTTGGTTTTTGCTTGCGTTCGGTTCCGAGGCCAACTCGAGCACTGAACCAAGTCAGATTTTGATAAATCTCCCCTACTTCCCTCACCTTACTATTCAGGTCAACATGCTTTTTCTTTGGCTCTAGTTGCAATACTTGATTGACTAGACCAGACTAGGTGCATCCTCTGTAGTTCTTTTTACCGGATATGTTCTTAATTTTGACAGGTTTTCTAGTCAAATCCTTCTGGTCAGTTTTGCCTACGTATGCATAATCAGATATTCAGACATCTCTACTTTTGCACTGTTCAAGCCTTACTTGCACTTATAATTTTTTCAAGTATAGCACATAAGTTACTGAACTAAAATCGACTCTATATTACGCTTTCGAAAAAAAAATAAAATCGACTCTATATCTAGTCTTCGCCTTAGCTGTAGCAAACGGGTGCGTTGTTATGCGAGCCAAGGATACTGTTGAGCACTTCAGCTGTTGTCATGAACAGGCAGACTGGGCCATGGTCAAGCTAGGCTTCGGCTTCTGGCTTCTGGCTTATTTTTCACTATTTATAAGTTTCGTCTTTTTCTGAACTTTTGGCTTTTTGTTGAGCTTTTTTGCCGGTTCTTTTTTTTCCCGTATTTGTTTGTATTATACGTAATAGGCTAACATATTTTTTATATTTTTAAATTTTTTAAATTTAATTATACTAAATAAGCCTCTGTCAGCTATAGTGCTTTTTTCAGTCATAAGCCATGAGCTTTTCAGCCGAACCGATCACCACCTAGGTGTGCTGTCTAGTATAACCGTATAACCCAAATGGTGGTCCATACCTGAATAATCAATGATGGCATAGTCCACTCGAGTTCAGCTTGGACTTATCAGGTTTTTTCATGGTTTGATCTGATGGATCCACATCTGTTTGTTGGCCCGTCTATGCCATCAAGTCATCAGCTGATATCAGAAGCTTATGTAAAGTACATAGTTGAGACCTTGGGGGTGTGAAAGCTATAGCGCACCACATACACTAGTCAGTATTCAGTAGTCTCCAATTCTAGCTCTAACATTAAATATTGCAAGGAAGTTGTTACTAGGTGAAGCCTTTTCAACAGCTCCACTCGGATCTAAGATGACCTGACTTTTCTGTGATGCTGAAATTCAGTTTCATCATGCTTGCATGTTTGTTGATGTAGGTGAACAATGCTGCTGTGTCGTTCAATGAAATCGACACCAACTCAGTAGAGCACGCCGAGATGGTTCTTGGGACGAACTTCTATGGGGCCAAGATGCTGACTGAAGCACTTCTGCCTCTTTTCCGGCGATCGCCAGCCACCAGCCGGATCCTAAACATCAGCTCACAGCTTGGCCTTCTTAACGTAAGTGCTCAGGTGATTCATAATATTTCAGATCAGCAAGGCAGGAGAAAATTCATTGAATTAATTGATGATAGTGGGCCTCAGAAATATTCTCATACACTGTCGTTCTCACTAATTAAATAGATACAACCTCAGAGTCAAGTCAGTTTCTTGTCGCTCCAAAAGCTCGAACTATATATTTAGGGGAAAACACTGGTATCTGCTATCAAGCACTTAATAGTGCGAACAATTCAAGATAAGCATATATATGTTGAAACTTTGAACTTGTAAATTAACAAGTGCGCACACTGTTTTGACTAAGGATTTGATCACCTCTCACTATAGTTGGATCAAACAAAATCAAGCGCACACTCTGTATTGACTTAAGCAACTTGACTAGTTAATAACACATGTAGCTAGTTGAAAATTGCAGACTATGAGGTGTGAATGCACGAGGCTAGTTAGAGATAAGGATAATTTTGAAGACTGTCTTAAAGCATATCATGTCAGCAGTACGCTGCCTAATACATTGTCAATGGCTCCATGCTCCATACAGTGCATATATGTCCAAAGCCATTTGAAATTTGGAAGTCTTTTCTTTCCTTATCGCTGACAGAGAAAAAAGTAGGTGCAACTTGTTCTTGACACAATACTCCCAAGTTTGCCTTAGTTCTTCCATTGAAAGGAAGTCCAACTACACATTCAATAGTAGAGAGGAATAGATGTTACGAATTCCATGACCTTTATGCAGGTTCCAAAATCCTGTTTATTATGTACTAGTTAAATTTCTTACAAAAAAAATGAATAAAAAGGGAGCACCGTCTATAAGTTCATATATCATAAAAACATGATATTCTCCCAGGAACATGAACATATAGACATCTACACTTACATGGATGAAGAGCAAAAATAGTGTCAGGTAGTACAGAAAATTAAGCTGTGTAAGAGGAACCACAAGGAAAATATTAGGCCAATCTATAAAAAAGGTTTGTGACAAGAGACCTGAAAGTGATGGGGAATACATATTTAGAAGTGGAGTGAGGAATCTCTTTTGTGCTTGATACCTAGTTTATAGAGCCGAAAGTTAGTTACAACAGGGCGTCAGCACTCAGCAACTCTAGTGCAAGGGAATTATTAAGGAGCTGAAGACTGGCGAAAACTTTACAACAACGTGTTACACGGCGACTAATTTTGCATAGACAGGAGCTAGTGCGCCCACTGCTCGTAATCTCACCGACCATAAAAAGAGATTTTTGGCACAGAAGTCTGTCTACCTGCACTCGTTTCCTCACTAAAAATAAGGATCCAGAAAGTGGAACTGCGCAAATTGTTGCGCTAGCATATGCCAACAAGAAGTGAGTTCAATTATCCTGCATTAATACTTTTTCGTTTGATCGATCGTGTTTGCAGAAGGTGAGCAACCCGTCGGTGAAGAGCCTGCTCCAGGACGAGGAGAGGCTGACGGAGTCGGAGATCGAGGGCATGGTATCGCAGTTCCTGGGGCAGGTGAAGGACGGGACGTGGCGGGAGCACGGGTGGCCCAAGGTGTGGACGGACTACTCGGTGTCCAAGCTGGCCCTGAACGCCTACTCGCGGGTCCTGGCGCGGCGGCTGGAGGCCGGCGGCGAGCGCGTCAGCGTCAACTGCTTCTGCCCCGGGTTCACGCGGACCGACATGACGCGGGGATGGGGCGAGCGCACGGCCGAGGAGGCCGCCGAGGTCGGCGCGCGGCTTGCGCTCCTCCCGCCCGCCGAGCTCCCCACGGGGACGTTCTTCAAGTGGTGCACGCCACAGCTCTACTCCAAGCTGTGACGACGGCGCCTGTGAGGCTATCCATACGTGCATCGGATGACGGATGTTGTGTGCGATGATATATACGTACGCGCGTCCATGATGGAGCAAATATTTTGGTCAGCTTAGTTTAGCTGTTGATCACTAGTGCTGGCGAAAACAAGTCAGCTGTATCTGCTAAGATGCTCCAGTTAAACAAAGCATCCAGTGATCCAGTCATCTCATCTACTGGACTCCTGTCTCAGCAATGAATCGTGGCTTGCTGAACGTACCATGTACTTAGCGGTGCCGGTGCGATCACACGATTCTCTGCCGGTTGGTTTGCCTTGCCCGCTGCCTCTGCGTAGTACTCCGCAAAAGCTCAACTTTCCGACCATTCACGAGTTTGTTCTTCCTCTCCCACTGTGTGTGTTCACGGGTGTTAAATGGGCTCAAGTCTAATCAAAATTTCATTCAGGTCCAGACACAATTCAGTTTCCGCAGAAATCAAGAAAAATTCCATCGTTTAGAACGGGGCCTAATTTGGTTTGAGATAACTTTACAGCTCACGAAATGCTTGTTTGATATACTGAGTCTAACAGGCACTTCTCACAGAAAAATTTTAGCAAAAACAACGTACTTTTTAAAGGCATCAGTCATTATTTTAGCTGTTAGCCTGTCAGCCCGTGGCCGAAACTGCCGAAGGAGACTAGTCCGGCAGCGCGCGCAGGGAGAACCAATTCCGAGCTCAAAACAAGCCCGCGGGTGAGTTTACCAGTACAGCTACTAATTCCCGAAAGCACACACCGGGAGGGCCCACTCGAGGCGAGATTTGGTCAGGCTGGACGGTAAAGCCTGCGGACCCGTGCCGGTGCAGGGTTGTTGCTGCTACAGTCTTCTCCTACTACAAGAAGGGGAACCGATCATACACGCCTACTTGTTTACCCTAAACCTTTTAGCTCGAGGGATTGTTATTTGCGACTTTTAAAGATGATTTTTAGTTTTTATTACGATATCTAACTTTTAAACGAAGTATTTTCTTAAGACAGAGTTTATAAGTTAATTATAGTACACGTTAAAAGCTTAATATCTGTACCAGCCAAAATAGCAAGCGAGTATCTTTCTTCATAATATCTGTAGAGAACAGTCCAAAATTTAAAAATTTCAACCAAAAACTAAAGCCACAGCCATAAGACTTAAAAAGAATAGACCCTAAGCTATGTTATCTGCAACTAGTTGTTGCTTTTTCCGCAGTGCCGTTTGCACGTTTATATTCTAGACATCTTGTGTGATGTACGTTGACTGAGACGGCCGAACGCTTCTACTGCACAGTACCGTCAGAGTTAGCATCTCAAGCCATTCTTCCTACCCAACTGTGACCGGTTACCTCTCGAAGTGGCCTCTCTTTCGTTGCGTGCGCGTGCGCATTTCGTGAGTTCAGACGTGCATCGACAAGTTGGTACGCCGATTGGCTTGCGAGCTGTTGCCCATCCGGAATGCCGTTCCTACTCCTGGTACCACCACCAGCCCAGCCATCTATGAGGTGCCATGGCGTCAAGTTTCGGTGGGTGAACCTGGATTTTAGAGGTAGAAGAAGACTAGAAGATTTGGGCTACGTGGGCCGCACAAACGCCAAGCCATGTGTCGGCAGTTGGCTGACACAATACTGGGCGTTTGGGCCAATTGCCAAGCCCACTAATGCCTATGTGTCTCACTAGCTCTCTCTTCCGACCACCGATTCGAATACGTAGCCAATTCCCTAGTCCTTTTTCATCGTGGACACACGATCTGCGGCCCTAGCGTAGCGGCGGTGGCCTGGTGGGCAGCAGGACGGGTGTTGGCATTTCTTCGCAGCGGTTGACTGCGGTGGCCTGGCGGGCAGCGGGACGGGTGCTGGCATTTCTTCGCAGCAGTCGACGTGCCGTGCAGCACGCACGGGCATGCGACAGCATTGTAGTGGCAAGTAAGGAGGCACGTCAGGGGGTAGGGGCATCAGGCGGGCGTAGAAAGGAGGCAGCCAAGCGCTCCGATAGGTGGCATGTCGGCAGCATGGCAAACCATTGTAGGCCAATAACTTGACATTCGATAAGCCGATGAGCAGGTTCCATTAGCACCATCTAAATTTTAATTATGATTTCATCACTAACCCTCTAAATTTTAATCATGATTTCGTCACGACATGGTCTCAATGAACTCACACAATGATCCCGCAGTAGCTAGAACTGAGGACTCAGCAGCGATCTGTTAGTTCGATTATGTCCCATGCAAAAATCCCTCCACAGACATGTTGGGGGGAGGTACAGGCAACTGCTCTAGGCGTTGACGTCACCAAATTGCCAAAGTCACCTCGTGTTGGCCCAGGACCTCGCTCAAAGGTCTTGAAGATCGTTCTACCGGTAGTCATTGCAACATTCATCTTTGTTGCTGGAACTATCATATCGTTATTTTTTTGTGCGGAGGAAATTGGCATATAACGAGCTACGAGAAGATCGAGAGATCGAGTTTGGGCCACATAGATTCTCGTACAAGGATTTGTTCCTTGCCACAGAAGGATTTAAGAATAAGAACATGGTTAGCTCAGGAGGGTTTTGAATAAGAGGTTGAAGGTTGCGGTGAAGAGGTTGTCGCATGAGTCAAAGCAAGGAGCAAAGGAATTCATTACTGAGATTGCTAGCATTGGCTGCCTTCGACAACACAACCTTTTGCAATTACTTGGCTATTGCATGGAAAAAGGACAAGCCCTCACTGGACCCCGGGGGGAGCCCGGGCTCTCAAGGCAGGATGGCCCGGGGGGCACCCGGATACTGATGGCCACGTCGCAGGTGGGCGTCCTAGTCCTTGAAGCCGGACTGGTCGAGCAGAGTCCAGGACCCTGTTGAATTACTTGGATGGGGTTCACGGAATTCCTGCAGCGGATGCAGTCGGGGAGCCCCGGGATCGTCGAGACTTGAGCACCCGGGGTCCCGTGCGCGCGTGGCTGCTGCTGCACCTGGGAGCGTCCGGGATTGCGAGACCAACCCGCCAAGGTATGCAAGGTCAATCTCAGAGATGATCCGAGACTAATTTCGAGAGAGTCCAGAGCTAATCCTAAGCGAGGTCCGAGGTCAATCCCGTAGGAGCCTAAGACCAACCGCAGGTGGAGTCCGGATCTAACCACAAACCAACCCCAAAATCCCGGATGTAGCGGGACTTGTACGGGGCAAATGACATAGATACTTTTATGAGTAAGCTAAGCCCCGAAATCAAATTTATAACTTCACTCGTCTCTCTCTCCTCTTATAAATAAGACCTCCTTAACAGGGGAGGGGAGGCTATTTGTAAACCTAGATTCTCATATTAAATACGCTTGGATATTTAGTTGCTTTTTTAATCCCTCCGTATTCTCAATAGTCTTTGCATTCGATCAAGAGTACTTCTAAATTTACTGTCTGGTCTCATATAAATCACAAGACAAATCCGTTACCACCGGCATTGTTTGATTCCGAACGTTGTTTGTCCTTAATTGGGCTGCACGCACAAGTAGCCCCTGCAGACCGCTGCAGCACCCAACGGCAGGCAGGGGTTCATATCGGTTCACACCGATCACGCATTCACCAGGATTGAACCGAGCCAACAATAAGTGCCCCCCCCCCCCCCCCCCCCCGCCAAGGCTCCGTTTCTCTCGTCGCTGACAAGCGGGGCCGTCCGTCCGAGCGCTGGTCCCCGGCGGCGCGGGGCCCGCGCGCTAGCCGTTGCTACGGTTGCCCGCCCACCAACTCCGTTCGGCCGCTCGCCCGCTCGGGCACCTCACCGCATTCTGCCCATGGCGTACAGCGAAACCGCACCAAACCCTTCCCAGTCCGTTTTGCCACCTTTCTTTCGCTCCCCCCTCCTTCGTCGGATCGGCGGAAGCAGAGCCGAATTACCGAGACGGCACAGAAACAACGGAGGAAAACGCAGCGAACGAAGCAGAAGAAGCCGCAGCCGCGGTCACGGGCGCGTCTGCCGTCGCCAGAATCTGCACACGTCTGCGTCAAACTCGCGTTGCTCCAAGTTTCTTCTTGCGTGACAACAGCAGCGCAAGGGGAGAAAAAAAACAGAGGCGGTGAACAATTGAAGCTTCACGCTTACACTACAGTGCTACGGTTTTGGCCGTTTCGTTTCCTGTTGCTCCTGCCGCTTCCTCTTCGGCTTCCGACTCCGACTCCGCCAGCGCCATCCGGCGGAGCGGGCTGGGGCCCAGGCGCCGGCGCTTGGCAGCCGCCGCGTGCCGCCGCCGGATCACCTCCATCTCGTTGCGCCGCCGCGTGGCCTCCTCGTCCACCACGAACCGCCGCATCAGGATGTCGTCCGTGAGCGACTTGCCGCGGAACACCGGCCGCCGCGCGCTCTCCCCAGCAGGGCCCGGGGCCCTCCCGATCCTCTGCTCGGAGGCCGGCGGCGGGGCCACCAGCGGGTTTCCGCACCCGGACGCCGACGACGCGCGCGGGTAGCTGTAGCTCCGCCGCGGCGCCACGTCGGCCTGGAAGTAGAGCGCCTGCTCGTTGTAGGAGGAGATGGGCGCGCAGAGGCAGACGCGCGTGAACGACGCCGCCACGTTCAGGGACGACGACTTGCGCAGCTTCCCCGACCCCGATGCCGCCTTGCTGCCGGCCGACACCCCCGCCGCCGCCGCGGCCTTCGTCGGTCCGGCCGCCGGCTGCTTCCAGATGAGGAGGAGCAACTCCACCGCGCGCTGGTACCACGGGGACTTCTTGGACATACCTCTCGATCTCGCCGCGCAGCCATCTTTTGATCTGCACGCCCCAACACACGGAGCACGGCATCACGTCAGTCGACACGAACTCGTCAATTATCACCCCCCGCCCCCGCCCGCGGTGACACCAACGGTGAGGTAGCTCATGGGATCGATCGAAGCAAGCGTACGTGCATGCATGTACATACCTTGTTTGCCGCGTGTTCTTGGCCATGTTTTGCATCAAGAGGGAGTGGAGAAACATCTGGGCTGCCAGGCGCGCGCGAGTGGAGAAGATGAGCGCGGGGTTGGGGGGGGGGGGGGTGGTTAAGAGAGCTGAGGTCACATCAAGCTGCTACATTCCTCATGGGGAGTGAGGTGAGAGTCCGGTGAGCATCCAATCCATCACCACGGCGTGGAGGTATGTACTGGGGAGTCAGTGAAGGGGTCCAGGAGGAGGGGCAGTTTGGTCATGTCGCTTTTGGCCGCTGGGGCATGTCAAAGTTCTCTGGAGGGAATAAGGCTGCGTGCATGGCCAGCAAGGAAGGCTTTTTGGGGACCCTTCCAAAACTCAGCTACGGAAATATGAAATGGAGTACCACAAAAGTACTGCGTACTGCGGATCATATATGCTGGGGAAAGCAGCTGAAGATCGATTTGATGGTATAACATGACACTGATGAAAAGTGTATGTGCAGTGCAAAAACACAATTTTGCAAAAAGAAAATGCAGCTACCGATCATTGCAACAGAGGCGTATTATGTGACCTAGTTTAGTATTTACAAGGGTATACACTATATTAACCTACGCCCATGATTTCGGGAGAGCCTAAACCAATACCACAGAATTCCAGCACTGCATCTCAAAGAAAAGAAAAAAATATACATATATCCAGCCTTAGCTTTCTACAAGCTTGCTCATTAGCTTTTGCTAGCTTCTTTTCTTTGAGGCATGTTAGCTGCATATGCTTTCTCTTTAGCCATGATTCCTCCCAAGCAATGGAGCTAGATTTTAAATCCCAATGGGCAAAAGCAACGCACCGCAAATCACCAGACGGGCACTAAAGTACATGGCTAACAGGCTACAACGTACGGAGGTAATTAAGGCTCGATCGCAACGCAAGCCCTCTTCCTGCTCACTTTAGTTTAAGTTCTTGTTTTTGATTTATTTTTTACTATTTATAAATTTTATCTTTTTTTATTTTTAGCTTTTTTTACCAGTTCTTTTTTCCATATTCATTTATATTGTCTGTGATGGGTTAACATGTTTTTCTATTTTTAAATTTTTTAAATTTAGTTACATCAAATAAGCCATCATCAGTTACAGTGTAATTTCAGTTAGCTACAGTGTAATTTCAGCCATAAGCCAACTTATTTTAGCACAATTGAGCGGCACCTAAGCCATTTCGATGGTCGCACACAATGACGAACTCAGAACAAAATTTTAGAAGACTAGTGAGACGTGACTAACTAAAGATAACAAACTAAATATAAATCAAACTATCTATTATAATGTAAAATCATATATAATTAGAACAAGAACATAGTAAAAATGCCGAATACATCAAATATTGTACCTCGATAACTCCTAAAGCCCGTAAATACATGTAAGTAGTTATATGTACACCAAAATTAGCAAACTTAGTGATGAAATTAGGAATTGCAATTATGAATAGTTATAAAGATTGTAAGAAAGGATGAAACTAAAAATACTATATCAATCACAATTGCACAAATTAAAAAGTAGACGTGTGCTTTATACTTATTAATGAAAAGCTGCAGCTGACAGTCCGCCCCTCAGGCGGTCAGGCCCTCATAGCTGACTTCACACCAGGAATTCAGATTGTTGTCAAATGTTAAGAACCATTTTCATTAAGCAATGAATACTGAAGTCTGATAGTAAAGTACTGAAGTCAATATATCGTACATAATGACATAAAGAAGTAAGACCATCTGGCACCTAACCAAGCCAGCCGCCACACGCCCACACCACAACCACTTACCACAGCACCACACCCAACTTCCCAAGGCCAATCGCCCAAGGCGGCCCCAACTCCACATTCATTCCCCAATCCGCACTTCCACTTTTCTTTCTTTCGCTCTCGGCTCCTCCTCCGACAGTCGGCACTCCCTCTAGTCGCCAGATCCCTCCCTTCTGGTCCCCTCCCAGCCTCGACACTCCCCTTCCCCTCCCTGGCTCCCTCAGACCCTCACGGCCTCACGGCCGCCTCGGCCCCATTGCTTACTGCCTCACATGGCGTGGGCGGCCAATGGCTCCTTGCGACCCTGCATCCCTTGGCCGGTGGGCCCTGGCTCCCTCTTGGCGAGGCGACGACTCACCCAACCGGCTCCACTGCTCTAGAGACCAGATCTGGCGCCCCACGTGCCCCACCGTTGGTGCCATGCAAGAATCAGCCCGCAGCTGCCCCGCCGCGCTCTTGCCCTAGCACCCACGCCTACTCGTCCCCCCCCCCCCCGGTCGCCCGTCGCCAACCATAGGAGGAGAAGGGCATAAGGGGTCAAGGCTCAAGGGGATGAAATCGAATGATTTTTTGTTGATGTTGCTGCTGCGGTGTCGCCAAATTAGTGAATTGGATCTGGCCGATCCGCACAGGTGATATAGGCTTCGCCGCTTTGGTATTTTGTTTTCCCGTTTTGGTGAGCTTTGCCACTTCAGCCTTTGCTCTTTGGCACTTAGCTGCAATGCTATGTTTGTTGTTGTCAGCCAATAACCCAAGTGATTGTTTGTGCATGGCTGATGGCTTACTCCGACTCGGTACTCCCTCAGGCCTCAGCCTCCTACCTCAGCCCTTAGGCTGACGAGGCATGGCGGTGGCCGGCCGGTGGCCAGTGGCGTCCCAGCCAGAGCTAAGGGGTACCTACTATCCGGCAGGAGGTATGGTGGGTGCCAGCCCCCTGACTTACCAGTCGGTCCACCACTGGTTGCACATGTTCTTGTGTACAACTTGAAATGATTGGGTATGCAAAGGTATTGGGGATTTTTTTCATCAACTAACTTTACTTATGGAAAAGCTGATGAGCAAAGTGCGATGGGTTTGGAGTTTGAGACTAGACTGACTAGTGCCTAAGCTATAACCAAGTTGGTGATTGAGAAGAACGGTATGTCCTTAGTTGGTGACAAGAGGGGAACAGGGAGGGAATAGAAAAGGCTTCCCCTGTTGCGATCGTGGAGTACGTACATGTATATGATACATGGCTCATGATGCAGAGAACTAATCATTAGGGCCGTTCTAAATGACTGTAGCTTATAATTTTTGATTAAAATTGTACTGTAACGATTGTTAGCTTTTTAAAGTCTTTCAAATAAAGAAAATAAAAAAGAAAAAACACCATTATATCTATACGAATAATAAAAAGGAAAAAACAAGAGTAAAAAGATAAATGTAAAAATCAACGTATTTTAAGTGACTTCTGACTTAAAAAAAACTAGAAACTGAAGCTGTTGGAATGATTAGTTCTCTACGTCATGAGCCAACTATTTCGCATTAGTTTAAGCTTTTGGAGTTCAGGTCATGCCTCCAAGATATGTCCCAACTATTTCGCTCATCTTCACAAAAGCGAATAAAGATTATAACTACCATCCATGATTTATTTTTCTTTTGCAATAGTGTAGTACTAAATAGCCCTATCTATCTGTTTGTGCCGGCCTTCTGAAGTACTCTAAAAGAAAAGGCCTGGAACAACAGGTGCCACACGTACTCACGCGTCGCGTACGTTGATCATAAAAATGTTCAGAGCGTGCACCCTTTGGGTATGTGTTTGGTGAGATGCTTCAAATGAATAAAAAGAGATGTATACAAACAGCGGTGGAGCTGAGAATCAGACATAACGAGCATCGAATAAATGATACAAAACAATATTTGATAAAAAGGTCGGATAGTACTAACGCTAGAAAATTTTGTTGAAATCTACAAATGCAACGAATACGCACAAGCTTAAGGTTTGATAATTTATCGCGCAATAGGGAGGGAGCCATGTTGGATTGGAGGTGTAAAACAGGGGAGAAAAGGCCGTGGGAAAGGCAAAGGAAAGGGGCCATGATCGCTTAGACCTGGATGCTTTAGGCCGCTAAAGAAGATGATGGATCATATAAGAAGATTTAGGAAATTTTGTGATGAATAATTATCAATGAATGTTGAGTTAAAATTCAAATTCACGAAAGGTTTGGATTTTTAGTCTGCTGGTTTCAGTCCCTAGCGGTTAAACCGGCCATGCAGAGCAGTCAGACCAGCAATGCTCAGCGGTCAGGCCGGCTATATTCTGAATTTTCGGCTGAGAGTTCTAAACTTTGGGAGTGTGATCGAGAATTAGGTAAATTGGACCTAGGTTGGTGCATCCATGTTGTATAAAGTATGTTTAAACTAACATGGGTTAAGTTGTTAAGAACTTATGCCCAAAAATAATTTCTTGGTCTTTGGATGTACATGAAAACTTGGGGTCAATTATGGTTAATGGCGAGGACTAGGACTACGCTCATGAAGGAGCCGAGATCCAGAATGGTCAAAGATACTGGGTAAGATGGTTAGGCTTAAGCATAGTACAAGGAAGGTAAGGAATATTGAAGAAAATATTTGAACGACAGGTTACACCAAGTAGCTTGGTCAGTCAAAATGAGGCATAGTCCGGTGGAAATCGGAGTAGGAGAGACTTACTGATGTGTGGTAAGCTATTAGTGTATTTAGACGTGGCAAATATGGTGATTGCTTACGAGAGAAAGAGAACAGCGGGTCACAAATACCCACGGCTTTTTCCTTTTGCCAAGGACCAGGATCTCTCCATTAATGATTTCCTTGCTCTTAATGATCCTCTGGTGCAATTTCATCTACCTTTATCTGAAGGAGCTTTCTCTGAATATGAGGAGTTACATGCTAGATTATGTTTGATTCAAACAAGTCAAGAGTTTGATTCTTGGACTTATATTTGGGGGAGTGGTTGGTACACTTCTATGAAGTATTACAATAAGTAGTATGGACAAGTGCTCAGTTCTTCAGGTTTTATGCTAATTTGGAAAAGTAAATACACTATGAAACTCAAAATTTTTGTCTGGCTTTTATTCATGGATAGACTCGATACTAGATACCTTTTAAAGAGAAAGAACTTCCATATTGCCGGCTTGCCAACTTGTGTTCTGTGTGTCGAGAGGTGGATGAGATGTTATTCCATCTTTTCTTTGGCTGCTCCTTCAGTTCATAGTGTTGGCAGATACTTGGGATTATTTGGCATTATGATATAGATGTGGAGCGCATGATCTACTTCACTAAACACAACTCCAACCTTCATTGCTTTATGGAAATATTCATCATTGTAGCTTGGCATATTTGGAAGCAACATAATGGTATCATTTTTTTTATAATTCTAATTGTAGTCTGAAGGTTTGAAAAAGGCATTTTAAGGGAGATGCAATTCTGCACTTGTGCAGAATTAAGGCTACTGATTTTAATGAGATTTGTAATTGGCTAGACAATCTTTAAGATGTCATTTTCTGTACATATATGTGTGTGTGTGTGTCTATATGTATGTATGCATAATACCACATTAGGAGTCTCTCCTACTGTTTCAATTTCAAAAAATATGAGTGCATTTTGGTAATTGGTGAAATACCAAAAACTTTGTTGGATCAAAAATGCCATGTTGGGAAAGTAGTTTAGGTCAAAGAGATGTTGAGTAGATCATGTGAATCAAAAGCTAAAGACTTAGCGGGTTCGGGCTCATGTGCTTTGAAAAGCATGCGTAAGTTAAGTATGAGTGTAATACCTGTGTTGTGTGGGGTTAGCGAATTTTTCCAATTGTGTTATTGGATAGTATTAATTAGGATTAGATATGGGCTGGTTGCTCTATCTATTTAGTGGGTTGGGAATGGAGGCTTGTAAGCTAACCATCACAACCATTTTTCATTCTTGAGTTCTAATGTTAGGATTTGAGAGAGAAGAATGACTGTTGTTGTGTGCTCTCTTATCCTCTTTACAGAGTGGCTGTGAAATATTTATCCTCAAATAGCAATATAATCAACTTTGTTCATCTCTCTTGAGGTATTCTTGTTTTGGTTGATTTGCTCTTACTCTTGTTGATTCTTTGCATCTTCTCTCTCCTCCTATGTGCCAAGGAAGTGTAAGGGATGGAGATGACTCATGTAGATTAGATCAGATCTATCTATATATTGTGGTTTGCAAATTTTTGAAGTTACTCGGTTCTTGCTTGACTTGAAGCCTTTCTTAAGAAATCTTGATCTAAAGATTTTTGGCTCCGATTATTTGGGTGGTCTTGCTTGCTATGATGTGTGGGACTCATTTTTTTAAGATTTTCTTGGTTTTGATGGAATCTTGCATGTTTTGAGGAAATATTAGAACCTTGCATGAAACTTTGGGCAAGATCTATGTGATCCTTCAATGTAATAGGTTTCTAAGACCCTCAACAAGGTGTGTACAAAGTTTGACATTATTTGATCATAAATTTTGAAGTTTGCACCAAAAATTATTTTGATTTGGGCTAATTTTCTGTTATGAGAAGTGGGGAGCAATCAGACTGCTCCTAGGCCTGGTCAGACCACCCATCAATCAGACCACACCTCCAGTGGCGATCAGTCCGATTAGGTGTTAAAATTATGGATTTTCACTATTTTGGGTTGTTGTTTGGATTTAGGCTGGTAAATCTAATCTTCGTAGTTTTTTGAGTATTGGAGTGAAAGATTTTTGGATACTTAGGGGAAGATTTTGTTATGACACCATTCACCCCCTCTCTTTTGCCATTGCCAGTCCTACGGAAGATCATCATACATTTGTGCTTGGAATAAATACACTTTACCCCTTTGAACTCTTGTGTTGGTCTAAGTTTTAACCCTCAACTATAAAACCGGATGTTTTAGCCCTATCAAGTATCAATACCATTTATTTTACCCCCTAAGGCAGATTAAAAGCGGTTTTAGCTGATTTGGCTCCTACATGATGCCAACGTGGAAGCAGTTTTAACATATAAACTTCTTTGGGTGACATGGCTGCCCTATCAACATGATCACCATATAAACTTCTTTGGATTTAAGTTCTAAATTTGTCCTTCTCAACTCTAGTCAATATGTCAACCATCTAAGTGACAATTCCATATAAACTTCTTTGGATTTAAGTTCTAAATTTGGCCTTCTCAGCTCTAGTCAATATGTCAACAATCTAAGTGATAATTCTTTTATATTCTGCTAGTTTGTCAATTTAAACATTACTTCAGAATAGTGACTGAAACAACTTCATGTTCTAATCAAAACATATAGCAGAAATAAGCTACTGTAGTATTAATCTATTGCCAACAATATTTAGAACAGAGGCAAAATGTACTACGGCTGAATCAACAGACTTCAGGAGATTACCAGAACAAAACAACAGAGAGTAGGCACTAACTCGAAGTATAATCAACAAGTCAAATTAGCAGAATATCTCTAAACTATCACTGTGATCTCAAATATGACTAGTTTCCTCATCGAGCAATCCCAAAAGCCCACAATCTATTATGTAAAGTCCTTGCAGTGCTAGCAATTATCATAGATTTCAGATATAATTAAACAGAGATAGCACACTAACACGGCAAACATTGCATAATAGGAATCAAGAGTATAAAGAACAGCTTACTGGGCGGTGGCAATCCAAGCCACCGAGACAATAGTAAGAGCAAGGCTCGTCGCGAGGATGATGTCCTAGAAAACCAATCACTGACGTAAGCCCGGATATCACCAGAGCGGTTAATGGAGATACAATGCCTAACTTCATAAATCAGTACTCACTAAATCGTGAAGCCAGCATGCAGGTGTTGCCGCACAAAGACAACGCAATTCCCAATTGGATAAAGCAACTGAGTATTTACGACCACGACCGCTTACGACTATGTTAGATCGACCACGACAGGTCGACCTCGGCAGAACGACCTTGGCAGGTCGAGCACGATAAAACGATCATGACTAAATGACCGCAGCAAAACAACCACAGTTGGTTGACCACGGTTGATCGACCATGGTCGATCAACCAACAACTAAGGTCGACTACACCACAGAGAATCAGCAGAGCCTCACCAGCATAGAAATGACCGAGACCCTAGCGAGTTCGCCGGAGCAAAGTGCACAGGAGACAAGGAAAAACCATCGCCCCTTGCTCTCAA
This sequence comes from Dendrocalamus latiflorus, assembly GCA_017311315.1. NCBI lineage: Eukaryota > Viridiplantae > Streptophyta > Magnoliopsida > Poales > Poaceae > Dendrocalamus > Dendrocalamus latiflorus. The sequence continues at coordinate 13,750,502 of CM029627.1, forward strand.
ATCTTTGTATATTCTCTTGATTGCTCTTCCTTGAAAGCTTTCCCATGACATGATTTAAAGAGAAAAGTGAGGAAGATCCGAAATCAGAGGAGAGGAAAAATGGTGTCGCACCAGCCGTTGGACCAAGTCCAGCGGCAAGAAAAGGAGAGCATGATCTAACTCCTTCTCTCGGTTGATCAGTCAATCGACCATATCCCCTTCTCTCATATCTCTTACAGGTGGGTCTTACACCAAAATTTCTTTTCCTCTTTCTTTAATTCGGAAATTTGAGAAATTTCCATACCGCCAACAATTGTATGTAGCTCGCCTCCAAGCTATAGTCTAATTAGTGCACGCTTGCCACGAAGCTACCGTGCATGCTTTGTTTCGACTGGGACATGACTTTCCGTGAATTGGGAGCTCAGGTCATGTGAAAAGTCAGAGTTTCCTAGGCGATAGGCCCAACATAGCTCGTCTGTGTCCCATTGGTCTCGGCGAATGTCATACGGTCAATAGCTGAAGTTCTTTACGGGGCTTTGCAGCTTCAGTGTGACTGTCGACCGTTCGTATTAGTTTTTGCCGATAGATTTTAGGTTAGTTTATAAATAGTAATAGTTTATAGAGAGATATTTATGTTCGATTTTGACCGATATAAATAAAGTCATTCGAGTGTGTGCTACAAGCCTACAATCGACTAGTAGACCACGCCTTAAAAAGATACTCCGTTTAAAAGTTAGCTACTATAGAAAAATTATTTACCATAGAAAAACGGCTTATACAAGCTAAAGATAACAAGGTCTGCGTAGAGTCATGGGAAGCTTAAGCTCTCTAAACATGGTACGGTAACTCAAAAAGAAATCTTAAGCTCCCCCCTCCCACCAGCTTATTTGAGAAACTGGGTAAGATTGTGTGGGGTTTATAGTGCAGCCTTGAGCTCTAGATACGTGTTTCACAAGTGTTTGTTGGCTGAGATGAATCTTTACAGTAGTCGCAAGTAGTATTGAAAGTGTACACAATGAAAGCTCCACTTGTCGATTGATTGCCATCGATAATGGTTTTGAATTTCTAACCTCTTCGAATATCGTACAGCAGTGACCAGAACTACGCAGAAATTTCCTGCTCTCGTCAGAGCCTTTTTCCCCCTCCACTGCGACTGAATCGCCTTACACACACCTTCCACGCGAATTGACACTGCAACCGATTTACCTGACGCGGAGGCGCGCAAGTTGCATCGTTGATTGTAGTTTACCTGACGTCGAGCTCTCCCCATACGTCAAGGGCTAACTGTTCCTCTCACTTTAAAATCTGTCAAGTTACAAATGGTAGCTTTCCCATCAACACGCAAGAGTAGAGTTGCTCCACAGCACAACCAGGTGCTGCTGCGTCTGCGTATGCAGGGAAAGAGAGACATCTCGACCAATTAAAGCCAAGTGACGCTATCAGGCCGTCATTTCTGTGAGATTTGGGTGCGCGCAGAAAAGATTGCCCAGAATTGACTCCAAATCGCCTCATATCCACATAGTTCTGTAGGTATACAGGAATACCAGCATAGGAACCCCTCGCAGCATAGAAAGATTCCGAAGGGAGCTGAAAGAAACAGGTTGAAGGTTGGTAACACAGGAAGTTCAGAAACATTGGTTTCCTTCGGCATGCACAACAGAGAGCTAGAACTTTGATATACAGGCACTTTGACAACAGATCATTGTCATGACCTCTACACGACAACAGATCATTGATTCATTGTCATTACCTTCTCAAGATCGTCGGGGCATCGATGCGCAAGCACGACATCTGCGCGACGATCACTGCTCTTACAGTTCATGACTTTCCCCATTGCTACATTACAGGTAACACGCATACAGAATACAGACCCTGTTGCTACACCAAAGACTAGACCAACACTCCAATGTGACACAGTTGATGGTAATAAGAGCCCTAAACTTCTCACCCTGTCATGAGGCTTCCAACTGCAAACAAGTGCTGCTGCCCGAGCTGCCGATGAGGCAGGGGATATCCCGTACCTGGAGCTTCACGTTGTGCGAACCTATCGAGTCCAGGACATCGACACACTCCTGGAGATCGGAATCGTTAGCTAAGATCACCCACTCATCCTCGTCATCCTTGTACTTGAGCTGGAACGCTCCGGTTGACAGCTTGAATCTCTTTGCTATTTCTTCCAGTAGGTGATACCAGCCCATCGATGGCAAGAATTTGAACCGCACAGTGTCTCCGTTGTAGGTAGCCTTAACTGTGAGTGCAGGGCTGCTTGTGTCTTTAAGAGCAAGTCCTGGGTTCTGCTTGGAAGTAGGGTGGCTTGATGCACTGCCACTAGAAGAGTCTGTCATACCAGAGGTAGAAGGATGAGTGTGCTCCTTGGCTTCACGATCGTCAACCATATCAATATCTGCTTGTTGTACAGATGGTGAGTTCCTTCCCAGTATTTGGTCTCCTGCGCTCTCAGCACTTGGGCGGACAGAGGCAGAAGGATTGATGCAACCTGTTTCTTTAATATGCAAAGCACTAACGGCGCCAATGGGATATATTGGTCCGTGTGTGCCTTCAGAATTAGAATGCTGTGTGAGATTTGCACCATAAGAAGCGTGATTGCCACTGCCACTATAGTTACTTGTCTGTATGCGAAATTCATCACCTTCCCTTTTCTGCACATCAGAGGGGCTACTTTCTCTTTGCCATCCATCCGGCAAAGAATACTCTTGCCCAGATTTTTCCTCAACAGTGTTTCCAACGGATGGAGTAGGCAAAGCATCATGAGAAGGGAATGGCATCTTCTCTGGCAGAGAGACTGCTGGAACAAGAGATCCAGTAGCAGGATCATACTGCAAGGATCTGTCTACTCCATGAACTGAGTTAATGACAGTTTGGATCTTCTTTAATGAACGGTTGACCTTGTTTATCTTGCGAGATGGCCATCGCGAAATTCCATGTTGCCGGCATATCCTTTTCAAAGTTGTTGGACAAACTGCAACAGTATTAACAGGAAAGTGTTAACAGAAGCCATCCATACCATTATATCCTATTCACATAAACTAGATATCACAACACAGTATAGATTCAATTGAGAATTAATTTCACAAAGCAACACACTAGGGGCTCACCACCAAGGCTCTTTGCAGCATCCTTTAGGCTCCCAGAGAAGTATTTACGAAGAACATCCAAACTAATATTCTTCTCAGCCAAACTGCGCTTTTTCTCGGTATGTCGCATTGAACTAGATTGTGCCTGCGTGCAGACGAAGGTTGTTCATCAAGTGTATATCAAAAACCCAAGTTATTTTATCAATTCAAAATTAAATGCATGCATCAATGTTGAGTAGTCTGAGTTCTGCAGATTTGCTAACCAACCATGGGAATGCCCCTTTACAAAATATGGACTGTGCTACTGACATGTTAAAAATGGGAGTAGCTACCAGCCTACCAATGTTGGGATCCTTTTCCTCTTAACAAATCCAATCTGACATTAATATTATTGCATTATTCAATAGACAAGAGACAAAATTAAAAAATGTAAGTAAACTTTTAAGTAATGCCCACCACTTCTAACACGCAAAACTATTCTAAATGTCTAACAGACTAAGGATTTCAACAAAAAAAAACTTTGAAGAAATATCAACTCAATTCATGCTCATTATGCTTGTTCAATAAATCAGAACCAAGATGGTCGCACGACAAGTCATTTTAGGAGAAACAGTAGGAAAGGATCCTACTCTGTATATATGAATGTCATATTTACAGGGTGAAGATATTTGACCTAAACGTTCAGAAAAGGGTTTCATCTCAAGTCATGATAATTATGCTTATTCATAAACCAGGACCAAGATGGTTGCACAGAATGCCATATTTAAGTAGAAGTTACAATACTAGAGCACCTGCTCAGGTTCCACGTCTCCTTGCCTATCAACCAAAGATAGATCCTGGAATGCCGCTTCTGTGGTTGGCTGATCACAATGCGAAGAACTTTCAGAGTGACCAGTTGGCAAGCAAATTTCACTGGTTGTCTTATACACTACTGCAGTACAAGCATAAACTTTATCAACCTCTGCTTCGGAAACTGTTCGCAAACTTTTGCATATTCTTTGCATTGTGCTGGAGAGGTTATTCAATAACATCTGTTGTTCTCCACTGCCTCTGCAGTTGACTGGGAGAAAGAATTCGAGTATGTAGTCATCACTGCCAGTGTATGTGCTCCTTAGCCGGATGGCTACAGCAGCATGCAGACCAAACTTACGAGCATGGTGTGCAAGTGGGTAGTCCTCAATACTGTACTCTCTTATATTAGGCGAGAAGAACGGCAGATTGGATTTGAGTGCTCGGCCCGCAATACCCTGCCCTTTCTCAAGATGACGTTCAGCACATGCATGAAGAAACCCTTGCATTTTTGCATCATTAACATAACAAGCTGATTCATGGATGCGAAGTATCGGTTTTCCTGATTGTGAATCAATGCCACTGTTGTTTTCAGCAACATAACCGCCATCAATGCCATTTGATGTAGGGACCCATGTAAGGGCCAACGGAAGCATGTGTGCATGGCAAATAGCTCTTAAAACATCTAAAACCTCAGTGAAGGCAGATTTCTGATTTTCTGTATAAAACTGCAAATGAAGAGACATCATATACATTAAACATCAATAGGTAAACACAATATTAAAATGAGAACTTGCATTCAGCACCCATGATGTGCAACAAAAATGTCACATAGACCATGTTAGAAGTGAAGAATGGCACCTTCTTATTGCTGCAATCTTTTGTTGTCTTCAAGTTCACAGCCTATAGAAGAGTAATGGGATAGGTATCAAATGTAAGTGCTAAGTCAAATGCCGGATTGTAAAAGAAAATAATGCCCCCCATTATCCATTGACAATGACAAAATATGAACTCACAACTTCACGGTATTATTCTCAGCTCAGTGAATTAGTACAAAGTTAAAAAAACTGATGGAAGGATATACTTATCATGTTGACAAGATCAGAAGATATTAGCAAATGAAGAAAACGTGATACCTAGAATAAACGTAGTACAGGATACTGAAAGGACAGCAGTGGACAACTATGCATCTTTATAATCAGCTATATCAACAGAAAACATGAAACATATGGGCAATGGCAGAATTATTTCAAAGGAATCTGATGCTATGTAATATGCTGCTTCAGATCAGAACTACATCCTGGACATGTCTGCTTAAAGTAGTATCAGCTAGACAAACTATGGGTCATTGGAACACATGCATCTAAATTTTAGTGTACACTTTTACTCATGGCATCCATAAATGGCACCAATGAATGATAGGACTTGCATCTAAATCTCAGTTCATGTACTTTACCATGATATTAATAGAAGGCACTAATGAATACAATGAATAAGATACTAGAAATTACAGCAGGAAGTAAACATGCGATTGCATTGGCAATAATGTTTCTTCATGGGTAATCCAAATTCACTTTTAAGCATTGAAGTTAAGGAAGCGAAAATCTCCTAGTTCAACATAAGCAAGTCAAAACTTGCCTGCAAGGCATGGAAAACGCTGTCCATCTCTGCATCAAAATCAGGCTTCTCCTTTTTTGTGACAAGCTCAAGGACCGCACAGCAAGAGCCCTTTCTGGGGTCATAAATTGGCATCGCAAGTGATCCACGTATATCGTGACGAAGAGCATACTCCATCCTCAAGTACTCTGGCTTGCTGTAGTAGAGCACACTTGAGGTCCATTCTGGCACCCCGGAGATGAAGACTCTCCCTGGAAGCCCTGGGTGTAGGCCAGGTCCCTCCTTCGCTGAAAACACAAAATGTCTGGATACTTCTCGGTACCCTGCAAGAACCCGATCAAGTAGGAAAGGCTGCTCGCATGTACTCAGCACAACATGACCCTCCTGTTCAATAGGCATCCAGACTTGGGCAAGAACACCGCCGCCCAACGATTCCCTGAACAAGGACAGAGCCGTGAGCATCTGGTCAGCAAGGAAGTTGACTGCGACAGACCTTGGAACCATGCTGCTTCCTTTCTGGGGATCATTATCTGAACCAAGCTCACCTGAACTCTTGACCAATCTCTCCGTTTCATCTGGATTCACCGACGATACCAAATCAATCTTATGAGGAGGTGCTGCCATCACCTCCCCAGGTGCACCAGAATAGGTGTCGAGCGGCATATCTTCACCCATACTAGACGCACGAGGCGACGATCCCAAGGATTGCCACATAGCAAACACCTGGTGTGCAGCCGGATCATTCAGCAACGAGAACAGCTGATCGGCCACCGAAGGGCTGCAGGGCTCATAGTATTCATCAAAGTTCATCATTGCTGCGATGCCATACAGATCATCCGAAGGCCCCACTGGGCTGCTGATGTTGCCGTTGCAGCCAGCACGGTTGGACGGTCCAGGCACATCCATGGCTTTGCTCCACTCGATTAGTTCAAGATAATTATCCACTCCTATAATGCCAATATGAATTTTGGTGCACTGTGTTCTGCTCTGGACAAGAAATAAAGAGGAGCACTGTGTTCAGCGTTCTGTCAAAGCAGAATCTTTGTAGTACAACACAAGGACTAATTTAACACTAGGCAGTATCTGCACAGGAGGCTGCTTTTCTTCCGAGGAATTGTACTGTCGATAGAGCGACTAGGCGGCCTACCAACCAAGACTCGTAGATTACCAGTTCACCAATCAGCAACGGAACCCAAAAGGTCAAGCCTTTGGAGGGAAAGGTCAGCAAAGGTGACAGGCTAAAGCAGCTGCAAAAGCAGAAAATTTACCCGCCAAAGTCGTCCTTCCACACAGGAAAGAGCACACGAGAGGGAAGCTTGATACCAATGGCAAAGAAGCTACAACCAAGCAGCGTTCTTCCTAGAGACGACTTCCTGATCCCGAAAAAAAATCCATCCTTCTTATCGAAAAACTTTCTACGATCTCAAATTAAGCACCGAGGCAATCAAAAGAAGGCAAATTTCACACCACCAACACCACCACCCACCTCGCAGTCCCCAAAAGCAATAGCCGCCTCAATCATCATCACCAAATCAACACCTAATCAAACAAAATCCAGTCTTTAGCACAGAACCTCCATTCCCAGCCGGCAAGAACGGCGGAGAACCAACCACATCCCGGCTCGGCCCAATCACCAGACGACACGAAATCCTCCAAGCTCCAGCTCCAAAACCATTTCTTGGCCCGGAACGCCCGACCTTTGAACGGAAGAAACTGATGGGAGCAGCACCTGGCCTCGGCTCGACGCGCGGCGAGGGGAGGACGGGGACCGGGGTAATCCGTCCGGGGATAAGGATCACGGGGAGGCGGTGCGGTGGCGCAGATCTGAGGAAGCGGTGGGAGGAATCAAAGGCGACTGGGAGACCCACAGGGGGGGGGGGGGAGGGGGGAGATTCGTGGCTTGGAAATTCCCAACGCTTGTGCGCAGCGGATTCTTCCCCGCTCGGAGCGTTCTGCTTAAGCTAATAATCGGATTTGTTTTTTTTCCTAGCCTTGGTTTTTCCCTCGTCCGTTTTGGGAGCTGGAAAGAGAAGGCCAGACGGAACGAACTCCAGAGTTGCGGTGAACTTGGCACAGCCGTACCGCACTATCGCTTCAAGGGTTTAATTATGGATTAGTGCGTGAATCTTATGTTAACCTTAAGCCTCCATTTGGTACGCAAAAGTTTTGTAGCTGTACGAATCGGAAGATTCCACATCCTAGACGGGGCAGAGTAATTTGTTGTGCGTCGGTCGTGGTCGTTATATTTATCTCGCTCTTCTTTCTTTTTCTGGATAAGGGTTGCGTGCAGAGCACTACCTAATATGCAATGTTTGACTGACCAAACACTCGCGCGCGGTATAAAACTTCCGTGATCCCATCCTCTCCTCTTGCCACTTGGGTATTTTATAAAGAGCTTAGCACTTAACAACGGGAGTTGTTTTTCAAGCGACTCTACCCATAAAGTTAGCCTACAAGTCGCTCTCAAACGCTCGATACTTTCAAAATCAATGGCGCACCACTCGACCTTTTCTTCAAAGAAATAGAGCACCCAATATCCAAGAAAGTACTTTATGGTACAGACTTATTCGTGGTACATTGTTAGTTAGTACAGAAAGGAATAAGTCTATTTGACCTATCTAAACTCTTACGATATTTTAAGTTTCAACTATTAACTGTCAAATCGGATATTTTGCCTCTATCAAGTATCAATACTATTTATTTTACCCCCTAAATCGATTGAAGATGATTTTAGCTTATGTGGCACCTACTTAACAGTAACGTGGAAGAGGTTTTGATATATAAGCATCTTTGTATGGCATGGCAGCTCTGTTAACATGATCACCGCAACAGGCTTACCCCGCCATCTCTAACCTCTTCATCTCTTCGTCTTCTCTCCATCTCACTTAAAACTCCTGCCCATGGCCTCCACCGTCCTCCGTCTAGCCGCCTACCTCATCCACCCCTTGTGCTTCGCTCCATCTTCCTCCTCCCCAATCACACATCTCTCTCTCTTTACATCCTCCTCACTAGTAGCATGTCCACGAGGACCTCCAGCAAGAAGGTCCGCCTCACTGCTAAGGGTAGTGGCTTCATCAGCAATGGCCGAGGTTGCTCCCGCAGCTTCCATAGCTGTGACATGAGGACCATGCCCTCATGTATGCATGACAGAGAAGCACAATGTGACTAGCCTAGAGAATGACTGGAAGCTCCAGGTTGCGGCTACAGTGTCGTGTTGAAGCAAAAGGGTGGACCTCTTCGTAAAGAATTGCACAATCTCATCAGCGGCAAGGTTCGCGAGTTCTGGGTCTACACCGGCAAGTTCAAGACGCGGAGGCGGTGAGATCTCCCATTACACTCATGTTACATCGTGTTCCCGCTTTCCCCTCAATCAATTTTAGGGAAACATTGCAAGGTTGCTGTGAACATCGTTGTCTCTCCTCAGCTCCGACCACACCTAGCAGTCGCACCGCGCTGCAGGAGTCTCACGCCATGCTGAGTTCCTATCTCTATCCATTTGTGTCACCAGAATTGCTTCCCTCTATCCTCTTTGTCCCTCTACCCAATCATCATCATTCACCGACGTTGAACTGCCGTCACAGCATCCATCATTTCTTGCTGCTATTGCAACACCTTTGTACGAAAAATTGGGCAACCAATACCACTGTCTCGTCACCTATGACCTTGGTGAGTTCACTGAAAGAGGAGAGCAGCGGGGAAGAAAAGGCAGAGAGAGGAGAAGGGGAGGAAGAAGAAGATTATGAGGAAGAAGCTGGTGGCTTATGACGCGGATGACATGTGGGGCCATCAATTTTCGAGAATGACTAAGAAGTGATTCAGTGCTTACATAGGAGTGTATTTCTCCACGTGGCACCAAGCAGGTAGGATAAGACGTTGATTTTGGGCACTAAATTTGGAAATAGCTGGATATAAGGAGATGGTATGATAAATGAAAAATGAATAGCTGTTAATTGGTGCTTGGAGTAAATGAGGACGTTTCCAGATGCACGCCAATATTTTTGGTTGGGAGGTTTTCGTTTTTATTAGCTTTCATTAACTCTTTGGTTTGCTCGAGTAATGAAATGAAGAAAGATAGAAGCAGTCGGATGAAGGAGATAATGAATAGTAATAAGTGAGAAAAGAGAAAAGAAAAAAAGGAGGGTGGAAATAGAGAAAGTAGTAGAGTTTCTAGTAGCTAACACATGGGAAAATGCTTTAGGTTAAGCGAGGTGGTGCCTTGGGCGATGGGTGATCCTTTGGAATTTTTTATTGAACTTTGGATTGGAATTGAGATTTTGATATTTTCTTCCAATAATACATAAATAATCCAAATAAAATTCAAACACTTTAAGATACTTAATTTGAAATTAATTTTTTTAAAGAAAATAAATTTGAGAACCGAAAGTCAAGTAGCATTAACATGGGGAACTTGCTCTACTCTACTCTATATATACATCTCTAAAATGTCGGGAATGGGAATTGGAATACGAAACAAAGTTCTTGTCTAGTTGGTTGACGAACGAGCCTAGCGCGGTGTGTTACGTCAGACTTTTGTGATGAACATCACGCTCACATAATCACATTAGGTTACTACATTTTCCAATCGTATGTTCCCGGTCATGGCACGCTTAACTTCTTCAAGAAAAGTTTAGTAGCCTGCCAGCCTATGTTTAAGGCCCTCTAACCAGGGGCGGACGCACAGTGGGACATGGGGGTACAGTTGTACCCCCAAATTTTTTTGCAAAAAATCAAATATATATAATATATATTTCATATGTATAGAAAAAAAGCCCACTAGTCAAAAGCCCAAAAGACCCAATTGGCATTTCCTAACCTAACCCTAGCCTCCTGCTGCCTGGCTGCTTCTCAGTTCTCACGCCGCCTCCTGGCTCCTGCCTTGCTCCGTGTCTGCAGCCTGCCTCCTCTCCATCTCTCTTGCGCAGCCGGCAGCCGCCACAGCCCACAGGCCCGGCGCCCCTCCAGCCCTCCTCGGCTCCTCGTCTCCGGCGACGCGGTGACCGGCGAACTGCTACCGGCGGCGGTGCGGCGCCGGGCGCCCACACCCCTCCTCTCCATCTCTCTTGCACAGCCGCGGGCCGCCACAAGCCACAGCCCACAGGCCCGGCGCGGCGGGGCGCCTCCAGCCCTCCTCGTGACCTCGTCTCCGGCGACGCGGCGACCGGCGAACGGCTACCGGCGGCGGCGCGGTGCCGGGCGCCCACACCCAATGGCCGACATGGCGACGACGGCGAAGAAGTCCCCAATGACTTCTCAAGCACAGAGATTATGCATCTGTCTTTTCAACTTACACTCTTTGTTAGTGATATGCGGAGAGACGAAAGGTTTAGAGAGGTCAAGAGTATTGCTGCACTTTCTGTCATGCTTGTTGATACGAAGAAGCATCTCAGCTACCCACTTGTGTACAAGCTTTTGAAATTGGTGCTAGTTCTTCCCGTAGCAACAGCAAGTGTTGAAAGAGTATTCTCAGCAATGAATTTTGTGAAGAACAAACTAAGGAATAGAATGGGAGATGAGTACTTGAATGACTGTCTTGTTACATTTCTTGAAAGGGAATTTTTTCTACAAGTTCGCGATGAAGATATAATATCTCGTTTTCAAGCAGATCCTCGTCGAGTTGAGTTATAACATTGCCATCCAGGTCAGTTTTGCATTGATGTTGTTTCATGTACTCTGTTCAGTGTTCACTAGAAATTAAGTCAATCAAACTTATATTGGAAATTGCATTTATTGCTTATGTGTGATTGTTTATTTGGTTAACTATATGAGATATACATATTATGTGTATCAAAATTCTCTATCTTATATATATACTTCGTAGATTCTTAACTTCGTACCTCCATCCCAAAAATCCTAGGTCCGCCACTGCCTCTAACCCAGAGATGTTCTCAGGCTGCTCCAGCAAATCACCAGTGGCCATTTTCCCGTACGGTCAGAAAACCAAGATATATGCATGGCTGTAAATCGCTTAGCATTTCATGCACGGTGCATCCTGCATCGACAGTTGAGACACGCTCTCGCTGTCGCGCGTCGACGTCACATCACCCAGAGCATATTTCTGGCGGCCGCTGGCTGGGTGGGGGTTGGGTTGGCTGACCGCTAAAAGGCTGGAGCGCACGGGCCTCCGGCCGCAGACGCTCGCGCGCGCTGGACAAAACGTCTGGATTCTGCCGGGCCACACGATAGATCCTCCTCGCGTCCGCACGCCGCCTAGTAGCTCCAAAAGCCTGGGGGAACACAGCACGGTCGGGGCGAGTCGCAGCGCACGGTCGGGGCGATGTGCTAGTTCTGTTTACTCCGTCACGCCAAAACGGCATATGAATTGACCAGCCTTTTCTTTCCCCTAAAAGGTGTGGATTCATTTCGACTATGGTTTATAACTGTATCTTATGATTTTTTTTATTTTAATGTGAATACTTATTTTATATAATACCGATAAACCGTATTGAAAAGGTTGTCCCAATAAACCGCTTTGAAATAATGGTTGAGAAGCTGTTCTATTTGTTTATTCGAAAGAAGATATAAATTATAAGTTATAAGGTATAAACTGAAAACAATTTAGCCAAATAAAATAAGGGGATTGTGTGAGGATGCATTGCGCAATGTGCGCCATGACGATGACAGTGACGAACCACATAGTGAAACAAAAATAAGCTTGATCCTATGTGTTGGGAATTTTATGTGGCTTTCAATATTTATTATGGTTATTGTCTACTTTACTCAATGTGGAATTATTCATATTATTGATGCAAGTGATAGAGAATATTTGATGCGGAATTTAACTCGAGGTGCCGAGGACGGCTGTGCTGCAATATGGTAGACATATTTATTGAGATCAAGTCTATTGGAATTTGATATGCATGCATTTGTTTAACCCGGGCACAGCACAGGGCAGAATAGATGGGTTTGTTTTGCAGGATCGACTCTACAGGCTGTTGACCCACATGATCAGATTGGAATTGATCTCATAAACAATCTGATCATGGCACGTGACTCACACATGTGTGCTTGGGACTAATATATTTTAGACTCATAAAACTGGCATGTCTGATTGTGGTTGGTGACATGATTCAGGAGTCTCACGGGATACCGGAAACAGGTGGGTCATTTTGGAACACCTGGAAGTGGAGTCTATAAATAGGTCCCTACCTTCTAGCCTCATTATGCATTGTGAGCGGTACCACGGATAAGGCAGAGGAATAGAGGGTAGATCGAAAGTCTCCACGGAATCAATCTAGGGTTTGAAGAAAACCCAACAATGGTCCAATGAATGGAAGTCTAGGAAGGCGCTTGTGTTGGGAGTGGACACGGGAGTTTAATTGTTGGTCACAATCCTTTTGTTTGGCAAAAACGTTGGAAAATCGGGAGGAATTGATTTGTAACTTACATCACGTTCTAGTACAAATCATCATGAAGAGTTCACTATACCCATTTTTCTATGAAGAGTAATTTTTTTTTCAATTCCCATCTAAAACTAGCATGGTGGCGCACACATTTGCACAGCTAGATTTATTTTAAAATTTATAGTATCAAATAATATGACTTAGATGCTTAAAATATATTTATATATCTTATAGGCTATTTGTATTTTTAAGACATTATAAACATTAAAAATAAGAATAGAAGCTTGAAGTAAAATTCAACTTGAGAAACATAATTAAAGGATAAGCTTTAATGGAAGAAAATCATTGAGTATAATAAGTTGTTGAGATTCTTAGAAACGTAACCACTCTCCTGCATGCATCGATCATGAAGGTGCATACCTCTGTTCTTTCTCCATTAGTTACTCCTTTCCAAAATGTATGCATGCACATACATCTCTATTTAATATCAAGCAATATGTTAATTATGTATATGAAAAAATATCTTACTAATTTATATGGTATTAGAGTACCTTGCTCATATATACACCGATGCACTATACTCGGGCTACCCTGAACTTATCCTCCCTCATACGTCGATTGTCCACCGAACTGTGTGTCTTCTATCTCTTCTAGCCGCCATAACTTTTCTACTTAACCTCCAATAACAAGCATAATTTTTGATCGATCCCTTTTAGCTATTACTTCTTCCAATGCAATACTCTAGCATATAGTTATCTTCTGCTCCTATGTAATTATTACTTAATACTGACCGTTGCAATATCAGCATGCATACACGTGCAATCGTCACTGATCCCTATTAGGGACACCCGTCACGCTCTCTTCGATAGTCCCAAGCCTATTCCCTATGGTTGCGCCATCTCCTCTCCGAGCTCTTTGCTCCACTACTTCTATATGCTATGCTTTTATTTATATGAATGCATGCATGTATATACACATGTATGATGTTATACATGCTTGACATTATGTTCTCCCGTGTTAGTCGCTCTTATTCTTTGACGTTGGCCAACTCAATGCCACAGTTTCCTCACTAACCGCGGTGACCTTCTATCTTCACTAATGTTGACATGTCTATTTTAATCGTTGTCTAACAGTATGGAATATCTTCTCGCCATTGTCAGTGATGTCGTATCCCTCATCAGCGATTGTATACTCCTACTACCCAATAGCCACATATCGTCCATAGCACATCTTTAACACAAAGTTTCATCTCTTCTCTATTAGGGCTTCCCTATCATTGAGCTTCTTTGGTCACTGACTTTTTTCAACAACACTGATGCTCATCACTCGTCGTTGCGGCCTTTGGCTCCTTCAACTATAGTCTTTCTTTTTAATGGCTTTGGCGAGCAGCATGTCATTGCCCTCGTCGAACGGCTAAGGTGAGCAACATGACATCGTCCTTATCTTCTTCGTCGCTCTCTCGGCTCTTCTCCTCCCCGTGGGTCAATATCTTCTTGCAGGATCGACGCCATTTGAATCTTTCGTGGTCTCCTTTAACACTATTTGTGTTATCCACGTTATAGTTTTTAATTTTATTAGAAATTTTAGTTATTTTTATTGAAGTTCATATACTAATCAAATTGATAATATTATTTTAAATTTTAGCTATTTACGGATTTTACTTTAGAATTTGTACGAAAATCAAATTATAAATTTTATTTTATTTTTATTCTGGATTTTTTGTTGGCAAATCCAATTACTAATTTATCTTTAAATTTTATTACAAATTATAGTTAGATATTTTACTTTGAAATTTGTATTAAAATAAAATTGCTTATTTTAGTTTCTATTTTGAATTTCAGTTATTTTTTTGTTGGGATTGGTATGCAAATCTAACTAGTAATTTTTATTCCAAATTATTTTTATTTAGGAATTTTACTTAGGAATTCATATGGAAATCAAATTGTTAATTTTATTTTATTTTTATTCTAAATTTCAGTTATTTCTGGATTGTATTTGGTGTGAACTCATTTTTTTAATCTAAATTATTATAGTATGGACTCACAATGATTAGTAGCGTGTATCTTTCTCTTTTGTTTCTTTAATTAACATGAGAATTTTTACCACTTAAGAGTAAGCATAACGGATTCTTTTATCTTTGCTTTAATCAATAAGATAATAATAGAAGACGGTCCTGATCGTTTCGGCTTCGGCTTCTGGCTTATGGCTTATTTTTCACTGTTCCTAAATTTCGTTTTTTTATTTTTTTGGATTTTTTGAGTTTTTTTACCGGTTCTTTTTTCCCGTATTCATTTGCATTACACGTGATGGGCTAACCGATTTTTTTTCTATTTTTTTAAATTTTTTAAATTTAATTATACCAAATAAGCCACCTTCAGTTACAATGCAATTTCATCCAACTACAGTGAAATAAGCTATAAGACACAGGCCAACCGATCACCACCGATGTGAGCTGGTTGGAGCCTTGGAGGCCACAATGATGGCAGTGGTACCGGTAGTGCAGCCTAGATGCAACCAGGTTTTCGACGAGCTGATCCCGCTTATCAACCTTGCACCTGAATACCGCATACACACAGTACATATGGAGGCACCGTACATAGACTGCACCTCTGCCTAACGAAAATAATTAGTGGACACGGAATAATATATCAAGCCCGTTAACGTCGAATTCCTCCATGACACGGGAAGGAAAAAAAATGTATCAAGCGCTTGCACGGTGACGCCGAACAACTTGCGCGGCCTGACATGCTACGAACGCCGGCGCGGCCGGCCGCGTCCAGAATATCTTGCCGGCCGTGTCGAGGCAAAGTTTAAAATTTTGATGCGCCTGGAATGGGACACAGCGGCAGAGCATTGTGGGCGCCTCCGTACGTCTTCCTTGGAAATGCCGAGGCAAAGTTTAAGCCATGTGTGCTCTCGGCCTAGCCGAATCCTTGGAGCTTCCTGTCTTCGTGCCGGAGAAGCGCACGTCGGCGGACGCGCCCGTCAGCTGATTGTACCGTGCGTGCGTTTGCTGCCCTCGGGCCGTCGGCCGTCACTAGCATCGGACGTGACACTTCTTTCTCGCTTCTTGTCTAGCGCCCGTCAGTTCTCTTCGCTCAAAGGTGGCTGCGGTGCAGTAACTTTCTGTCCTATTTTTTTTTCAAGTTATGATTTGTGCCTATCCTCAAACAAATAAACATGATAATTTATAGTAACTTATCGGCATTTAGTTCGTTTGCATAAACGCTTACGTTAAGTCCAAAACCATGAGCCACGGCTGAAAAGAACACACCTAGCTGCATGGTAAGCCACGTACGTCTCTGATCAAATTTGTAAACAACTATTTTGTTGGGCTCTCTAGGGTTTGTATCCTGTCTGACGTGTGTCAGCGGTGACGAAGTCAGAATGAAAATAAAGGATGGGATGGTCTAAACTAAATTGATACAAACATAGCCATTATTACAATTTACAATCTACGAACAAATGTAAACTTCATCACTCCATCGATGATTATCAAAAGCAACTCAGCAAAGAATTAAAGAATCAAGACAAAATATTGCCTAATCTACAAGTTACCAGAGGCGCGGTGTAGACCGCAGGCTGCACCTTGCCCTCGGCCCTACCCAATCCCCACTCGGCTGCCTGACCTATCGCTGATCGCATCCTCCTCCTCCTCCTCCTCCGGGCTTCGATCTTCCCCGGTTCCCCACCCTAATCGGCTCCTCTAGTCCTCCACCTCCACCGCTCTCGCCAGCAGCCTCTCAGTCCCCCGCACGGCCTGCTGCCCTAGCCCCTCATCACGACTTCCCCATTCCCCTCCATGGTTGCCCTGTTTCTTGCATGGCCCATGGCGCCACCACCCCCCAGTAGCTCATCGCATCGCGTCGTTGTCGCCTCGGCTTCTCCATGGTTGCGCCTCGTCACTCCGCTGCGACGCCGCCCAAGCTTCCCCGCACGACCGCGTAGCTGCCAACCCTCCATCACCCACTGGCGTCGTCCTCCTCAGACCTCAGGTGCGCCTCTCCGATCCCTCTTGATTGCATCTATCGGTGCCGGATTGGGGATTTTGGGTGGATTGCATGTGAGGTTGCTTAGAGATTTAGAATTGCCGGATTGGGGATTTGCCATTTGAGTCTTGTGGGTTATGGTCTTTTGGGATTCTGTGCCGATTGCTAAGGAATAGCCCAAATACAAGCATCTTCTCTTCTTCTTCTTCTTCTCCTTCTCTTTCTCTATTCACCTATTCTCTTCGTCTGTTCTGTTCCCCCATTGGATTCGCCCTTGTGTGCCACTGTTGATCCATGTTGTCCTGAGGGTGCTGGCGATCTTTCTTCTGATTCCTCTGCAAGTACTGACCATGCGCGACCGTCCGTTCATATATATCTTCTCTATTCACAACTGGTACGCGTACGTGTTCCACCACGGTGAATTAGTATGGATTGGGGTGTTTTAGTATGAATTGGTGGGCAGTATTAAGCAATCTCCTTTTCTTCTGCTTTCTTAGGGCAAATCCAAAGACGCCGCTAGGCTTGTCGTTGAGAGCCACGAGAGCTGCCGTGTCGAAGTCACTTCATCACCTGCTATGGTAGAGTCTACACACTACTAAAAAAAGGTTAAACTGGACGCTTACATCATAGTCGGTTCCTAGGAACCATCTGTGCTGTAAGTATATACACAGACGGTTTATATGAATAAATGTCTGTGGTATTTTCACAGACGGTTATTTATATGAACCGTTTGTGATACTTACAGCACAGACGGTTCCTAGGAACTGACTATGATATAAACGTCCAGTTTTAACCTTTTTTTTGTAGTAGTGTGTAGACTCTACCATAGCAGGTGATGGAGTGAACCGCCTGTGAAAATACCAAGACATCACAGACAATTCATATCAAGAACCGTCTATGATAATGACAGACATCACAGACGGTTTTTATTTAAACCGTCTGTGATACTTCACAGACTGTTTGTATTAAAAAACCGTTTGTGATATGTTTCTCGCCTTGTAATGTCCCAAAATTTCATAATCTCCCGCCTGAGTCATAGTAGAATTCAATTTTGAGACACCTTTAGTAAAACGGGCATAACTATTGCATACGGTGTTCGTTTTGGATGTTCTTGTGCTCGTTGGAAAGCTAACGACGAGCCCGATTAAAAAAACGACCCGCTTGCGCTAGTCACCCTTTAAGACCCTCAAAATCGGCCACCTTTAGCCCCAAATTCGCGTTTTAAGTTTTCAGTTTCAGTTTTTGCCAAAAAAAATTTATCTTCCCTTTGGAATTTGGGTTTCACCTCAACTATAAAGTTGTAGATCTCGTCGAAACATTTCAAATGAGTATATGTAAGAAATATAAAATTTTGTTGTTTTATCTTTTGAGACTAGCTATTTATATTGTACTAATATATTATCTTTGTGATATCTCCTGTTATTATAGACGGTTTTTGTTATGAACCGTCTGTGATGCCCCACCATGTCACCGATCCACGGCATATCCCCAAGATCCCGATCTCACCCGTCTATACTCTCTGCATCGAACGACAGGCACCATTCTCCTTCCCACCTTTCGCCCCTTATTTACCCCCTCTCCCTACTTGAAAAATCAATACCACCGGTACTACTCCAACTCGTTTGTGCACGGCAAGGGTGGGAAGGGGTTTGGCAAGATGGAAAGGAAGAAGGCAATGGCAAATCTGCACTAATTCGTCGGCATAGAAGCTGAAAACGGTGTTTGTTGCTTTTTTGTTTGTTTTCAAATGATATAGTTAATATTTCCTAAGGTTAGCCGAAAAATAGAAAAAATTTAGATATAGAATGAACTATCACAGACGATTTTATAGTATAAATCGCCTGTGAAGAATTATCACAGACGACTCGAACCACAAACCGTCTGTGATGTGTGAGTATCACAGACGGTTAGTAGTTAGAACCGTCTGTGATGTGTGAGTATCACAGACGATTAGTAGTTAGAACCGTCTATGATAGTGTTCTTCACAGATGGTTCTAATTATAAGAACCATAAATTGACCGTAGATGTTAATTTTAGGTGATGTGGCACCCTCCTCTCGTGGAAAAATTTTGCTGTGTAACAAAAGCGCAAAAACAATTTGTGTAACAAGTCAACCACGCAATGACATGTGGCATAAAAACACTGTAACACTGTAGCACTATAGAAAAAACATTTTTTCCATGATATAGCACTGCATCACATTTTTGGGATTTTTTGCGCTATAGTTTGCTACACTATTTTGTGGCACATGTCAAATTTTGATTGGCTCGTTACGCAAATCGTTATGTGCAATCATTACACGACAAAATTTTTCCCTCTCGTCTCGTAGATCTCTTATAGTTAGGGGTGGATCCACACTCCGGACAACTTAAGCTCCAGTCCAGAGCGTGCAATATTTATTAGTGTAAAATTTAAGTAAGTCCAAATAAACTAAGTACGTAACTTTTTTCTTTGAGCTAAGATAACAGTGGACTCTAATCTTCTCTAATCTAAAACGTGATAAAATTATAGATCCGCATCTGCTGACAGTCATGGCCACAACTCAGAGCAACTAAATATGCCAAAAAGGGAAAGGGCAAGCAACAAAATCCCCAAATCGATCAAAAAGATCCCGAGAAACGAAAAAGAAAAACCCTTTCTTTATTCCCCCATCCACTCGTAGCGGGAAGGAGAGGGGCTTCCCCAGCGGCAAGCAGCAGCTTCTCGAAGGAAGCAAAAATATTCGCGCCAATTGGGAGGCATGGGCGCCAACGGCCACCCGCCGCCGGCGAGCGCCGCCGCGCAGAACGGGTCCCACTCCTCCGGTGGGGGCGGCGGCGGCGGAGGAGGAGGGGGAGCAAACCCTAGCCCCGGCGGCACGGCGGCGGCGCTCCGGCACGACCCGGGCCTGGCACGGGAGTGGTCGCCGGAGGAGCAGGCCATCCTCGACGAGCTGCTCGCCAAGTGAGTCGCCGGTTTGGGAGTTCGGCAATTCGGATTAGGTGGAGGGCTTGGGTTCTGACTTCTGACTCTTGGTTAGAATTGGTTGGTAGTTTTAAGTAATTAAATAATTGTTTGGTAATTTTGAGTAATTAAGTAAGATTGTTATCGTATAGGCGTAGATTATAAGGTAGCACGGCCTCTTTCGAGGTTCAGATTAAGCAAACTTCTTTCTTCGCAGTTTCACATATGAATGCTTCTTCTTGCAATGTTACTGGTTTTTGGACAAGTGGATAATGTTCTGAGAATATTTTCCTTTCACCCTTTATTCCCTGTCCGTTTAGATTTGCTTTATTCTGTCCCGCTGTATATTACACGAATGCTCGGTAGTTATATAGCGTAGTACAGCTCCTATTCGCAAGGCACCGAGACGCCTTCTTGCCATCAAAATGACAGTAGAATCAAGATTGCATTTTGGGCTTGCAAGTAACATTATTTTCACAACATTGTGAGGTGCTGCAGCTGGGGTCTGTTAACTGCGTGGCCCTTTATTTCGGCACCTTGCAGTTCCATTGATGTTCCTCGGTATTTGCTCCCAGGTATGCGACCGATGCACCCGTCATTCGTTACGCAAAAATAGCCATGAAGTTGCCAGAGAAAACAGTTCGAGATGTGGCCTTGCGGTGTAGATGGATGAATGTGAGTAATATAGACTTAGCATGCATCTTCTGCATTCCTAGTATCATGGCACCTGGTCTCTTTACTGGGTTTCAGCAATGATTTGAGCTTATGCATTCGACCTGCAGAAAAAAGAGAGTGGTAAAAGAAAGAAAGAGGACCACAGCTCCACGAAGAAAAGCAAGGACAAAAAGGTTTCTCCAAATATTTTCCTTTTATCCTTCCATTTCCATGACTGTTATAATGCAGGCTGGAAAATTGATGCTGTAAATTGTAACAAGTTCACAAAGACATCTGGTTGCACATAGTCTGGCAAGTCATTGAATGGTTCCTCCAGATCAGCTGACATATCATAGTGATAGTTTCCCAAAGGAAGAAGTCAGGACCATCTCTTTCAAAACTCAAGCATATTAGATCTACAAGTATTTGTTAGATAATCAATAATCCACTGAAAATTTTCAGCTAAAAACCTCACCAGTAACTATGAATTGTAAATGCATATGTCAAGTCAATCTGGTTCTGTTAAAACCATCCATATTATAGATGAAAGTATGTTACATTCCGTTGATGGCTGTATAGAGTAGGAGGCAGGACATCCCTTTGAACATGGTTGAAACTCAAAGTATTGGTTTCAGTTTGGAATATAGAGCATTGTTTGAATATAAGTTTGTTAGGCCATGAATTCAAGCTTGAAGCTGCCTCAAAAAAAAAATCAAGCTTGGAGATGAATTGTGCAAGATACATCGTATTTTAAGTGACTAGTTTGATTTTGTAAATGCAACCTGGCCCTTGCTTTGTTGATTTTGAACCCTAAAGCCCGAGAAATGTGGCATATCAATTTGTATATTTGAAAGAATTTAGTATTCCATAGCAATGCCTGCAGTTGGTATTTTTGATAGTTCTGCAGAGTTTTTTTTAAAATTTATTTAGAATTCATGTTTCTGTACCTGGAAGTTGGAACCATGCTATGTTATAATTTATTTTCTATGGCTGGTAGCAAATAACATGAAGTCCATTTAAGACTTTGGTTTCTTATGATTATGGTTATTCGAAAGCATACAGATAATGGCGTTTGACTTCTTTTAAGGGTGATAACTCATCAAAACAAAATTATGTTTTCTTTGTAACATTTATCTTTCTGCTCCGTTGTGTGTGAGTGTGGAGCTAATGCACATGTTTTGATAAGCTTTATGCTGACAGCCAGCCATTGCACAGGAGAAGGTTTCAGATTCTTCATCGAAACCACGTGTTCATATAGCTGGAAGGCCTAATGTTCCTCCATACCCCCTTCCAGCTCTTCCCATGGATGATGACGAAATTTCATCGAAAGGTAAGTCATATTGATGTTCACTGAAGTATTTCTTAGTTAGCTCCATATGTTTTGTTGAACTCTTTAGTTTGGTCTATATTTTTATTTTCTGCAGTGTAGGACTTTATGTGTTGCATGAAGTGTAAAGTGATAGCCTGCTCATTTGCGATAAATGTTTTAATGCCATGGATAATAATCACATTTTCCATCACTGTAATGCGCTTAAATCCAAAAGATCATTATTGTATGTCTATATTGGTTGTCTATACCGTTGACACAACTTGATTCAGTTGTCAACAACCTGGTTGACCAATCATGTGGAGCCCAGCTGGTTCCAGGCAAATGTTTGAACTGCAGATGAAAGAACATCCCATGGCACTTGTCTGATGTCTCAATTATCATCGGACATCACTTATTGGAATCTTGGTCACACAACTTCACATGTTGGTGGGAATTGTTTGGTGTGTTTTTCTGCAAACTATTCTTCTTCCATGGCCTCTTTGGATGCCTAGGATCAGAATTGTTCGCTTGTCCCACTCACAAATGCACTTTTTTTGTTTTGTTGTTCTATGCATTTTTCTTTTGAAGAGCAATTCTTCTTGAGAATTCCAATACTGTGTGACTATTGGCATTGATGGCCTAGAAACCTAGTCGCTGAGTTCTGCACTTTTATTGTCTTTCTGCAGCAATTGGAGGTCCAACAGGAGAAATCCTCGAAACTAACGCCCAGGTTTTGAGTCAAATTTCAACAAACCTTAGCACCATGCAGGTATTCTTTTATTTCAAGATGTCTTTTTTTGTGATGATTTATGCAAATGAATATTCTCTGCCTGGTCCCTATGTTTTGAAATCCTGCAATTTCCCTTTGATTTTCTGTTGTTACATCTAGCATGTATACTAGTTTTATTTGCTTGTTCTTAATTATTTCTTCTGCAGATACAGGATAACATCTCTCTGCTGTGCCAAACTCGAGATAACATACTCAGGGTCTTGAAAGAGTATGATTTGAGCCCCTTGTTTTGTTGATTTTGGAAAATTTTAAAGTGATGAATTCGTGTCATCCATTCAAGCCTTTTTGTTATTATTTGCTAATTCAGTATCCTTGCTTAGATCGTTTAATCAGTAGACACAGGGTAACTTGTTTCAGTGCATACAAGGAAAAAGGAAAATGTTGTATGTAAGGGTCTGTCATTTCTTTTGCCACGGGCAATGCATCGTATGTGGCCAACTGGCCATCAGAGTTCCTCAGGACAGTTCTCTTTACAGTGCTGGGGAGTCTATTGAACGGCAAAAAATTCTTCTTCTATTCGTTTTTCCCAAGCAGTCAATCCGTAGTTTGGTCTTCACAGTAGATGAATATCTTATGTAGATTCATCTGCTAGCCATTGTTACTACCATTGCTACAGGAAACTTAAATCTATAAGGGCATGGTCTTATTAGATGTGTAGACGCCCTTTCAAGGTTCTACCAGAAATTCAAAAACACAAAGATCTATTGGGTTAACCAAATCCATTCTTGGAGCCTGTCTTCTCCAGTCTAAAAAAACAACCAAATGCATGCACCCTTGAAGATGCCATCCCCCCACCCCCCACCACCTAATCTATCTTTTATTTGTATAAAGTTCTTTCCCTCAAATATGTTTAACGCTTCTAAGATTAAGTTATGGTTCTCATGCAACATGCTTGCAGGATAAATGATGCTCCAGAGATCATGAAGCAGATGCCACCACTACCTGTGAAGATAAACGAGGAGCTCGTCAACTCTATACTCCCCAGGCCAAGTGCACCTATGCAGTAGTGATAGAGAATGAACATACCCTCTGTAGTCTCGAGAGCCCTTTAGATAGACAGCTAAAATAAAAATGCCAGGCTTGGTCCCTGTTTGTTCATTTGTAGCTCCTTCCTCTCACTTTTTCCTTTTTACATTTTCCATCTAGATGTTGATCTTCCAACTGTTCTCAAGTCGGTTGGAAAATGTACCAAACTACCAAGGGTTGCTTCTACAGCAGTATCAGTCAACAACTCTGGCATGGTTGTAATCTATAGCTGTTCAGCCTAATACGAAGGAAAGGGAGTAACCTTAGCTTTAATTGTTCTGTGCAGTTTTCTGTTAATTCAGTAATCGTGGGTACATTGCAGTAGGAAGTAAGGGACTGCTTGTTTGATGCCTAATTTTGCTAATGTTAGATATTTTCATCTGATGCCTAATTGTGCAACGCCATAGCGAGATAAAATGTGCACGGTTGATGCGGTACCCAAGAGAAACGAAAGACTAGCCAAGTGCTTAAAAGACCATATCGCGCCTCGCAAATAAATTGTAGATAATTTCTTTGATCAGTTACTACATTGTTAATAAATTTATAAAAAAACAGGGGCGGATCGTGCATTGATCCCTTACCGTAAAATGTTCTCTCTTGGTTCATCGTAAGCTACAGTTCTCACTTCTATATGCTCAAGAATAGGAGTGAGCTAATCAGCTCGAGTCTCACACACTCTCGTTCCCTTTTTGTTAACACCGAATAATTTTTTGGTTTAAAAAAATGCCGATGGAATTTCTATTTTTCATTGATCAAGACCGGACAGCTGTGCACACTGCCCTCACGTCAGATTGATCCCTAAACAAGTTTTTGACATAGCCTGCTCTCATGGGATCGTCAAAAAAAAAAATGCCCACCTTAATCTCAACCATGTTTCCGGTGGAGTTTAGCTTCAACATCTCACATAAACGAGCAAAAAAGGGCTCCAGCTTGTTAATACAAAAAGATAAGACCTTCCTAGGGGAAAAAGAGATTTCTACACTGTGTTTAGAAGTGCTTAAGTTTCTAGGAGCTTTTAGGACCTATTTGTAACGCAGAGGACTTCTGAGTAATCACTCTAATTTCAGCATGAATTTAAAAAAAAAGAGCACGAGGCGGCGGTCTGTCTTTGGTATGGAGGCGTCTGGACGGCGGACGGCTAGGGTTTTGTGGGTGTGGAGGCGAAACGAACACATCTCAGCCGTCCGTTCGAAAGCTGCTATCCGATGGCTTTGGACCGGAACGTACGATGGAGATCGGACGGCCCACGAGCGCGGAAACGACCAGAGCCTCACAGAGCTGGCCAACCCCGTCCACTTCAAAAGAGAGTATGGGCCTGTTTGGGAGAGCTCCACCAGCTCCAGATTCACCAAATTCAGATCCAGATCCACTTTTCTAAGCCAAACAGTTCCAGCTCCAGCAGCTCCACCGTGGATCTGCTCCACCAAAACCATGAATCTGGCTCCAGATCCACCAAATCCATGGAGCACCTCAAGGGGTGCTCCACCAAACTCAAATTGGTGGAGTTGGTGAAAATTACCCACCTTTGCCACTGGTTACACAAAAAACGGTTCGTTCTTTTTCTTTTCCCCGCCTCCTCCCCCGCGTCTGCCTCCTTCCGCACCACCTCCTCCATCTCCTCCCGACCTCCGCCTCCCCCGCCTCCTCCCGGCGACCGTGCTCCCCCGCCTCCGACCGCCGACCACGCTCCTCCCGGCCCCCGCCTCCCCCGCCTCCTCCCGGCGACCGTGCTCCCCCGCCTCCGACCGCCGACCGCGCTCCTCCCGGCCTCCGCCTCCCCCGCCTCCTCCCGGCGACCGCGCTCCCCCGCCTCCGACCGCGACCGCGTCCGTCCGCCCGCGACCGCGCTCCCCCGCCTCCGACCGCCTCCTCCCGGCCTCCGCCTCGACCGCCTCCTCCCGGCCTCCGCCTCCTCCCGGCGACCGCGCTCCCCCGCCTCCTCCCGGCCTCCGCCTCCCCCGCCTCCGACCGCCTCCTCCGGCCTCCGCCTCCCCCGCCTCCGACCACCTCCTCCCGGCGACCGCGCTCCCCCGCCTCCTCCCGGCGACCGCGCTCCCCCGCCTCCTCCCGGCACCGCCTGCGCCGCCCGGGGCCGCGCCCGCCTTCCCCGCCTCCTCCCGGCCTCCGCCTCCCCCCGGGCCGGCGCCGCCTCGCCTGCGCCGCCCGGGGCCGCGCCCGCCTCCCCCCGGGCCGGCGCCGCCGTCCGCCTCGCCTGCGCCGTCCGCCGTTGGATTTTTTTTTTCATTTTGCCCCCTGACGCGTGGGGCCCAGGTGGAAGTGAGATAGAGAAGGAGGTGGAGCTGTACCAAACACTTTGAAGAATCTCAGATCCACCATGAAGCTGCTCCACGGTGAATCCAGCTCCAGATCCACGTTTTTCGTGAATCTGGAGTTGGTGGAGCTCTCCCAAACAGGCCCTATACGTCGCGTTTCAGATGTTCCGAAATTCCATGTTGAAGCGTGATTTGTGAAGCACCAAAACCCTAGAGCCCAGAATCTTCAGAGGTCCCGAAGAAGCCCACCAGGGGCCCATGTCCGAGCCCGCCGCAGCTGGCCCCTCCATGTCCGAGCCCGCCGCAGCTGGCCCCTACTCATGAGAGGCCCAACACAACGCCACTCATGCCCCACCTCGCCTCCTTTTCCTCTTCTTTTTCTCCGCGGAGTCAATGCCCCGTTCAAAGCTCAACGCGAGCATGTCTTCCTCCTGTCCCTCCTAGCTCCCCTCCCCTCCGCTCCCCATATCTCCCTGCCCCCTCCGCCGCTAGCCGCCGGCCCTCCCCAACCGTTCCGCGCCCCAGGCGCCCGCATTCCCTCCCTGCCCCCAGATCTCCCGGCCCCATGGACCCGGCGGCCTCCACCTCCGCCGCCGCGGCGTCGCGCGACGTCGCCGCGATGCCGGACTCCCCGCCGCGGCGCGCGGCGAGGCACCGCCGCGCGCAGTCGGAGATCCTCCTCGGGGGCGCCCTCCCCGACGACCTCGCCTTCGACGCCGACCTCGGCGTCGTCGGGGAGGTCGGGGGCGACGACGACGACGACGACGAGTACGAGGATGACGAGGAGGGGACCGGAAGCGGAGGCGGCAGCCGGATGTTCGAGATGTTCCTCGGCGCCGAGCCGCCGGAGCCCGCGCCGCAGCCGCCCCTGCCGCCCGCGCGGCCGCGGCACCAGCACAGCCTATCGATGGATGGCTCCACTTCCTTGGCGTCTGCCGACGCCGGGGTGGCGGGGAGGGCTGCCGCGGACGCCAGGAAGGCCATCTCCGACGCCAAGCTCGCGGAGCTAGCGCTCGTTGACCCCAAGCGCGCTAAGAGGTGAGACGACTAGCCTAAGAGCAGGAGAAGAGAACCAACCCACTATGTTTGAGAGTTGAGACTTCGGTTCTTGTGTTGTCACCTTTGTAGTATTCTCGGTTGGTAAGAATTGGCGAATAGGGTATTGATTGCGGCGTTTGACAGGGACTGATTAACCGACGAGCGTGTGACTAATTTTAAGGAAAGCAGCCTCCTTGAAAAAGGGTCACAGGAGTAAGTGTGTGAAAGGGAAGAAAGTTGTGGAATCTGGAATCATATGTTTCTTTAGCGAAGAGGAATCATATGTTGAAATGAGACCTTACTGCTCTTTTTGGTCTTATTGATAAAACAGAATATGGTACTGAGGACTGTCTATATCACTGATGAAAGGCAATTTGATTCTGAATAGGTTCAGTAAAGCATAGCACCTACAATGCAACGAAGCTAACAGGAAAGATGTACTAGTCCTTTGTGTTCTTCTTAATCTTAACACTAGGGTGTGATATGCACATTAACATAGGTTGATGGTGATGTAAGTGAGCACTTCATTTTCCGGCAATAAGAACAACTAGCCCTTATAGTTGATTCACTAGTGAATTAGAGAATTTCTTTATATGCGAATATGTGATTTCGTTGTCGGTACAAATTTTATATCTGAATTGTTGCATTCCCTTTCTTGGAGGGAGGCCACAGGAGAGCAGAGAGCTTTATCTCGGTAATTTAGTAATTTACTCCTTTTCATCTGCAGTAATTTAATACAAACTTTGCACTATATGCAAGTTAGTATCTTCAAATTATGAGAATAATTTTTCAGTCTGATTGTTATCTTTAATTTTTCAGTCTGATTGTTATCTTCTAATTATGAGAATAATTTTTCAGTCTGATTGTTTGCCACAGCCATCCAGATGTGTCTTTGTCGCGTAATATGATTTGACTCCAATTGTTTTGTTGCACTTAGGTGATGTTATTGATTGTGTATTTGCTTTTTGGGTTGATACTTAGATTAATTTCTCTTAAACTTTTACTCTGTTGAAATATTTTAGGATCTTGGCAAATCGCCAGTCAGCTGCTAGGTCAAAAGAAAGAAAGATGCGCTACATTGCAGAGCTCGAGAGGAAAGTACAGACTCTCCAAACAGAAGCAACTACACTATCAGCTCAGTTGTCCATGTTACAGGTTCTTCATTTGGCTTTACCTTATCTCAAATTCTTGCACATGGATATGAGTTAGATGGTTTACACCTGGGTTTGGAAGTTGGTTGTGGCTGACAATTGTGTTTAGGTAGTTCAGTACATGCCTATGCTTTCACGATTTTTTTAGCATTTAATTAGAATTTCCAACTGTTGTCACTGTTTGCTTGTTCAGTTGTTGAACGTTTTGCCAATTTTATCTGGCAGACTACTTTTTGTGTCTGCATAGGGTTACTGAATATGTAGATTATTCTACATGTCACAATATATGTTCAGATGCATAACAAGTGAACCTGTTGGACATAGTGCAGCTTGTTCTGGAAATACTGATAACTCTTATTTTGTTTTCTATTTGTTTGAGCGGTCATCATTTATGGTACCTCCACAAATTGTTGGCATCTGATATATATTGCAGATTTTGTATTTTTTTCGAAGAATTTGCTCTTCAGTTTTCCATGAGTCTATCCTTGATTATCTATATGATACAGAGCGATACCACTGGTTTAACAAGTGAAAATAGCGATTTGAAGCTGCGGGTGCAAACAATGGAGCAACAGGTCAGGCTGCAGGATGGTAAGGTTTTGCTCATGTTTTCTTTGCATTACAAATTCGAAGTTAACATACATATGTTTTGGAAAGAAGTGGTGCCTTCATGCCACACTCATTTTAACATTACGTGCTTCTATAACTTCAAATTACTTGATGCTACGAAGAATTCTACATTTCTACTTATTCTCTTGCGTACAGTGAAAACCTCTAGAGATCCAAGGGCTATTATTGTCTCTTCCTACCATTTTTGGCAGAGTTAACTTATGTTAGGCTTTTGGCTATTTTAGAAAGGGAAAGAAAAACATAAAACAAGAGAGAGATGCTTTGAAGAATGTGAACAGTGATTCAATGTTAAATTAAGACTTAGGATAGCATTTTACTTACAATTCTGATCATTTATACCTATGTTTGGAAGTACCACAAAAGCTTATCCTAGACGATTTCCCTCCCTACCATGTTTAGGATTGTAATTGTTCCTTGTTTACATGTAGCACTGAACGTCAGGCTAAGAGATGAGATTCAGCAGCTGAAGATTGCAACAGGACAGGTTAATGCCAACAGTGGAAAAATGGGAAACTTTGGTCTGTCCTCGTACAGAGTCCATTCACAAGGTTACCAGCGCACTCATACACAATCTCTTCTTGATGCTCAGCAGCTGCAGCAGCTCCAGATCCACTCCCAGCACCAGCAACAGCACATGCATTTGCAGCAGCAGCATCTTAGCTCGTTCCAGCAGCAGCATCCCATGCCGGAAGACCTGAAGATGAAAGGAATTGCCACGGCATCCCATGCGCAAAGTGCAGGCGCCTCTGATAGCCACACTCTCAGGAGCGAACCATGAGAATTGCTATAGGTACATGTCAGTTGTCAGTAATAATATCGTGTTGTACCTGAGTGAGTGACTCATGCATAGGCTAGAGCAGTATTCAGGTAATTTTCAAACTATCTAAGCACTTAGATGTCTGCAGCCTGTAGAATGTAGATCCCATTCAGCTGTTACTTGTAGTACTGATGAACCAATCTGAGCAATTTACCAGGCGGAATGTTTCATCTGGAATTAGCCATGAGTCTATGCCTAAAACCTTTCTCGGATGGGTGCAAGAAAGAGCAGCGTGACAATGGTCTTGCAACAGTTAACGTCGATCGATCTGAGGAGGTAAACCGCACGCTTTTTTCCAAGATCAAACTGAACCAAATTAGCTGGTGTATTTCTCAAAAAAAAGTAACTAGTGTGCTTTTTTTAAAAAAGCAGCTGGTGTATTTCTATATATAAAAAAAGAGAGCAGCTGGTGCATGTTTCAGGTAAAACAGAGTCTCTCCAGCGTCCAGAAATCAGGCACGGGCAGTCCGCGCTGCTGTGCCGGCTAGTTCACTGGGCGCGACGGCGGGAGTTCGGGACGTGCCGGGTAACGAGCGGCTGTCTCGGGACGTGCGTGGCTGCGTGCTGTCAGGTGGCCGCGCTCACTGCCCCTCCTGTCCGAGAGCGCGCCGGTGCCGCACGCCCGGCGCCCGCACAGGCACAAGTATGTGACCGCGCCGCATGTTGCAAAACTAACTTTGTTCGCGTTGTTGGTGGTCAGTACGAAGTACTACTCGAACAAGTTACTTCATGTTGCCGTTAGCTCGAGAAGAGAACACGTGAAGGCGTCTCAGAGCAGCTGTGTGTAGCCTATGACTTCACTTAATAAACAAATGAGACTGTTTTTTCTTTATTGTTTTAAAATAGTTTATCAGAACAGTCTTTTGAAAACTACTTATTGCCTTATCGATATTCGATTCGTTTACATAAACACTCATGCTAAGATCAAAAACTATAAACCGTAGCCAAATAAAACTCACCCATCGATATCATCCATCAGTGTACGGGCAGGGAAAAGACAACGTGAACAAAGTACCAACCAAAAGGGTACTACACACGACAGCAACAACACCATGTACCAATGTACAAATAGGAACCAGAGCGTCCAGCTAAACTAGAACCACCAGTCCAGCCCGTGTTTCATAATTATCCTATACCCCCAAAAAGAAATCTACAACCAATTAAACACCCACCTCTCTCAAATACGCCGTCCAGCCAACCGTGTGAGCTAGAAACAATGCTGTGGTATCATATGTCACGTCACTGGTCGTGAAACGCGTTCGTCCATCAATTCTTCCTATGGCCAACTGCTCAGAAACGACTCTCCTCTACGTATCGCTGCCTCGGCTCTTTCTCAGTCGTCGTCCGGATAGCACCTCTTGATCTCGAACGCGGCGACGGCGATCACCCACACGGCGACGAACACGCCGTAGGAGACGACGTAGGCGCTGACCTCCTGCGCGATGGACATGCCCAGGAAGATGTTGCCGATGGCCAGCAGGATCGCCGCGCGGCCGATGTTGTGGTGGTACCAGTTCCAGAACCGCCTCACCTTGGACGTCTTGTCCGGCCGGGCGAGGAGCGCCATCACCTGCGGACCAGGCAATACAGCCATGGTTAGTGAACAACGAATCGAGGTTTTGGACTCTGCATGAGGGCATCAAGGCAGAGGAATTGATCTGCCGTTTTGTTAGGGTCAACTTCAGTGCTTGCCAACTTTTCACATGAAGCATGAACCCGTGATCTGAGGCTGCTGATAGTAAATTCGGTAATCAGAGCATAAACAATTGGGCATGGCTGCATGGAGCAAGCTAGTTCAGCCCCATTCTTGGGGAGTTGTTTTCTGCCAGCTTCAAGAACATGCAACCGCTACAATATGCATCGTCTCTATTGTCAACGAGCACCGAAGCATCTATTCTGATGGCACGATTCACGGGGCATGTGAATAGCACACACTTAACTACTCCTAAATCCTGGTAAGTCCTAATATTCGCAGTCAATTAGTACTAATAATGGAATTGCTATGGACCATACGTCCGGTGGGATCTTACACACCCAGATGGCCCATCCACCACTGCATGCTAATCGAACGTTCCCAATGTCCCAATTACGGACGTGACTTTTTATCCTACCAAAGTCCATACGCACTCACGCCCGATTACATCGGAAGCTCGGTCCTCTGCCACTTTACTCCTGTCCCTAAAACTCGTCTGGGTTGCTTCTCTAAATTCATCACCGGCTGCGAAGACTAAGGAATTCACACCACCTACAACTCGTCTGGCTAGGAAGACCAGCGGTAAGTCGGCGAAGAGGAGATGGTGTGAGCGGAGCCGGCTTCACCCATGTCTGATCCGCTGCCTGCCGCCGATGAGGCCTTGGCTTAGAATAGTCTTTGGTGAGCAGTGATATGGCTAGGTTGGTGATGTTGCATCAATATGTTTTCGTTGTGGCAATAGGCTCTTTCTTTTTTACAACGAGAATTTATTTTTGTCGCGGTGATTTATCGATTTTGTTGAGCATGAGCTACTACTTGTTGCAATTGTTATTGTGAATTGTCGCTCTAGCATTTTAAATTTGTTGCACCATGTATTTGGTTGTTTGTTGTATGAGGCTTCTTTTTTGTTGCACGGCCTGTTATTTTTGTTGCAACATTTAAATGTTACTAGTCATCAAACTAGGATGCGGTCAGTTAGGGCACCCAAACTAAGGCCACTGCTACCTCGTTCTCCTCTAAGCTTGGCTCATCAGCGATGCTTGAATGCTCGATCCCCTTCTCCGGTATGCTTGTTGCAAGTATTTTTCTGGATTTATTGCAACAATTTGAAAAAAATTGTTGCATGAGGTGTTTAATTTTGTTACAGTATGTCTTTGCAAATATTATAGCAAAAGAAAATTTTGTTGCTGTTGGGTTGTGGATTTACTCACAAGGTTTTTTTTTGTTACAGTAGGTTTGCTAGATTGATGCATGGTATTTGTTGTAATAGGTTGTTGCAACCGTGGGGGAATTTTGTTTCATATTCATCGGATTGATGTTGCGCCTCACTGTAAATTTATTGTGTATTCAGTTGTTTCATAATCTGTCCTGATTTGTTATAGATTTATCTCGATTGTTGCATCTTTGTAAAAAATGTTGCATCACTTATTATTGAATGTTGTCACTATTATTTTCAAATGTTGAAATGTTATAACATTAAGATTTATTTGTTTGGGATATTTGAATTTGTTTTAAAAACGTAACTAAGATTTCAGCTAATGGTTTCATGCAACTTCGGTGAAAAGATGATACTTTTCAATTTTTTATTGGGTATTGTTTTATTAGTGCTTTTATTGCACACGTAATTAAAATTACTGTACATATTATTTAAATATATTTATATTAAAACGTATGATAGAAATGCTCCTATGGTATGACTGGGCCAGACTTGGCCTTACGGCACATGCCATTCCAAATGATGCGAATGTAGCCAAGGAACCGAAAGTGGACGCAAACTAGTCAGCATTGTACTCAACTTCTCCCCCATGTTAGTTGTAGATATTAATTTAATCTTATCTGACTCAAAAGAATGGTGTAGTTCATTTTTTTCCCTAGTGCACACCTGAAGAGAGGCCATGGCCAAGACGGCGATGCCGAGCGCCTTGTGCACGTAGACGTTCTTGAGCCCGTCCTCGTTGAGGCGGAAGCCGAGGACGATCGACGCGATGCCGACGGCGAAGCCGGCCACCTGGATGGCCATGTGGCTGTAGAACCAGTACGGGTCCAGCCGCCGGAAGTAGCGCGCAGCCATCAAGCCGACGGGCATCAGCACGCCCCACCCCATCATCGCCAGCAGCCCGTGCTTCCTCTCCGCCGGAAACGCCGAGTCACTTGAACCACCGGCGCTAGAGGCCAACCCTGAACAAAATAAACAAACTCTTAGTAAAAATGTGCAAATTTTCCTGTGCTGTCGTACTAGGAACCAGAGCGCCTCTAATGGCAGACGGTGAAATACCAGAGGTGTAGTTGAAGGAGCGGGAGGCCATGCTCCGGTGCACCGGCAGGAGGGAGTTGGCGGGCGGCAGGTCGCCGTCCGGGCCGGCGGCGTAGATAAGGTGCGGCTGCGGGTAGTCGGTGCTGAGCTGGAAGGCGAGGTAGATCCGGCCGGAGTGCGACACGACGACGGCCTTGTTCTTGACCAGCTTGAGGCCGCCCTTGTCCGGGGTGCATTCGTCGGGGCTCTTGCCGCCGAGGTAGTACTGCTTCACGGTGCCCTTGCCGCCCGACGACCACCCGACGACGGCGCTGCTCCCGACCATCAACCCCTTACCCGAGAAGCCGATCGCTACGTAGGAGCCCTTGTCCGGCGCCGAGAGGATGAAGCTCCATTGGCTTGGCCCGGTGTTCTTGTACTGGCGACAAAAGTAATTTGGATCAGATCACATTAGCTTACAGCTGATAAGTTCTTGATGCAATTCGATGGTTCACATATGTACTACTTGAATATATCGAATTTTGATCTTTCCAAATTATCGAGAGAATTTTGTATCGAAAGTGAGGCATGCATCATTAGGACAAAAAATTACAAAAATCTTATCATCCAAGCAAGACTGATTAATCACACGGCAATTCGCAAAGTTTCCATTTCCGAACAATATCAGACTACTCCGCAGGCATGCATTGGCAATGTCATCTAGAATCCAAGAACTCCCAGAGACGAACACGACATGCAAAACGAAGAAGTTAGCAAACGCATCATACCCTCAAGACGAAGTCGTCTTGCTTCCAGACGGCGGCGCAGTGGAAGGCGGTGGAGTTGAAGGGGACGAGATGGGAGACCGCGACGCCCGTGCTGCACGAGTCCGACTGCTGGTGACTCACTGAGAAGCAGAATCCAAGCAAGGAGAGCAGCAGCAGATGACGATGCACAGAAGAAGCCCCCATTGGTGAGCGTCAGTCTTCTCTTCCCTGCTCTTTCTTTTCTTCCCGTTCCTCCCCTGTGCCGCCTGTGGCTTTGGCACGCGACAAGATTGGTGCTCGGAAGGGAGGAAGTAGCCAAGAAATGTGAGCCGCGGGGGACAGTTTGGCAGGCCAGAGGATGTTGCTGCCCTGTGATCGAATCCCCATTCGAGTACTGTCCCAGTATGCATATCTCCCCAACTGGTAGTTGTCCCTGGACTTTTTAGCATATTTAGCACTATTCACTACTTTATTTATAAAAATAATTATATGTCTAACGTATTGATAAAAATAGTATTTTTGTAGTCCGGTGGCCGAGCGGCAACGCGCTTAGGCTGACGCGTAGCCACTACCGTCCCGTGGCTAGATGGCAGGTGGCCTACCGTCCTGTGGCCGGACGACAGGCAGCCTGCCGTCCCATCACCAGACGACAAGGGTCTGCCGTCCCATGACAAAGTGGCAGGTGATTAATCCGTCTGATTAGCCGGCTTAATTACCTACCCTAATTTATTTTTTTATTTATTATTGGTTTGAATTTTTAAATATAGCAATGAACTCAAAAAATTACGAAATTTTATGTGTAGCCTCTTGACACAATGTACTTAGTTGTATAATTTTTTGATAATTTTATCCATTGTGAATATTGCTAAAAAATACGTACGATTTTGATATTTGTAAAAGTTATTATATATAGTAAATAAACTCCAAAAATTATGAAATTTTGTGAAAAACCTCCCAACATAGTCATAGTAATTGTGTAATTTTTGAGAATTTTATGTACTCCAACATAGTCATAGTAGTTGTCATAGTAATTGCGCCGGGAACTTAGATGTCCTAAGCAACTCTACGAAGTATAAGAAAAATCGCACAATTGTCTCACGTCCTGGCGTACTCTGCAGAGTATAAAGCGCTGTAAACTTAGTCGTCCTAGGCAACTCTACGGAGTATAAAAAAATCGCACGGTGGTCTCGCGCCCCAGCGTATTCGGCGAAGTAAAAAGCGCTAGGAACTTAGTAGTCTTGGACAACTCTACGGAGTATAGAAAAATCACACAGTGGCCTCACGCCCTGGTGTACTCTGCGGAGTATAAAACATCGAGAGCTTAGTCATCCCTGGAAACTGTATGGAGTATAAAAAATAAAATAAAATAAATAAAAATCACTTAGTGGTTTCATGCCTCGGCGTACTTTATGGAGTACAAATAGCAGCACGGGACAGAGCATGCATGGTCGCGTGTGCTCTGCGCGTCCTGCGCATCCAAATGGGGAGTCCCTAGCAATGCTGACAACCCTGGTGAGCCTCATGCTCTTCACGCACCTTACTAGGGAGTTTTCCACGCTAATAGCATTGACCATTTGACCATGTCATGGTCGTAGACTTTGTCTGACCACCTCCCAGTCGTAGACACCTGTCCGACCACCTCGTGGTCGTAGACTTTGTCTGACCACCTCGTGGTCATAGACTCATAGGATTACCTCATGGTCGTGACTCCATCTGACCACCTTGTGGTCCAGATTTTGACCGATCACTTCGTGATCGTAGACTTCATTCGACCATCTCACGGTCGTAGACTTTGTCCGACCACCTCGTGGTCGTAGAGGCCCGTCCGACCACCTCGTGGTTGTAGATTTCGTCTGACCATCTCGTGTCCAACCACCTCGTGGTCATAGATTTTGTGTGACCATCTCGCAGTTGTAGACTTCGTCCAACCACCTTGCAGTCGTATACGCTCGTCCAACCACCTCGTGGTCGTACACAAGGCAGAGCATGCACTTCAAGGTTTCGTCACATCATTACATTCGTCAATGCCAAGTCCAAACAGTGGGGGACGGGGTGCGCGCTTCAAGGCTTCGCCTTGCTATCGCCTTCTCGATTCCAGGTCCGAACGGTGAAGGAGCGTGTGCTTCAAGGCTTCATCCTGTCGCTGCCTTCGTCGACGGTAGGTTTGAACGGTGATGGACCATGCGCTTCAAGGCTTTGTCCCGCTGCTGCCTTCATCGACGCCAGGTCTGCACAGTGATAGAGCGTGCGCTTCAAGGCTTCATCCCGCCGCCGCCTTCGTCAATGCCAGGTCCAAACAGAGACAAAGCGTGTGCTTCAAGGCTTCGTCCCGCTGCCGCCTTTGTTGACGCTAGGTTCGAACGGTGACAGACCGTGCGCTTCAAGGCTTCGTCCTGCCAGGTCTGAATGGTGACGGAGTGTGCACTTTAAGGCTTCCTCCGTTGCCACCTTTGTCGACACCAGGTCTGAACGGTGACAGAGTACGTGCTTCAAGGCTTCATCCCACTGTTGCCTTTGTCGACGTCAGGTCCGAACGGTGGGGGACAGAGTGCGCGCTTCAAGGTTTTGTCCCACCACTGCCTTCATCGATGCCAAGTCTGAATGGTGGGAGTCGAACTGTCATCTACGACCACATCGTGGTCTAGTCTACGCTGCCGGCTATGACTACCTTGTGGTCGAGACATCGTTTTGAGCTTTCATCCCTCCACTGACTTTGCCTGACCACGTCGTGGTCATAGATTCATCATACCACCTCGTGGTCATGACTTCATCCGATCACCTCGTATCCTGACTTCCTTTGACCACCTCGTGGTCATAGACGCCCATCTAACCACCTCGTAGTCGTAGACTTCATATGACAACCTCACGGTCGTAGACTTCATCCAACCACCCCAGGGCCGTAGATGCCCTCGTGGTTGGGATGGAGCACGTGTTCAAAGCCTTAATCTCACCGTCGACTTCATTGGCACCTACGACTACCTTGTGGTCGCACCTTCGGCGATGTCATCTGAACCCTCGGGGTCAAAACTTCGTCAACAGCCCTCATCCCGCCGCCGGCTTCTTCGACGCTCGTGGCCACGTCTTCCTCGACATAGTCGTTGGCCACTTCTATGACCATCTTGTGGTCGCACCTTGGTCGACGCCTACGACCGCCTCACCATCAGAACTTCATCGACGGCTATCCAACCATGTTGTGGTCATGACCCCGTCCACATCAACGACCACCTCGCGCTCCCACCTCCGTCGATCACCTTGTGGCCGTGAATTCGTTGGCAATCGTCCGACCGCTACGGGGTCCAAACTTTGTGACACTTCATCCACGCACGACCATGTCAGCGTCACAGCTCCGTCGACATACTCTCAACCACCTTGTGGTCGCGTCGATCCACCACTGACAACTGTTCGAGTGGTGGGGGACAGAGCACGCGCTTCAAGTCCTCGCCCCGTCACCGATTACGTCGATGCCCATGACCACGTCCGTGGGGCCTTCTCCGACCATCTCGTGACCAACTCGTGGTCATCCGAACACCGTCATTTGCGTCCACGCACTGACCGTATCGGAGGCACCAACCTGACGGGGCACCTAGAGCTTCGCGCGTGGACCTCGTTGCCTGAGTCCAGAGCACGACCTCCACGTGCCGGTTCAGCCTCAACCGGGAGATTTCATGACCACATTAAGATCGGTGAAACAACTCTGCCCTGGAAGGTTTACAGCGTCCACACCCCTGAGAGCTGGGGATACCAGCTGCATCAGCTCGCCCATCGGCACTTGCGTACTTGCTGTCGAGAGACGGGGGGCTGGGCCATGCTAGGCTCATTGGTCACGTCAGCTCGCCTCTCAGGACCTCTGCACTTGTTGTCAAGGGAATACTGTTGTAAGGGTGGCCTAGCCCCAAACGATTGTGCCTTGCAGTAAACCCAATAGTATAAATGAATGTACCAATGTATCTATACCTTTTGTAATTATTAAGGAGTAGGATGAGAATTTCTCATCATACCCCACTCATGTATATAAGCCCCAAAAAGGGTATGAAAAGTCTAGATCTACTTATTTTAACCATTAGCTCTCTTGATGCTATGGTGGTGATCAACTCGGCTTCGGCTTCTAGCTTCTGGCTTATTTTGCACTATTCATAAATTTCATTTTTTTCTGAACTTTTGGCTTTTTGTTGAGCTTTTTTGCCGGTTCTTTTTTTCCCGTATTTGTTTGTATTATACGTAATGGGCTAACATATTTTTTTATTTTTTAAATTTAATTATGTTAAATAAGTCTCTGTCTGCTACAGTGCGCTTTTCAGCTAGCTACAGTGCGTTTTTCAGCCATAAGCCATGAGCTTTTCAGCCGAACCGATCACCACCATATATCTTCTATGAAGAAGAGTATTCTATACCCCTGATGTAGCCATATCACAACAGTTTCCAATCCAACCAGAAAGCCGTTGCTTGTGAGTGCACACCACGATGAAACCAACATGTCGCTTGTCCCGTAGAGAAGAAATACACGAGCTAGCAGCAGAGACAGACAAAGCCAAGGACTGCGTAGTGCGTACGTATGTATCCAATCAGTGGCCCTAGAGGAGCCGAAGCAACGGTGAGCTGCCCAGCGAGGAGGAAAGGGGAAAAGGCCGTGCAACCACCGGTGGTGGGGGCAGGCC
Organism: Dendrocalamus latiflorus; assembly: GCA_017311315.1. Classification (NCBI taxonomy): domain Eukaryota; kingdom Viridiplantae; phylum Streptophyta; class Magnoliopsida; order Poales; family Poaceae; genus Dendrocalamus; species Dendrocalamus latiflorus. The sequence continues at coordinate 13,789,290 of CM029627.1, forward strand.
CAGCGGTGCTGTGCATGCACGGCGATGGGGAAAAGGCTGCTCCAGATGATCATTGCGCCACAAGAACAGCTCATGGGGTTCAAAGAAAGATGCCAAGTGCACATGCAGCTTGCCACAGACCGATCGATCGATCGGTTTCGAAGAATGCGTCCCTGGCTAAGCTTCTGCAGCAGCACTGTGAGAATGGGAAGCTGACCTGAATCTTCCAACGCCCTCAAGGATCTTCGTGTCATTAATTCAGCCAGAATATATTTTTTGGGGTGTGTGTTACTGTTGGCATTTTCTGTCGTGGAGGAGGGGAATATAGGTACATGATTTTTCCGTGGTAACCAGTAATAATCCCAGTGGTAAACAGTAACCCCGGGTGCACAAGGAGAACCAGGGGAAACAGAAGGGGTAATTATGTCATGTTTAATATTAGGGTTATTTGATGAGAATTTAGAAGGGGAAAGGATAGTCAGTTTTATTAATTTCTCCTTTTTTTAGAAGCAATTATACAACGGTATAGCAATATGTTTCATACAATTTCAGCAAATTTCAAGAAAACGTTTAAAACTTTTCATGCTTCAGTCAGTTTCGCCCGTTTCTACAAGTTTTTAGAAGATTTTAAGCTAAAGTTTCGACGAGTTTCAAATTTTGGAACTAAGTTTTAGCAAGTTTCAACCAAGAGTTTTATCAAGTTTTGACACGTTTCAACAAGTTTGGGTAAATTTCAATTAAAAGTTTTAAGAAGTTTTAGCAAGTTTCAATAGGTTATAACAAGTTTCAACCAAAAGTTTCAAAGAGTTTTAACAGGTTTTGACGAGCTCAACGTAGCTACGAAGTGTGGGCAGCTTGCACAAGCGGCGATGGCGCTCCATAGCATGGTCCTTTGCGGCGTTCCATGGTGGATTGCACAGGGGCGGCGATGAACTTAATGGTAGCGGGATCCAGAGGCGGCATGCAAAGAATGTAGTGGTCAACAAGCAAAGAAGTCTAGTGATCGGGACACCATTGCTTCTTCTAGTGGCCAACCTTCTTCTCTGGCGACGGTGAGCGAGCCTGTGCAAGCAGGCGTGCAACCTTGGTGGTGATCGGTTCGGCTGAAAGCCTCATGGGTTATGACTGAAAACACTGTAGCTGACTGAAAAAAACACTGTAGCTGACAGAGGCTTATTTACCATAATTAAATTTAAAAAAATTTAAAAATAGAAAAAACATATTAGCCCATCACGTATAATGTAAACAAATACGAGGAAAAAAAGAACCGGTAAAAAAACTAAAAAAAGCCAAAAATTCAGAAAAAGACGAAATTTATGAATAGTGCAAAAATAAGCTGAAGCCAGAAGCTGAAGCCATATTGATCAGGGCCATTCCCCGGCAACGATGGTGAGCGAGCCCGTGCAGCCTTATTTCCAAGCGACGAGTGTGGCGGCCAACGAGTAGAGGAGTCCGGTGATCTAGACGTCGTTGCTTCTTCTCGCAACTGACCTTTTTTGGTGACGACGAGCAAGCTAGTGCAGCCTTATTCCCTAGCAATGACGACAAAGGTATCTATGGGACGAGGACACATTGCAGAAGGTGAGGCTCACAAGGTGCGTCCAGAGCGTGCACCAACGACGAGGGAGGAGGCACGTGTAGATGGCCTCGTTGGCCGGTGGGTGGAGGAGGGCCTGGAGAAGCAGGTCGTAGAGGAGTGCGTTGATGAGGTCCTGGCCCCTCCCCACCGCTGAAGTAGGGGATCGTGCCTCCTACCGTGGCCGAGCCAGGGTTTGTTATTTCGGCGAAATTTTGCAAAGTTTGTCCCTTTCGCTACCCAACTAAAAATTCGGTTCGGCCAAATTATTTTGTTTTAATTTAAATTATGAAGGTTAAAGGACCAAAATATCGTTAAACTCAGCAAACAAATCGTTCTAGCCCAATGGTTAGACCCATAGCACGCACGTGTTCGGGAGGTCTCAAGGATTGAATCCCGCCTCTCCCAGGCCCTTCTCTAGTTTTTTTTTCTTTCTGACCAACGTGGACCTACGGTTTGAAGGGAACGGCTCATCCCACCAGACCAAGCAACCGTGTGTATTGAATAGGCATTTTATATTCCTTTTATCATTTGGTATAAAGTTTAAATTTTAAATTCCGTTTAAACCATTTGACCGTAATTTTGACTAAAATACTAAAATTTTGGTTATTTCGTCTCTTTCGTTACCCTTCAAAATAAATTATAAAACGTAATAGTTTTCCCTATACCACACCAGAGAATGGAAGGGGAGAGGAGAGAGAGATCATAGGAAGCGAATGACTGGTGGAAGATCTGCGCTTAACTATTTAAGCAGCTTTCACTCGCTAAAGGTGCTCAAGTCTGCGCTTAATCATGCACGCACTCGTATTGGCTGCATGTACCAGAAATGCAACTCTCAATAGCGTCATTGTCGCCCCAACAACTAGCATGCATGGTCATACCACTTTGATCGCTGGGGGAACGACAAATGCTTAGGCCAAATTAGCGGTGACAAATTACGAATACTGAGGAACTGGGCTCCTCGGTTGGTGAAGATGCATGTCCTCTCCAGCGCAGGCCAGCATCATGCGCGATCGATCTCAAGTGTTTAGCTCATCCACGAGCTGGTCATGATAGTGCCATGGAAAGTAGAAAGATAAAGTCGTAAAGCGGAAGGCTCTTGCCGACTGATTTCAGTGTTCTCTTGCTCTGAATCTACTTATTTTGCCTCCATATTAACTTGCCGTGATCTAATCTTTGCTTTGATTACCTGAACTGGCCAGTGTACTCGTGATCCATGGTCCGACAAAGTTTCAGCACGGTTGGGTCTTGGACTACTAGGAAGGTGACCTAATTAATTTTGTTGGTGCAGTATGCTGCTAATTTTCGGGCTATCAGTTGAACTCGCTGCTCACATCATTTGGTCATCACTGATTACGTAAGGTACAACACAAAATAAAAAAAGAAAAGAAATTCCTCTTTTTTTTTCTCTTCAACTCGATCGATATGGAAATGAAGGACCAACTTCTCATGCTGTTGTTCAGTTCATGGACATTCTCGCTGACCTTGCTGATTATACAAGCAGTGGTGATACCGCACATGAAAAATGGCAAAACAAGCCTGATTAAAATGGAGACCATGCATGTTAGTCTCCGTGCTACTCGGCAGAGAAATACAGATCTAGTCAAACAATGAGGATTCGGGATTTAATTGGTCCTCTAGAAGTTGACATCTCAATGATTTTCTTTTCCATAATGCAGAGATCAGAAATCACAAGAACGCATGGTAAGTGGAGGTCACATGATATAACAGCTTCTACCCTCGAACCCCTCCTCCTTCCGTGCAGAAAGATCCACCAGGGTGTGCAAAAGGCCAGAGATCACTGAAACCAAAAGAAAAGGTCAAGTGAACAGCACTTCACTACTTTTCCATCCTATTCTTTTAGACTACGAGACATTTATATTATTTTTTGCTTATAATTTTTAGCTAAAAATAAATAATAGTAGCTGAAAATTTTACTAATAGTTTTTGGCTAAAAATAAGTAGCAGTGACTGAAAGAAGTGGCTTTTAAAAAAAGAGGACGAGCGGTGGAAAATATAAGGAAAAGAAACGTGTGCTGATGGGAGCGAGATGCGTGATGCATTCGTGACCCTCTGTCTTATCCCTGAGCAAGATGATAGCAAGAGGAGCGGAGAAGTCATTTTGAGAAACCGTGTATTCATATTAACTTTTGATTTTTCTAAGCAGAAGTCAGAAATAGAATCTAATATTTATGATTTTTTACAATGTTTATTAGTATAATAAAAAATAACTATTAAAAAAATTAGAACTAAAAACCGATTGAAAAGACAAAAACAACCTAGCCGTCACCTTTCAGTTTTCACATTGCTTACCTCGTTCACAGGCAACCTAAGATCCTTCTTACCTTTCAACCGTACGAAGTTTGTGGAGGCCACATGCCCCACTCGGGTATAAGATAGTTACTGCCTTATCTAACTCACCATTGAGGTTTGGGAATTTAGGATACTCCGCAGCTGCAGCTGAAGTGAACTAGTACAGTATAGCATTTCTGTATGGAATCGTGAGGCGACAGGGCAAATCAGCACGGTACAGCATGGAAAGGTGACTAATTCCACTGTCCTAGCTCGTGATGCATCAATGATAGAAGGAAGCATCTGCTGATAAACATACACTTGGAGATGTTACTAGTATATATCTGTCAATGCTGCCTAATTAATTGGTGGGGCCCTGATCGAGATAGAGGTGAGACGTGTTTCCGGTCTTTTTTTTTGCTTTTAACTTCTTTGAAAGTCAAAACAAATAAAATAATTTCTTAAAACGAATTCTCTAAATAGCTTATAAAACTTAAAACTATGTACGCTATTCACGTTGACGTCTTCTCTGTCCATTGCTGTATCGAAAAGTATAGATAAAAATCATCAGTCGTAATCAAAAGCTATCAGCCACAGTAAAAAAACAACAGACCATACAGACAGAAAGAGGTGGAGACAGCCAGGGAGCCGAAACATGCGGCGCTGCTTCGCCTTCTCGTATGTTTTCGATTGAAAGAACATTATGCATGTTTCGTTTCATACGGGTCACTAACAGTGTAATCCATCATATCTCAATAGTCATGGCGAAACATGACCTTTTGTTAGACCAAGTGGATAGGTCGTGAATTTAGTGATAATGAATAGTTGACATTTGAGTTGTATTGAAATTTAAGTTTGTAAAAGTTCTAATCGATGCGCTATTGTTGCTGGAATATTCAGGATGGACGATCCGATCGGTAGACATCGACCACGGCAGGTCAAAAATGGCAAGACGACCGGGATAGTCAGAGTTACAGTTAACCGGTCGTAAGCTACAGGGAACCGGTTGTAAGCTATAGGGAACCGGTTAAAACTACAGTGAACCGATCGTAAGCTACAGTGAACTAGTCGGAGGTTGTTAGCTACAGTAATATGTCGGTAGTCGATAGTCTGTGCTACAGTACCTGGTCAGTACTCGGTGATCGGTAGTTGGTGCTACAGTACTTGGTCGGTACTCAGTAGTCAATAGTCCGTGCAATAGTACCTAGTGGGTAGTCGGTGGTCTAAGCTACAGTACATAATCGGTGGTCGTAGCTACAGTTCTTGGTCGATGATCGATAGTTGTAAACTTTGTAATCGGTAGTTGTAAGCTTTGCGATCGGTTGTTGTAGACTTTGTGATCAATAATCGTTCGCTTTGAGTGCTACAAGGCTTGTTATTTTCGAGTACCCCAAGTACTCGTATTCAATCAGCGGTGTGGCCGACTTGTGCATGGTAGTCAGACCGGTCTTTATGAATGGTCTAAGGTTGATTTTTGGAAAGCGTAGATACTAAGGTCGTGGATGATTTGGTTCGTGTTTATTGATGGTTAAGGATGTGTTTTATGTGTGTGAACTAATGTCGGTAAAATTAGAAAGAACTTATGCCTGGAAAAAGTTCTTTGGTCTTTGCATGTGCAGGTTTTGCATAGAAACGGTCATGATCGGTGATGAGTAGGACCGGGACTAGAAGGGGGGAAATCTAAGATCCAAATGGTCAAGGATGTCACGAGGTGGTCGGGCTCACGCTAGAGCACATGGAGATCAAAAGTGGATGATGCGTGGAGAAGCTACACAAGGTGTGGTCATGGAGGCTTTGATACGTGATGAGTTGGAAGAAAGTATGGAAGGTGTCTATAACTAAAAGGTTTAGAAATTTTGAAAACCCCGTATTTGGAAGAGTTTCAGATCCCTTGATTTTTGAAATAGATAGGATTTCGTGTTCGTGTTTGATGATGACACGGTTTGGGGCTCTAGCATATAAAAGGAGGGAGAGGCTAAGTGTTAAAGCGTGTCTTTGAGGGCTTTTGAGGAGAAAGCTTTGAGAGATTTTGTGCTAGGGTTTGAGAGGTGCCGTGAGGGTACTTTGTAGCCATAGAGCATATTTTAGAAATAAAAGATCAAATCTATTTCGGAAAAGTTAGTCGGCGTCGGTGGCATGTTTTTTGGGCAATGTCTTTGTCTTGTTCTCGTTTCAAGCAGAATACCACGTGGTGAGATAGCATCCTTCCGTCAACTTGATTGCACGCCGAGTTGTACACTCGATCACCTATAACAACATCGACAGGGGGAGCAAACCAAAGTATGTCAACTTGAAGATGCTGATTTCTCAAAGGCACAGGTGTTCAAGAGGTTCTACTCCTGGTGTCGAATATTTTGAGTACGTGCAAACTGGTCGAAGATCAAAGTCTGAAGTGGTTGTAGTTTATGACTGGTAAGGAGTTTTCGACAGCTGAGTGGTTAAACAAGCAATCGAAATCATCATCAACCATGCAAAGCAGTTGAGTGTCGGATGGTCGAAACCTTTATTAAGCACTAAAGGATTCAAAAAAGCGGAGGCAATCATTTACCCCCCTCTAATTGCAATATTTGATTCTACAAGTGGTATCAGAGTGGGTTGACATGGCATCAAAGAGATATGTGAATCGTCCTCCCATACTAGATGGTACTGATTTTGCCTTTTGAAAGTGTCGTATGTAGGCTTACATTGAGGCTCAAAGTAGTGATGTTTAAATAAAGTTTCTAGACCTTATGAGATTCCTACTACTATTATTATTCTAAATAAAACTGATATTGATGTAAATGCTCAAACTCGTAACTTTCTGTTTTAAGAGATTTCTCGAAAAGAATTTGATCATGTTGCTCATATTAATTCTACCCACTTAATTTGAAAAACTCTTTGCGATTATCATGAAGGAACCACTAAAATTAAGAAAATACATAAGAATCTGTATCAAAAGGGGTACTCTGATTTTGCTACGAATTCTGGTGAATCTATTGATGATCTTTTTGCTCGTTTTGAGAAAATATTGAGTAATTTGCACAGTGTTAAAACTATTCCTGCTGATGAAGATAATGCAACTAAAATTTTACGATCTTTAAGTTCTGAATGGTTGATGGTTGTCACAATTATTAATCAAATTGTCGATCTACATACCTTAACCATGAATGATCTTTATTCTTGAATGAAAACCTATGAGATGAAAGCTTTGCCATCTAAAATTGATAAATTTTCATCTTTAACATTCATGACTAACTCTGTGCATGCTGCTTCATCGAATTCTTTGTCTTGTTTCTTTGCCTGCTTTGTCTTCCTTTTCAAAGAAACAGTTCGAGTAGCTACCTGAAGAGAACTTGGTGTTGATCTCCTCACGTGCAAACAAAGCACTCAACAACATGAGGATGAATAAGTGAGGTTCGATTAGGTGATATGACTGTGGCAAGCTGGACCACATTAAGATGGATTGCCCCAATTTCAAGAGGAAGGTGGTCAAGGAAGATAAGAATTATCATCGTCGGCCAACTAAGAACAACAGCACTAAGGGTGGCAATTTCTGTTGCACGTTTGCTGAAAAGATCATATCAGCTATTGAACATCTTGATTTGAGTGATGTGGAGTATGAGAGTTGCAACGACAACGACCACGATGATGATGATGCTAAAGGTAAGAAGAAGAATGATGACTTCATGGTTATGTGCTTCATGGCAAGAAGTAACGATGACAGTGATCCAGATGAGGTAAGACCATCGTATGATGAGCTTGAAAATGGTTTGATTAAACTTGCTATTGAATTAAAAAAGACCAACAAGAAATTGAAAGAAAACAATTTTGTTGTTGAAAACTTAAATTCTAAGATCAATAGACTTAAAACTTCTATTCCTAACGATAAATCATGTGAGTCTTATCAAATTTTATATTCTGAGTTGAACACTACTAGATCAATTAATGCATCAAACTTAGTTCAATTTAGTGATGTAATTGTTAAACTTGATGAATTAAAATTGGCACATAACTCTTGTGATGATAAGTTAAAACTTACAAATGATGAAATTGAAAAACTCAAGTCTGGTTCTTATACTCAATATAAAGCTTACTCTAATTGTAAGAACCATGAAGTCATCATTCTTCTTTGCTTCATTTTTAGGCTTGGACTTTTCGTTGTGATATCCTATTGTACTCTTTATAATTAGTTTGGTCTTTATTGAGATGCATGTTATTAATCTAAATTGCTTCATCATGCTAAAGAATTGTTTTGATATTGTTATATGATATATGACTTTATATGATTTAGTTAGCTCTACTAAAAAGATGGTTTGGTTAAATTATTAAATCAATGTAAAGTGACTTGGATAATCTACAATACTTCTTGATGTTTACTCTTATGCTCCTTCTTAGAATTATTCTTACTCTGAAGTTTTTGATGATTACATTACTAAAGGGGGAGAAAAGTGGGAGAAATTGGAGAAAAATGGGAGAAAACTAGAGAGAATTGGAAATTTGTTTCTCTTGTGTTGAGGGAGAGTTTTTCGGAGCAAATCTGCTGCTGCAGTTTGTCAAATACCTTCCCATTGGAAATTTGCTTTGAAACTTTCTTTTTGCAAATTTTACTCATTCGAGTCATTTTAATTGTTGTCAATGTACTCACCAAGGGGGGAGATTGTTAGACCATGTGGATAGATCATGAATTTAGTATGATGAATAATTGACTTGAGTTGCATTAAAATTTAAGTTTGTGATAGTTCTGATTGATACACTATTGTTGCTGGAATATTCAGGGTGATCGGCAGGCGTCAACCTCGGCAGATCGACCACGGCAGGTCGAACACAACAAAACGACAAGGATAGTCGGAGCTACAGTTAACCAGTTAACCGGTCGTAAGCTACAGGGAACCGATCGTAAGCTACAGGGAACCAGTCGTATGCTACAGTGAATCGGTCAGAGGTTGTAAGCTACATCACCGACCAGATATTATTAGCTACAGTAACCAATCGGTAGTCCATGCTACAGTATCTGGTCGGTGCTCAGTAGTCGATAGTCTGTGCTACAATACCTAGTTGGTACATGGAAGTCGGTGGTCTGAGCTATCGTACCTAGTCGGTGGTCGTAGCTATAACGCCTGGTTAGTGATCGGTAATATAGGTTTTGTGATCAGTTGTCATAAACTTCGCGATCGGTAGTCGTTCGCTTTGAGTTCTACAAGGCTTATGATTTTTTAGTACCCCGAGTACTCATATTCGATCGACGGTATGATCAGCCTGTGCATGGCAGTCAAACCGGTCTTTCTAAGTGATCTGATGTTGATTTTTAGAAAGGGTGGATACTGAGGTCAAGGATGATTTAGTTCGTATTTATTGATGGTTAAGAGTGTGTTTTGTATGTGTGGACTAATATCGGTCAAGTTGGAAAGAGTTTGTGCCGAGAAAATGTTCTTTGATCTTTGTATGTGCAGATTGGGTGTGGAGACGGTCATGAGCAGGACCGAGACTAGGAGGGAAAAATCTGAGGTCCAGGTGATCAAGAATGTCATAAGGTGATTGGGTTCATGCTATAGCACATAGAGATCAAAGGTGGATGGTGCGTGAAAAAGCTACGAGAGGTGCGGTTCTGAAGGGTTGGACACACGATGAGTTGAAAGAACTTATAGAAGGTGTCTATAACTAGAAGATTTAGATTTTAGAAAACCTGTGTTTCGAGTGGTTTTGGATCCCTTGATTTGCGGAACAAATATGATTTCATGTCCGTGTTTGATGAGGACATGGTTTGGAGCTCTAGTATATAAAAGGAGGCAGAGGCTAAGTGTTAGTGCGTGGCTTTGAGGGCTTTCGAGGAGAAACCTTTGAAGGTTTTTGTGCTAGCATTTGAAGGGTGCCGTGAGAGTACTTTGTAGCCACAAAACATGTTTTAGAAATAAAAGAGCAGATCTATTTTGAAAAAGTTAGTTGGTGTCGGCGGCGTGTTTTCTAGGTGTTGTCTTTGTCTTGTTCTCATTCCGTGCAACGTAGCGCGTGGCGAGATATCGTCCCTCCATCAACTTGATCGTACGCTGACTCGTCCACTCAATCACCTCCAACAGAATCGGCAGGGAGAGCATACATGAGCACGTCAACTCGAAGACGTTGATTTCTCGAAGGCATAGCTGTTCAAGAGGTTCTGCTCCTGGTATCGAGGATTTTGAGTACGTGCAAACCGGTAAAAAAATCAAAGTCTGAAGCGGTTGTAGTTTACAGTTGGTAAAGAGTTTTCAACAGCTGAGCGGTTGAGCGAGCGGTCGAACGCTAAGTGGTTGAAACCGTTATCAAAGTTTTCGACCACACTGGGCGGTTGAGTGCCAAGCAGTTGAAGCACTAGAAGATTCCAAAATACGAAGATACTCATCCATCTTTCTTTGATTATGATATTCGATGCTACGCCCTGCTTGCCTGCTGCCTAGTTGCCACGCGATCAAATTTCGAAGATCAAGCGATCTTACCACAAAGGCGACGGCGCGCTAGCTGTGGAGACTTTATTTACATTTCAAAATCAAATCCAACTGAGAATTTTTGGCCTGTTAATTACAATCATCCGGGAAATCCGATAACATGACGAAAATTTCTTTCCTGGTTACTACGCCCACATGGTACGGCGCTGCCCCAACCGCCACGCTACAGCGCCTTAGCTGGAACAGGATATTCTCCAACTCGGCCTGCCTTGCCTCAGCGTGCAGCAGATGCAGCGATGAGCGAGCGGTTAGGTGCAGTACATGTTTTGCTACCTCATTTGGCTGGATAGGCTTGCGTATTTGTGAACAGAAGTTCTGACATGGCGGTAGGTTTCTCTGAGAGAAGGTAGCCGAAAGTTGGGTTTGTTTGCTTCTGCTTTCGTTTCCATCCACAGAGCTCTTCTGGCCGGCGCGATACAGTAGATTAGCCGGCGTAAAGCTCACGGGTGCCTGTAGCTAAGTGTAGCTTGCGGCGACTTCTTGCTACTGCTCTTAGAAAGACGGCGTAAACACGCGGTGTGTGACTGAGACCATACTCATGGCGGAAACCGAGTGAAGGAGGCTCTTGTTAGAAAGGTAAACCAGGTCGTTTTACCTCTAGCGTATTACTCTTGTCAGAAAAGGAGTAGCATTCAGAAGAGCCATCCAGGCTCAGCCCACTGGAAAATCTAGCATCAAGTTTGGACCAAGCACGTCTCAGGGTCTGTTCTTTTTGGCTGAAGCTTATGGCTTTTGGTTGCGGTTTGTGACTTTTGAGCTGTTCGTACAATAAATTATAGAGTGACAGAAACTCACGTGCGATTTTTGTCGATATAAATGAAGTTAGTACAGTATGTACTACAATTAACTAGTAAACCATATCTTGAAAAGATACTCCGTTTAAAAATTAGTTACTGTAAAAAAGTCGAAAAGCAGCTTTTAGAAGCCGAAAAGAACAGGCACTCAGCTTCAGACGGCCAACTGAGACTTCACTAGTTTATGTCTGAAGTGCTGACTACCCATTCGACTACGGGGTTCGTATTCGACTACGGCCTCCCTGAACAGCTCGGCCGCGAAGGCACCCATCGTCGGACGAGCGGGAGTGAGACGCGGAGCGCCGAGTGGAGGCGCGCGGCCGCGTCGGCGAGCAGGTAGGGCGGACGCCGGCGAAGGCGCGCTGGGCGTCGGCGTAGCAGCGGTCGCAGGCTTTCGTCCGCCGGAGCGCGGCGGCCACGCGCTTGGAGGGGCTCAGTCTCATCTAGACGGGACGGATTGGATTTTTATGGCGTGATCGGGTTTGGGCCTTTGAATGGCTCCTTCTAGATACTACCTCTTTTCTTAGTAGTTGGGCTGGGCCGTTGACGATTTGGGCACATTTGGTAGGGCTTCGATTGGCGAAATGGGCCGGTGAATGGAAGGCATGGGCCATAGGTTGAGCTCGTCACATGGATTGGGCCAGGCAGAGGATGGTTCCACTATTTACTTCCTGCTAGTTGCAGGTGGAGCCTCTAACCAACTTGCTATTAGATCTGGCCAACCGTGCCGGCTCAAGCTACATACTATTAGCCCTGGTCAAACATGAAATAGCATGAACAATAAATAGCCTGACACAGCGCGGACAATAACTTTATGTGGTAGTGTAGTAAAATTGTTTATAATTGATAGTAAAAATTATTTATAGTTGATAGTAAAATTACTTGTTTTAATGTTACTACACTTTTTAAGCGCAGACGAGTAAATTAGTAGTAAAATTAATTAAGGCTTGGCGACTAACAATAAAATTACTTATGACTGATAGTAAAATCAATGGGCCATCGGCAATCCGTTTGGCTAAACATGCTTAGATCGACGTAGCACAGCCTAACCTTTCTCCATGCCGTGCTTGGATCGAAGGGCAAGCACGTAAGCTGGCATGACACGGTACGATAAGTTATTCAAACCAGTCGTGTTGGACCTAATTGAGCCGTGCCATGCCAGATGGCCTATTTGCCAATATCGTTTTGGCTTGAGCTTTTAGTTTCTGGTTTCTAGTTCACTATTCCTCGATTTTGTCTTTTTCTGGCATTTTGGCATTTCGGGGTTTTTTTTGCCTTTTCTTTTTTCGTATTTGTTTATGATGGTCTAACATGTTCTTTCTATTTTTAATTTTTTTAAATTTAATTATGTTAAATAAATTACCATCAGTTATAGTATAAAATAAATTGTAAGCTAATTTATTTCGGCCAAATTAAGGGGCGCCTATTTCAATGGATCACATCACCGACGCGCACGTAGTAGCTCATATAGAAATGAATAGGATCAGTGGTTGGCTCGCGATCAAGGCCATACATATAGGTCAGTTAATTTCGGTACTGCATGGTAGTATATGCGGCAAGAGGCGCGAGATTTGCGGGCATTGTGCTTGGTGCAGCTGCATGCTCGGCCGGCCCTGAAAACCACACGCACCCACGACGGTGAGCGTCGGGGAAGGTAAACAAATCGCGCGGAGGCGTCCGGACGAGACTTCCATCATCGCCTAAATTCCCGAGAGCTCTGAATGCAAGGCGTTACTCTAGGGTTGGTTTTTTTTCCTGTAACTTATTATTTTTAATTCTCATAAAGGCATGTACAAAGGCAATTAATAGCTGGCCCATAGGAGTGCCAACTAGACAACCTTGCTGATGTGGATTGAAGGAGAGAGAAACACCGTCTCCTCGTGAGACATCGACTCTTACCGCGGAACGAGGCGGAAGAGCTCCCGAGAAGTGTTGTTTCTTGATGATGTGGAGTGCTTAGGAGCTTGTGTCGGGCTCAACCCTTGTACTTGCCTGCATTAGTGTTGTCTCTTGATGATGTGGAGTGTTTAGGAGCTTGTGTCGGGCTCAACCCTTGTACTTGCCCTAAGAGATAGTATGATAAGACACGGTATGAAGAGAAAGATATCACATTTAATTTTAGATGGTATAACTGAACTCGATACCATATTTACCTAATTAACTTATATACATCATTTAGGGGGTGATCATTTGGACTTTTTTCGTGGCTTATGGCTGAAAAGCACTGTAGCTGACAGAAGCTTATTTAACATAATTAAATTTTAAAAAATTAAAAAATATAAAAATATGTTAGCATATTACGTATAATACAAACAAATACGAGAAAAAAGAACCAGCAAAAAAGCTCAACAAAAAACCAAAAGTTCAGAAAAGACAAAATTTATGAATAGTAAAAAAATAAGCCGGAAGCCAGAAGCTGAAGCTCTTTTGATCACCACTTAAAAGATAGTTGCTATAGTAAAAACGATAAACCAAAGTCAAAACTCTACCGAACCCAGCTTATATCTAGCTTGCTACTGGCGTAAGGTTGTGCAAGACTTGTCTATTGTGACCGTGTGAGGAACTTGACCTTTAACGAGATTCGGTGGAAGTGGCCTCAAAGTTCTGTTAACAACTTAACTAAATGGTCACATAATGGGTCATTTTATAGAAGATTTAAATGTATCCGGCAAACTAGATCATTAATTGTAGCTAACTTTATGTACATTGAAGAAACTTATTTTTATGTGACATATGCTACCCGCCTCCAATAAGCAAACCGAAATATATATTTTGGAGGAAAAAGTTACCTAAAGAAATCAAAGGGACAAATATTTGCAAACTAAAATTTATCACTTGCTAAAACTACATATGCTCTATTTATTTTGGACTGGATGGAGGAGTATTCACTTGATGTAATCTCGAAAAAAATTACTCTCGATAAATGCAATGCATTTCAGAGAGGGGAAAGGTATGGTCTTATATAGGGTATGTTCTTTAAGTCAAAAGGTAGCAGTTTTTTGTTTTTACTACAATACTTAATTTTCAAACGGAGTATTTTTTCAAGACGGTGTCTACAAGTTAAACGATCTACACGCTAAAAGCCTAACATCTGTACCAGCCAAAATCGCAAGTGAGTATCTGTCTCTCCGTAATCTATATCGTAAACAGCCAAAATTCAAAAATTTCAACCAAAAACCATAAGCCGCAGCCGAAAAGAACATACCCTACTCCTTGCAGCTTAACTAAACCATTATACCCCATCTGTTGTTGTTTTTCAAGTTAGTGGTTTTAGCCCAAATGACTACATGCCTAGATCTTTGACAAATCCTTCTGTTCAGAATTCAAGAACACTCACGTACCTAGCTATATAGCGCGAACTTAATTACAGCCCTAGCTAGCTACTTCAAGGCCTACTAGTGCAAACTGTGCCCCCATGAAAAGTCGAGCAATCGGCCTAGTTTCCTTGCCGCAATCAAGGCAAACTCACAGATCCAAGATTCGTTGCATGCAATTGCAACCACGCTAGGGCGCAGTAGGAGTCCTCCTTTTCAACCGCACAACAGACAAACTAAAAAGCTTTTCTACGTGAAATTGTTTTTCTATATTATTTAATTTTTAAAAATCGATTATAGTACACACTGTAGTGATTTCATTTATATCAATAAAAATCGCACGTGAATATCTCTCTGTAAACTTCTGTACAAGTTATTACTATTCATAATCCAAAATCAAAAACCAATATAAACAAACCCTAAGATGATATATTTTGTTTTCAGCTTACGACTTAATAGCTTTCTTTGAATAAATAAATGAGATGATTTCTTCATTATCTTTTTAAAGCGGTTTATTGAGATAGTCTTTTCAAGCGACTTATCAACATTCGGTTCGATCGCACAAGCCCTCACGCTATAACCAAAAGTCACTAGCCATAGCTGAAAAAAAACCGTACCCTAATTCTCTCGACTCCCAACGTGCAACGGGGCAGTGGGTTTTATATATACGCGAGAAGACGATAGCTTAACCCTGCAACACCCACTACTTGCAGGAACAAAGTGCGCGTGGCACGTCCCCGGCAAAATGTCGCCGAGAGAGATCCTCGGCGTTCTCTTGCTCTTCGTGGCTATCTCATCCACTGCCCTGACAGCCGTCGACGCGGCAAGGCGGCTGCCGGTTGAGCGGCACGGTACCGGCCACGCGACGCCGACGCTACACGAGAGGGCGAGGTGCCTGGTCACGACGTGGATGGCGCAGCTCACGGCAGCGCCCAGCCCTAGAGGCCCTGGCCATTAGAGGGAGATCATGCATGCACGTTGTGCACTCGTGCCACAACGATATCCTTGGCTATCGTTCCCTAGCTTGTTTCGCACACCGGGGAGATGAAGGCTCAGTACTTGGCATGCATGTCCTTATTTTGTTAAGTTCCTGCTGCATTTCGTGATCGCATGTTGTGTTATGTCCCCTTTCTGTATTTGCTACTACACTAGCTTTCTGTAACCCCTTGTTTTGGGTATATGTGCTCGAGCAATAATGAGGAGAGAAATACAATAATGTTGTGGCTTTTGTATGGACATTTCGATTTAGCTAGTTATTGCATCAGTAGATATCTAGGTTTAACTTAGGTTAACTAGTTCTGTAACTTTTTCTTGCTCTGCTTTTCTGCGTTCCTTTTCAAACTAATTGACAAAAATTTATGGCCATGTCTCCTTTTTTACTTACCCAAAGTTTCAATTCTTTTTCTGTATAGTCTTTACAACCGAATTTCTAATTTTTCATTTTTAGTTAGGTACTCTCCTTGTCCATAAAAAAACACAAAGGTAACTCTCGTTAAGTCATCCGGTAGGTATTTATGCATCTAAAAACAACTGGTGATATTTAAGTACCTTCTTCGCTTTGGAGGTCTAGAAAATCCTACGATAATCCTTGAATTAGAAAATGAAGTAAAATTTCTACAAATTCTCTCATTAGTCGAGAAAAATATAAGATCTACGCCATTTATTTTGGTAGTACCATGTCTCCTTTTTACTTAAAAAATTCAATTCGATTTCCATATAGTCTTTACAAAGCGAAATTTTCATTTTTAATTAGGTCCTCCCCTCGTCACAAAAAAACAGAGGTAACTCTCTGTTAAGTCAACCAGCGTATATCTATGTATTTAAAAACAACGGGTAATATTTAAAGTATCTTCTTCATTTTGGAGATCTAAAATATCTTACAATAATCCTTGAATAATAAAAAAACAAAATTCCCAAAATTTCTCTTATCAATCAAAAGAAAAAAAGAGAGAAGATCTACGTCACTTATTTCGGTAGGATCAGATTATAATAGTGTAGATTAATCATACATATATATAAGAAATTCTCTCACTAATCGAGAGAAAAGGAGAATATTTACACCACATGTTTTGGTGAGGTCAACTTATTAGGGTGCAGATTAATTATGTATATATACTACAACCATTACAACTATGTAACACTTATAACTATATTTTCAAAAGGTAATAGAGTTATATAGCAAAAATAATATGTTGTAATATCTAGTCACACAATTACGCGAAAAATTTCGCTAGTTCTGACAATATTGGGCCTGTTTGACAACGGCTGCGGTTTATGGCTTTTGGCTGAAATTTTTGAATTTTGACTGTTTACGGTACAGATTACGGAGAGATAGATACTCACTTGCGATTTTGGATGGTATAGATGTTGGGCTTTTAACGTGTACATCGTTTAACTTGTAGACCCCGTCTTGAGAAAATACTCCGTTTGAAAGTTAGGTACTGTAGCAAAAGCCAAAAGCCGACAGCTTCGGAGGAAAAGATCAAGCCCAATATTATAGGTCACTTTAGCATGTAGTGGACTAACGAGCACATGGCGCATCATGCACAGTGCCATCGATCGTGTGGCTTGCCATATCATCAATCTAATGACATACGTTATGCCACCTCCGTTGTGCTATGCATTCGACAAAAAAGAGAGGAGAGCATGGCAGCATTTATACGCGGTACTAGGATTTAGCCATGCGGTCTGCCGTGTTATCATCTGTGTATTGCTGTTGATGCAGCAAGCCACTCGTATCAACAAATCTGATACTAGAGACAACAGAAACTACAGATGAATTGAGTTGAAGGAATTCCAGTGAGATACTCTTGCAAGATATGTACGTAGACGTTTTCTCAGTCTTGCAAGATATGTAGACGTTTTCTTTTATTCTTCTCGATACCACTAGCTCTAGCTAGTGTGGATTAATGGATACTAAATCCATAAGTTGATTAATCTGAGCATACGAAAAATCAGAAGAACCAATGTGTCAGTAGTTCAGTACCCCTCTCTGTTAATGCAAAGGGGACTATCAGTCTGTATAGGGGCGGATCCAGAAATTTCAGAATGGGTATTCAAAGTTACAAAAATACTATCCAATAGAAAACATAAAAGTCTACAATAGTGAAAATTAAAGTAGAAATGTTCATACTAGAGACAACGTTTCAAATAATATAAAGAAATTAAAAATAAAAAAATCACAAATTAACTCGACGATTCTTTGTGCCTTGGAACCGATTGAAAGATTACAATTAGTTCCACTAATATGCAATTCCACTTAGCTCCTATTGTCCCTTCTAAAACTATCTATATTTACTATTCACATTAGGATAGTAAAAATTGACTTGAAACTATTTGTTCGCACTTGTAAATACTTGGTATTTGTTCATAGAATCACATGTAAGAGGTGGAGAATATGTATTTCAATAATTCATAAGCAATAATTTGTCTGTTGCTAAGGATCTCATTTCACATATTCACAACAAAATGCTTAGATGAAGGTATAACATAAAGCTCAGTAGCTCACACCTCTAAAATACTTGGCATATAGATATAGGCTACTCAAATTTAAAGATGTAGAGAACATGGATTTCAATTCATAAGGCAAAACCACTAATTTATAGATAATTGAGCCAAATACAGTAATCCACTACATCTAAACAAGATCTAAGCGCCGAAAGTGAAACAAATAAGAAACATATGCCAAATCCACATCCATTCAGTCATCCATGGATCTATCATCCACTTAGCTTGGAAGTACAAAACTACAAACTCTAGGGGTACACAAGCAGAGCAGATCTACCATCTACGCATCTAGATTCTACAATATGGGGGTTGCCGGGTCGGAGAGGACAAACCTGCCCCAGTGTTGCAGGCCTGTAGTGCGGTAGCGCCTGCTTGGCCAGTGGTCACTCCGGCCTCCAGCGCTCCTGCCACCTGCGTAGCCTCCAGCCCCCTTGCCACCTACGCTGCCTCTAGAAGACCACAACCAGGGGCACGGACATCCACCGCCACTAGGCGCTAGCCGAGTGCCGGGAGATGGAGAGACGATTAGACGCTAGATAAAGAGAGGAAAGACTGAGTGAGACACGGTCTCACAACTGGGTATGAACAGGATGACAGTGGGTAGGCCAGTGGATTCGCTAGGGCTTCGTAAGATAAAACCTAGTAGCTTTAGGTCCGATTTCAAACAGCTATTGTTTACACTAGACAGATTGTGCACACCCGACAGTTCCATCTATGCGTTCGTCCTCCTTGAAACCCAACGGCTGAATTGCAGCTGCACAACGAGAATGCGGTGCTGGTGCTCGTCATCCCAAATCTCATTGCAAGCAATGAGGGATAATTCCCAATCCTTCGCACTCGCATGCATACCCACACCACACATGGGCTTGAATGGGCTCGGTGCGATCGCAGGCTTGTGGTGTCACAACCGTATCCCGTTTTAACTGGGCAAGGGACAGCAGTTGGGTCGGCTAATTATGACCTTATACAATGTCTCACGTGCTGTCCAAGCCCATCCTGCTTGTCCCAGCCCAGGGGCCATGGAACTAATCCGTTACGGTGGGTTCCATCTCCCCGCGCGCTTGCGGTCTCTGACAGTCTTACTTCTTGCGTTCGGAAATGGAAACTTCTTCCGACTGTTGATGAGTGGTCCAAAGAAACCTCACGCCGATCCATCTCGAGGCTTGGCACGCGCTCATCTCTAAACCACACCAGATTGATCATTGATTTTGGAGAGATCACATCAAGGTCCAGAATATATTTATGATAAACAATCGGCATATTGGTTAAGTTAAATTTGAATTTTATAAAAGTGTCATAAATTCATATTTTAGATTGTTCTGCTAGGGTTCAGTCGGTCTGACTACTATGAAGCGGGCGGTCTGACCGACCGTAGACTTTTGAAAAATTAAACACCAAACACTTGTGTATACTTGTTTTGGGGGTGAGTTTGCACTTGATGTCATTGGAATTAGAAACTGGAGCTGAAATCAGATAGGGTTTAACCGAAATTCTAGAGAGGGTGTTTTCTTGTGGTGTTAAGCGATCTAATCGTTGCGGTCTGATCACCATGGAGAGTGCAGTCAGGCTGGTTGGTGCAACTAGAAAACAGTGAAAATGGTTTTTGAGTTGGTGTGTGCACGACATGAGCACCATTGATTGGTTGTGTTGTATTGTATGATGTATAGTTTTGACTAATATAAGTCAAGTGCATATAACTTGTGCTCAAGATGGTTGCTTAGTCTTTGGATGTGCATTAGCTTAGAGAACGTTTGCGGTTAATGCCAATGAACTGGGACTAGGTGGAGAGCTGAGGTCCAAGCAGTCGTGTAAGTTGCTGCTGATTATTAAAGGGAAGGAGAGGAGGTGTTAGACCTAAGAATTATAGGTGTTATGTTTTTGTTCTAACACCTTATTTCCTTCTATAGTTGTGAGAGTAAAATTTAGAGAGGAAAGAGTGATGTTTTGACTGTATCTTGTAATCATCCATTAGTATATAAACTTCATCCCCCACTGGAAATAGATTAAAACTTTGTCTCAATCATGTTTTGTCACTTTTGTGTGTATTCTTACTTGGTTTTATTTGTTTTCGAGCTAGTTTTGTGTTTCCTGTTTGTGGGAGTTCTAGTCCGATATCTTGCTTAAATTACCTTGTTATGTCATATGAGAATATATCTGAAAGACATCATATCTTAGATCCTCACGAGAAAAAAAATAATTTGAGTTTTAGAGTTTTTAATGTTTTTGTGACCTAGATTCGCTAACTTCAATTTAGTGAGCTTAAGCTCAAGAAACTTGTGATTCTTTATTATTTAGGTTCCTGATACATTGAACGAGTGTTATGCAAAATCTAGAAGTGTTTAGATGAGAATTGAACAAGTTCTTGATATTTGAGTTTTATCCTGAGAGGCTTTCAGGTTCGAGAATAATGGAGCGGTCAGACTGGCCTCGTGCTTGCGGTCAGACCGATCCATCCGTGGTAGTCTAGCCAGTCTTAGGTTGATCGAATGAAGGTTGTTGATTTTGTTGGCTTAGATGTGTAGCCTTGTTTTAGTAAATCATAGCTGATGCAATCTAAATTTGATGACCCTCATAGTCATTTAAGTAAATATTTTAAATACCATCAGATAAAAAAATTAAAAAATTATTCATCCCAATCTAATCGTCGGCATCCGTCCTACAATGTTGATTGTTGAACACGCAGGCCAGCGATAGCTTCGCACTTGCTTGATGCATGGAATTGAGCGCAATATACGGCTACTGGAAAATGGCAAAGTCTACGTAGAAACGGAAAAATCAACGACTTGCACGCATGGGATTCCACAGAATACAGCCGTACAGAGTTCCAAACTTCCAGTCTCTTTCAACTCTGGTGGCGCGTGCTTCCCTAGTTCCCTGTAGCCACGGCAAGCTAAGTGCGGCCACGGTAGCAGTACAATTAGAATTTCTCGATCGATCTAGTCGCACGTCCGTCCAAGTACGCCGAATGCCGTCGAGAAGATGGCCGTCCTCTCCCTATATAAATCGGCACCATGCACCATGCCATCTCAGTCACCCCATAACACAAGCTGCGCCTGCACCACAATATAGAAACCTCAAGTAATTAGGAGCTGAAGCTCCGACATGGCAAACCCACAAACGCCGATGATCTTGACGTTTCTGGCTCTTGGGCTAGTAGTACTCCTCTCCGCCACCGGCCCGGCGGCCGCGCAGAACTGCGGCTGCCAGCCGGGCTATTGCTGCAGCAAGCACGGGTACTGCGGCACCACCAAAGACTACTGCGGCGAAGGGTGCAAGGCGGGCCCGTGCACCGGCGGTGGCGGCGCGCCGTCCGGCGGCGCGTCCGTGGAGAGTATCGTCACCGAGGGTTTCTTCAACGGGATCAAGTCCAAGGCCGGGAACGGGTGCCCCGGCAAGAGCTTCTACACGCGCCAGTCGTTCCTGACCGCCGCACGCTCGTACCCCGACTTCGGGAGAGACCGCTCGAAAGACGACTCCAAGCGCGAGATCGCCGCCTTCTTCGCCCACGTCACGCACGAGACCGGACGTAAGTTAAAATGCATCTAAACACGCATGCAGTCGAATCGTTCGTTTCATCCATGGGATCAATTAATGGAGTACATTACAAGCTTTCGTGTGACAACGTACAGATCTGTGCTACATCGAGGAGATCAACGGGGCGAGCAGGAACTACTGCGACGCGAGCAACAAGCAGTGGCCGTGCTACCCGGGGAAGGGGTACTACGGGCGCGGGCCGCTGCAGCTGTCGTGGAACTACAACTACGGGCCGGCGGGGAAGAGCATCGGCTTCGACGGGCTGAGGAACCCGGAGAAGGTGGCGCAGGACCCGGTGGTGTCGTTCAAGACGGCGCTCTGGTTCTGGATGAACAACGTGCACCGGGTCATGCCGCAGGGGTTCGGCGCGACGATCAGGGCCATCAACGGCGCCCTGGAGTGCAACGGCAAGAACCCCGGCGCCGTGAACGCGCGGGTGGGCTACTACAAGGACTACTGCCGGCAGTTCGGCGTCGACCCGGGGAACAACCTCACCTGCTAGGTGCTGCCCGGCCGGGGCATGCATGGCTCATGAAGAATAAATGTTTGGCGCGCGTGCATGCGCCTGAAGTGATGCCCAGAATTTAAATTTAATACAATAAATAATAAAATGCTGGGGCTGGAACTTTTTATGATGAATAATATACGGAGCGTAATAACGTGTAATACTGTGCCGTGCGCGCACAATTGTTAGTCAACTCAACACCCCATGTATCATCGATCTATCCCACACCTTTTGTTCCACGAGATATCTTCTTCATGCTCTTCATCTCTACAAACTGAAGTCCACTTCATAAACATGGATAGTGCGCGATCGGTGATTAATATATATATATAGTTTCATAATCACTCTCTCACTACAGTTTCATGGCATAGGAATTTTTTTCGTTCAGCGTTTGTCTTCTGCCATGCATGCATGGGCCTTTTCAGACATCACCGGTCATATATATCAGCCGTCCAAGGAAAATAAACGGCACGAATATGGTCTACACACCGAAAAAAAATACCGCAACAATATTCCGAGCAACACTGCACAGTTACTAGTGGGGAGAGAGGTCGGACTTTGTAAAACAGACCTTCAATATCTTTAACTAGGCCCTTTTTGGAACATCTAGTTCCATCTTTGCGCTGCGCACATACATATACAACAATCACGCTTACGCATTGGGCATCTGTTCATGTAAAATGGTTAAATGAATATTTAATTAAACTTAAACAGTGAGGTTGATTTACATGCAGGTGAGGGCAGCATGCTAGAGAGGCGAATGGCCTGTTTGGCAACGGCTGCGTCTTACAGATTTTGGCTGAAATTTTTAAATTTTGGATGTTTACGGTACATATTACGGAGAGAGAGATACTCACTTGCGATTTTGGCTGGTACAGATGTTGGGTTTTAATGTGTACATCGTTTAAGTTGTAGATCCCGTCTTGAGAAAATATTCTGTTTGAAAGTTAGTTATTATAAAAATCAAAAGCCACTAGTTTCGAAGGAAAAGAACAGGTCCAAGTATGGGGGGACGGTCACATGTGGCTTTCGGAGGAGGCGGCGGCAGCACTGGTGGCTGCTAGGAGCGCTGGTGGTAGACTATGCACATAACATCGAGAGTTGGAAGAGTGCATGTTTTTAGGCGGTTGCGGCTTGAAGTTGAAGCGTGGATGGAGTGTGCAGCCGATTGCGGTTTTGTTAGCTGGAGTCCCATATCTAGGTTCATAAGAGAGTTTTATATCAAGTAACTAGTGTAATGTACGGTTTTGCTATAGACAAAAGAAATACATATTAACTCAACACGTCGAGTTGCTACCATCAGACTACGCCACACCCTCGCCACCGCTGTGGCATGCATATGACCGAGCTTCGCCTTGGTACATGTTCACCGTTTCACTGCCGTATTCAATGCTCTCGGCTCTATTGCTGTGGCCCACATTGCCTCCGCTCCAAGCTCGACCTACTCTGCACCTTGACCCTGCTGCCATGTCAGTCCTGCAACGCATCATCGCATGACGCTGCTTCGCTGAGACTAGAAGAGGTAGGTTCACACAATGAATTTAGATCATAATTTGTTGCGTATTTGTTAGGAGAGCTGAGAGAAATTTTTGGGATAAGATCATAGTTTGTTGCGAGCTTATTAGGGAAGCTAATAAAGAGGAGGGCAAGAGGGTCCGGCTTCACTTGTCAATGCAACTTACTTTGACAAAGACGCGAGGGGAGAGGCTAATGAACCACTATCGTCACCTTCTTCTTTTATATTAGTAAAGAAAAATATACAGTCCTACCTGTTGGGTATTTTTTTGGGGTCCAATGAGGATATAGGAACGTGGGAGTACGTTTTTCACCCGATGCACGGGGAGAGAATTCCTGGGCAGGGAATAGAGAATATTGGGACATTGCCATCCCTACTCACATGCCAATATGTAGGCTTAAACGGGCCCAACCCTATTGTGGTCTTGGGAGTGTCACAGCCGCGTTAACGATCTTGCTTGTCTAGCCCAAGGCCTACGAAGCTAATCCCGTTATGGTGTGCTTTTGGACTTTGCTCCGACAATTTCATGTGTTTTTTCTATCCCCTATCCAAACAATTCATTCTAGGGTTTTCTTATATTTGTTAGGGCACTCCCAATGCAGAAACTACTATAGTTTCTATATGCATTTATTATCTTGCCAGCTAATCAGTTTGCTGATGTGGCAAGGGATTAAATGAAGAGAGAGAGAGAGGGAAAAATGGAGAAACCGTTTCTACATTAGGAACCGGTGTCTTCACGTGCATCGATGCCGCTAGAAACCATCTAAACTGCGTTGGGGGAAAGGGCGTCGTTTCTCTAGATCCCGTGCTCCCTCCCCCTTCCGAGCGCGCCGCCGCCCGTGACTCCCTCCCCGCGCGCACTGCGACTCCCTCCCTGCGCGCTCTCCCGCGAAACCACACCGCCCGCAGCTTCTTCCCGCGCGCGCCGTCCCGCGACTCACTCCCCCCCGCGCACTCACGCTTTCCCTCCCCCGCGCGCGCTATCTCCCGCCGGATCCAGCAAAAGGCGGCAATTTTCCCCCTTCTCCCGCCCAAAAGCATCGATCTCCCGTCGCCAATTGCCGATTCATTCCGGTGTCTGGCTCCAAACCGAGGTCCGTTCCCCAATTCATGACCTAGCCCCTCCAATTGATCTCCTCCCCCAACCACCGTTACCCAAAATCCATCCCCAATCTCTGAGCAAATGAATCGGCCAGGAAAAGAAGCCGCTGGGCATGAGAAAAGATCAAGAAAGCCTAATCCAAGCTCCCGGCGAGGCAATGGTGTTCCTGCTGTCCGTACTACTGTAGCGGATGTTCAAGGTGCCCGTGTTCCTACTGCTTGTACTCGTACAATCGCTGGTCAAGCTGTCGATGTTCCTGGCAACTGTGCTCCTTCAATCGGTGCTTCACCCGTCGGTGGATGGTGGTCATCTCCTGCCGCCTCCTTCAGTCATGATGCATCTCCCAGCGAAGGGTAAGTTGCTATTGATTCATCTCCTGCCGTAGTACTGCTACTGATTCATGGCAGAAAAAAACATTTTCTTAGTGAAGGGTAAGATTAGAGCTCCGCCATACTCGACAGAAATTGTAAGAAATTTCTCTGGGCAATAATTTAGTTAGATAGAGCAATAATTTAGTCAGACAGAAATTTAAGAACATTGTGCGAGGAAAACAAAACAAAATCCTTCTGTGGGCAAAAATCCGGAAAGAACAAATTACAAGTTGCTTTCATCTATTTTATATATGACATAATATATAAGACTGCATAGCACATTTATGTTCAACTTAATACATATATAGCACAAGATCAGATGCACCATGCCTCGCTGCTCTCTTTTACTAATATATTACGATGAACTGATAATGTGTATGGATTATTTGTTATTTGCTTTTACTAGATTTAACCAACTATGCCTTGTGAAACATAGCTGTCTAGATTCTAGAGTATTTCCTTTATAGTGAACATCTCTTTTCCATTTTTCAGGTTGTACCCACCAGGAGGGTTCACAAATTATTTGCAATCAAATCCAGAAAATTTTCATTTTGTTGGTGCTACAATGAGCTGGCCTTCAATGTCTCCAAATGATCCATGTTCTGAAGGAACCCCGTCACCAGTTGCAAGCAATCTAGTACATGATGTAGATGCACAAGACAAAGAGACAATTGACATTGATGTGGATGACACCCTCCAGGAGGTCAGGACTGACAAGCGATTGAGCTGGTCACGTCAAGAAGATGTTAGATTGGTAAGTTATCTTTCCTACTTTGTAAACTTCCAAGCTATGTCCCGCCCATAGTAATGAAACTATTCTGCTTTGTTGTTTTTGTAATTGTAGGCCAGTGCTTGGTTGCACAATTCAAAGGACCCAGTCGATGGAAATGCCAGGAAGGCAGATCAGTATTGGGCGGATGTTACTAAAACATACAACAGCACCACAGAAAGTTACCGTATGAGAAATCGAAACCAACTGAAAATCCGTTGGGAACGTGTTAAGAAACCATTAAGTGATTTCCATGGATGTTGGGTAAAAACTACTAGAGTGTGGCAAAGTGGGGTGAGTGACGACCAGTTGATGGATAAAGCAATGGAGATGTATGCCGGTCAAAATAATGATAAGCCCTTCACACTGCAGCATATATGGAAGGTAGTACGGCATGATATGAAGTGGTCAGCATATTTAAATAGGTTAAACAAGGAAAAGGATAACAGTGCAAAGTTTAACCCAGCTCAAGTGGTGAATTTGGAAAACGATGGAGAAAAGCGACCTATGGGCCATTAGAGAGCCAAAAATGAACGTAATGGCAAAAGGAAGGCACCTGATGCTTTATCTGCTTTCAGTGAAAAACTAGAGAAGTTCATTGAAGCAAGCACCATGGCTAGGACAGACCGAGAGAAGATGTCTGAAGTTCAGCAAAGTTTGGCTGATAAGAAGATCGAAGCGGCCAAACTTAATCATAAAGCAGTACATGAACAAACTAAGTGTAAAATGCTAGACACTTATAAAGAGATGATGCTTGCACCTACTGGTCAGCTTACTGTAGAAGCTTTGGCTGAGAGAGATAAAGCGCTGGAGAGTATGAGATTGTTTTTATTTGCTAAAGATGATTAAGGTATGAGATTGATGCTTATTTACTTGGAATTGTGTATACTTACAGTGCAGTTCTGAAATTATGTCTTCAACCATATTTCAATATATTTACAACTTTTGCAAACTAATCATTGGTGCAAACCATAGATGCATTGCTTGTGCTAAATTACATTATTGGGAAGGCACTGGGGTTGAAGATCAAAAGTGTAGACCCCAGTCTTCTAGTAGTAATTGTTTGAAGCTAAAAGTGTAGACCCCAGTCTTCTAGTAGTCTCTCGGTATCCTCACTTTTCATCATGTGCTTGATTTCTTCTATTTCTCAGAAGCAAGTTCTTTGGGTTCAAACTTCATACTGTGGTCTTAAAAAAATGGGGAAAACCAACCTAGGAGGCTAGGACCCAATGTCATGCATAAGGATTATCAACTGACCATAAATGATGTGTTTTAGCTTCCTACAGCTAATGCCACAGCAGCTGGTTTTACATCTTCTAGCAACTTCCTTCCAGCAAATCATTTTTGGAACTTATCTGTGTTAGCTTTACTTTGGAATTCAATAAATCCCCATTGCTAAGAAATCCTCATATTATTATGCAATAAATCCCCATTGTTTGTTGCAATTTGTTTGGAACGTATCTACGACGCCCCACCGTACAAGATGTGGAACGTTTGTTGCAGATCGGTGAGCGTCGTGGTTTCCCTGGAATGTTAGGGAGCATTGACTGTATGCATTGGCATTGGGAAAAATGTCCCTACGCATGGAAGGGACAATATACCCGTGGTGACCATGGTGTACCTACAATCATTTTAGAGGCTGTTGCTTCACACGATCGATGGATATGGCATGCCTTCTTTGGAGTTGCTGGATCCAACAATGACATCAACGTGCTTAATCAATCTTCTTTGTTCATTGAGCAGTTGAGAGGAGAAGCTCCCCAGGTGCAGTACTATGTGAATGGAAGGCAATATAGCAATGCTTATTATCTTGCAGATGGCATATACCCAGAGTGGGCTGTTTTTGTTAAGTCAATACGCGAACCACAATCAGCTAAGCATAAATTGTTTGCTGAACATCAAGAGGGGGCAAGAAAGGATGTTGAATGCGCATTTGGGATTTTGCAATCTCGCTTTTGTATTTTGCGTCGACCAGCACGTCTATATGAACAAGGGGACCTTGAGAATATCATGCTAGCTTGCATAATCCTTCACAACATGATAATCGAGGATGAGAAGGATATAGAGCAAGATTCTCTTGATTTGAATGAGGAAGCAAGCACGTCGGCTGTTCAAGCATCTACAATCTCTCATGGACAAAATCCACAGATGGAAGAAGTACTACAAAGGAATGCCAATATTCGTGATCGGCAAGCTTACAAACAGCTTCAATCTGATTTGATTGATCATATCTGGCAAAAGTTTGGGAATCAAACTAATTAGGTAGAAATATGAATTTATATATATGTATACACACACACTTGCCTATGCTCAACAACTTTTAAAATTTAGATTTACTTGTATACTTGCCTATCCCTATATTACTATAAATTTGTTAATTTACTAGCCCATCGTCTTTTTTTACAGGTTGCTCAATGATGGACTTGGAGTTCTGCTGCGTGGAGGATGATGGATGGCTCAAGATTATCTAAATATTATTTTCTATTTATTTTGGCATTGGTATCTAGATTTCTATTATTATTGTAATGGACGATTCATGGCGTCAACTAAACTGTGTTGGAATCTTGCTAAGTTTTTTTATTCAGCTGTTTTGGAATCTTGGTGGCGTCAACTAAATGATTCAGTTTGAGGCGCAAGCTATTTCTGATTCAGCTGCCTTTTTATTTTTGATCTGAGATGTAGCAGCATACTGTGTCACATGCTTACTTTGTCATAGCTGATCTTCTTTGTTTGTACTGCATGCAAGTGCTAATTAAATGTTATTTTCTATGGAAACTGCTATAGGAAACCATGCCTTGGGATGGTTGGGTCTAAATTACACCATCTCTCCTCTAGAAACTACCTATAGAAACCATGCATTGGGAGTGCCCTTAGTCCTCTATTTTGCACTTGTATCCCTTTTTCTATTACTGTATATCCTATCTCCTATGGAGACACTTCATGTGTTTTTATCAGTTCTCTATTTCGCAAATAAATTTCTTTTCTATGCTTTTTCAGGGGCCTGGTGTTGCTGAACACGCAAGCCATAAATTCGCACATGCTTGATTCATGGAATTGAGCACAACAACGGGCACCGGATATTGGCAATTTCTACGTGGGTACGAAAAAACACTAGAGAACTACTTGTAGCTACTAGAACGCACGGATTTCCACCGAACAGACAAGTACAGGCTTCAAACTTCCAATCTCTCAGAGCAAGACTAATAATACAGCCTTCAGCTGGCTATATGAACACTTACAGTCCACTTATCAGTCCATTTATATAGTAGTTTACAGCCAGCTGAAGGCTGTATGACCCACCCCTTTCTCTCACAAAGTTTCTTGGTTCTTGCGCTTCAGCTGGCTGTAAACTTACAGCCCACCTCTCTTCTCTCTCCTCCTCTCTCTCCTCCACCTCAACATACAGCCTACTTTTTCGAAAAGGGAAGTTTTATTAATTTCAAGATTGTTAAATCAAGGTGATACAGCAACTTGAAATCCTCCCAGCCTCTGCCTCAACGGCACACAGCTAAATAAAAAAGGGAACATAAAAGGGATACACTAATGACTATCAATCCGAAGACTAGACCGCCACCCATGTGCCCGGGTAAAACACTCCTTGGCCACCTTCTCCAAGAACTGTGAGGCCGCTACAACCATATCCTGCAAAGCAGTCTTCTGGAGAATAGCCCAAGAACGAAGCCAATGCGAAATTGAGTAAATAACCTGCAAAAAAGAAATTTGTTTGTTTTCAAATACCATTGCATTCCTGCTTAACCACACAGCCCAACAAGTAGCAGCGGCTCCAAGAAGTACTAAATACTTTAAGTCCTGTCCAAGCCCTTGTAACCAATTGCCAAACATATTGGACACGCTACGTGGACGAAAGACCACAATTCGCATGGACCAACGCCCAAACCATACGAACTAACCGGCACTCAAAAAACAGATGTTGGATCGTTTCATCTTTGTGACAGAAACAACACTGTTTACTGCCTTGCCAATTGCGTTTCACTAAATTATCCTTCGTTAAAATTACACCCCGTCGAAGATACCACAAAAAGATCTTGATCTTCAAAGGTACTTTTAACTTCCATAAGCGTTTGTTCGAATTAGGGACAACTTGATGGATCAATGCCAGGTAATGAGATTTTACAGAAAAAACTCCACTCCGATGTAGGTTCCAGCGGAATTCATCTTCCTCTTGGCTCAAGACAATGCTGGACAACCGTGAAAGGAGATTATTCCACAATGCTAACTTGTGACCAATAAGGTCTCTGCGCCATGATATATTTGGTGGGTAAGAGTTCAACACGTCGGCCACTGTATCTTGTTTCTTGCGGGCTATGGTGTACAGATGAGGATATTGATCGCGTAAAGTACTATTTCCTAGCCACTTATCCTCCCAGAACCGTACCTGAGATCCGTCTTTGATTATAAAAGTTCCGAACCTCAGAAAATTCCGTTTAACCTTCATCAGACTGGCCCAAAAATGAGAATCCCCACACTGCCACTGCATTCGGACAAGAGGTTTTGTGTTCAAATATTTATTGCGTAATAATTGTTGCCAAGTACCATCTGTTGTCAGCAACCGATACAGCCATTTGCTGAGTAGTGCTGTATTCTTGATCTCCAGGTTATGAATCCCTAGCCCTCCTTGTTCTTTAGGTTGGCACAGGATATCCCATTTGGCTAATCGGTATTTCCTTTTATGCTCGTCGCAGTTCCAAAAGAAGCGAGACCGATAGTAATCTAGTTTTTTAAGAACACCCTTTGGTACCTCAAAGAAAGACATCATATACATGGGGAGACTACTAAGTACGGAATTTATTAAAGTCAGTCGTCCCCCTGTGGATAGATGTTTTCCTTTCCAACTACTGAGGCGTTTCTCGAAACGTTCTTCTACTCGTCTCCAATCAGCATTCGTCGGTTTCCTATAATGAATAGGAATACCCAAATACCTCATTGGGAAAATACCTGGATTGCAGCCAAAAAGATTTGTGTATTGGGTTTCACAATCTTTAGCTTCTCCAAAGCAAAAAATTTCGCTCTTATGAAAATTAATCTTCAGCCCGGATATTTGCTCAAAAGCACAAAGTAACAACTTCATGTTCTTAGCCTTTTCCAGGTCGTGTTCCATGAAGAGAATCGTATCGTCAGCATATTGGAGGATGGATAAACCACCATCTACCAGATGTGGCACCACCCCACTAACCTGACCATCTGCTTTGGCTCTATTAATAATTGTTGCAAGCATATCAGCCACAAGATTAAATAGAATTGGTGATAAAGGGTCACCTTGTCGGAGCCCCTTTTTTGTTTGAAAGTAAGGGCCGATATCGTCATTAACATTGATCGCCACACTTCCACCCGATATGAAAGAATTCACCCAAGAAATCCATTTAGGTGAGAAACCTTTCATCCGTAGTGTTTGCATTAGAAACGACCATTTTACTTTATCATAGGCCTTTTCAAAATCAATTTTGAAAATTATACCACTTAGTTTCTTCCGATGAAGTTCATGGACGGTTTCATGTAAGATGACTACTCCTTCGAGGATATTGCGTCCTCTCATGAAAGCCGTTTGAGTTGGGCTGATAACGTGGTCTGCTACTGAAGTAATCCGTAAAGTTGCAACTTTGGTGAAAATCTTGAAACTCACATTCAGTAAACAAATTGGTGTGTATAGCTGAATTTTATGTGCATCATGCACCTTTGGCAAAAGGGTTATAACACCAAAATTAAGGCTGAACAGAGGAATATCACCCTTATGCAAATCATGGAACATCTGGATGAGATCTTGTTTAATGATCTCCCAACACTTCTGATAAAATTCAGTTGGGAATCCATCAGGTCCTGGTGCCTTGTTGTGTTCCATGTCAAAAACTGCTTCCCGAATCTCCTTTTCAGTGAAAGGAGCCGTTAGGAATGCATTCTCGCTCTGCCCAACCTGAGGGATATCCTCTGTCCGGTGTTCCTCCAGAAGGAAAAAGTTCTCATCAGGAGGGCCAAACAATTCTTTGTAAAATTGGGTTATATAACTTTTAAGGTTGGCCTGTCCCTCAATTTTGCCATCATCATGCTCCAACGAGAAAATTCGTTTCTTCCTGTGTTTACCATTAGCCACCAATTGAAAGTACCTAGTATTATTATCTCCTAGGAGCACATCCGTGACCTTAGCTCGTTGATAAAACTTGATCTCCTCCTCTCGTAGAAGTTTAGCCAGATTATCACGAGCACTTTGTAGGTGTTTACACTCCTCGTCAGACAACATCCGTCTTTCTGCGGCTATGTCTAATGAGGAGATTGTAGACTGAAGATGATTTTTTTGTTTTTTGTACTCTCCATGGGTATGGACTGCCCATCCCCGGAGGTGTTTTCGTAAAGCCCCCAGTTTCCTATTCCATCTTTGGACCGAGTTTTGGCCATGTACCGGCTTGTTCCATATTTCTTGGACACGATCCAAGAAATCCTCTCGGGAGAACCAACTGAGCTCCAATTTGAACTGTTTTACAATTCCAATGTAGGAAGGTTCGCCGGTGTCTAAAAGCAATGGTGTATGATCAGAAATCCCTCTATCAAGGGCTTGTACTGTTACCATTGGATACTTAAATTCCCATTCAGACGTGATTAACGCCCTATCCAGCTTCTCAAAGGTAGGTTGCGGTAAGGAATTTGCCCAGGTGAATTGTCGGCCTGTTAACTCAATTTCCCTAAGATCAAAGCTGTCTATGACTGCATTGAACAGGAAAGGCCACTTGCCGTTGAACCGACTATTACTTTTCTCCTTGCTATTTCTTAAAATATTGAAATCCCCTCCTATGAGTGAAGGCAATGGGTTCTGTTGGCATGCACGTACGAGTTCAGACAAAAAAAGGAGATTTGAACTCCTCTTGTGCTGGACCATATACAGCCATAAGGATCCATTTGAAATTGTCGCGTTTATTGCGGAGATGGAATTTGATATAGAATTCCCCTTCCACAGTTAAAGTTAAATCAAGGACCGTTGAATTGACCCCAAGCAGTATACCGCCCGACCGGCCCCTAGGAGGGAGACAGTGCCAAACAAAATCGGCCCCTCCCGAAAGACGACACATATTTGATTTGGACATATCTTGCTTACCGGTTTCTACGACAGCTACAAAGTCAAGTGCTAGATCCCTAATTGCCTCAGAAATGTATCTAAATTTAGCCAAGTTTGAAAGACCTCTGCTATTCCAAAAGATTCCCTTCATGGTGAAACTGACTTGTTAGTTTTTTGACCCTTTTTCCGTGCCTTCGCTTTTTTGGACGATGACTTAGACTTACGACTGGATGCCTTAAGATCACAAATTCTTGTGGCTAGGTCCGAATCATCCAAGCCTACATCCGTTATTTCCTTGACCAAGTGAGTAAGAAGAGATCTTTCGTCAGATTCTTCATCATCACTTGGTGCGAAAGGGTTTTGCTCACAATCACGTCTAACCTGCTCAACTCCCTGTACTCTTGGCAAAACAGTAAACCTATCTACTTCCATTCTCTTGAGAGCGCTTAGGGATAAACTGATTTCATTAGTACTATTACCCAGGGAAAAACCAATATTGTTCAGATTCGAAATACATTGTTCTTTTGATAAATGAAAATAAGATTGCGGTGGTGAGTTACCTGGTGGCGAGTTACATGGTGAAGTCACGGATGGAAGATGATGTTCCCCCTTGGCTTTACATGCTTTGATGCTATCCAGGTTTCTCAACGCTGCTCTCTTCATTGCTTTCTCCAAAACAAGCTCATCAGCTGCAGCATTACCCTCTGCAGTATATGAGAAGTTAGAGCGAGCACTACGACGTTTGCCATCCAAAATTACCGACCCAGCATTAGTCATACCTGTGGGTTTAAGTGGAGAGCTCAACTCAATATCAGGTCTTACGGAAGATAAAGTCCGAGTGACATCATTTGTCATTTTCTCCAGAGCCATCTTCCCGCAATTCACATCCTGACCCCCACTCGCAGCCAGGTCCTGATAACGTTGAGCAGCATCAACCCTGAGCGTAGGTGGCGAGTCATCTCTGCGACCGCTGCTAACATTCTCCCGAGACAGATCGACCCCTGCCTGAGCTCCTTGTTGGACATTTAATTTGCTTCCAGGACTTGGTGTACAGCCTTGCCGAGACCTTGTGACCAAAATAGGAGGCAAATCTGAAGATGTTTGCAGAGAAATCGGCTTTACTGGCGGACAAGGGCGATTTTCCCCAAAGGTGTCACCGCTATGAGAGTTTGCATTGGTGTCGGACTCGAGGAAATATCCTTGTAGTCACTAGGAGCATGACTTGAATTAGTATCACTGGGCCCAAGTTTAAATTTCTTGGATGCTGCTGTTTCTGGCCCCTTGTCGGAAGAGCCTCCCTTATCATCCCCGGTATCATCCCGATCCATTGTATCATGGTCCTCAGGTGGTGGTGTTGATGGTTGAAAATTGTCCTCTTCCAAGGTGAATGTGATATGATATCCCTCAATTCCAAAGACTAAGTCTGTGGTGAAAGGTAACTGTCTCTTGTCCAACATGCCAACTCGAACACGAATCACCCCTTTTTTGCGATATGTCAGCATATCCACAGCGAGAGGCGCTCCAATGACACTTCCCAACGCCCAGAACACCAAATAGTGTCTAAAAGCATGTGGTACCCCAGTAATATGCACCCATATCTCTTCCAATTGGTACGTAGGGATGATATCATTTGCACTTTGCCAAGCAGAAATAGAGAGTGTGACACCATGATTCTTTAGTTGATATCCGATGTCAGTCATCCTTTGTAATTCTTCTTCTGTCGGGAATGCGACAAGAAACGAATCTTCACCATGAGATAGAGCTTCCCACCTCCAATCAGCTCTGGATATTTTTGCCAACTCAACCTGTACAACCTCTGGTGATAAATGTCCTCCCAAGACTTTGACCAACGCAGTGGGTGCAGGGTTTGGAGCCTCTAGCTTATAATCAATATCAGAAATCCTAATGAAGCCAAACTCCTTTTGTCCAGAACCGAAAAAGGCAGCAGTTGGTTTAGGCATTTTGAGTATAGGACACTTCAATGACAAATGAGAATTATTCTTGTTGCAAATGATGCAGTCAAGGTCTGCATTACACTCCTCATTTAAGTGCCCTCCACTTTTGCATCTGAAACAAAAAGGTCTTTTTTTCTTGGCAATTACCTGACCGGCCTGCTAATCATCAATGGCTTGGACCGCCCCTTGCTGGCTAGCACCGGCCATGTCACGACTATTGTTCTGAACGGGCTTGTAGCGCTGCGAAAAATGGCTCATCCTCTGATCAGACGAGCCCCGGCCAGCACCACAACCCTGAGCCCCAGCATTGCGGCCATAGGGATCGTTACCAGCATGGCCTTCATTGCGGTCAAATTGTCCGCCGCGACCATGGAATTGGCCATCTTGCCGGCCATAAACGTGCCCTTCACCACGTCCTCGTCCACCACTTCCGTCGTTGCGGCCCCCTTGTGCTTGTCCTTCTCCACGGCCTCGTCCCCCATACCCCTCCCCGCGGCCCCGACCTAGACCGCGCCGGTGATCAAAAGATCAAGGGAAGGGAGGCATGGCGACAACCTCAGCGAACGATGGCGCCCCTGGAGACCAGATCGTTTTTTGGTGGGAGTAGAGATGCGGGCGTCAGAGTTGTTCTGCAGCGAAAGAGCCGAGCTATTCTCACGCACGGAAACCCTATTGCGGTCCCTGGGCCCAGATGGCAATAAGGCCCACCAAGAACGTCCAAAATCCCGGGCGCGTTCGATCAACAGCGAAGTACACGGCCTCTCCGATTGGGAGTTCGAAATTTGAATTCGCGCTTGATGACCACAATCAGCTGCGGATTTGTCGGCAGAGAAACTCGCCGGCAAGAAGGCCTCAAGGGTTATCGCCGGCGGCAAACGACGTTTTGGAATAGGCCCTCTCCAGGGACGAACAGAGATTCCACGACTGTGGATCGATCTGCCTTGAGGTCTAGAGAGAATCGAATTCCGGTTCATCGGTACAGAGACCGGCACTCGTTTCTGTGTGTCATCCGACAAAACGTCGGCACCCAGGTCAGCAGGGGGTTCTCGTTCATGATCCAGCAAGGTGCCAGGACCCGACGCAGGCATCTCCTGTTCCTGATCTGCCACTAAAACATCCTCCCACCATCTAGTTCCTTTTGGGAACCCCATATCACACCAAAAGTTTTCCACCAGATGCAAATCGGCAGGTATTGAATCAGCAGAACGATCCAAATTACCCTTAGTAGCTCTTTGATCGGTTGCAAAATGAAATGCCTCCTCAGAAGAGAATCCTGCCATGAAAGCCTCATGGTAGGCCACTTCAAACTGATGATCAGTTCCAACATGGAAATCAGGTGCAGCACAACGAAGAGGAACCGCCGAGCTTCCGCTTTCCGAGATTGAAACATCACCAGCATTTGCAGAAACACAACATACCTGTAAACCACTGTCGCCAAAAGTAGGATCGACCTCCCCGTTCTTCGCAGATCCAGCAAAGTCGGAATTGAATCCAGCCAGGCGCTCCACTTGGACGACCTTTCGATCCTCCCTCTCAATCATCCGCCCTTGCCTTCTTCTGTATAATAATCTTCTCAAATGATTGCCGTCACGTCTGGGTGCGACGTCCACTGAACGTCGCTCGCCTACACAGTCCGCGTCCCCCAGTCGTTACTCGCCTTCGCAACCTGTACCTTCGCCCGCTCGCCCATACCTACTAACAGCCTCTTATTATACTTGCTCTCAAACTGTGGCGCGCAAGCGTGCTTCCTTGCATTACGGCCGCCGGCCGATGCTGCTGTCGTGGAACTTCAACTACGGACCGGCGGGAAAGAACATCGGGCTCGACTTGCTGAGGAACACGGAGAGGGTGGCGCAGGACCCGGTGGTGTCGTTCAAGACGGCGCTGTGGCTCTGGATGAACAACGCGCACCAGGCCATGCCGCAGGGGTTCGGCGCGACGATCAGGGCCATCAACGGCGCCCTGGAGTGCAACGGCAAGAACACCGGCGCCATGAACGTGCGGGTGGGCTACTACAAGGACTACTGCCGGCAGTTCGGCGTCGACCCGGGGAACAACCTCACTTGCTAGGTGCTGGCCGGGGCATGCATGGCTCATGAAGAATAAATGTTTGGCGAATGTATTATTACTACAAAAAGCCTAATACTAGACGTCACATCACAGACGGTTACTCAAAATCGTCAGTATTAAATACAATCACAGACGATTTTAGTTTAGAGATTGTCTGTATTGCTACCAATGCTAAAAGCCATATGCGAAGAGAAAATATCACAGACGATTTGTGGTAAAAACTGTCTGTGAAATATTATAGACGGTTGTTAACAAGAACTGTTTGTGATACTTTACAGATGGTTTGTATTAAAAAATGTATGTGATAATTACATCATCGTAGATGGTTTGTATTAAAAACTGTCTGTAATAATTTCACTATATTAATTGAGCGCAGACCAGTCAACCTTCTGTCTTAAATTCCAGATCTAGGCTACTGCTTTAATGAACTCTCCTCTAGTCTGCGCACTTCTAGTTGAAGACCAGTACGTTGAGCTACACGAGGTCATTTTAATGAACTCTCCTCACATATGCAAAGTACCATGATGAATTTCTGATAGATAAAATGAAAGCTGATTTAGTAGGTATGTGGTGAAAGCTTATGCTGGGTGACAAAATAATAGCAGGCTAATAGCTTGGCAAAAAAGAAAGAAAGTTTAAAAGTTCCACTTGTCATGATGACAAACTTCAGTGTAATTTCAACCAATTCCACCATTAATAAAGTGATCCTAGTTTCTCCACAATTTGAAGTAATTTGAGCAAAATAGGACAAATTGTAAGAACAAAACACAAGTTTTCACCCATCCACCATTAGGAAAAATAATAACTTTGACAGAAAAAGTCCAGAATTCTCACAAGCTATGAACAATTTATACCTAGTCCAAGTCCGAGTAACAATTTATCCCGCTGAATATTTGATCGTGGCTAAGAAGGATGGAAAAGTGACAACTTTACGACGAATTCTGCATATGCCTTACGGTCAATCCCTCCAATAATGAAATGATCCCAAAATTCAATTGAATCCAGGCCAAGCTCAATGATTCATCTCTAAATACACCTCCAAATTCGCCAAAGACCAGATCTTTAAGCCCAAAGAAAACAAATAGAGCACAGAACCCCTAGCACAAATTACTTGACCAATCTATGGACAAGCTACAGATTCGACAAGAGCAGCACATAATTCAAGATTTGAACCAACAGAGGAGGAGAGGTGGTAAAGATTTTTGTACCTGACCAAAGAAATTGGATCCGCGCACGAGGAGAAGATTGCAAACCCTAAAATTTAGGTCGCGAGGGTTTAGTGAGGATGGGGAAATTTCGTGCGGAACTTTGGTGCAAGTAGTCCCACGTGGACCAGGAAATGGTCATGGCCGTGGTAGCGTGACAGGATCTGCGGCTGGTCGTGTGCCAGGAACTAGGCCAGGGATGCATCATGTTGCACGAAGGATTTGAGGGCGGGGTCAAGGACGTAGAGGAAGTAGTCGAGGGCAATATAATAGTATGGGATGAAGATAGTGTCGATGAGGGCGGGGTCGCCAAAGAGGCAGCCGTGCTCCAGGTGACGGTGGTGAAAGAGGCATTGAGGAGGCACATGTCAGTGCGGTACAAGGAGCATCTGCGGGCGTGGGTGTGTGGGGTCACCATTAATTTCCTACGACCGCCGTTCCGCGTACGGTGCTCTGGCCTCTGACGTGCGCTACGTTCGTATAGCGCAGCCATGCGCCCATGCCATCTTCCGGTCTTCCCTCCATACATCCATTGCGCAGCCAACTCTGCGGTGCTGCCGTTGTGTTAATTCGATCGTGGCGGGAATTGATCCGTTGGCTGTAGCATATATATCGACCAATATTTTTCACCTGTTTTAAATTCACTTCGTAGTTGGCACATCTGCACATGCGGTCCTCCTTCATCTCTAGTACGTAGTAGCTAGACTCAGCCGAATGGTTTTACTGAAGTTGGAAGGTTTTCTTTCTTACTTCCTTACATTCTAGATTAATGTTCGCCGCCAAATTTGCACATGGATATATAATGCACGAAAACAAGCACGATATAGGGCTTGCTACGCAGTAGTATGGTGATGTGTACAGACTAATCGGTCTAACTGACAAAGGGGAGGCGATCAGACTGGTGGCCATTTTTGGTCTAATCGGCCCTTGTCAGCGATCTGACTGGTATCTGCATGTAGTCAGACTGGCCAAGCAAGGTCTCTCGGCTGGGGTTTTGATTTTTGGCGGTTTGAGTCTTGTGATGATTTTTACCGATTTAGGTCAGTGTTTATATGTTGCATGAGGTATGTTACAGCTAGCGTTGATCAAGTTGTGAGAAACTTGTGCCCGAAAACGATCTTGTAGGACCGAAAGGAAACAGAGGGGGTGAATGGTGCCGACTAAAATTTTCTCTAAGTATTTTTTATCCGATTATCAAATAGCTACAGAGCTATAGAGAATTGATTCCATAGCCAAAATCCCAAATCAAGTAACCAAGAAATCAAACTCAGAGAAAAACCAAAGTATAGAGGTCTAACCTCCAACCAGGGGACGGTTTGACCTCTCTCCAGGCGGTCTGACCATTGTGAATAGTAAAATCAGACAAGTGAACAGTGATTTGAGCAAAGCCTCATCAATATTATTTGACTAGTCAAAAGAAAAGAAATTTCATGGACAGGTCAATTTAATTTGTCAACAGTAAGCATGGCTAATTTTTGACAAAATACAAATGCAAATTTCTAACCCTCCCAAATTGCAATGATTTATCACCAACATAATCTAGAACTCTCTCACATGGTCATTCAATCTCCCCCCTGACGAACCATTAACAAATTATAAAAAAAAAGCAATTTGGAGGTGAATTTAGATAAGGAGAGAGAAATTTACAAATAGAGCTTCAAATGTTCAAATGAAGAACACAATGAGCTGAAAATGACCATTTGAGACAAAAATGAATAGAAACTACTGAAAATAGCAGGAATTTCATAAAAAAACTTCAAATTCACCAAATGAGTCGGGAAATCTCACTCAAGGGCCATATGAAAGAACAATTGTTCTATCTGAACTTGGTCATGGTGAGAAGAAATCAAAAGATCAAGAGAATCGCATCAAAATATTAAAGCTCCAATTTAGCAAGATTTTGTATAAAAACTTCAAATCATGCTCTAGATATACATTTTTAAATCTTTCTCTTCCTTTGATAATGGAGTCATCAAGACACATGGAAGAAGATATAGTATTTATAAAATGAAGTGACTGACATTTTATTTATTTTTAGCAGTAGGAGCTATGAAGATTAGCCAAAGTGACTCTACAAGGATTACACTAAGCCATATTACATAAAAAAATTATCTAGATCATGACAAACCATATATAGTAAAGTTAAAGCCAAATAAGTAATAATCAGAAATTAAATAGATTTTTAGCATGTCAAGTTGCTCAAGATCATAGTTTAGCCAAAAGTATCCAAAAAATGAGCCAAGCCATATCAATTAACTAAATGGAACCAAGAAGTTATAATTGAGTATATTTAAAGTGATACAAATTCAATGTTGAATCATTTTATTCAACCACTTAGAATTAAGCATATTTAGCATTATTGAAATTCATTTTTTATTTTATCTTAGTAAAGCAAGTCCTAAATTATGAGCCAACCACAGCAGCCTCCTAAATTTCAACCAGTTTTTACAATTTTTGTGTTCTTAGGTATGTGCTAGATCTCAAGCTGTGCTACTATTATCCCAAGCAATAAGCTTAAGAGAGTGGTCTAGATCATTCAAAACTCCTCTTGAGTTCATGCTTACCGCAATGGCAAGCAGTCTCATGAGAAAAAATTGGTGATATCCGTTTTTTCATACAAAAGATATCATTTTTTATTTTGTTAGCTTAGTTCTAGAACAAAGAGCTAATACTAACACATGATTCAATAAAGAACTAGCATAGCTCAATCTAACAGTCAATTTAGGTTCAAGACTCAACTTAACCTATTTGACATGGTATGAATTATAAGGGAATCACTAGAGCAAAACTAGTCACAAGATCCAACAAGACATGATTTAATTCAAGTTCCACATTTAATAAATTAGCATGGCAAAAGCTAAGGTACACATAAAAGGATGTGATAAATCTAGCAAACTAGCACAAGACATAGTAAGATGTAATATAAAATATCATGTTATACAAGGATAATAGTCAAAACTCTTTGTATTTATATTACAATGCATGTTACAAAAATTAAAATGCAATACGATACAATGGATGCAAAAGAGTGAAACTCCCCCTCAAAATAGTCCAAAAGAACTAATAACCCCAACTCTCCGCGCAGAGATGCAAAATAAGAAAAATCAGGAGTCTTAATGAAAATAGCTATAACCTACTGCTTGGACTCTATGAAGTGAAGCACAACATCACCCTTCTCTGCATGGTCTCTTAGGAAATGATATCTCATATCAATGTGCTTGGTTCTAGAGTGTTGCACTAGGTTTTGTCAATATTTATGATGCTAATGTTGTCACAGAAGAGAGTAACACTATCTAAGGTCAACCCATAATCCTGTAG
This sequence comes from Dendrocalamus latiflorus, assembly GCA_017311315.1. Classification (NCBI taxonomy): domain Eukaryota; kingdom Viridiplantae; phylum Streptophyta; class Magnoliopsida; order Poales; family Poaceae; genus Dendrocalamus; species Dendrocalamus latiflorus. The sequence continues at coordinate 13,830,618 of CM029627.1, forward strand.
AGTATATATGATCCAGAGAACTTGAGAACAGTTACTAGTAGCTGCTACATACTCCGCCTCGGCAGTGAACTATGTAATAGATGACCACTTCATAGATGACCAAGAGATAAGAGATGTAAGTAAGAACTTACAAGTACTAGAAATACTCTTTCTATCTTCTCTACACACTGCAAAATCAGCATAAGAAAAGCCCAAATGGCTAAAGATGCAACACACTACTTGACGATGAGAGTTACGAGAGGAAACCTGGAAATGAGCGTACAGACACACAACAAACTTTATGTCTGGCCTCGACTCTGTGAGGTAGAGGAGAGAGCCAAACATCATGCGGTACTCCTTTGGGTCCACAGGCTCTCCATCCTCATCAGGATCCAGCACGGTAGAAGTGGCGATAGGAGCAGACATTGGCTTGTTGCTTCCCATGTCAAAGTACTGAAGAAAATTCTTTGTGTACTTGCTTTGATAAATGAATATCTTTTCTTTTAGTGCTTGACTTGAAGACTAAGGAAGAAGGTCAGCTCGTCCATCATACTTATCTCGAATTTTCTGCTTATAGAATCTACAAATATAGATACCAAAGCATGAGAAGAATCACCGAATATGATGTCATCCACATAAATCTAAACAAGTAAGAACTCTAGGGGCTCACTTCAATCCATACAAGGCTTTGGAGAGAATACACACATGATTTGGAAATTTAGGATTTTCAAAACCAGGAGGTTGCTTGAAAAAGACCTCTTGTTCTATGAAACCATTAAGAAAAGCACTCTTAACATCCATTTGAAAAAGCTTTAAGCCCTTAGACACTGCAAATGTTAGTAATATATGAATGACTTCTAATCTAGCTACAGGTGCAAATGTCTCTTCAAAGTCTAAGCCCTCTTTCTGGGAATAACCTTGAACTACAAGCCTAGCCTTGTTGCGAACTACCAACCTATCCTCGCTTTACTTATTTTTGAAAACACATTTTGTTCCAATTACATTATGATTAAGTGGAGGTTCAACTAAAGTCCAGACTTGGTTTCTTTCAATATTCTCAAGTTCTTCATGCATGGTATTGACACAAGAGGAATCAGATAAAGCATAAGTAACATCTCGAGGTTCAAAAGATGCAACAAAAATAGAATATGCATGAGAATTTAGGGAGATAAACTAGAGAGAGTAACTCGCTCATGGAGATTCCCAATCATCTGCTCCTGAGGGTGTCGTCAATGAATATGAAGAGAGGGCCTTGGTGTAGACGTGGTCTCTACCTCATGGGTTGTGGTGGTAGGAGCAGAGCACTCACGGCGGTGGTGAAGGTGGGAGGAAGCTTCTCTACTGAAGCTGGAGAAGTAGAAGCATGCTCTCCAACCAACTCAGGAGTAACTATAGGATAGATTGGGTCCTTACTTTATTTGTAAGAGTCATCGTCAATGAAGATGCTCTCGTTATCACCGTGTACCTGTGTACTTGCACCGTTGGGTTTAGTACCAGGACTAGCCTTATCAAAATTGACTTCAAGTCCCAATGATTTTGTTAGTATCCAAGTTAAATACATGATACCCACATAAATGAGCAGCATATCTAAGAAAAATGACATCATGACATCGAGATTCAAATTTATCCGAGCTATCATGTTTAAGAATAAAGCACTTACAACTAAAAATATTGAAATGAGAGACGCAAGACCTATGACCAAATCTAAGCTTAAAAGAAGTCTTACCTATGACTCATCTCAAGAAAATCCTATTAGACACATAGCAAGTGGTAGAAATCGTCTCAGCACAAAATATCCTAGGGGTGTTGTTTTCATCTAGCATAGTTCTAGCCATCTCTACAAGGGTTATGTTCTTTCTTTCTACAACCCTAGTCTGCTGGGGGACTCTAGATGAGGAGAACTGGTACTCTAATCCTCTCTCATTGTAGAAAGTAGCAAATGATAAGTTCTTGAATTATGTGCCATTGTCACTCCTAATGGCTCTCAATGCCTGGGAGGTCAACTACTAATCTAAGAGTGAACTCTCAAAAGTAGTCAAAGGCCTCATCCTTGAAAACTAGATAATACACTCAAGAATACCTAGAGTAGTCACATATCATTTCTCTCTTGCAAACTGGACTTTAGAAGGACCAGCTGTGTCTAAGTGAAGAAACTATCCAGGTCCATCAGTCATTACTAAGGTACGAGGTGGATGAGAACCAAAAACTATCTTAACATATTTACCGGGTGTGCACACTAGGTCTCTAGCACTCTTAAGCCTAGGTAGTCATCTTATCAGGTTCTTGCTACTAACTCTATTCAAGTCGTCAGAGCCTATGTGTCCATGTCTACGATGCCACAATACTAAGTCATGAGAGTCAGAAGCCACAAGACACCTAGGGCTAGAGTAAAAGAGATACTTAAATCAGCACTAAAGATCCCCTCAAACTTAGAGATCCTAAAGGCATGCTCACCCAAGCAGTCTAGAACTCTACACTCATTACTCTTGAACCTCACTACTAGATTCTCATCAAGTAGTTGGGAGATAGATAGTAGATTACACCCCAACTTACTTACCAAAGCGACGTCTTTGATCATGAAGTTGTTGTTAATGTGCACTGTGCCCTTGGTTGTCATGGTCCTGGTAGAAACATCCCCAATATGATCCACTCATTATCGGATGCACGTGTGAGGGAGGAGAAGCATCTAGAATCTCCGGTCATATGTTGAGAACACCCGGAGTCAACAAGCCACACGTCCTCCTTCCTCGCACGCCGGACCTACAGAGCATAAGCAGAAAACATCTATGCCTCAATACTGGGGTTAGTGATAAAAGACTTAAGAATCCAATACTTAGCCATACGACGTCTAGGAAGAGCAGTAAAAGTAGAAATAAAATAGTTAGAGAATTAGTCATAAGAATGCACATGAAAACCACCTAGCCCTCTCCGAATAGGCCCACCAAAATGTTGGTACACCCTGACTAAGTGCTATCCATGGTCTACCCTCATGATATCCTAGCTCAAAATGCTGCATAGAGCCACCAGAAGAGTCAAAGACATTGTCTACAAATCTAGACCTTTGTCTAGAAGGAAAACAGGCTGCCTAGCTCTAGATACACTCATGGGTAAAGGAACTCCTCTAATTGTCCTCAAAGCATGCACTCCCTTCTTCTCAATCTTGGCTCTACAGAAGCAGAACTCAACAATATGATCATCCTTTTTACAGAAGATGCAATGGTACTTAACCTTTTAAGAGATTTGACCTAATGAGGAACAAGCACCTGTCTTGCTAGAAGGGGTTTAGGCAAAACCTGCAGATCTAAAGATTGTCTTAGAAGACTCAGGGGTTCTACCTCAAACTTGCCACTCTCAACAACCCTCACAATCTTAGGTGGATGGTTCTTATAATACTCCAGAAAATTAAATCATAGGCCTCTCTTCTACATACTCACCTCAGATTGGTCATAGATCATATTGAGATTTTTTTCACTAGAAATCTCTCAATTGTCTTTTTGAGGTAGTCATTTTTTGGCTAGGTTCTCATATGTGGCACACTCATTTAACTTAGTTGTCCAAATATACCACTCTTTATAAACAACTACCTCAAGTTTTAGAGCCTCATAAGATACACAGAAGGAATTCTTAACCCTAACCAACTGCTCTTCATACTTGATCCTAAATGCCTCATGCATTTCATCCAAATCACTCCTAATCTCAGCACAAAATGCATGAGAAATAGAATCAATGACTCTCTTAGATGCAGTCATAGCTATGAGTTTTCAATTTTAGCTTTCTTCTCAAGAGTCTTATTAAGAGCATCTATCTCAATTGTGAGTCTAGGACAATTTTCACATGATGCAGTCCAAGAATGAATAACCATTCCAGTCATTTCTTTCATTTTGATTTTTGTTATCCTCAAAACGAGAGTAGGTATGATCAATATTAAACTTATGTAATTCCTTAAAAGCACTATCCAATTTTATCACAAGCAAAGCATAAGTTGAATAAGAAGATAGAAAAGCATCTATAGAAATCACATCTAAAGCAATAGCATCCAAGCAATCATGATCATAACTTGATTTAAGAGAATTTAGTTCATATAGAGCATTCTTGAGTTAATCAATAAAAGAGGAATGAGCAGATTTTTGAGTTGACAATTCATCATGCAAGTACAAGCAAGATTCACAATCATCAGGATTAATTGATTTGAGCCTAGTAATCTCTAGGTTCAAGTTGTCAATCATAATGTCCTAATTCCTAATCATTTTAGCTTACTTCTTTAGTTGTTGTTCAGTTGCAATAAGAGCATATTTCATTGCTTTAAAAGAGGAGCGTATCTCATCTAGGTCGCTGTGGGGCTCATCGGAGTCGGAGGAGTCGACGTTGTAGCTACCCTTGGCCATGAAGCCCATGCCAAAAGTCCTAGGCCTTCTTCTTGCCATGGGTGTCATCCTCGTCATCCTTCGTTTCTGAGTCCACATCGATCATCTTGTGTTCTCAAGAGCGGCAAGGACTCGGTTGATGAGCTTTCGGTAGTTGAGTTTCTTGACCTTCATGTCTCGAACTTGAGAACGCCTCCAAAGGTCCTTCTTCTTCTTACCCATCAGCTTGGGGCATTTGGCCCAAATGTGGTTTGGCACACTACACTCAAAGCAAGTCACCAGACCTCCTCTCCTCTTATTGCTCACCTTATTGTAGGCTTTTGTGAATTTTGTGGATAGGAAGGCTAAATCTTTCTCAGGTAGCCTCTCTAGCTGCTCATGGCTAAAGGAATGCAAGGTGGACAAAGAAAATCAAGAAGGGCCAACATCCAGATAACATGAAGAATTGCTCTGAGAAGAGTCCATCATAAGTGCCATTGAATCTGTCTTGGAAAGATGTGAGATGAAGTCAATCTCAAGCGTCTCCAACCTCGAGTAGAGCTTATCCATGGTAAGCTCACTCATAATAGTATTGTCATTGGTAGATGTGATTTTCATCCCCCAAACTCTCACATAAAGAGCACCCAAGATTTGGTGTGTATTATCAAAATCAGAGAAGGTCAAGCCAACAGCACGAAGATCATAAAGAATCTTGTTGAACCTTCCCCATAACTCATCTAAAGATTCATCGAGTTTTTGCTTGATCTTAAAGTATTCTTTCTTGAGTTAGTTCTGTCTCACTTTCTTAATCGCGGTAGAGCCCTCATGGTAGTCAAAGAGAGTCTTTCAGATCTTGTGAGCAGATCTCAAATGAGCAACTCGCTCAAACTTAGATCGACTAAGTCCCTAAATTAAGAAGTTGTGTGCCTTATTGTTTGCCTTCACATCAGGAGAGATCACATCATCATTGGCCGACACCTTATAAGAATTTTTGATTTTGAGCCAAATTGCATGCCCTTGAGAGTCAATATAGGCATGCATGCAAGACTTCTAATAAGAAAAATCAATTCCATCTACTTGTTCGCTGCCATAGCTCCTAAGACCCGTTAAGATATATGAAAAGAGCTAATCAGTCTCTGATACCACTTGTAGGGCCGAGAGGTAATAGTGGAGGGTGAATGATGTCGACTAAAATTTTTCCCAAAATATTTTTTATCCTATCCTCAAATAGTTATAGAGCTACTGAGAATTAGTTCCATAGCCAAAATCTCAAACAAGTGACCAAGAAATCAAACTCGCAAAAAAACGAAGCCTAAAGGTCTAATCTCCAAGCAGGGGCGGTCTGACCGCCATGAAAGTAAAATCAAGCAAGTGAATAGTGATTTCAGCATAGTTGCGAAACTTCAAATCTACGTAACTTTTGGTTGGATGATCCAAAAACTGTGAAACTTTGCACACACCTTTGTTTAAAGTCTTAGAAGCTTGTTCTATCTATGGGTCGTAAAAACCTATGTCAAAGTTCAGACATTTTTGTGATTTATGCAAGATTGCACCAAAAAGAGCAAAAAACCAAAATAGATGATCAAGACTTGCTCATGGGTAGAGAATAGCCAAGATGACTCTGGATATGTTCTCACATGTGACACAAGCAAGAACACTGAAAACTAAATAGTCATCTTTGAATGTTTTTTATGTTCTTCTCTATAATATCTTCCAAGTAAATTGGATTGGATTACAAAAATGGGGATGTTACGGTTAAGGAGGCTTCAGAGTTCCGTGTAGCCGAGGGCAGAGGCAACCCGTACCGTACGTTCACTCCATTAGCCGTGTCCGTGCCTCCAAAAGAGACGTGCGTGTGCGCCGTACATACGAACATTATCTTTTCTTTTATATGGCAGCCGTTTAGCGTTGAGTAGAACTTTTTGTAATAATCAATGAGACGACAAGCACGTGTCTGACCTTTTTGAACCATGTCTGACCTTTTTGAACCAGGCCACACAGTATTCCACAGTAGATGCCGTGCCGTGCATTTTCTCGCCGGTGGGTCGCTAAACACCGAACAAATTGGTCATTGATAATGAAGTAGCACATTTAGACTCTACTTGGTTGGTCTGAAAAGTTATGGTCTATAACTGAAATTACATTGTAGTGGCTAAAATTTTACTTAACTGAAGGTGGCTTATTTAGCGTAATTAAATTTACAAAATTAAAAAATAGAAAAATATGTTAGCTCATTATGGACAATACGAACAAATATGGGAAAAAAGAACAGGCAAAAAAGCTTAAAAAGTCAAAAGTTCATAAAAAGACGAAATTTATGAATAGTGATAATAAATCAGAAGCTGAAACTGAAATGAGCGGACCTTACTTGTGTAACTGGGTGGGTAAATATTATGATAGAGTTGCACGTCCACGTACGCCGAATGCCGTCCAGAAGACGGACGTCCTCTCCCTATATAAATCGGCACCAGTCACCTCATAACACAGGCTGCGCCTGCACCACAATAGAAACCTCAAGTAATTAGGAGCTGAATCTCCGACATGGCAAACTCACCAACGCCGATGATCTTGACATTTCTGGCTCTTGGGCTAGTAGTACTCCTCTCCGCCACTGGCCCGGCGGCCGCGTCCGTGCAGAGTATCGTCACCCAGGGTTTCTTCAACGGGATCAAGTCCCAGGCCGGGAACGGGTGCCCCGGCAAGAGCTTCTACACGCGCCAATCGTTCCTCACCGCCGCCGGCTCGTACCCCGACTTCGGGAGTGGCAGCTCGAACGACGACTCCAAGCGCGAGATCGCCGCCTTCTTCGCCCACGTCACGCACGAGACCGGACGTAAGTTAAATTCCACTAAACACACAAGTCGAATCGTTCGTTTCATGCATGGGATCAATTAATGGAGTACATTACAAGCTTTTGTGTGACTACAGATATGTGCTACATCGAGGAGATCAACGGGGCGAGCAGGAACTACTGCGACGCGAGCAACAAGCAGTGGCCGTGCTACCCGGGGAAGGGGTACTACGGGCGCGGGCCGCTGCAGCTGTCGTGGAACTACAACTACGGGCCGGCGGGGAAGAGCATCGGCTTCGACGGGCTGAGGAACCCGGAGAAGGTGGCGCAGGACCCGGTGGTGTCGTTCAAGACGGCGCTCTGGTTCTGGATGAACAACGTGCACCAGGTCATGCCGCAGGGGTTTGGCGCGACGATCAGGGCCATCAACAGCCAGGAGTGCAACGGCAAGAACCCCGGCGCCGTGAACGCGCGGGTGGGCTACTACAAGGACTACTGCCGGCAGTTCGGCGTCGACCCGGGGAACAACCTCACTTGCTAGGTGCTGGCCGGGGCATGCATGGCTCGTGAAGAATAAATGTTTGGCGTGTGTATCCGCCTGAAGTGATGCCCAGAGTTTAATTTTAGTACAACAACTAATAAAATGCTGGGGCTGAAACTTTTATGACGAATAAGGGTTTTGTTAAATATCATCTGAATGTTTTCTTCTTAATTATCTTCCGGATTTAGAATCATTAGATTAGAGATCCAATGGCCATAAATTCTCCTCCCTCCCCTTGAAAAAAACTTCCCTCCTTTAAAAAATGGGTCACTTGATCTCTAATCTAAAGGTCACAAATTTAGATGATAATTAGAAAGAAAATATCCGGGTGATGCCTATACACTCCCGACGAATAATATACGGAGCGTAATAACGTGTAATACTGCCGCGCAGGCACACTTGCTAGTCAACTCAACCCCCCATGTATCAAGTAGGCCTTGTAAGTGTTGACAGCTTAAATAATCATCGATCTATCCCATACCTTTTTGAAACATCTCTGAAAATTTTAAAATTTTTGAGCCTTTTTTCTGGATTTTTTAGCCCTTTCCCAATTCAAAAAACTCCTTCGAAAACTGCTTTCCCTTTTCGGCTTTGCGCCTTCTCCGTTTCGCTGGCGCCTTCTCCCTTTCCCGCTTCCTCTCTCCGCCTGCGCCCGCGCGCGAGCGTGCTCCGCCCACGGTTTCGCCACGCCGCCACCGCACCGTGCTGTCACCGTCCGCCTGCGGTCGCACCATGTCATCCTTGACTGTGTTGTCCTGTCGACTCACGGCCCCACTCGTCAGTTCCCGCCCTCCTCCCTCCTCCGCGCTTCGCGTCGCCGCCCATCCCGGTTGCTCGCCTACTCCCCTACGCACCATCTCCTGTCGCAGCTTTGCGTCACTGCCCAGTAGCTCAAAAACGACTCCCCAGTGACCCCGTCACCTCGACTGTCCGCCGTGCCGCGCCCATTCCCCTTTTCCCCCTCTTTTTCTTCCCCATCCGCCGGAGCTTAAGGCACCCCCCTCACCTCCCTGCTCTCCCGTGCCATCCGAGCCTCTTCAACCCCGCAGTTAGCCCCCTGTCACCCTCAATTTCTCGCCAAGGCCACCCAACCAATCTTCCCTCCACCATAGCTCCATCGCCGACCTCCCCTGAGCCGGTAAGCCATCCACCCGATTCTTCTGTTTCCGACCACCCAATTTCGATTCCTTGCTGCTTTAGCACCCTCAAGGCATCGCAAAGTCATCCCCAAGCTCCCTTCTTGGTTAGCATTTCCGTGGAGCTCTCCCATCGTAAGCCACCTCCGACCATGAGACCCCTCCCGTGGACAGCCTCAACCGGAGCTCCCTAGCTTGAGCAAACCACACCTCCTCAAACCTTGTGCCCCAGAGATGCTCGAACTGCTTCCCACCTCGCCGAAGGGTCTCCGGAGAGACCGGGAGCTGCCATGGAAGCCGCTAGCTTCTCTCCTGCCCCCGGCTGCCGCCACCCATGCTCCCATCGCCCAAGGCCCCAAAATGGAACCCCTAAGCCGAGCTCCACCCACCCATGCCCTCGGTTGCCGCCGGCGACCTTCCTCGTGCCCAATCGGCCGTATCACCATTACTCTATCTCAGAGGCGCTATAGCGGCTGGAGGAAGACGATGACCTCTCGGGCGACGTGGCCGCGTCTCGGCCGTTCGCGCTAACTATTGCCGTCTCATCGGAGCCCTCCGATGGCGTTAAATCGTGGTCGTTCGCGCCAACTAAAGCCGGCAAATCTCGGTCGCTCGCTAGCACCTCATCACCGCCGCCCGCGCAGCCACGCCTTGGCCATCGAGCGCAGGCAGGCGCGCACGCGATGGGCCGTGCCGCCACGCACGCTAGGCTGGGCTGGCTCGGCCGAGCCAGGCTGAAAGCCGCCTCGGGCCGCACTATTCTTTAGGGTCGGCCCATTACTGTTCCTAACTGATTTTCCAGTTTTTTCGATTTTCCATAAATCCAGAAATTCAAAGAAAATCCTAGAAAATCACAGAAATTCCCAAAAATTTTCAAATTACACCATCTTATTCATTTTGATGACCTGAACCCATTTTTGACCTCCAATTCACCAAATTCACCCTAGAAAAATTCAAAAACCAATCATTTAAAATTTTGTGCATTTTACTCCTTTTTCATAGATTTAATTTTCCTCGCTTGATTAGGCTCAAGCCAGATTTATTTGTTTTTGTGTGTTTGTGTTAGTTTCGGAGCTTTCGAAGGCGTCGGATCAAGGGTAAGATCAAGGAGGTGCAGTTTACGAGGTTGCCAAGCTAGTAGATTTTCAAGGCAAGTTACAAGTTCTTGATCATATTGAAATCCCATGACCCTTAAATTATTTGTTTATGGTATTTGCATTAATATTATTTGTGAATTGCTATTTTCTTAAAATAAAATGTTTAGAAAGACTTGCTAATTAGATAACTCTTACCACCGATAAATGCCATGTTCAATTGTAGCCATACCCTTATTAGCCCCAGAAGTATTTAAAATGTTGTATAGATAAGTATATTATATTTCATGCAAAGTTTTACACTACTAAGGTTGTGGCCGCGGGCCGGTAGATTTGGAAAACTTAGATCTAGGGTAAGGGAAGCGGTGGGACGTCATGAGGTGGACTTCGCCCACCACTTTACCCTAGGGTGGAGGCTAGTGTAGATAGAGTGGTCGTGTCGTCGTGCACGATGTAGTTGTAAGTGAATGCCTCATGGAAAATGTAAGGACTAGAATCTTGCGCCGAGCATATGACATGATGATCGCTCAACCACAGGTATTGACTTATCAACCTTGGTTTAGTAGCTGCTCAATTCGATTGAAACTCTACAAGTAGTAAGATAGCGAGCGTTGGTATGTGGTCCATATATAACAACGATAGGTCTCCACAACTCGGGTTTGGCGTTCCGTGCTGGCCAGCGGATACCCGAGGTTGTGTGGGTCCCTAACTTATCGGGTGGAGTGTATATAAAGGATTGAGCAGTGAAACAACCCGGTTCCTTACCTCAGTCATGAGGGTTAAGAATGCTTGTAGGTAAAGTTGGGCAACTATGCAGAGTCAATTAAATGGTATTCGAATACGCCGTGCTCCCGGGCAATGGAGCTGTGTCTATTGGGTGATTCCAGCATCGAGGCATAAGTAGTTTTTACAATATTTTTAATTTGAGTAGCTGGTCAATCAACTTTGAAAGAAAATCCCCTAATCTTAAGGAGCAGTCTCTGGTTTTGGTTTTCACAAATATCTTCAAATAAAAGTGCATCCACTCAGATTAATAAAACAAGTATATCCCCCATCCTTTGGTGATCCTTGCAATTAGCTAAATTAGGGTTTCCCTTGTAACTTGCTCAGTACAGTGGTTGGTACTCAGTCTTGCACAAATTTCCCCCTCAACAGATACCAGAAGAAAAGAAGGTGATCCAAGATTTCGTGTTAAAGCTACGGCCGCACTCAGGCTTTCCTGTGGTGCTTTTTACGGTTCTTCTGCATGTAAGTACTTTTGGGCTTGTACGCCTGTTCTATTGCTAAAATTGACCGTTAGGTCTTATTTCAATCAAACTAACTCTTATTAAATGTTCGCAAGCTGGTGTGATACTCGTCCGGTCCACAACTAAAATCCTGGATGGCTGCGGATTGTCGACGCCCCTGTTTTCTCCAAAAATGGGGGCGTTACACTTTTGTTCCACGAGATATCTTCTTCATGCTCTTCATCTCTACAAACTGAAGTCTACTTCGTACACTTGGATAGTACGCGATCGATGATTAATATATATAGTTTCATAATCACTCTCACTACAGTTTCGTGACATAGGAAATTTTTTCGTTGAGCGTTTGTCTTCTGCCATGCATGCATGGGGCTTTTCAGACATCACCAGTCATATATATCAGCCGTCCAAGCAAAATAAACGGCAAGAATATGATCTACACACCGGGAAAAAAAAACACCGCAACAACATGGGCGGTTCTAGAGTAAGTCAAGAGTATACAATTGAATACCCAAAATTTTTGTCAAAAAATCTACTATATACAAGGTATAATATATATGCATATTAGTAGTTATGCCAAATTTGTCTTGTTCATACCCAATCAACCTAAATTATTGCTATATTCTTTTCGCCTATTTCCCTTTCCTAAACCCAAATTGGCGCCAAACACTGGCCTAGGCCTACTAGACCGCTATAGTGATTCACATGACACATGGTAGAAACTCTAGGTCTTACTCGGTCTTTCCTCTCACTCAAGTCTCTCCTCTCTGTATCTCTCCATTTGGTGGCGCAGGAGCTTCTGGTCTTAAAGGAGCACTGGAGCGGCCGTTTCGCAACGCAAGTCATCTTGCCATCGTTGCTCGCCAATGCGGTGCAGCCGCATAGGTTCACCCTCTCCGACCTAGTGACCCCCATGACGTCATGGCCATATATCCCTAATCCGATAATCCCTCTGTCTCCTTCTGCTCCCTTAGCGATCTCTGATTTGAAGCAAAATTATGTGTCTAAATAAAGACGTAAATTGTATTTTGCTTAAAGAAGTGAGGTATCTATAATGATTCTAAAGTTTTTGCATAGTTATATTTTGATGACTTATGTATCAATTATTTAGAAAATATGTAAGTGTTATCAAGTTTGTCATGTAGCTTGATGTGTTGGACACTTGGATGATTTGATCCCCTTTGATGTCTAGCTGTCTGATCCATATTTTGTTTAGCATACTACTTAAGTTGCTTAGTTAGAAACCGTTCAACAAAGTATGTTCATGATAAAAGCACTTTTGAACTTCCGCTTGAGAATACAAAAATCTAACAAAAAGAATTGTCTTTTAACTTGATTAAAGCATCTCGTTGTGATTGTACAACTCTATTATAGAATTATTCTGATTTGAACTTTGACTCAGGTTAGTAGTTCCAGAGAAACAATTCATCTCTAATTCCAATCATCATGGTTAAAACCATTAGTCTTTGAGTCTGTTTTTCACTCCCTGCTGAAGTTGCTTCCTTTTTGTGTTTGTCTGCATGACATTATATCTCATTTCCAAGGCATGAAGCATCGTCGTGTTAATTTTTGATTATTTTAGAATTTCTTTATATTATTTGAGATGTTGTCTCTAATATAAATAATTGTATTTTAATTTTCGCTATTGTGGACTTTTATGTTTTCAATTGAATAATATTTTGTAATTTTGAATATCCATTTTGAAATTCCTAGATCCGCTACTGCGCAACAATATTCGGAGCAACACTGCACAGTTACTCGTGGAGAGGTCGGACTTGTAAAACAGACCTTCAATATATTTAACTAGGTCCTTTTTGGAGCATCTAGTCTATCTTTGCGCTGCGCACATACATATACAACAATCACACTTACGCATTGGCCATCTGTTCATGTAAAATAGTTAACCACATATTCAACAAGATTTAAGCAGTGAGGTTGATTTACATGCAGGTGAGGGCAGCTTGCCAGAGAGGCGAAGTTGCTTCCAAGTATCGCGGGACGGCCACTTGCCTGTTTGATATAACTGTAACTTATAGTTTTTAGTTAAAATTTTTAAATTTTAGCTGTTTATGACAAAGATTACAGAGAGAGATACTTACTTGCGATTTTAGATGGTACAGATATTGTGTTTTTAATGTGTACTATAATTAACTGTAGACCCATCTTGAAAAAAATACTCTGTTTAAAAGTTAGGTACTGTAGTAAAAGCCAAAAGCTAGTTTCAAAAGCCATATCAACAGGCCCGAAGTAGCTTTTTTTTTTGCGGCTTTTAACTTTTTTTACAATACTTAACTTTCAAACGAAATATTTTTTCAAGACGGAGTTTACAAGTTAATTGTAGTACACGTTAAAAGCCTAACATCTGTACCAGCCAAAATGCAAGTGAGTATCTCTCTCTTCGTAATCTCTCTTATAAATAAGCCAAAATTCAAAAAATTTAGCCATAAGAAAAAAAAACAGGGCCGTACTCCTGCTCTCCGCAACTCACTCCACATATATATAGAACCCCTCCTGTGCATGAAGGAAGAATCATATGAAAAGATCTAGAATTATGTTATGTTGAGCTATTGTAATCTAGAAAGGTTGAATATTAAAATTGCAAATTTATGGCATTTTGTCAGACGACATACAGACTAACCGGTCTGACCAGCAAAGGGGAAGAGGTCAGACCGATGGCCATTTTTGGTCTGACTGGCCTTATCAGCGATCTGACCGCTATGGGCATGTGGTCAGACCGGCTGAGCACAGTTTCTTGGCTGTTTTTTTTTATTTTTTGGGGTTTGAGTCTTGCGATGATTTTTGTCGACTTAGGTCAGTGTTTATATGTTGCATGATACATGTTACAGCTAACGTAGGTAAAGTTGTGAAGAACTTGTTTCCGATAATGATTTCTTTGTCTTTAGTTATGTAGTGTTATTTGGAGTTAACCATGGTCAACGACAAGTATTAGGACTATGTTCATGGAAGAACCGCGGCCCAGAATGATCAAGAATGCTGTGTGAGATGGCTGAGCTCAAGTATGGCATGAGAAAAGCAGAAAATATCGAAGAAAAGTTTGAGCAGCGGGTTGCACCATATGGCATGGTCGGTCCAAACGAGGCGTAGTCTAGTGGAACTGAAATAGGAGACTTACTGATGCGTGGCAAGCCAGCGGTGCACCTATATATGGCAAGCATGGTAATTGATTATAGTCGAAGATGAAGACCAGGTCAAGAAATTATATTTGGTAGTTTGACAAAAATACTGAAAACTATCTTGAATCAAAACTGCGGTGTTTGGAAGAGCGGTTTAGGTCAAAGAGAAACCGTGAAGATTAAATTGGATCAATGTTAAGGACTTAGTGGATTCGGATTTATAAGCATGTATAAGTGTAGTGTATAAGTTAAAATCCGTGTGTGGGTGTTAACAGATATCTCTCATATGTATTAAGTGGATAGTATCCACTAGAGTTAGATGAGACTGACAAACCTATCTATTTAACGAGTTGAGACGGAGGCTTACCAGTTAATCATTCAACCATCCTCTATTGCCATTGAAACCAAGAGTTCTAGTGTTAGGGTTTGAGATAAGTTGAGTGCTGTGGTGTGCTCTCTTGTCTTCTAGGTGGAGTGGCTGTAAAATCTTCATCCTCAAGTAACAAGACATCAATCTTTGTTTATCTCCCATGTATTCATCTTGTGTTGATTGATTTGCTCTTGACTTGGTTGATTTTGCTTTTTTATCTTCCCTTTTTGATCTTGTTGTGCCAAACACATATAAGTGATGGAGATTACTCCTGGAGATTAATGCCCCATCCATCTAAACACCTGCTTTGCAAATTCTTGATGGAAACACATTTTTGCTTGGATTTGACCTTTATGAGTAATTTCTTGATTTGAGTGTTTTTGTATTGATTTATTTGGTGTTCTTACTTGCTATAATATGTGAGAATATATCTAGGGCCATATTTGTCATCTTCTATTCACGAGTAAGTCATATTCACCTTTTTTTATTTTAGCACGATTTTGGTGCAATCTTGCTTAATCTTAAAAAAGTTTTGAACTGTAATATGGATTTTTATAACCCTGAATGTTTTGAGGAATATTGCTATTGTTAGCACTACTTGACCATCCTCATCAAATATATAGCTTCTTTGGTTCCTCTCATGGCTAAATCCTAGCTCCAGCCCTAGACGGTACCATTTACCTTGTCTCTTGCCTTTTGGTCATACAACGTACTTCCTCCATCTCATTGGCAAATAACACCAAGTCGCAAACCTAACACACAAACAATAATATTTAGCCAATAAAGCACAAATGGCAAAGTTAGTGGTGGTGCCGCGCGTGATGTTCCTGGCTGTCGGGCTAGCGGTACTCCTCTTGATCTCCATCGCTGGCTCGACGGCCATGCAGAACTGCAACTGTGGGCTAGACTTGTGCTATAGCCAGTAGGGGTACTGCAGCACAACCGCCAACTACTGTGGTGACGGGTGCCAGTCTGGGTCGTGCTGGGTGAGTAATGGCGCCCCCGTCATGCGACGTTCAACGACAAGGCTAGCAACTACACTCCCTAGCTAGGTGGTGGCTTTTGACACATGCTATGCGCGCCTGAACTCCCAAGCCTGAAATGATGCTTCGAGTTTAATAGAATAAATAAATCAAATGTTGGGAGTAAATTAAGCTACCTTGTATTATGCACCCAGTACTCTCGATCAATCAGAGTAGTATATATGGTCGAGAAGGAAATAAAATGGACAAATTAATCAGAACTGCTATTGGAAAGACATTGAGCTACATCTTTTGCCATGCGGTGCATGCTATCTTGCTGCTATACGCGAAACATTTTTGTACAGATTGCTTCGTACGTGATCCCAAAACCGCACACACACTTCCCCAGCACTTCAAGTCTGGTTCTTGAACATGTATGCATATCTCACTTGCATTATCTGCCAGCCAGTTAATCAGCATGTCCGTCAGGCTTCATCATCGTACATCGTTGTCGTCAGCCTCGCGCTATTGCTATACGTTAATCATGCATGGGTAGGCCGGGCCCCATGCTCATCTAGCTATGGGGCAGATCCACATTGGCCCTGGGTGCATAGGGCATCGAGTCCAAATCTATTTTTCCCTGATGTAACCTATTTGTGCATAGTGTGTGAACCCTATAGCCCAAACCAGGTGACACCAGCCCCGAAACATTTAGCCCAATTGAGGAAAGACAGATAGGTACCCACAGCAGCAGCACCCAAGGCCATAAAATCGACCTATGCAAGTGCATGGCCCAAGCGAGTTGGATGGCCACAGGACAACATCAAGGGTAGGAGTGTAACATTCTGAAAAAAATGTAAATACGAAATTGTAAAGCTTTTGAATTATTTTTGTAATGTATTTTATTTGAATTTAGAGTTTATGGGATTTTCTGAAAGATTTGGTGAAAGTTCCAAAGAACAAAAGGGTCAAGAAGAAAACAAACATGTTTAAATAATAGGGAATTAAAATTTAAAACAAGAATCTGAAAAGATGATCCATAAAAGTAAGGGAGAAAATTTGGTTTAGCCATAAAATCTCATTTCTAAAAATAATGGTATGAATAGTAAAGGAATAAACAAAATAAAAATGTCAACATTTATGAATATATAAACATATATATATATATATATATATATATATATGCATACAACTATGCATAATAAGAAAGTGGTCCTTATAAAATTAATGCTAAAAATAAATAAAAACAGAAATTTAGAGGAGTAAGAAAGAGAGCAAAAAATGGAATTATATATATATATATATATACAATTGCTTAAACCAAAAACAAACGAAAAGGAAAAGAAATAAATAAAAGAAAAGGAAAACAGCAGATCCAGGCCGGTTATCACCCCGGCCCAGCTCCCCTTTACCTCTCCCCCTCGCTACGGCCGAAAGGCCCAGCCTTTTCCCACTGCGCCCGCGGCCCAAGCGTCTCACGCACACACGAGGCCCAGTTGCCCCGCGCGCGCGTCGCCAGCAGCCCGCTCCCTCCGCTTCCTCCCTCTGCCGCATGGGCCCCGCCCCCACCAGCGCTGTCCCCCTGTCACGCAGGCCCTCTGTCCCGCGCCTTCTCTCTCTGGCCAGTGGGCCCGGCCCCTGCGCCGCCTTCTCCCTCTCCCTTTTCTCCCCCGCACGCCCGAGCTCCTTCTCCTCTTCTCTCGACCGCACGACTCCGGTCAAAAGCCGCATGACCCGGCTAAAGCCGAGTGACACGGGCGACGTGCGAGAGCCTCCCCGAATCGCGCCACCTTATCTCCGCCGCCCGCTGACACCGCCGCCTGACGACACGCCCGACAGCCCCGGCGTGCATGCACGACGCCGTGCGTGGTTAGCCATGCCACGCCGACTATAAAAGCCACCAAGGCCTCATCTGCACTCCCCACACCTTGCTCTCTCTCCCTCTGCGGCCAATCGAGCCGACAACCCGTAAATCGCCGCCGGCCTCACCCTTCGTTCCCAACTCCGGCGACCGAGCCCCGCCAAACCGCACCACGAGGGTCCGATTCCCTGCACCCACACCCTCTCTGGTTCGCCGCGAAGACATTTTCGGCCTCACCCAAGCTCCTCGCTGTCTGTACGTCGCCGAACTTCCTCCAAGTTCTCCACTGCCGCCCGTCGCCGGCCTACCTCCGGTGACTCCCGGTCCACGTCGCCACCACCTTCGGCATCACCGTGACCCCCGCATCCCATTTTGGCCTACCCCGACCTTGCTCCGGCCACCGCTCGCCGTCGGCACCGCCGCCTTCGACTTCCTCTGCCCGTCCCCCTCTGCAGGTTGGTATAACGGGGTTACTTACCCTATATGGGTAAGCAACACCCGAGTGCTCAGATGGCTATCAGCGTATTCTCTTCCTCCCCTTGGCTCCCTCAGCGCGCGTTCGAGCCCCCGGCTCCGCAGCGCTGAGGTTGAGCCTTTCTTTTAATTTGCGCACTGACAACTGGGCCTCACCCGTCAGCGGCTGTCAGTCTGTGAGGTCGCTGACGCCTGGGTCCCACCTGTCAATGCTGACTATTGACGTGTGGGTCCAGAGCCCAGGGTCCCACCTGTCAGTGGCCGATAGCACCTGTGGCCACTGACAGCGGGGTCCCACTTGCCAAAGACCGTGCACCATGGGTCTCACTGACATGAGGGCCCCACCTGTCATAGACACAATGAATAAAAGATAAAAGAAAAGAATAAAAAATTAAAATAAGCAGTGGGACCCACCTGTCAGAAATTTGACAATTTCTGGATTTAACTGAACTGAGATTTTTAAATGGACATAACTTATTCATTTAGCTCCAAATTGAGTGAAACAAATTTCTAAATTCATTTAAATTTAAGATCTATCCAATGGAACTAGAACCATGATTTTTAGAGTTCATTTGAATTTCTGGTGATATTTGGTTTGACTTGTTGATTCCTTTTTACTCGAATTTCGCGCACGATAAATTAGCGTACGAGGCTCAGGAGGAAGACGCCGAGGCAGCAACCCTAGAAGCTCAAGACCACCAAGAACCAAACCACTGTGAACAAGGCGAGTTAACACTTTGACCATGTTGAACCCATGTTTATGCAAATTTAATTTCTTTTGAATTAATAACATGCATGCTACTATTTTATGTGGTACATTACATTCGCATTTAAAGATGATAGTTATACACATAATATTATGCTTGTTAAAAATACTCCGTTGAAATATTGGGCATATGAACCTTATCGCCCTAGCAAAATTTATTATGGTGTATCTTTCGCAAATAAGTCCACATAAATAATGCATGGCTTAGTATGGCTAGATAACCGGGAGTACGTAAATACTCCAAAATTATCACTTACAATTATGAAACAATTTGGGCAGTCTTGGTGGGAAAGACTGGAAAATGTGTTACTTTACAATCCTGAAAACCCCCAATATTGCTTTATTACCTAGGTGGATGGTTTGGGGGCTGGTATGAGGTGCAGTGGACGCACAAAATGTGAAATATGGTAGAACCATCCAGATAGCCCTAAGGACCGAATCTTGTCATGTTATCCCGTGTAAAACAGTGCAGCCACAAGTCTGTAAAATACAACTTGGCTAAGTAGTTTTATCAAAACTCCCAGACTCATCTCACCGGTAGTGGATAGGTGTGGGTAATGCAAGGGCAAGGAGGCCTAAAGGGACACCAAGTGGAGGGTGAAGTTTCCTAGCTGTTCTAAGCGTTGCGGGGAGTGGAGCCCGGCTGTGTTAGTAACTGTGGGAAATATCCCGTGCAACGTATGGGACCCATCGCAAGTGGGAGCAGCCCATAGGGTGAGATGACAAAAGAAGCTAGATATTCTGAACAGTCACTGTGACGGTCTGCTCAATCGCATGACAAAGGAATCATGTGGGGCAACGACCAAACCCAAGGGTAACCAATTTGGGAGAAAGTTCGGAAAGCTTATCTCATGTCTGCCGATGACTAGATCACCCCGATAAATCTTACGGGTGTGGAGGCAAACAACAAGGCAAGTGACAACTTGATTAAAGAGTTTGGTAGATTTGAGTTTGATTGAGTATCTCACTTGACATCTACTCATGAGATTTGAAAGACCCTCGTTGACTACCATAAGAGCTCTTCGGTGATTACATGGGACATAATCAATTCAAGAAAGAGAACTCTAAGTTTGAGCAAAGGCCAGATGAATCGTTGGATGAGTCATTTCTAGGTTCACCAAGATTCTCAGCAATTTGTATGCGGTTGGCTTGACTTACTTTGAGTCTGAGAATGAATGCTAAGTGCTTGGTGCCTTAGATGTGAAAGTTTGAGAGATGATGATTACATCAATTAATGATAACATTGTTATTAGTGAGCTTATCATGGATAAGCTCTACTCGATGTTGAAAATGCATGAGATTGATTTTATCTCTCGTCTACCTAAGATAGAGTCGATGGTTCTTATAGTTGACCCTACTCGAAGTAGTTCTTCTAGTACTTCGAACTTTGGTTCTTCTGGGTTTTCTTTGTCCGCTTTGCATGCTCTGAGTGATGAACAGCTGGAGAGACTCCCAAAGGATGACTTAGTACTTCTATCCACCAAATTCACAAAAGCGATCATAATGTAAGGAACCAAAAGAGGAGTGTCCCCTACTCCTTTTTTTAGTGTGGTGAGCCAAACCACATTCGACCCAAGTGCCCCAAGATCAAGGGCAAGGAGGAGAAGGAGTTTTGGACATGTCCTCATGCTCACGATGTGGTGCCCAATAAGACCAACTACTGTAAGTTTTTTAACCTGGTTCTTGCTGCTCTCAAGAATATCAATATAAGCAATGTGGACTCGGGAATGGAGAACGATGAGGATGACTCCCGAATCAAGAACAAGATTTAGGACTTCACCGACATGTGCTTCATGACCGACGAAGGCATCACCAATGGTACCATCGACAACAACACTCCTTATAGTGATCCCGATGAGGTATGTCCCTCGACCGAGAATATGATGTGTGCTCTTGTTCTAGCTGAAAGAAAACTTATGGAAAAGGTTAAGAAAATCAAGAATTAGGATTTAATGATTGATAACTTGAACTTAGAAATTATTTGGCTCAAAACCATTATTTGTGATGATGAAAATTGTGATTTTCGCATTGCTTTACACTCTGAGTAGGATAAGCTTAGGATTACATGTTTTTCTATTGTTAGCCAATTTATTGATACTAAGGATGAACTAGTGACTCTAAAGTCTAGAAATGATCATGTTAGTATAGGTATTGTTACTTTAGGTGTCATTACTTCATCTTGCTTCAATTGTGCCTTGCTTAAACTAAAACTTAAAAGTGCCACTAAAACCTTGCTTCAATTTAGCCCTAAATATTCTTGTTTACATTGTGAGTTTAGGGAGCAAAAATTAGAAGAAATGACTTAAATACTTCATCATTCTAAAGCTGAATCATGTGAAAATTCTCCAAGCACACTAATGAAATTGAATATCTTAATAAGACACTTAAAGATAAATGTAAAAATAAAAAACTCTTATTCATGATTGCATCTAATAAATC
Organism: Dendrocalamus latiflorus; assembly: GCA_017311315.1. NCBI lineage: Eukaryota > Viridiplantae > Streptophyta > Magnoliopsida > Poales > Poaceae > Dendrocalamus > Dendrocalamus latiflorus. Next base: position 13,851,752 of record CM029627.1, read on the forward strand.
CATTGATTATATTGCTTGTGTATTTTGTGCTGAGATTGAAAATCATTTAGATAAGATGCATGAGGCGTTTAGAATTTTGAGAAGCAGTTGGGTAGGATTATATATGCTTCTTGTATGTCCTATGAGGCCTTAAAAATATAGAGAACCATCCACATAGAAAGATATTCTAGGGTAACCAAAAACATTGAGTGTATCACATATGCCAACCTAGCCAAAGAAAATAACTACCTCAAGAATATCCTCGAAAAATTTTCTAACAGAAAAATATAAACATTATTCTTGACCAATCTAAGATGAGTGTGAAGAATATACGTTTAGCGTTTAACTGCTTAGAGCATTCCAAATACCACCTACATAAAGTAGTGAGAATCGTCGAGAGTGGTAAGTCTGTGGTTAAACCACTGAGCATTCAACTTTTGTGTTCAAGTCAGCTGGATTTGCACAATCCCCTTCTAGCAAGTTAGGTGCTTCTATATTATCAAGTCTGATCCCTCAAAACGTCAAGTGCCACTGCACTTTCCACAAGAAGGATGGGCACCTTGTTGAGTTTTGCTTCTACAGGGTCAGATTTCAGAGGAAAGAGCGGGTACATGCCTTGAGAGCCATTAGAGAAATTCCTTCACCCATGAGTGTTCCTATTACCAAGCCTTTAGTCTTGAGGTTCATAGACTATGTCTTTAGCTCCTTTGGTGGAGCTCGATAGCGTCGTGGGTTAGGTTTTCATGAGGGTAGACCACAAGTAGCTTCTAGACAGGGGGAGTACTGGTCTTTAACCTTTATACTGCTGCTTTTACTACTGTTCCTACTCATCGTGTGGCTCATTACTGGATTTCTAAGTCTTTTATTTCTAACCCTAGTACTAAGGCACTGATGTCTTCTATTTCTGCCCTATAGGACAGTCAAGCGAGGAAGGAGAATACGTGGCTTGTTGACTCTGGGTGTTCTCGACACATGACAGAATATTCCCGTTGGTTCCATCCCTCACTCATGCATCCGATGATGAGTTGATCAAGTTTGGGAATGCTTCTACTGGGACCGTGATGGCTAAGGGTTCTGTGCACATCAATAACAAGTTCATACTCAAGTACGTCATTTTGGTAAGTAAGCTAAGATATAATTTGCTATCTGTTTTTCATCTATTGGATGAAGATTTAAAGGTGAGGTTGAAGAGAGATGAGTGTAGAGTTCTAGATTCCTCTGGTGAATTTGTGTTTGGGTTCTCTAAGTTGGAGAAGGTCTTTATGGAGATATCTCATATAGATCATATCCCATCTATCTAATCACCGTGGTTTGCGAGATTTTAAAGTTTTTTATTCTTACTTGGTTGGAGCCTTTTTTGAGGAATCTTTGTCTAAGTGTTTTGATTTCAAATCTTTGGGTGGTCTTACAACATGTTGTGATATGTGAGAACTTATCTAGAATCATCTTGGTTGTTCTTAACCTGCAAGCAAATTGTATCTCAAGTTTTGAGTTTTGCCCAATTTTTGTGCAACCTTGTGTGGATTGCGAAAAGGTTAGAATTTTGGCCAAGATCCATACAAGAACTTTGGCAAAAATCTATGCAATTCTTGGATGGAATAGTTTTCTGAGACCCTTAGCAAGGTGTGCAAAGTTTCAAATCTTTTGGATATGGATTTTTAATTTCTCCAAAATTTTGTTTTGGCCCGGATTGATTTTATATTCTTAGAACAGGGGAGCTGTCAGACCGCTCCTAGGCCCGGTTAGACCAGCAGCCGATCACACTAGCGGTTGTGACCGATCAAACCGACTACCAGTCAATCCGCACCTTCAGTTGCGGTTATACCGGTTGGGTGTTGAATCTGTGATACCTTCATGCTGTTTTGGGTTATTGTTTAGATTTAGGCTGTCTAATCTGATCATCTCAGCTCTTTACCTATTGAAATAAAAGATTTATGAATACTTATATGATAATTTTAAAAAGAGATATCATTCACCCTCTCTATTGCTTAGGCCAATCCTAAGTGAAGCCTCGTAGGCTTGGATAGTACATGATAACTAATCCTACCGGCCATATTACCGGGGGACTCTCCGCGCGGAGAGTCCCCCACGTCACCCCGCGGCGCTCGGCCGGCCGGCGCGTGGCGAGCGAATTCGCGTACGGCCGGCCGAGCCACTTTCCCTCACTTTTCCGGAAATTACGTAGAGGCCCTTTTTTCTCGCGAAAAGGTCCCTGCAAGTTTTTTCCCTTACAAATTTTTGGATTGCGCCCCGCGGGTTTCCGAAATTGCGTATAGGTCCTTATTTACTTACGTACAGGCCCTTACAGGTCCTCGATTTTTTACAAAAAACCCTTTGATTTCCCTGGAATTACGCATGTGCCCTCGATTTTTTTTTGGAAAAACTCCCTGCGAATCATTGTCTCCTTTACTTTGTTTCACACGGTAGCTAGCGCGGCGTGCGCTGCGCTTATGCGGCTAGTATAATATATATAGTTTCATAATAACTATCGGTACATACGTACAGTTTCATGACCTAGATCGACCACGTTTACGTTGAGCGTTTGTCCTCTGCCAGGCATGTTGCTTCTTGGACACCAGTCATATCAACCGTCCAAGCGAAATAAACGGAGAGGATATGATCTACATGCCGCAACAAAATATCCAAAAATCGTACGCACTTCCCTTGGAGGCTTGTGATGCTTGAATGCATCACCTGGCATGAAGGCATGAGGCCCTGTGTAGAACAAGCAGAATCGTTGTATGGCCGTATGGGTAAGGTCTCACGTGACTCTTTCCTGTAAAAATCGCTTCCACGGAACCCAAAAAATACAGTGAAAAGCAACTAGTTCATGGATTTGGAACGTCGGCCCTAACTAGGACCGTAAGAGTGGCCCGCACGAGCCCATCAAAGTTGGTTTAGAAGCAAAGACTACTTTGTTGTTTTCAATTTATATCTTATAATTTATAATTTTTTCAAACAAATAAATAAGATAATTTTTTCGTTGTTTCGAAGCGACTTATCCAAATAGTCTTTTAGAAAAGATTTATCAGCTTTTGATTCATACACATAAATATTTGTATTAAAACCAAAAGCTATAAATTACATTAAGTTATAGCATACAGTAAAAACAGGCCCGATATAATGAACTCCGAACGCAACGGAAACTGCCTTGCTGCCCTACTTGACTACTTGTGCCTTGTCTTGCATACAAACGTACGTGGGCACAATATGGCTTGGTGCCTTGGTCAGCTAGCCGCCGGCGTTTCAGGCCAGGAAGGTCATCCGTCTTGCGTGCGTGGCCGTCCCCATTAATTTCCTACGGCCGCCGTTCCGCGTACGACGCGCTCGCCTCTGACGTGCGCTACGTTCGTACAGCGCAGCCATGCGGCGCCCATGCCGTCTTCCGGTCTTCCCTCCATGCATAGTATATAATTTGCTCATGGATATATAATGCATGAAAACAAGCACGACATAGGGCTGGCTTGCTACGTAGTATGGTGATGTATACGTAGATAAGATCAATAACGCTCTGCCTTGCAGCTTCAAAAGTGTGAGAATGGATGTGCCACTTGCAATGCCAACGTCACACCAATCACACGAAGTACTCCTACTCTCCGCGACTCGCTCCATATATAGACCCCCTCCTGTGCATGTACTTCATCTCATGCATCAGCAGCAAGCAAGCAACGACAAGCCGCAAACCCTACACACAAACCATAATATTTAGCCACTGAAACACAAATGGCAAAGTTAGCGGTGGCGCCGCTCGCGACGTTCCTGGCTGTCGGGCTAGCGGTACTCCTCCTGATCTCCGCCGCCGGCCCGACGGCCGCGCAGAACTGCAACTGCTCACCAGACTTGTGCTGCAGCCAGTGGGGGTACTGCGGCACAACCGCCGACTACTGCGGCGACGGGTGCCAGTCTGGGCCGTGCTGGGTGAGTAATGGCGCCGCCGTCGGGCAGGTGTCCGGCGACAAGGCCGGCAACCGCACTCCCTAACTAGGTGGCGGCATGTGACCCGGCCCGTACGTATGCTGTGCGCGCCGGAACTCCCAAGCCTGAAGTGATGCTCCGAGCTTAATAGAATAAATAAATGAAATGTTGGGAGTAAATTAAGCTACCTTGTATTATGCGACTAATACGTACCCAATACTATCGAATCTCGATCAATCAGAGTAGTATATCTGGTCGAGAAGGAAATAAAATGGACAAATTAATCAGGACTGCTGCTGGAAAGACATTGAGCCGCATCTTTTGCTATGCAGTGCATGCTATCTTGCTGCCATACGCGAAACGTTTCTGTACGGATTGCCTCCAACGTGATCCCGAAACCGCGCACACACTTCCCCGGCTCTTCAAGTCTGTGGTTCTTGAACGCGTATGCATATCTCGCGCGCGTACCAGCCAGCCAGCTGATCGGCGACGGACGTGCGTGCGGCGGGCCTTCATCGCCGTATGTATCTCGCTTGTTCACCGTTGCCATCAGCCGCCGCTTACCTCAACCGCGACCGGAGCCTCGCGCTGTTGCTATACATTAATCATGCATGGGGTGAGCAGAGAGTACTGTACCTCGCTTGGTAAGCTAAGCTCCCTCGTTGTGCGAGCTGTCAACCAGTGTTCGAATTCTAGGTTCCACGCTAGTGCTTATCTTTCCTCTGAGCATAAAAAGTATATGTACGTGTGAATACGTTTAGTGGTCAAAACATGTGCATGCGCTCCATAAGGTTTAGTCATTTACTCTAGATTAGTCGTGTGCTAAAGACGAACCTATGTATGTATGTGCGTGGACATACGTTTGAGGGGTGTGTGTGGGCGTATGTGTGTCCTTTGTACTTAAGAAAATCATGCATGGTTGGCCGGGCCCGATGCTCACTTAGCTAGGCACGCTGAGACCCAGTAGAGCAACGACGCAGGCCAGCAAGAACAATAAGGAAAAGCGGTCAGTGACCTAGTAGCCCAATAAGAGTGCCCCTCCTCGGCCGCAGAGGCCCACGAAAGCCGGTTTAAACACGATAATATATACGAAAAGTGTACTAGTGTATGTATACGAAAGATCACTGCAGAAAGGAATGACCTTTGGACTAGCTAGTTAGGATGCATGCATTTCCACAGTGGACTCGCTCGATTAGGTTGAAAAGCTGTGGTTTATAGCTGAAATTGCACTATAGCAGCTGAAATTTCACTGTAGCTAAAGGAGGCTTATTTGGTGTAATTATTTTTTAAAAATTTAAAAATAGAAAAAATATGCTAGCTCATCACGGACAACGTAAAACAAATACGGGAAAAAAGAATCATCAAAAAAGCTTTAAAAAGTCAAAAATTTAGAAAAAGATAAAACTTATAAATAATGAAAAATAAACCAGAAGTCAGAAGTTGAAGCCGCAACAACCGCGCTGGCCAGGCGCCGGTGATGAAGAATAAATAAATGCTCGGGCGCTTACGTACGTATTCTGTGTTCGCGGTAAACGTACGTACTCTCGCGATCTTAGTAGCATCGATTGTCCAGGAGGAAATAAATGGTGAGATTAATACATCATTCAGAGCTGTTGTTCCAAAATCAAGCAACTGAGACATATATATATACACATACATACGTATATACATATATATATACATACATATATACATGTATATACAGAGAGAGTCCACAATATCACATGGAATGCGTCGATCTTTTGTGAAGTCCAGTTTACCCCTATGAACTTTAGTACTGTAGATATTTAACCCCGTGAAATATAAAACTAGATATCCTACGCTACGATCTTCTAAAACCAAGCAAATAATTAACCTCCTGGTTTTGCAGCTGGTTTTGCCACCGTGGACGCTGATAGCAAAGGATGCGGCGATTACCTGGCAAAACAAACATATAAAACTTGTTTTGCACAGTGAGCCCACACGTCATTGAAACAACATGTCTTCCTCGTCTTTTCCTACCTCTCCCCGTCCTCCTAACCCAGCTTCTCCGGCTGCCTAGAGACACCGCTTATCGTGTGTTGGAAATAATCTTGTTTAGAAGCCATGTACAAATTTTGGTAATAGTCGAACTCGAGTTTGTAATCGCAGTCGAACTCGAGTTAAAGTCGTAGTCGTAATCGAGTTATAATCGCAGTCGAAATCGAGTTGTAATCGAAGTCGGAGTCAGGTTGTAATCGTAGTCGTAACCCAAACTGGAGTCGTAGAGCCGGGTATATAAGGGTAGAGTCATGTAACCAGAAGGTGTGCCGAAGAGTGCCAAAAAGTGTACAGAAAAAGCGAGAAAGAGGCGCACCGAAAAAGGCGAGAAAAAGTGTGAGAAAAGAGTAGGAAAAGAAATAAAGAGAAGAGTATCGACTTCATCGTGTTCTCACAGACGTGGTCGTAAAACAAGTTACGACCACAACATCGCAGACGTAGTCGGAAGGCATTACGACCACGACAAACCAGAAGTGAACGTGGTCGGAAAGAGCTTCAACCACTCTGTAAGGAAATGAACGTGGTCGGGAGGTGCTATGACCATGACAGTGCAAGGTAAACTGGTCGGTAGGAGTTACGACCATATTGTGGAGAAGTGAACGTGGTCGAAAGGTGTTTCGACCATGTTGTAACGAGGTGAACGTGGTCGGAAGGTGCTTTGACCATGTTGAATGTGGTCGAAAGGGGTTTCGACCACGCTGTGAAGCATTGAACGTGGTCGGAAGGGGCTTCAACCACGTTGTAAGGAAGTGAACGTGGTCGAAAAGGTGTTTCGACCACGGTGAATAGTGATCGGTAGAAGCGCTGCATGGTCGTAGGGAGCTACGACTATGGTAATTCATGCAAGGTCGAAGGAAGAGCAGCGCAGCGGCAGAGAACGTGGTTGAAACTTCAGCAGAAGTTTACGACTACGAAGTCGAAGCGATCAGAGGAGCTATAACGTGGTCGAACAACTGTCTGTGTGGTCGTAAAACCCACAGAGTGGTCGTAGCCTCTTGTAAGTGGTCGTACGACTGTAGACAGCGGTCGGAAAGGTCCTAGGAGCAGTCATAAAGATTGCAACATCGTGCTCCTCGACGATCTCGCCACTGATGCCGACGCACCCGCCGTCGGGGAATTAACGCGTGGTCCTTTGGGCTGCCCTCACAGGGCACCTAAGAACTTCACATCTCGCCATGCTCAACATCTTCTTGCTTCCCTGCTCCGTACGGGGAGTTGGCGTCGGCTTTAGCTGATACTTTTTTGTTACAATACATATCTTTTAACTGAAAATAAATAGTAGTGCTAAAAAAATGACTTTAAGAAAAAGGGTGCAGATGGAGAAAGTGAGAAAAATACGTACGTGAGACTGATCAAAAGAACAGAAGACAAGAATTTAACTTGAAAACCCCTTACGGAAAAAATCACAGATGCACAAAGGCGAAATTCACTATATGAGGAGATATTTACAATGAGACTTTCTATGGACTAAAAGGGTATATTTACAGTGATTACAAAGTTACTTTAGGTAGAAGTAGAATTCTGTGTTAGAAATAGAAATAAACTGAATATGATTCAATCACACTTTAACAATCCCCACCTTAAGACGAAATCGCTTCTGCAGCCGAAATATCAAATCTTCTTAGAGTAAGTCTTTGTCACCAAACCTTATGTTTTGAAAGTCCATAGACTAATCAATAAATAAGACTAGATTAGTCTTCTCCATACATATCTCCTGTGGCATTGGATAACTATAGTGAAGAAATCATATCATGGACTTTTACACATGGTCAACTTAGAACACATAACTCGGCAAACAATGCACATTGAGAAGCATTTTGTACGTGTGATCATCATGTACATCAAATTACCGACTGTAAAAGTAACTAAATTCCATAACATAGTTGAAAACTGCCTTCTAACATTCGGATGAAAGTAACTCTTGAGTTGTAATAGATCAGAAATAATCTTTACAATAGACATCTCATATTGAGCTGTAACAACTAGAACATATTGCACGTGGAATACCAAACGTTGTAGTATCTATGCAGATCATTAACTCATTCTTGCACTTTAAATCCTCCATCTCGAATTCATATATGGAGCAAGCTTCACTAATGAATACAAAATTAAGGAGAATATTATGTTAACTGCCATCAAAGTGTTATCAAATAGTGAATTAGTTATCCCCTCAACTGACATTGATTTTTTAAAGTTTCCTCGATCAAGCGTAGCCTAAATTAACTCATTGTGTTGAAAGCTTATTACTCCACCTTAGACTCCTCATATGTGAATCTTGTTGTAGTAACCCGTAGAAAACAATGGATCATCAAAGAAATCACTAATGATTAATTCTGCATTGATGCCACCAATAATAGACACAACGGGCTGAATTACAATAGACTTCACCTACAATAGAAGCAGTATGATGATCAACTAAGACAGAGGACGTTGACGGAGACAATGTAATACAACGTCAGGGTATAGCGTCGAGCGGTGCGAGCTATGGTGTTGAAGAATCTGACACTAAAACAGTCGTCGAAGTAGAGCGTGGGTCAACACTTAATATAGTGTTGAGTAACGGAATGAAGTCGAGGCGAGTCAAAAGCGCCGAGTTAAGACTGCTAAAAAAATCTCCTATTAGGTATTCCTTGTGCGTACGTACAGGGGCTTTGGAAACTCTTGGTACACCTTCTTGGTGCATTTAGCAATGAGGAGAAAAACCTTCTGGTAGCCTTCGTGTGTAGTTAGCAAAAGTCGCCTTTTCCTCGGTGCACTCTGCAATTCTGCATGTGTACCTCTGCCTTCACCTCTCCAGACTCCATTGTAGTTAGGCTGAAAAAAATTGCAGGTTTCTGTCTGTTTACAAATTCATCGGCACCTCGCTTATGACTGACAGACTGAGGCAAGTTTTGTGAATTGGCCACTTCTATATAGCTTAATACCAACTATCAGCTTATCGTAGCATCAATTGATATGTTTTCCACCCTATTGGTTGAGTGTGCTCCTCAATCTCTCACATCATAAGAGTTTTCATTCGATACAGTGTACATTCCCATCTCTAGATGGTGACGTACATACTGTAGCAATCAAGCCTATCAGGTGTAGAAGTCAAACCTACCAAGCCGTAGTTGGAAAATATTTTCTTTCTAGCTAGGCGGGTGTTGAACAAGGGGGCCACCGATAGATTTGCACATGGATGTGATGCATGAAGTTGAGCACAATATACGGCTGTGTAGTAATGGCAACATGGACGTAGATACGACTGTTGCTACGTGATAATGGCGAAGTGTACGCTTGTACGAAAAATCAGTACTGTAGAAAGGAATGACCTTTGGCCTAGCTAGTTAGGATATGCATGGAGACATTTCCAGATAGATAGAGAAGTACAGTGCCCCGAAGTATATATTCCAGTTAATTGATCTCTCTTGACTCTAATGCCATGGCGCGCGCCGCCGTCCGGCGCCAAGGCCGTGGGGAGCAACAGCCGCACTCGCTAGGCGCGCGACGCGCCGGCGCCGGTGATGAAGAGTACATAAATAGATGTTCGGGGCGCGCACATACGTACGCTGTGTTCGCCTGAACCCTGAACTCTTGAGTGGTCGATGCTCCGAGTTTAGTAGAATAATAAATCAAGAAATTAATTAATGTCGTGTGCAAAACTAGCTTTGTAAACGTACGTACCCTGTCGATCATAGTAGTATCGTCGAGGTCGTCGAGGAGAAAATAAATGAAGAGATTAATCAATCAGAACTGTCGTTGGAAAATCAAGAAACTGAGAAATATGGTGTCCAAAATCTAAATAGCTGAGCTATATAGATTGGTTCGTGATCCTTCCAACCGACGCGCTCGCTGAGTTACTTGAAAGAAAGGGGGAAAAAGAAAAAGAAAAACCAACCACGCTTGGCTGTGTTGGGCCTTACTGGGCTTGGAGTAGGCCCAGGGCTAGTCCTACCTGGATAACCTCTCTCGTGCTGTAGGAAAAGGGGGGCCCGTGTGGCTCGTGAGGGTCCCTTGTCGCAGCGGGGGTGAGTAGAAAGGAGGACGCAATCCAATCCAATCCTTTCCTTTCACCTCCTCTTCCTCTCCAGTCTCCACCGTCGTCGTCTCCCCGCTCCGCTTCCGCAATCCCCACTTCCCGCTGACCCGGACTCTCGAAGCAGCCAGCCGCCGCCGTTGCCCCCTCGAGGTAGCCACTAACGCCTCCCTCTCTCGTGATCTCTTTTTGACTAGTATTTGGTATCTGATTGATCGGAGGGGTCGGGATGCTCCGTTTAGCCTGGATTTGTCCTTGTGGGGTGAGATTAGGATCGGCTAGGGTGGCTGCTTGTGGCTGGTATACGTTTGGTTTCCAGTTCGTTCGAATTTCTCGGGGCGGAAGGGGGATAATGGTACGGGCTGCCGGCTGAAGAACGAGGCCTGACACACTGTCATCTGGCTGTGCATCCATGCCTAGATGTTCATGGGAAGTTACACTCACGGGATAGCACGGCTGATCTTTTATATTGAGACTTGCAGGGTGAAACTGAGAGTGGTTATGAACTGTACAAAAATTAGTAGCATTTGCTTTACCTGCCGCATAATTTTCTGCAAGTTGAATGCTTCCTGCTTTTACTAGGATTCATTATAAAGAAAAGAAGGGAAAATGCTGAATTTCATCCTGCATTAGTGCTTTAGGCCCCGTTTGGCACAGCTCTAGCTCCGAGATCTATGCTGGATCTGTAGTTTGTTGACTAAAATACTAAATTAAAGTGATGTAAATATTTTTATTTAATATATATTATAAATGAAATGAGTCATGTAAATGCACTTAACATGCCTGCAACTCTAGATCCAGAATTTCCTAGAGCTACAGATGACCAGCTCTAGGAAATCTACAGATTTTCCAGAGCTAGAGCTCTGCCAAACGGGGCCTTAGGTGTGGCGCACAACGGGTCGGCTGCTCTATAACTCTATTTGCTTTACTTAGCCTTCGGGGCAGTATCGGATTGGCAGGTTAGGATCCCCTAGGATTCATTTCCGGTGGAGCTCATAGTTTTCGCACGATCTCCACCATAATTCTCCATCTAACATTTGGAATTTTGCTCTACCAAATAACGGAAGTTTTTATTCCAAAATCAATTGCTCAACTCTCAGGTCTTGGATTGGAAACAAATGGTTGAGGACATGCTCCGCTGGGTAAATTTACTTCCTAGCATTAGGGGATTCGATCGGCCTATTTTGGTATAGCAAGTTTGTGATTCTGATGAGTCATCTTGAGCACTGCCTAAATTGTATGCAAAACAGAGAAACTTTGTTATTTTGTTTTATGTCAGTTTGGTTGACACTGTTTTGGATAAACAACTTTCTTCTTTCTGATTTTTTATGTCCTTACATTTCCTATTCTAAACCTACAGATTTGGCTTTAGTCAATTCTCCAATTCAAGAAGTAGGAAAACATGAGCTACTTTCAAGCTACAACATACAAGCCTCATGTTGGGCTCACTGTGGACAGGCCAGTAGCAGGTCTTGGGAGGACCTGCAAATTACTTCATCGACATTCCCTATGCCCACATTCTTCTAGATCTTGCAAGCTGCAAGTGCAAGTATATCCAAGGGTTCTTCTTGTTGCTGCTTGCCATAAAAGGCTTGGCCCTGTATATGCCTCAAGCGGGAAGGAAAGCCATGAGCCTGTCAATGATGTAAGTAGCTTTTGTTCCCTTCGTATGGTTGATCACTTCCTTTTTTCCTTGGAATGTATCTGTCTAGTTTTCCTCATTTTAGCTATCACCGTGCAATTTAATTACAGTTTTTTTTTTTTGCTTGATGTGGTTCATACTGCCTAGCATCCTTTTGTTATGTTCTCACATGGTAAATGGTATTGTAATGCTTGTTCATGTAATGATAAATAAGGATATGTTCCTCTAAAAAATCTGTTTTATCATCTCTTTGCTTTTTATTTTGTATCAAAATTCTTAGTTGCTCCTGCAAAGCTCTCGTTACAATCAAACATCGCAAATATCAAGAAATATCCTGATTTTTTTGGGAGAGTTCTACTCGAAACTTGTTGACTTCTTTCTAAACTAACAAATTTGTCAAGTCTGATTTGGTTTGGTACTCCATTGGAGTTTTTTTTATAGATGTTGAAGGAAAAGTTTGGCTTCATCAGGAAAACATGATACCAAATAGGCGCATAGTATAAATGGAGCATCTTAACCCTATTTTGGTTGAATTTCATGAATCAGACAATTTATATGGTATAAAACAAGCATATTAGTACATTAAGGTTGTTCTGCACAAACTAATTTTGTAGAACCATCTGCTAAATTTATTGTTACTCTCTTTTCAGCCGTTCTCTATGGAATCTTTGAACAAAGCTATGGCTGGAGCGAAAAAGCAACGGTCCATACAAGACTTGCTGTTAGAGCAAATGGCTAAGATTAGAGGACAAGGATCTGGTGGAAACGGTGGTAAAAACCGTTATGGAGGCAGTGGTGGTGGTTCTGATGGCCCAGAGGATGAATCTTTCAAGGAATCATTATATGAAATGGTCCAAATTTTGTTAGCAACTGTCGCTTTTATACTCATGGTAATCTCATTGCTTCATGCTTCCTTGTCATTGTTCTTCATTCTAAAAATGCTGTGTTGGGATAGTGGTTGATATAAATGGAATTCTGTGTTGGGGCACTACTTCCAATATCTTATCACGGCTACTATGTTGAGCAAGCAGTTAGGTCATTTCCTGTGCAAAAAATTGTTGTGCGTTCATAGGGGATGGTACGGATACACCAAGATAAATATTATATTTGCATTGTTCTGAGCATCCTTTTCTCCCTCCGTAAATTAGCTGACTCAGAAGGGATAACACGGATGATTGGAGCAAAGAATAGTAAAATTTCCATTCTCCATTAGCTAAGTGATATGCACATACTTTTAAGCTTTTACAAAACCATCCATGTGGTTTCAGTTTTGTACTTCTGTCAAAGAACCACTCATCTCATGTATTTCTTATCCCTGTCACTGTTTCTTGGATTCACCATCAATTTTAATCTCTGCGGAGTGTGCACTAACTTATAACTACCCTTTGCACTAGAGTAGCTTACTAGGGATGCTGACTGGTATAACATTAGTAACACGGGCATTATTTTCTCGTGGTCATCTTCATTACTAGAGCTGTTCAAAATTCCTGGAAAATTATCCTTCCGTCTGCCAAAGACAAACTTATGCACCAATCCATTTCCTTTATAACATACATGACATGAGTATATTTATTTGCTTGTCTTGGTCGTCAACATAAAGGACTCCCCACGTACGCTTTCTAAATTACTCCTTTGTTTGCTTTGTTGTGCAGTATATCCATATAATAAGAGGAGAGGAGTTGTACCGCCTTGCCAGGGACTACACCAGATATCTGGTTACTGGTAAGAGAACAGCCCGACTGAAGCGTGCTATGCTTAACTGGCGTGATTTCTCCGAGGGCATCACAAAGAAGGATAGCGCACAAGACTCGTATGAAAGACCAATTGCTTCTGAATCCATGTGGTGGCAACAGCCCCAAAAGTTTGTTCATCGTATAGAGGAACTTTGCAGAGGCTATTTGCGTCCACATACCCAAGAATCTTAGTTCTGGTGTTCCACCATCAGTTTTTTTTTAACCTCCGAAGCTTCTCGTTGTAATCATGTACAGGTGTAATACATGGATGCAACTAGATGGTCTTTCTCGCTAGTGCAGTGAAATACATATGCTGTCTCTGGTCTGTATTAACTGCAGAACAAAAAGGAGGGGAGGGAGTTCTTCTGGTCAATTTTGTAGTTTATGAGAGCTCGCTGCTATGATCTCTGCAGGTCAATGGGGTGCAGCCGTGCAGGTGACAACTTGAATGCTGAATCTGATGGATCATAACTGCAAAGGGTCCAAGTACTACTGAATCAATGCAGCAAGCAAATGTACAACCAAAAAAGTTGTGTTCGCTGTAAGCATTGTGAATTTGTGATGCACTGATGATGTGGTATCCAGCGTCTTTTGTTTTGTTGGTTTGTTGTTGGGTGGGGTGTTTTCGGTTGCGGCTTATGGCTGCGATTTATGTTTTTTCTCTATCGCGAACGTTTGTATAAATAAACTGAATGTCGAGAAGTCGTTTAAAAAAAAGTTGTTCTCAGCTTTGAAATTGTGATGGAGAAGCTGTCCTCCTGTATGTTTGTTCGAGTCAAGGCGAAAGCTAACAAGAACCGGTCTCTCTCCCACGGTAGTTCAGGCCGTAGAGCATTGGTTGTCCTATCTGAGTTAACTACAGTGATTTACAAGGTACAGCCTTTTTTCCCAGCTACGACACCCATTCGTTGTCATCGTCGAGGCGACTGCGTAACAAACTTTCTAATGGAGTAACTGGTCATCACATTGTGTTGTCGCTCCATTCTTGATTTTGCCGACGCCATGAATAAAACCTAACATTTGATTACATATTAATACATTCGTGATGAGCCGTTTTGGCGGTTGTTGGGTACTCCGATTCGGAACACATGATTAACCCAGTAGATCACGGCATTCCATAATAAATTGGAAATAGAAAAGAACAAATTGTACTTGCTTGCATCAATCAAACTACTCATAATAACAGAAGACTAGGCTCTTAACACCGCGATTTCCGGAGGAATGATGCGGCCCAAAAGCCAGGAGCCTCAGGACGGCGACCAGACGAATTAGCAAACAAAGCTAAGCACATGGTCGGGGTCACCCAAATGTCTCTCAAACAAATCACTCCATCTGAGTGGGCGCGTGGGCTTTGTGAGTCAAGCCGGACATGATTAGCCACTGGTACGAGTAGTGTACTGATATATAGACTGCCGCGCCCAACGAGCGACAACAAGGCCGTGTTTTTTTTCTTCTAAAAACTACTTTTTAACCTTTTTACAGTAATTAGCTTTTAAACAGAATATCTTTTTAAGATACAGTCTACTAGTTAATTGTAATACATACTGTATCAACTTCATTTATATTAGCAAAAAAACATATGTGAGTTTTCATTACTCTATAATCTTTCACACAAACAGCTTAAAAGCCACAAACTGTAGCCAAAAGTCATAAACTGTAGCCAAAAGGCATAAGCTTCAGCCAAAAAGAACAGACCCTAATATTGCTTATTGCTCCTGGCAAGGCCCACCGCGGCACAATTCGCGGCACAGACGCAGAAATCAGTAGAACGATCGGTTGTTCTCGTCGCGCTCCTTTTGTTTCCTTTTCCTCGAGAGATTCGGTCATGCCCAGATGCTTTGTTAATGTCTCTAAGGAATGCTTTTTTTTTTCAGACACGGTGACGCCCAACTGTTAACTGTACATGGTTTAATTAGTCGCCGCGCAACGGATCGAAGTTCAACAAGACCATCTGTGTATGGCAGCTGGTCCTTGATCGGTATCGATTTCGGCTGTTCTGCCAGTAGTATTAGTTTATCGTGGTTCTGGAAACCGCTGACACGTTCGGCTCAGAGGACCGTTTCGTGCAAGACTGCGGCCGGTTCACAAGTAAACAATTACAGAAAACTCAGCCTGGTTAATGTATTGTCGATCATGTTGATTCATATGCGCATACTCAAGAAACACAGGTAACGTACGTCGAAGAGTTCTTACTACGAGTAGGAGATATCATTAAAAAAAATCGACGTGAAAACGCCCCGAAGAAAGGCGAGCTGGTTGGATGTTAGGACATTCTTGTCTCTAAACAGCTATCCTGTGAGCTGAGATTGTTCTACTTTTAAGTTAGACCTTCCATAATTATTATGTAACTATTACAATAATTTTTCCCTTTACACATTATTATCCCTCAGCCGTTTATTGCCCCTTTCCTCGTACACCAATGGTTCCTTAGAGTCACATCTATCGAACGTTCACACACTAGTATCCACTGGATTAGAGATTTTAGAACCGAGCTCTAATATCACTTGTTAGATGGTAAGAGATTTTTTATCTTCAAAAGCTAAGTTGTGAGGTGTGGGACTCTTTCACTCTCTCAGGCCCCGCTCAGTTCGGCTTGAACTTCTGGCTTCTGATTTATTTTTCAATATCCGTAAATTTCGTTTTTCTGGCCTTTTGGTTTTTTTAGCTTTTTCTGCTGGTTCTTTTTTCCCCATATTCGTTTGTATTGTCCGTGATGGACTAAACTATATTTTTATTTTTAAATTTTTTAAAATTTAGTTACGCTAAATAAGCCACCATCAGCTACAGTGTAATTTCAGCCATAAATAAGCTTATTTCAGCCCAACCGAGCGTCACATTAAGCAAGTCTCCCATCCTTCTATATTCAATGTAGAACTATTCCAACTGAGATGCTAGCCTAAAAGGAGCAAAGGACTAGAGGAGAGTGAAGCGATCAGATGACTGATCGGAGCAGATAAAGGTGCCGCTCATTTGGGTTGAAAAAAGTGTCTTATGACTGAAATTTCACTGTAGCTGGCTGAAATACACTGTAGCTAATAATGGCTTATTTGACGTAATTAAATTTTAAAAAATTAAAAAGAGAAAAATAGGTTAGCATATTATGAACAATGTAAACGAATATAGGAAAAAAGAACCGACAAAAAAGCTTAAAAATGCTAAAAGATCAGAAAAATAAAATTTAAAAATAGTAAAAAATAAGTTGAAATGAGCCATACCAAAAATCTCTTTCGTTGTGACTCACGCGAGGCGGTGGAAGCGCGTGGACCCCGTCCGGTGCAGGGCGTGGCCGCGCGCGAAACCGTCGCTTCGTGTGGACTTATGCATGGGCGTAGCGTAGGCCCACGGCGCGGTGCGGGAGGAAAACCATCCGCGTCGCCGTCGCGGTGGAGGCGCCAGGGCGCGGACAGCGACGGCGCGCGCGGCTCCTTGGAATTCCTGCGCTTTTGCGCAGCAGCAGCAGCAGCAAGCAACAAGCTGGCGCGCCCGAGCGGTACAGAAGGCTCTGTATGGATGATGGAGAAGCTATAAGTGGGCATGAGAAGAAGGCAGTGAGATGTCACAATTGGGCAACTGTTCGATCATGTGAGGTGAACCGCAACCGCCAAGTTAGACATGACATGAAATCTTCAATCTTCCATACTGAAAGTCTAAAGTAGTAAGAACTTGTTGTGGATTACTCGAATCAGCTCTTCACCAGCGATGGAGTTAATCTCACCGTGGGTGCATTGTCAAAAGCTATATGTTGTGCCTGAGTGATTAGAGAGACGTCGGTTCGGTTGAAATAAACTAGTTTATGATTTATTTTACATCATAATTGGTTTATTTTGTACTGTCATCACTGGTGGTTTTCAGCGTAATTAAATTCAAAAAAATGTAAAAATAAAAATAATTTAACCCATCTTAAACAATGCAAACAAATATTAAAAAAATCAACAAAGTCAAAATTAAGAAATTATGGATTAAAAGTCATGATCTGAAGCCGACATGAGCGGGCCGGATCTAATGGAAAAAGAACAGGTTACGGTGAATGAATGAATATGGAACGAATCCCGTCGGTGTCGTCAAGACAAGCGCCCTGCAGGCCAGTTAACCGACCGGTTCTGGAAGTTTGAATTGAAGCGGGAAAGGTTGACCCACGAATTAATTACTGGTGATATTTCGTGTTCGTAATGCAACTGGCTGATGGCTGCCTATCATATGCTTTAGCCATATGTAGACACCTAAATTACAAAAGGAAACAAACATTACGTAGCGTGGCATGGCATTACAAGCCAACTCTGTGTATGCATACTGTACATCACATTGCACTGCATACATCCAATTAATCTGTCTAATTTTTTAGAATTTATTTATTATGAATTTTGCTCAAAATTTCATATAAATGAACTGTTTGTACGTTTTTTTTCAACGTAGAAAAATAAGGTGTAAACATTACGGTTTTTTCTGAAAGGCTCTGTACACATACTACTATGATACAGAGTGACATAAGTATTCAGACCATGTATAAATAGAAGCTTTCAAGAGATACAAAAAATATGGCGGGTCTAGGGGCTACTATGAAATTGCATAATCTACTACGTGGACCGGGGGCATTTACCCTTCATGCCGAGTTTGGCGTTGTAGTCCTCGCCAGCTGCACTGGCCTTAGCCGTCCTTTCACACTTTCTCTCGTGAGCCTCGCGCACTCTGCACCTGCACGCCTCCAGATGAGATTCTGTCTCCCACCGAATATGCTCGCTATGATCTTTGTTGCGTCGCCGCTCCTCCCTCCTCTCACGGGTTGTCTCAGCATCCCACTCCTTGCAGAGCAAGGCGTCACTAGTCATGTGAGTGGATCTCTCGGTCGATCCATTTGCAAAACACGCATAGCGGATCCGGAGACTACGAGTAGATAGGAGAGGTAGTTTGTACATGCTTTCGATTTATTTGCAAGGGGAATGTACTATAATTGGTCCTTACCGACTGCCAGTACCGCCCCGTGTCCCAACGTCGATCGGAATAGTCCCAGGCGTAGTTACGATAACTCAGTAACGCATGTCCAGGCTCAGCCGATGCTTCGACTTGAAGAACAAGAACTTCTCCATGTGAGGATGGTAGTGTGGTAGTCTTGTTATGTGAAAAGCCACCATGCAATGAGTAGTATTGATACACGGAGCCACCGCGACGAACGCAACATAAGTCCAATTGGGTTCATGTAAATTCACATCCACAAGGCAGCGGCCCGAGGAGCTCCGTATTTGTAGCCGAGCAAAAAGGGAACTCGATGTGTTGCAATGAAAAATTATGAACTCATTGTCAACGCACAGCACCGTGGGCAAGGGGGACGGGCACAGTAAGAGTGACATATGTGCAGAAAAGGGAGTGGGCAAGGAGGACGGCATAGACAAAGTGACATATGTGCGGACGAGGGAGCGGGTAAGAGAGACGGTATGGAAGAACCAACATATGTGCGAATGAGGGAGGAGGAAAGGAGATAGCAGCAAAGGAGAGACATATGTATGAAGGAGGGAGGTCATGCACTGTAAAAAAAATGGCCACCGCATGGTGACCACGTGGCCTACGATTTAAACCATGAATTAAATGAGCATCGCATGTCAATAATTATGATTAAATTAATATGGTAAATTCATAGCACATAAAATTTCTAGAAAATTAGGACAACTATGTCGGGAGTCTACACGTAAAATTTTTGTAAGTTTTGAAACTCGTTTGCTATATGTAACAATTCCTATAAATAATATAATTGTATAAATTTTCAAGCAACATTCAGAGCGGACAAAATTATAAAAAATTACACAATTAAATACGTTGTATCAGGAGGCTGCATATAAAATTTTTTGGGCTCATTTACTATATTTAAAAAATCGAACAAGCAGTACACATAAATAAGTAATTAAGGAGCTGGCTTAATTAGTTGTCGTCTAGTGGCTGGACGGTAGAGGGGAGGGCCGCACGGTGGTTGTGCGGCTTTCGCGCGTTGCATGGTGGCCGTGCACCTAGCCACATGTCGCCCTCCTAATACTGTCATCAGATCACTATACGGTAGAAGTGATATTTTTGTATTTGTCGTGCGACTATGAATATTCTTGTAAATATGAGACCAAAATATATCAAAAGTGCCAAAAAGTCCCACGCTAGACACCCGTAGAACAGAGAACATGTACGGTAAGCCTTTTCTTTCTAGAACCAGTCCAAATTAGCAGCGTACATACGTGCCACAACTTTGACAAAAGTGAGACACAACGCAACGCCTACCACACCTATCTAGTATTCTTGTATGACACCGCTATGCTACACACCCCGTATTCTCCCAACATATGCGAACAAGTCGTCCCGTGCATGCAGAAACACGCACGGCTGCACAGCACAAGTGGAGAGATAGGAGGAGAGACCCGGGGCTGCGACCTACGTGCCATCGGTGTTGGTTTGTGGCACCCGCGCATGAGCAGAACGAGGGTGGCGAGAAGGCAACATGCGAAGCAGTGGCGGAGGACGGGAAAAAAATGAGGTGGGGGCGCCGGCCTGTCGCCCGCCCGCCTCCCGCCGCCGCGGGGCTCCGGCTCGTGGAGCGGCGCATGAGATGAGAGATCTCGGTTGGGGCCGCGTCTCGCCTCTCGGGGGGGGGGGGGGGACGGGACGGAGAGTTGTTGGAGCACGAGCCGACGTGGGGGATGAGTAGAACGGGAGGGAGGACGATGGTCTATGCGGTGCGGGTGTACGGGAGGGAGGACGATGGTCCTTGCCCCTCTTTGTGGGTTAAGCATATGGCGTCACCCCATCCTTGCCCCTGTCCCTTTCTGTGGGTCAAGCATATGGCGTCACCCCCTGTCCTCTCCTCTCTTAGGGTGCCGCTGGGTAGAATTTGGGCTACTCATACTCATATCGAAGATTACCTATATCCATTTGGTCTGAGAGTACTCATACCCAATAAGTTGGGCATAACCATGAGTACGGAGTAAGGGTTAGAGAGAGAGAGGAGAGTGTAGCGAGCAGCAGCACGATGACTTAAGGCGCCGAGCAGCTACGTAGTGGATGAGCGACGTAAGATGGCATGGCATCTCGGTGAGCGGCAGCTCACACCCAAGAGAGGAGAGATGGGAAGAAAAATCTATGTGGATAGAGAAAAAAAAGATAGGAGATAGTATTTAATATGTTTTTGGATTCTGTATTTTAATTTTTAATTTATTTGAATAGATATGAATAAACATAGGTAAGTGGATATTATCTCCTCATGCCTGAATTAAAATAGACATTTTGTTTTTATTTATATCTTATCTTAGAGTGGTTATGGGTTTGGGTAAGAATAACGGGTATCCAGTGGCCTCCCTCGGCTGCCCACGTCGTCCCCTTTTCTCTCCTCCCCTCTGGATATTAGCTGTCATGGAAACCGAACAAAAGGGGAGAAAAAGGTCTGCAGGAAAGCGAAACAAACTGCTAGGCGCACATACATGCCCGAATTTGGCGCAAAGATGACAACATGGAGCACACTTTTAGTCTACGCCTATACTTGGAGCTCCATCCACTGATTGCACGTCACCTTCTATCACCTATTTTACAGTTCCGTGTAGGGTGGGGTGTGCAGCTAACGATTTCACAAGAAAACACAGTTTTCCATCGTCATGCTCATACAGATAGAGGAGCATTCGTTTCCTTGTCTTAGAAAAAGAGAAAATCTATCTGCAGCACCGGCCGCTGGCCAGCAACTCCGTGTGCATAAATGCTTAGGACCTCCCTGATCCCCAAATGTCCCCGGCCCCTCTACGCCCATCCTTAAACCCTCCATAAGCCTCCACCTAGCTCCCCCCTCCTCTGGGAAGAGAAGACAGGAAACACAGGTGCACAGGGAAGAAGACATGCACAGGCACAGCGCTTAGCCAGCTCTGCGCCTCTGCCATTGGAGTCGCGCCCCGGCCGGAGAGAGATAGCTTCTGCCATCTCCATCTCTCTTGCCCAAGGCGCTCGCTCCACACGCATCTCTCGTCCTGGTAATTACGAACCTTCTTTTCCTTTTCTTTCTTCGACCCTCCTCTAGTCCTCTTGACGCACAGAGTTAGGTTCGTTCATGTAATCATGATGCCGTTATTTACCACTTCTCTTCAGGTATCAGTAAGCCGAACGCTAGCTGCACCAGTTAACCGTAGTGGGCTTCTTTTTTTGTTTGGTCAACTCAGCCATGGCGCCGGCGTAAGCGCGTACACCGACCGGCCACCTTCTTGCTCCTGTACTCTCAGAGAGAGAGAGCCGCAGGCATGGGGGAAGAGGAGGTGGCGTACGTATGACGCTAGTAAGGTTTGTACGTACGTACGTCGTACGTGTCAGTAGGCGCAGGGAGCGAGCGAGCCTTGGTTGCCGCGCGTCCTACCTTTCTGTACAGCTGGCTCTTGGGTGGATATCTAGCTACGTCGAAGACCCGATTGATTAGACATGACCAGACGTGCTTAATTAAGCGCCAGACTGCACGATTAATTAGCTAGCCAAGCCGCCGCGCGCCGGGGGGGGGGGGGGGGGGGGGTTGGGGCTAGGATTAACACCCGCGGCTGCTTATTGGGTCGCGACGAGGGTTAGTGCCTGTCCTGTATTAATCATGGCTTGCAGTGGCGAATCCAGGATGAAAATAGAGGGGAGCTCTACTGTAGAGACTATAGCACAACATAAATATACCAAAACTAAATCCACTAATATTTTACCATTGGAATATCAAATTCATACATAAATAGGAAGAGAAAAAATTGAAAATGTACAATACAAAAAACTTAGTACCTTGCTAATGGATAATGTGCTCCCAAATCTTCATAAATATGTGAGTACCGATCTGTAGATAAAAAGAATATCAAATGTAGTGATACAATATTAAATTGTGAATGTCCATAAACATTAAAAATGAAATGAAAACATACCACTAAGTCACTAAATCTGATTACGACACAATTTCACTCTACGAGTTTTCATGTCTTGAAAGCGTTGAATGATTTTTTTGTTATCAAGGCTTCTAAATATCTCTCGCTCAGTGTAGCACACCATCAAGTCATTGAGCCATTCATCTGATACTTGCATTGTTTGAGAAATATCTGTGCAAAGTTCGCTTCTCCATTTTTATAAATCTAAGAATAATTAAACAACAAGTAGTTAATAACTGAGTAAACAACTTGCTAATTGGTAGAACAATAATAAAATTGGGTAATACTTAATAGGACACTCACAGAACAGTGAATCAATGTACCCAACCACTGTCGCCGGTCGGCCGTCGGTCCCCACTGGTCACGCGTCACTGGAAATCAACACCACGCTGTCCACGCCATAAAGCCTCGCCTCGCCTCAGTGCTGCTGCCGTGACGTCGTATTCCACAAATCCACAGACCACACCACAAATCCCCAATCCAACTCCTTTACTCCCGTGACGCCGCCGTCAGGCCCGTCTCTCACGAGTCCCGACTCCACTCCGCCGCAGCGCCGCTCGGCCTCGCCCGCGCGTGGCCGACCGCCTCCGCCTCCCCTGGCCGGCTGGCCCCTCCGCTCCGCCGCGTCGAGCCGCCTCCGGCCTCCCCCTCCGCGGCTCCGCGCCGAGACGCCGACCGCCTCCCGGCCCTCCCCCTCCCCGGCTCCCCCTCCGCCGCGCCGGCCGCCTCCCCCTCCCCGGCTCCCCCTCCGCCGCGCCGGCCGCCTCCCCCTCCCCGGCTCCCCCTCCGTTGCGCCGGCCGCCTCCCCCTCCGCGACGGTCTCTCACTCTCTCTCCGACTCGGGCACTCGGCGACCAGATTACTATTGAGGCGTGCGCCACGTGCTGTTCATCTTCCTCCCCGTCCTCTCCCAGATCTGATCTCGATCTACTGTTCTGTTCATCTGTTGAATGTTCACTTTTCTCGTTTTGGGCCAGGATTCGCCGGGTATTTGGGCCGGCTAGGGTGATGCCGTGATGGGCCTTAAGAAGAATAGACCGCTGGCCTGCCCTCGAGTTCTGCCGACTGCCGAGTTCTTCGAGCTACGACGTCACACGGCGACGCCGACGCCCGGCGTTCAAGGATGGGAGACTGGGAGGAGGGGGGGTCTTCTTCCACCGTGGGAGGAGGGGGTGCTCGAGCACCCACTAGCACCCACGGTGGATTCGCCACTGATGGCTGGTTAAAGTTAATAAAGCTAGCTCTCTTTTTGGAAAGAACTTCTGAGAAGGCTGAAGAGTTTCAGGTGAACGCCGGGTAGAAGGGAGCAAAATAGGAGTAAGAGCATCTCTAATAATGCTATTTTAGTTATTTCTTAACTATACTATATCCATAAATTCTTATATAAAGAAGAGAAATGAGAAAAGAAGATATGCAGACAACCTGACCATTCAAACACACATAGGATAGATGTTAATGAAGTGTGATGGGGAATATGATAACAATAATATATAATAATTAGAGAAATTAATTTTAGAGATAAATTGTTAGAGATGTTAGCGGAAAGACTTGGAAACAATCTAAGGCTGTGATCGTTTCGGCTTCAACTTCTGGTTTATTTTTCATTATTCATAAATTTTGTATTTTTTTGAACTTTTGATTTTTTTTGAGCTTTTTTGCTGGTTCTTTTTCCCGTATTTGTTTATATTATACGAAATGGGCTAAAATAATTTTTATATTTTTTAATTTTTTAAATTTAATTATGCTAAATAAGCCTCTGTCAGCTAAAGTGTTTTTCAGCCAGTTACGATACTTTTCAGCCATAACTCACCAAAAAATTCCAAATGATCACCACTAAGAGAGATTATTTTACATGCCTAAGTGTTCTGGTACTACTAGCAGTACCACATTATCAGTGTGGAGACATCAGACATGACGGGGACTCGGTGCTTGGAAACAACCACTAGTGCAATGCATGCTAGTTGACAAACTCATCAATCACGGCTTCTGTTACCAACATGCGTCATCAAAGGGACAAGCGTTTTGTCCTTTCTACTTTCCCCAGTTTTGTTCCACACCTATTCCCTTTCTTCAGATACAGAGAAGTGTGCACAAGTCTGAATCGAAAAAAGCTCGCTTTACTCGCCTAAATACCGCCTTTGTATGTTTAGGCCTCTGAGGTTTCATTTGATCTGTTTAAACCGGCTAGAGTTTCACTATTGGATCGCCTCACCGCTTAAAGACGGTTTTGCCACTGAGCAGCCACATCATCCGGTTTGGCCACATGACATCATACATGGGTTGACGTCATCATCGTCGTCTCCCTCCCAACGCAGCCTTACAAAGCGCAGGCATCGCAGCGAGTGCATTAGCATCTTGAGGTCGTCGCGTGCAAATGGAGTTTGTGCAGAGACAGCGTGGCGCGGCAAGGACAGTGCTGGCGCGACGCGTGGAGCGTTGCAGAATGCGTGCGGCTTGTGCGCGACGAGGACGACAACCGCCTATCCACCCACGTGAAGCCCCAAGTCGTGGCAAAATCAGATGATCCACGGCAGCTAGACTACTCTCAAAACTGTCTTTAGAGGGTGAAGTGTGATATGGTATTATACTTTAGGGGGTTAAATGGATCAAATGAAAACTCTAGGGGGTTAAACAGACAAGTGCGAAACTAGTAAAGTGGAGTTTTTCCTCTGAACTATGGTTCGTGCCCCCGGTGAAGCCATGCATAGGAGGCTCAGAATTTCGTTCTTAGCAAAAATCAAAACAACAAACGACAGTTGAAAGAGAAGAAAATCGAGGACAACACTTGAAACACTAGTGCAAACAGTAAAAACACTAGAGTTGCACCAATCCTTTCAGAATGGGGTTAATTAGCCAGCTGTTTCCTACCTACTTACTTGATACAGTCAAAGCCTCCTTGTTCTAGTACGTAGTCAATGGTCCTGTTGTCTGGATCCCCGGAATGATGCACAAATGGAAGAAAGCAGGTACACCAGTGTCACTGCTACGCTAGCTAGCCCGAACGATAGCTGGCACCCAGTTGTCTTCCCAACCAAAGGATGGGACCCCCTAACTGCTGGAATGTGATGCCAAGAGCATGTGGTTGTTGGTCATCACAAGGCACAATACATACATAAGTACATCGTGTGTTATACTGTATGATAGAGATAGGTTACGTATCACGTTCGTCTAATTGTACTGTGAACTCTGCTCCTTTTATACATGTTATATATACCTTGCTAATTTTCGTTTTTGTTCATACAAGATTCTGATAGCTTGTTTGATATAGTTCAAACTTATGCTAATTGCTTCGAAATAGACCGAGTAACAGCTTGGTTAGATACGTACCAGCTATTTTGAACACATGGAGTAGCCAATTGTTTCTTAGGGCTATTCTAATAAGGTGCCTTATTGAGTTTTATGAGATAAAGTAATTGTATAATTTAGTTTCTTTTTCTTTATCACACGTGTACTGTGCACAATATACCACTACACAAAGCACAGTACACAAGTAAGCCATTGGATCCTGATGTCCTGCAAGTGTTTGGAAGTCACACGTTTCCAATGTTGATGACAATAGATTATTTGCTTTGACCCAATCTGTTCTGTAATTTTTTCGGCTCAACTGGGAGGACAAGGTCTCGTAACCTTGGGATAAGGTGTTAGAATGATCTCAGCAGGGCATTTGGCCCAACGGCCAAATACCCTCCCCTTGCTCGCGCCCTGATCGGGGGCGCCCAGCCCAATAGGCTGGTGGGCCCCTGTCGCCAGCGCCATACAAAAGAGAGGTGGGGACCGGGGCGGCACAGAGGACGAGGTTCACCGTGCCGCCGCCAGACCCACCGACACTACCCTAAACCCGATCTGGTGAGGGGGCGCTCCAGCGACGGGAAGCTCCACCGTGCCGCCAGTTCGCCGCCGACCGGGCCTGCGCCGTCGACCCCGTCGCCCCGTAGCCGCTTCTTCATCTCCGACCACCGCTGCCCGTGCGCAGTCGTCACCGACGAACCGAGATGGCCACCTCCTCCTCCACGCCGTCCGACGGTCAGTCTCCCTCTCTCCCTCTCGGTATCTCTCAAGAACTCAAATAGAAAAGGAGAACCCGCTAGATCTAAACCCTAGGAGATCCTAGAGGTCTATCAATGGTATCAGAGCCACCCCCTAGGCGTAGATCTATGCGGGAAAAGAAAAGAAAAGAGGATCCCCAACCCTAGAAAACAGAAAAGAAAGAAACGGAGAAGGGGAGGTTTGGGGCTCACGGGTGAGGTCGCCGCGCCGTGCGAGGGAGCCGCGCAGCCGCCGCTTGGGGTCTCCGGCTCGCCGGGCCGCCAGCGTGCGCCGCCGTCGCCCGCGCGGGCCGCCCGTCCGCGCCGCCGCTTTGCGAGCGCCGCGCCGCCGCGTCGCCTTCCGCCGCTCTCCGGGCTCCGATGGCGCCGCCTCCTCTGCCGTCGCCCCGCTCGTGCGCCGCAGCGCGCTGCTGTCCGCGTGCGGGAGCCGCCGCTCGCCGCGCCCGCTGGGGCCGATGGGGCCGCCGCCGCTGGGGCCGACGGGGCCGCCGCCGCAGCACGCCTCCGTGAGCCGCATGGCCGCCGCGCGCGCTCGAGGCCGCCCCATCGCGCGCCCATGCGCCGCCGCTCCCTCCCTCTCAGATCCGAAAAAAACGGGATCAAATGCTTCTAGGGTTAGGGTTGGGGGCGGGCAGCATTTTGTTCGGGCGCTTTTTCCTCGGGACCGCCCGATTGGACGGACGGCCGAGATCGGGTATCAGGGGCCCCATTTGGGCCGGCAGGCCAGCGTGGCTGAGCGGGCCGCATGGGCCGAGGCCGCGCAAAGGAACAGGCCTAATGGCCGAATTGAATAGTAAATCCAAAATTGGATTTTTATTAATTTACAGAAGCAATGTTGAGTGAATTTAATTGAAAATTGATCCAAAATCTCTGTAATTTTTTGCACCAACGTGCTAATTTTTTCAGAGATTAAATGTGAACAGTTTAATGCTTCTGAATATTGAATTATTTTAGAATAATTACAGTTTCCGCTGCAAAAGTTAATGTTGATTAATTTTCATTATTAAATTCGAACCAACGGGAGAATTTAATTTTGGAAAAATAGATATGTTTTCCAGAGATTTATGATATTGTTATTTTCTGACCAACGTTGATAATAACAATATTATAATTTTTTAATTGATGAATTTTATGCATTATTTCTATTTCTGCCCAACGGTGATGTAGATTTAATGTATAGATAAAATTGATTTAAATTGTATGTCGTATTTTGACCAATGTTGGAAATAAGGCATATAATTTTGCTGTTAACAGTATTATAGTTTCAATTGATGTTTTTATGCATTATTTCTATTTCTGCCCAACGGTGATGTAGATTTAATGTGTAAACAACTGTATGTTTTAATTTTAACCAACGTTGAAACGAAGGCATGCAGTTGTTGTTATGATGTTTAATTGTTCTCATTGTATATGAATTGTGTCGCCACACCGTGTCCCACAGAGCCTGTGGCACCGGTGAGGGATGAAAATGAGGCTGATGCTGTTTGGCAGACCAGACAGAGGGACTATGCTCCCATAACAATCTCATATAATCTTGATCATAAAAAGTGGGTCACTGCCAACAAGAAATGTTTGGCTGTAATAAAGAACACGATTAAGCCTGCAATTGTGGGCTCAATCGCAGAGTGTGACACTGTCACAGAGTACCTTGAGAAAATAAAGAGTCAGTTTACTGGCTCTTCAAAGACTTATACTACACAGCTGATTAAGCAGCTTGTGACAGAAAGGTACTCTGGTTGTGGCAGTGGCATAAGAGAGCACATTCTTAGAATGAGCAACTTGGCATGTAAACTTAAACCGATGGATTTGGCTCTCAAGGATGAGTTCCTTATTCATTTGGTTTTTGCTTCTTTGCCAAAAGAGTTTGACACTTTTGTTGTCAACTATAATATGCAGCCCGAGAAATGGGATTTGGAAAAGTGCATAGCTATGTGCGTGCAAGAGGAAGAAAGAATCAAATCCTCACATGGTGGTTCTGTGAACTATGTGAGGGATAACAAGAAAAAGAATTGATTGCAATTTTGGAAATGGCAAGTGTGAAATAATGTTTAAGAAAGAATGTGTTGGTCTTGCCATTTTACAGAATGAGCTTTATTTGTTGTCATTATGTGATGATGTGAATGTCGTATGCGATAATGAGAACGTCGCGTGCGAGAAAGTGATTGAATCCTCGTCTCAAATGAAAACAGAAAACGAAAGAAAACTCATAATGAATCGTCGAAATTATGACACTGTCGTTTAGGCCATATTTCGAGGGGGAGGATAGAAAGACTAGTTAAGAATGATATTCTTCCTCCATTAGAGTTCTCAGACTTAGAACAATGCAGAGAATGCATTAAAGGAAAATATGTAAAGAAAATAAAGAAATACGCTAAAAGAAGCACAGGAGTTCTACAAATTATTCACACAGATATTTGTGGAACTTTTCCTGTGAAAAGTGTGGATGGATATGACTCGTTCATAACATTCACAGATGATTACTCCCGTTATGGATATATTTATCCAATCAAACAAAGAAATGAAGCCTTGGATAAATTCAAGATATTTAAGGCTGAAATTGAAAACCAACATGATTTAAAGATTAAGATAGTCCGATCTGATCGTGGGGGGAGTACTACGGTCGACATACCCCATATGGACAAGTTCCTGGACCTTTTGCAAGGTTTTTACAGGAAAATAGCATAGTGGCCCAGTATTCTATGCCGGGCGAACCTCAGCAAAATGGAGTAGCTGAAAGACGCAACCGTACACTGATGGATATGGTGCGAAGCATGATGAGCTACTCCACACTCCCATTGAGTTTATGGATGGAGGCGTTGAAAACCGCCATTCATATTCTCAACAGAGTGCCTAGTAAGTCGGTGCCCAAAACACCGTACGAGTTGTGGACAGGAAGAGTTCCCTCACTAAACCACTTACGTGTGTGAGGGAGTCCTGCTGAGGCTAAAGTATTTAACCCAAATCTTGGGAAACTTGATCCCAAAACAGTAAGTTGCCATTTCATTGGCTACCCTGAAAAGTCAAAAGGTTATCGTTTCTACTGTCCAGACAGATATACAAAGTTTGTAGAAACGAGACACGCTGTCTTCTTAGAGGATGAAATGATGAGGGGGAGCATGGTAGCTCGAGAGATTGACCTTGAAGAGAAGCGGGTGTTTGCGCCCACTCCGATGATTCAAGAGCCATTCTTCACACTACCTGCTGTCGCTGCACCGACGGTGCAAGACACTGTGGTGCCAGTACCTGTTATTGTTCCTCCCGTGGCAACAATGAATGAGAATGAAGAACCTGTTCTTCAGGATCATATAGAACCAACTGCCACAGATGAGGGGGAGCAACAACAGCCTCAAACAGTAGATGTACCAAATGAGGAGGCCCCGAGGAGGTCTCAAAGAGTAAGAAGATCAGCTATTTCTGATGATTATCAGATTTATCATACAGAGGAATTTCAAATGGAGGATGATCCCACCTCATTTGAAGATGCCATGAGAAGCGGAAATTCCTCAAAATGGCTTGAGGCCATGGAAGAGGAAATGAGATCCATGAAGACTAATAAAGTCTGGGACTTGGAAATTATTCCTAAAGGAGCCAAAACAGTAGGCTGTAAATGGGTCTACAAGACTAAACATGACTCCCAAGGGAATGTAGAAAGACATAAAGCGCGACTTGTGGCAAAAGGCTTTACACAAAGAGAAGGGATTGATTACAATGAGATATTTTCTCCAGTCTCATGTAAAGATTCCTTCAGAATCATAATGGCATTAGTAGCACATTATGATTTAGAGTTACATCAGATGGATGTAAAGACGGCATTTCTTAATGGGGATTTGGAGGAAAATGTTTACATGGCACAACTGAAAGGTTTTGTCGTGGAAGGAAATGAAAGAATGGGATGCCGCCTAAAGAAATCAATTTATGGGTTAAAGCAGGCTTCAAGACAGTGGTACTTGAAGTTTGACAGTACAATAAGAAAATTTGGGTTTAAAGAGAATGTTGAGGACAACTGCGTTTATGCAAAGTTTAAAGATGGGAAGTTCATCTTCCTAATCCTGTATGTGGATGATATCCTACTAGCTAGTAGTGATGTTAGTCTACTACTGGAAACAAAGAAGTTTTTGTCCTCAAACTTCGATATGAAAGACCTTGGTGAAGCTTCATTCGTTCTAGGGATCGAAATTCACCGAGATAGAAACAAAGGGGTATTGGGACTGTCACAAAAGGCATACATAGAGAAAGTCTTAAAGAAATTTGGTATGCATAAATGTAGTCCATCACCTGCACCTATAGTCAAGGGCGACAGATATGGGGATTTTCAATGCCCCAGGAACCAGTATGAGATCGATCAAATGAAAGCGGTTCCATATGCTTCAGCTGTCGGAAGCTTACAGTATGCTCAAGTGTGCACACGCCCTGACTTAGCATTTGTTACCGGGTTACTTGGCAGATTCCAGAGCAATCCTGGAATAGAACATTGGAAATTGATAAAGAAAGTCTTGCGTTATTTGCAAGGAACAAAAGGCCTCATGATGACATACAGAAGATCAGATTCACTCCATATAGTGGGGTATACGGATTCTGATTTTGCGGGAGATGATAGAAAGTCTACATCCGGATATGTGTTCACTCTCGCTAAAGGAGCTATATCGTGGAAAAGCTCAAAACAAACCGTCACTACATCGTCCACAATGTATGCCGAGTTTGTAGCATGTTATGAGGCTACGGGGCAGGTGAACTGGCTAAAGAAGTTCATACCCGGTTTAAAAGTGGTTGACGACATCAATAGACCACTTAAGTTGTACTGCGATAATGAACCCGCAGTAACGTATGCCCACAACAATAAGTCAAGTGGTGCTGCCAAACACATTGACATAAAGTACTATGTTGTGAAAGATAAAGTTCGGGATCAAATTATAAGTCTAGAGCATATAAGTACCGCAAAGATGTTAGCGGATCCGCTTACTAAAGGCTTACCACCCAACGTGTTCAGAGAACATGTAGCCGGCATGGGTTTAAGGGAAAGCCTATGATTCCTGGACTAAAAGATGGCCCAAAGATTAAAGTAACTGTTTCAGAACAGAGAGGTGTATTGTAACTGTTGAATCTATCGGCGATTGACCGTGACGATGAGACATGTTCTATGCACTAATCTGTGATGGAATGTGTAAAGTCAAAAGTAATAAAAGATAAAGTATAGATTGAGATCAAGGGGGAGAATGTTAGAATGATCTCAGCAGGGCATTTGGCCCAACGGCCAAATACCCTCCCCTTGCTCGCGCCCTGATCGGGGGCGCCCAGCCCAATAGGCTGGTGGGCCCCTGTCGCCAGCGCCATACAAAAGAGAGGTGGGGACCGGGGCGGCACAGAGGACGAGGTTCACCGTGCCGCCGCCAGACCCACCGACACTACCCTAAACCCGATCTGGTGAGGGGGCGCTCCAGCGACGGGAAGCTCCACCGTGCCGCCAGTTCGCCGCCGACCGGGCCTGCGCCGTCGACCCCGTCGCCCCGTAGCCGCTTCTTCATCTCCGACCGCCGCTGCCCGTGCGCAGTCGTCACCGACGAACCGAGATGGCCACCTCCTCCTCCACGCCGTCCGACGGTCAGTCTCCCTCTCTCCCTCTCGGTATCTCTCAAGAACTCAAATAGAAAAGGAGAACCCGCTAGATCTAAACCCTAGGAGATCCTAGAGGTCTATCATAAGGTACCATCAGTTTCTTTACGATGTGTAGATCTTTGCCCTACCCTCCTCTCAAACTCATATGTAACGTCTAACCAATCATTTTACCTTACAAAGAACCATCGGATAAGGCCCAACCGGCAGCATTAGAAACAAACAAAGCTGTCAATTAGCAACTGAACACTTGAACAGTGTTTAAATTGATTAAAGTAAGCACGGCTGCTACAGAGAAAAAAAGGCAGCCAAAGAAGCTAGGCCACACTTCCAAGCTGATAGGCTTGGCCCTGATCAACTCGGCTTCGGCTTCTGGCTTATTTTTCATTATTCATAAGTTTCGTCTATTTTTGAACTTTTGGCTTTTTGTTGAGTTTTTTTGCCGGTTCTTTTTTTCCCGTATTTGTTTGTATTATATGTAATGGGCTAACATATTTTTTATATTTTTTATTTTTTTTAAATTTAATTATGCTAAATAAGCCTCTGTCATCTACAGTGCTTTTTTCAGCCAGCTACAGTGTTTTCAGCCATAAGCCATGAGCTTTTCAGCCGAACCGATCACCACAGAAGGGAACTAATTAAGAGGCATTTTTTTGGCACTATTTGGATTAAATTTCTAGAACAAAGTTTCTCTCTAGGGAAAAAAAGTGTTCTTGAGACTCATGATACCTTTGACCTTGTCCTATCATATCGTTCCATTATTGTTACTTGTGAAGCAGTTGAGTACTAACTCATAAAATTAAGTTTGTTTCTGTAAGACCTGACTTTGAATAGTGACAGTGATTTCCATGAAACCGACTTCTGAACCAACGACTACAGCTGTAAAAAGTCAGCTCTTACCTTTGAAGGATCATAGCAAAACTAAGGAGCAAGTGGAGGGTCATCTTACCTATACTTTCCCCCTGATTTTCAGCAGGAAAAAAGGGTAAGGGGATAGAGAGCAGAAGAGGAGGAAGATGATTATGACTGAAGTCGCCAATGACAGCAAAAGGAACCATACCGACAGCTACTTCAGTGGAAAAGCCGTCACCAGCAGCTCGGAGGAATTTGGAAGCATGACATCGAAGAAGCCAAGGAATACGAGTCCAAGAAGCGCTCCCATATCCCCAAAGGCATGCTATTTAATTAGTTTGCACATATCTTGCCTAGTAATTAGCTGCTATGCTGAAGTGATTTTGTTGCAATTGAGCAGGAGAAGAAGGACAAGATTGGTGAAAGAGTGGCAGCACTGCAGCAGCTAGTGTCGCCATTTGGAAAGGTATTTGGTTGCGCAATGTCCCCTCGCTTTTTATCTTTGCAAAAGCAGCTCATTTTATAAAGCTTGAGCATGTTTGGTTCTGCAAATTTTCTCTCTTGGCAGACGGACACAGCTTCTGTTCTTCAGGAGGCCTCAGGGTACATCAAGTTCTTGCACCAACAACTCGAGGTTCTTATTCTCGCCCACTGCGCATCGCATTGTGATCGATGTTGAGTTTGCTCATCCTTGGTTTCTGTTCATCACAATGCACCGATTTTTTTTGCAGGTTCTTAGCTCCCCGTACATGCGTGCTCCTCCTGTGGCTGGCGCTGCGCCTGAGGTGAGCTCACACTTGCTGACTAGCAAAGTTACAGCCTTTCTTTCGGTCATCGCCACTACACTATTCTGAATGTTACTGGAAACACTGAGCTCTGATGAGAGTAAAATGTGAACTCCGATGAGAGTACAATGCAAGTACACCCATCGTTTTTCATTCAAGAGATGTATTGTCACAAATTCATAACGCGGCCCTCGCTTGCTATAATTCAGGATCCCGATCACTACAGCCTGCGGAACCGCGGTCTCTGTCTCGTGCCGGTGGACCTGACGCTGCAGCTGACACAGAGCAACGGGGCTGACCTTTGGGCGCCGGCGAACACGACCAAGCGCAGGTGAAGAGAAGTCCGCTTCATTACAGACCAAGGGCCGGCCGTGAGGTTGGTCTAGAGGACGGCAGTACCGTCGGGGGTGTAGAATTCCAAGTGTCTGACCCGATTCAATCTCCTAACAGGCAACTAAGCAAGCATTTTCTGTGAAGTCTCAGCTGTGTTATAGCGACCCTGCCTGGCGACCCTGATCTCTGTTGGCGCCGGGCATATGTGTAATCATACATAGTGAGGTAGTACCAGTACAGTAGTACCCCGTCTATCTCCATGTGGTATGTAAGTACGTGTTTTAACATGTTAACAACCTACCTGTTGCTTTCACCAACTAATTAAAGCAGCGGTTTAATGCCAGCTCATAGCAGCGTTCAACCTTGAGTAGTTACGAGGTACTGTTAACAATTTACCATGCATTTGTTGTCCTGTGGTGATCAGTTGGGCTTTTTTGTGGCTTATGACTAAAATTACTGTAGCTGGCTGAAAAAAAACACTGTAGTTGACAGAGACTTATTTAGCATAATTAAATTTAAAAAATTAAAAAAAAAATAAAAATATGTTAGCCTATTACGTATAATACAATATAAATACGAGAAAAAAGAACCAGTAAAAAAGCACAAAAAAGTTAAAAATTCAGAAAAAGATGAAATTTGTAAATAGTGAAAAATAAACCGAAAGTTAGAAGCTTAAGCCGAATTGATCATATCCATATCTCTCGGTGCTTCTTCAGGTGTGCTAAGACTGAAGCTGCACCTTCAGGCAGCCTACCTGTCCTAGTGTCTTGTGTCGGTGCTCAAGTTCTAAAGCTACCACCAGCATGCCAAACAAGTTCTGGCACCTTCAAAGCTCCCCGATGTGCCCCTGAAAGTGGCCAGAAGGCCTGAGTGCAAAATTGAAAGAAGTGAGCCGAACCCTTCTTGATTGAGATTACCTTTAATAAAGAAGAGAATATTGGGCTTTTACCTTGAGTGCCCGTATAAGCGTTTGCCGTGGGTTGAAAAAAAAAAAACTTGTTTTGGGTTGTTGCTTGTTACAGTGAATCATGTCCTTTCTGGCGTTGGATGCTCTGTTCAATCAAATCAAACGAATCAACGCAAAGGTATGTTTAATTTCGGTGCCGGCGTAGCGTGCCGTAGTTATGGAGGACGGCCGAACGAACTGGGGCCCATGCGTTATGGCCTTCCTCTACAATACGCTCGGGGGTGAAGCAACCGAGGCCACGATTTCGGTGAGCGTTAATTAATGACTTTTAATTACAGTTATGATTTTTAATTAAAAAATAAGTTGTAGTAATTGAAAGAAGTGATTTTTAAAAGGACATAAAGAGTAGAAAAAGTGAAAAAGAGATATGTGCGTAACGGTAGCGAGAGAAGTACGGTGTGTGATGCACCTGTGACCCTGTCTTATCCTCGAAGCTAGCCAATAATGAGAGGAGTGGAGAAGCTGTTTTGAGAAATCAAGTATTCATATGAACTTTTGGCTTTTTTTAAACAAAGATAAAAACAAAAGCCAATACAAATAACACCTAATCCCCACGTCCAAATCCTGAAACCTCCGGACGAAACCGGAAAGGCAAATCTGCCCGTCTATTCTTGACACTTGATTGTGCATCCGGATAAGCCACATCTATTGTATTTCATATGCATGGGCTTATGCGTTATTATTGTATTTGATTCAATTTATAGTATTTTGGAAACTGATGGGACAATCAGTTCTGACACTAGTATTCCTCCATGAAATTTTGAATTTTGAAATTTGAATGAAGCCTCTGAATGTATGCAATATCCTATACATGTTCTATGTATCATTCGGACAAATACACATACTTTTGCATAAAAAATATTTTCACTAATCATTTGTACCGTACAATACAGATGTGCATACACATGACACATGCACAGTGCCACCGCGGTGAGCCGTGAGGTGCACGGCGAGTCGCAGATTGACGTGGACGGTGAGTTGCACTGTACAATAGAGTACACACAAGCATATAAATACATACAAACGTATATACATACATGCATGCATGGAGATCACCACCTCGTCGGCCAACAAACGATGGAGCTGCACACGGGCCCTTGCGCCCTTGTGGAGGAAGGCAGCGCGCGGACGGACACCACCGCTGTGACCGGACTCACAGCGCCGGCGTTGAGGGGATCACTGCGCAGCATGCATGCACACACATACGGCAGGGGCGGAATTGGGCCCCTGGCAAGGTGGGCTTCAGCCCGAGGCGTGAGAAAATGTGCAGTGTATAGCCCAGGTATTCTCAGCCCAGCCCAGGGTATAATTGCTAGTATTCAGCCCAGGTAGCCCATATATGTTTCGAAATTCGCCACTAAGCCAGCGGCCTACGGGTCACCGCGCAGCCCACGGTATTCACGCGGTCCACCACTGTCTCCGCGCGGCTAAGCCTTCACGCGCTGCCAGCGGCGCCGGTCGCTGCGCTCAAATGCCAAAAGTTGAAACCCTAGCTTAACCTCGTCGCGTCCGCCGTCTCCCCGCCTCCTGGCGCCGCCCGGCCCGGCCCGCCTCCCGGTGCCGCCCGACCCGTCTCGCTGTCTCGGCGTTGCCCCGCCTCGGCGCCTCCCGACCCGTCTCGGCGTCTCGGCGCCGCCCCGCTTCCCGACGACCCGACCCGTCTCGGCGCCCCTCCTCGGCTCGACGCCTCGACGGCTCCTCCTGCCTCTCCTCCGCCTCTGCCTCTGGCCTCCCCTCCGCCTCCGCTGGGCCGCTGGGGAGATCCGGCTGGGGTCGGAGGAGCGCACGCTGCACGGCCGCATGGGGACTCGGGGACGGGGAGAGATTGAGAGGGGAGCGGAGCGGTCGTCGGCGGAGCCGGCACTCGCAGTCGCAGCCGCCCGGGGTGTGGACTGTGGAGGAGTGGGGAGACTGAGTAACTGACCGAGAGCGGCGAGAGGCGAGCGACTTAGAGAGGAGGGGCACGGCCGCACGGCCCACGCACGGGTGAGGTGTCGGCAGTCGGCTGGAGCCGGCTGTCGGCACGGGAGGAGACTCACTGGACTGAATTTATTTTAGTTAGTGAACTAATTTGTTGATGGCACGATGCATCGCATACACTTTTATTAATATATCAAGAGTCTTATGTATTCCTTAATTTTTAATGTGTAAGTTTACATGAAGTATTTACATCAAGAATTTATATCAAGTGATGCAATATCCATCACCATCTATCAAATTTATAACATTACAAATTATTCGTGTTTATGTCTTAAAAACATTTGAATTTTTGCTGTAGGAAACAAGGAGTTATTAGTCAATACTCAATACAAAATGAAGCGGGCGAAGAAACAATTATCTCGTGCTAGTGATAAGTTAGCTTCTTATAAATGTAAACTTCATGTTGTTCGTATTTATTCATACACATATTTGATTTACTCTCATATGTTGTCTTTACAGGTTCTGGTTCATGTCCAACTATCAATGAAGAAATGACATGATAGGATAGAGAGCAAATCTTCGTAATTTAGGTACTCAAATTGTATCTCTGTCGTGTTACATTTTTTATATTTTAATATTATGTCATGTTTTTCTTATTATGCTTTATGTTTACTTGTTTAGTATTGAACTCAAGTTTCATATCAGTAATGCAATTAGCCAATTATGATATATTGTTGTTATATCGTTGTATGGGTACAAATTAGCGTTAGTTTTAGGTTGTTAGAGTTCAGCCCGGAGCGTAGCTAAATCCTGGTTCCGCCACTGCACATACACATACGCATACAGATCGCCGACCTGGAGTCGAGGACAATCCCGTCGCCGGCGAGGTGCATGTCTGAGGTGGGAGCGGAGAGAGGGAAAGGGGAGGGGGTGAAAGAGACAGGGTGCACTTCCGGAGGTCGGCGGTGGGTGTGTCCCGGTTGCAAGGTGCAGTTTCCGGAGATGGTGGCATGCAGTCCGGCCGCCGGAGACGAAGACAATGGTGTCGGCAGAGAGGATGATAGGATCTGGCGCATCCAATCGCCGGCGGAGTGGACGGGGACTGGATCCGGCCTTCGCCGGCCGTGCAGCCGCCATATCCGGCTGTCACTCGCCCGTTGTCGCCGGATCCATCGCCGTATCGGCCCGTCAATAGCCCTCTTCCCTGGCTTTTGCCGTGCAGTAAGATCTGGCCTTCATCGGACCGAGAAGGTTTCATATATGTTTTGGCAAGTTTTATATAAATACTAGATAAAACATAGACGGAAAGCAAGTTTTATGAAATTTCAGAAACAGAAACGTCAAGTTTTCATATGAGTTTTGGGTTTCGAAAATTGAAACCTCGAGTTTCAAACATAAGGTTGAAGCAATTTTCAAAACTAAAACTTTGTTTCACCAAGTTTCATATATTAAACTTGATATTTCAAATATTTTTCAAATGTGAGTTTGAGAAATTAATTTTGACAAGTTTCAAAACAAATCTTAGCTAATTTTCATAAGAGAATTTTTGCCAAGTTTCAGAATACATGCGCCAAGTGTCATAGAAGTTTCAAAATTCGATCAAGTTTCACAAAAAAAATTGGCTTTCCCGATGGCCTCGCCAAGCATGCCCGACCTGTTACTTGCTCTCCATCTACTGCCACGCTTGACCCGTGGCCACCGACCGTCATTGTGTCTGCCCTTGTTGAAGAATACTATTATGTGTTAATGGTGAGTTTTTATCATTAATGATAACTAATTTGTGAGATTAATATTTTGCATGAGTTGGTGAATAGGTTAGGTCCCCATGATAATAAAAAAAACTTTGGATAGCTTCATATGTTGATGGCAATCAAGTCAAGAGAATGTATCATGTGTTGATAAGTAAGTCAAGAATCCAATCTTGGAGATGTGATGTTTGTCGTCAAGTAAAGCTCTAAGTGGACGCGCAAGGAAAATGGATAACTGACATAGACTAAAGATATGTTTCTTAGTTATTTACGGGTCTCGGTGTTTGATTGGGAGACCGAATTGATAGTATATATTACCATTCTGTGAAGACGTGTTTTGATTAGTAGATTGAGTATGTCATGTATTGATAGCTCTTTATGCTTGCTCTAGCTCTCCTTGGCATAATGCTACTATTTGTGAATGTACTTTTACGAATTATTGTGGCTCATGCATTTATCCTTGTAGCATGTAATTTTTTTTTCAATTCTTAATTTTGTTCACATAATGAGAAACTACACTAAGATAGTCATTCATAGTCTGACCACTCTATATATCTGAGGTCAAGACAATAGAAAATGTGCACGAATTGAACAGTTCTTTTAGTTTATTACGATCATTATTATAATACTTAACTAGATCTGCAATAGTTGTCTGTCCAAATATATCAGTAAATCTAGGATTATGTGTAGTTGGAACAACCATCACTCTTAAATAAATTAAATAGTACAATAAACTTAATTAAGAAATAAACAACATAATTACAACACATTCAATTACCTCACTGTGCAAGCAGAAGAAAGATATTACAACATTTGAATTCACACAGAGCCCTAAGTGATATAATCAAATCTTAATTAATTACATCAGTTGCATTATCATAGAAAATTAAAATACAGGATTACATCATTTTTCATCATATATTCTTGATTATATGCATACACGTGTAGTTGCATTTACAGTTGTCTAATTGAGTCTAAATGCCATACTTAGCCTTGCTTAGATACATGTGGCTATTGAGTTGCCCCGACGTTATTTCAAACATGAAAACTTAGTTTGGGCAGCCACTAGAGGGAAGCGACTGGTATTTAAACTAGAAGGGATAATTTAGAACCCCAAAATTCTAAACTTGCTTCATACATAGGCAGATGGTAAGTGGGGCTAATATGATGGGAGCACAAGAGTGTAGTTTGTGACAGAACCATCCAGGTAACTATAAGGACTGAATCTTGTGGTGTGATTATCTCTCAAGATAAAATAGCGCAACCACAAGCTATAGAGGGTATCACCTAATCAATTAATTTGCATCGATCCGACACTAGATGCGCCATCCGGTGGAACACGGGTAAAGAGTGCTGGAGGGAGGACTTTGTGATGCGCCATCTGCTGGAACACATGTAAAGAGTGCTGGAGGGAGGCCTTTGATGTGATGGCGCAAGAAGGGGCTTTTGAAGCAGGTGGATAGAACCTAACGACATTGAAAACCTTAGCGGGTGTAGCCACATTAGGAAGATACATTGTAAAGGCTTTGTGTTGGTTTTCTTGATCTGTATACCTAAGAAAGCATATGAAATAAAACAAATTGAACATCTCTTATGGGTAAAGTGTGCGATCTCTACAGAATAAAAACTGTTCGAATAACGTGCCCACGGTTAAGGGCGGACATGAGAATTTACTCGAGTTAATGTCTATATTACAAAAGAATCTTTGTGGTTAGAATGAAAAACAGGAGGGGTGATTAGAACCCTGACTTTTCTCTTAGGTGGATATAACTCAGTGAATATAATGGGTGAATAGAACCCTAGAAGTAAAAATACCACATGGTGGATGGAATCATATTTTGTAAAAGGTGAATGAAATCTTCGCTACAATTATTGTTACATACTCTTACAACCTTTAAAATTATGGTTTAGCTAAAGTACTAAATCTAAGACTTTCTACTTATTGTATTTCAAATGTGACTTCTTGCGAATAAAAGAATCTTAAGCCTCCCTTTGATCATCCTTGCATATATATTATAACTGAATTATGTATGGTGGCTTACTGAGTACCTTTGTTTTCGCTATTAGTCAATTACTATCATTCAGTAATTAAGATGGAGAAAGACAAGTCTTGCGATTGTGTAAAGGTGTTGACAAGATTGGAATATGAAGATACTAAGAACTAGACCATGAGCCCCATTTGGGGTGTGATCAAAATGGCTTGAGCTTTTGGCTTCAGCTTATTTTTGCACTATTCATAAATTTCGTCTTTTTCTGAACTTTTATCTTTATTTTGAGTTTTTTTACCGGTTCTTTTTTTCCTCGTATTTGTTTACATTATACGTGATGGGCTAATATGTTTTTTCTATTTTTAAATTTTTTTAAATTTAATTATGGTAAATAAGCCTCTGTCAGCTACAGTGCTTTTTTCAGCCAGCTACAGTGTTTTCAGCCATAAGCCACGGGCTTTTCAGCCATTTTGATCACAACCTTGATTGCTTGTGGACATATCCTGAGAATCCTACATGTATGTTATTTCTGTTTTTGTTGCTGTTCTTTAAAGGTATTGTACTATCTATTGTATTAGTTTTGTTTTTGCAAGATATGTGTTTGATATCCACTAATATATCTATGTGTACTATCTATTGATTCAGAGAATAGTACAATGAAATCACAGAGAATTTCGAATTGCAAATTGAGGGTTCGACGCTTTTCCAAATTTCAAACCATGAGATGTGGGACCAATACTAGCTGTTTGGAGCAAAACAAGCGCAGGGGGGCGACTAATGTTTGCTGTGAAAGTAACACTGAAAAATCCATCGATGTACACCGTAAACTGTATGTGAAAATTACGCGTGTTTTGGTGTTCGATGTAGGGAGCGTTTGTATTGGGTTTTTGTCAGATATTTACATTAGTTGTTAGCTTTTGTAAATAAATATCAAAAACTAGAAACAGAAACCCATACAGCTGTAGCGCACAGACATCTCAGCTCAGCCCGCGTCGAAATATCCTATTAAAGCATGGCTGGAATGCAGCCTCCGCTGCCGCTCAGACACGTGTGTGGGTTCGTGACAGGTGTTGCATCATCAGATACAGACAGCTCTCACAGCGTCCGGATCTTTTTGCTCTGCTGCAGACGAGTCTGGAAGTTGCATGATCGCACTCCATCCCTAACAGCAATCATCAATCCCACGCTGGAACAGACGCTAAACCGCGGTTGAAACTGTCTTCTCCACCATCAAGTGCTCAACCGCAGTTCAGGAGGACGGTTTGTACGAGTACTCGTGTTGGATGATCACACAGACACAGCTGCAGGTACACAAGAAGAGCCTTAAGCCCGGTTCGGGACTGTTTGTTTACCAGGCACCTCTGCTCCTGTTTGTTCCCGTCCCTCTATGGAGGAGCACGGACTCCCGATGAACCCAAACGAACGCATCAGATGCACTGGTGGACGGTGCAGCTAGTACATGGTATGATGGTAGCATGGACAGAAACCCCGTCCAAAGCAAAGCAAAACCAAAAAAAAAAAAAAATCCCCTCACAAGCGACGAAAATGCAAGTAATGTAACGTGACAAATGGCCACAATTTCCTCGTCTTCAATGCACGGGAGATTCGCCCATCCCAAGGGGCCCCACCGGGCGTCCGTCCACTCCGACCAAATCAAAATCTTGGCCCGCAGCGCGAGAGCATCCGGAGATACACTACTTCGGTCCTGTTTTATTCAGCTTTTAATTTCTATTTTTAATTTTTCTATAATAACTAGCTTTTAAATAAAGTATTTTTTAAGATACAGCCTACTAATTAATAGTAGTATATATTGTACTAACTTCATTTATATCGGTAAAAATCGTATGTGAGTTTCTGTTACTTTGTAATTTCTTGTATAAACAGTCTAAATGTCATAAGCGCGAAAAGCCATAAGTCTCTGTAAAAAAGAACACGCTCTCCGTCTCGTTGAAGCCGCCAAACGAGACTCCTGTTTTTGTTTTTTTTTTATCTTTAGACTTTGGTTTTTCATAAACTGAAATAAAAGGTACGATTTCTCTTTAAAGGATCTTTCAGGTTCAAGCTGTACGATATGGCTATCGTCTCAAAAACATAAATAAAGAAAAGACGTCAGACATAGCCCAGAGGAAGAGGGCCGTCTGGAAGCGGGAAATTTAACTTTTTGCCACTCATATGAACGCCACCTATCCAAATGCCACTCATATCGTTGCACTCAACAATTTGCCACTCTTAAGATGGGTTGACTCATTTTTTTGCCACTTTTGAGCCCACCAGCGCCAACTCCACTGCCATGTCAGCGCCCGCGCCATGTCAGCACCCGCGTCGCCGCCCGCGCGCGCGCCCGCGCCGCCGCCGGCCTCCCCGCGCCCGCACGCGCGCCCGCGCCGCCGCCGGCCTCCCCGCGCCTGCGCCTGCGCCGCCCGGCCTCCCCGCGCCCGCGCCTGCGTCGCCCCGGCTTCCCCGCGCCGCCGCCCGGCCTCCCCGCGCCCGCGCCGCCGCCGGCCTCCCCGCGCCCGCGCCTGCGCCGCCCGGCCTCCCCGCGCCCGCGCCTGCGTCGCCCCGGCTTCCCCGCGCCGCCGCCCGGCCTCCCCGCGCCCGCGCCGCCGCCGGCCTCCCCGCGCCTGCGCCGCCCGCGCCTCCCCGCGCCGCCGCCCGGCCTCCCCGCTCGCCCGCGCCCGCGCAGCCCGTGAGGCCGGGCGGCGGCGTGGGGAGGCGCGGGGAGGCCGGCGGCGGCGCGGGCGCGGGGAGGCCAGGCGGCGCAGGCGCGGGCGCGGGGAGGCCGGCGGCGGCGCGGGCGCGGGGAGGCCGGGCGGCGCAGGCGCGGGCGCGGGGAGGCCGGGCGGCGGCGCGGGGAAGCCGGGGCGACGCAGGCGCGGGCGCGGGGAGGCCGGGCGGCGCAGGCGCGGGCGCGGGCGCGGGGAGGCCGGGCGGCGGCGCGGGGAAGCCGGGGCGACGCAGGCGCGGGCGCGGGGAGGCCGGGCGGCGCAGGCGCGGGCGCGGGGAGGCCGGCGGCGGCGCGGGCGCGCGCGCTGGCGGCGACGCGGGTGCTGACATGGCGCGGGCGCTGACATGACAGTGGAGTTGGCGCTGGTGGGCTCAAAAGTGGCAAAAAAATGAGTCAACCCATCTTAAGAGTGGCAAATTGTTGAGTGCAACGATATGAGTGGCATTTGGATAGGTGGCGTTCATATGAGTGGCAAAAAGTTAAATTTCCCTCTGGAAGCCGCTCTCGTCCGCACGATGTGCCGCGCGCGACCCACACCCACCACGCACGTTGCACAATTTATACGCGCCAATCACGCCGCTCCCTGCCGTCGCTGCACGGGATAGTTGGCCGTCTCGACTCTCTCAGGTAAGTCTCAAGCAGCAGCCGGCGGGCGGGCGTGCGTGCGTGCGTGTGGTCTGAGCTG
The DNA here is from genome assembly GCA_017311315.1 of Dendrocalamus latiflorus. Classification (NCBI taxonomy): domain Eukaryota; kingdom Viridiplantae; phylum Streptophyta; class Magnoliopsida; order Poales; family Poaceae; genus Dendrocalamus; species Dendrocalamus latiflorus. The sequence goes on from CM029627.1 coordinate 13,895,611, forward strand.
AGGAATAATTGAGCGAGCGCGCGCGGGAAGTGGGGGGAAGGCATGAGGGTCCAGTGCGACGCGTGCGAGGCCGCGGCGGCCACGGTGGTGTGCTGCGCGGACGAGGCAGCGCTGTGCGCGCGCTGCGACGTCGAGATCCATGCCGCCAACAAGCTCGCCGGCAAGCACCAGCGCCTCCCGCTTGACGCCGCGCTCCCCGCCGCGCTCCCGCGCTGCGACGTCTGCCAGGTACGTCACGTGTAACCTACCCACTCACATCACACGCGCGTGCGAAGCAGCAGCAGCTCGGCTCTGTAGTTTGGGACTGGGGCGGTGCTCAGTTTCTGTCCACGCTCGCGCGCGCGCAGGAGAAGGCGGCCTTCATATTCTGCGTGGAGGACAGGGCGCTCTTCTGCCGGGACTGCGACGAGCCCATCCACGTCCCCGGGGCGCTCTCCGGCAACCACCAGCGCTTCCTCGCCACCGGCATCCGCGTCGGCTTCGGCTCCGTCTGCAGCGCCGACGTCGGCACCCACGCCGACCACCTCCCGCCCAAGGGCGGCTCCAAGCCACCGAGCGTCGTCGCTGCTTGTGGGGTCCCCAAGCCGGTCCAGGCCGCCGCGCAGGAGGTGCCTTCGTTGCCGTTCTTGCCGCCGTCGGGCTGGGCAGTCGAGGACCTCCTGCAGCTCTCGGACTACGAATCCAGCGACAAGGCAAGGGATCAACCATAATAGCAAACCGTTCTTGATCACAAGAATCTCAAGATTGCCGAGAAATCAACAGGTTTCCCCCTTGAGATATATCCATCTCACGGTCTCTGTTCTATTTCTGTTGTGTTTGCTGCTGCAGCAGGAGTCTCCTCTTGGGCTCAAGGAGCTGGAGTGGTTCGCGGACATCGGCCTGTTCCATGACCATACGCCGGGCAAGGGGGGCAGCACGGCGGCGGAGGTCCCTGAGCTCTTCGCCTCGCCGCAGCCAGCGAGCAACGCGGGTTTCTACAAGGCGAGCGGCGCGCGCCAGAGCAAGAAGGCACGCGTGGAGCTGCCTGATGACGACGAGGACTACCTCATCGTTCCTGATCTCGGATGAGATATATATTACATATTTTGTATGTGATGTAAGTTGTACTTATGCAAAGGATTCTGCCATCTTCTTGTACAAATCGCTTACCGTGGACATATGTAAATTGTAAGGCAGTTTGGGGCCAATACTTCCAGCATGAGATGGGTATGATATACGCACTGAATTTGCTTGTTGCATGTGCTCTGTTCACAGATTTATTCTGTCAGAACCTTAGCAGTGATGCAAAAGCTTGAATCAGTTTTCCGTAAAAAAAAGCAGCAGCATGAATCAGTTTTGTACGTCCAGCTGAACACCTTCAAACGGATGTACATCGATTAGTACTGAAGTAGTGAAGTTACCAAAATGGAGCTTCGACATTGAATACTGCAATATAAGAGATAGTTCAGGAGACCAAAAGTTTACAGTTTGGAAATTATCCTTTCATACTTCTACGCAATTATTTTACAATCAACCGCTTGTAAACAGGTTACAGGTATACATGCGACCACAGAACTGATATCTTCGGTAAACATGAGGCTCAGAATACACTACGAAGATCGACCGGACAGACTAGCTCTAAAACCAAGATAAATGAACTTGAACAAGAGAAGCATACGGAGCAATACCAGTCTGAAATGTAGTTCACCAATGACCGTAGCTTCATATCCCACGAAACAGCCATACCGCACGGTACCATGCACTTAAAACAGCCAGGGATAATGACACTTCAGCAATGCTTCAACAAAAATCAACAAATACATAAGGGTGCTACAGCTTAACACCAACCGAGAAATGACATGGCGCCAAACAAAAGCATGTAAGCATGCACCATAACCTGATTATGACATTTCAGGTCACCCATTTTACGACTTCAAATGAGCTATTCCAGTAAGATTATGAAGTCACAAAAATCCTGGCTGCTCTTCAGCAAGGTTTGTGAATCAATCCAGAACTTCCCAGTCTGTTACCAGTACATGTCAAATCCTTTTCGAAGATGCCAGTAAACTGCAAAGAAATGCTTCTTTGTATTGCAAATAAAATTCAAGCACGTTGTATACAAATTCCAAGCCGTCACCTTTTCTTCAGCAATGAACTAGCTCTCAGGAAGATTTTATCGATCTCATCAAGCTCGGACACTTTCAGTTCTTTTGCAGGTGAATCAGTCTTATCAGAAAGTGAAGCGATCTTCCGTAGATGTTCCTCAAAATCATCTGGTTCATGGTCATTATTTTCTGAGGGAAACTTATCCAGCCTTTCTAGATACAAAGGGCGCTCCTTGCTGTCTTCTACCTGCTCCTCCGAGTCTGTCTCAAAAATGTCAGAGAGATCCTCAGATTCAGAGTATGTGATAGAATCAGAAGCTGAATCATCACCCACCACAGAGTTTTCATCCTCGAGCCTCTCGGACCCTTCTATACTTTCTGACAGGAGATCAGATACACTTCTCTTGTGAACAGAGCTAGAAGAATCTTTTTTCACGGACATACTGTTTACACTATCTGAAACAAAAGCGATGTCTTTCACAGCACTTTGTCCAATATGCACTCCAGCTAACTTCATCTGCGCGTGAAGATCTCCAAGCTCCTGTTCAAGCCTGGGAATGTACCGCCTAAGAGCTCGGAGGCGATCTCTGTATTTTGATTTATCCAGTGCCTGGTTGGAAGTTTTAAAATTAGAAATGATGAAAGAAACCAGGCGTCTACAGTAGAAGATATAAAAGGACAAATTTTATCTTCTCATTCTGCATATTTGTCTATATTGGAATATTTTCTAATTGACCCTGGGTAGAAGCTCTTCCGTCCACCTAAATAGAATGGGAATTGATTGGCTATGCCTCTTGGTCTTAAGTTCTAAACTAAAAAATGTTGATTAATAAATTGATAATTTACTGAAGCACCTTCTGCAAATTAGGACGGTCTTACTGTGGCTTGTCTTGCATGGAAATCTTGGAATTGTCCTGTTACTAGTGTTTTCTTTTTGTCTTTCTTCCAACCTTGCTTCATAGTTCATACCCCATGCTAAAGATAACAATATCTTAATCCTTGTACCATGATAGCAATAAGAGAACGTACCTTTTTTCTAGAAAGTGAAACTTTTGGAGACATTATTTCTGGTGGTGGCTGTGCATAGTTTTTCCCTCTGTACATAATAATTGTATTCCCTTCTTGAACATCAAGCACAATCCCACCACTTAGTCTGGCTAACTCTGAGGCAATTTCCTTAACCTCCTCCGGTGTGAATGTCTTCACAATTACCTGTAGGGTTTGGTGCTTTTTCCAGTGCAAATGCATGTTCAAGATCACTCCCTGGTAAATTCCACGTCTTCCAACCGGCACATAGTTTTTACATTTTTGGCCCATCTTGAGGAAATAGAAGTGCTCTTCAGGTGTAAGCACCTCAGGATCATGTGTAGGTTCTGACGGGTCATCTGGTTCAATTTTCTTCAATGCTGCAACAAGTCGTTCTTCCTTCCTCCGAGCCTTTAAGGGTAATCCCGATAAATAAGATAAAACATACAAGAGCAAATTATTTGTCTGTACAACAATATATTTAGGGCATTTTTGTGACTATGAAACTCAGATTGTAAGACATAACTTATTTGGTTACAATAAATGAATCTTGGGGGGCTTTGCCTCTTTCCCTTTCTCGAAAAAACAACAATATATTTAGGAGTGAAAATTCCACAACAGAGTGCATAAAAATAAACAAATATACTATCATTGTGAATGGTGGCTGCATAGATACTTAGTTGTAGTGCATGAAGCATATGAAAGACAATCGACACCTAATCAGAGTTCCCAGCACTGACAATTTTTATCTTGATAGTATGCTTACGAATATGAATAAAGCTAGTTCTAGCAAGAATGAAGGTTCAGCTTTCCTTGCCATTTCTTACGGGCATAATATGAATAGCAATATTAGAAATCATGCTGCGTCGAGCGAAAGCCAAGCAAACTTCTTTTTTATGCTTGAAACTTTATTCACAACCTAAGAGATAACAAATCGAATAGATAAATCTATAACATGTAGAGGGCATGACAATACAACTTACTAGCTTCAGTTTGTACAAAATCTTCTCCTCCGCGGTCATTCTTTGAAACTCCCTTTTCTTCTTCCATCTCAAGGATTTCAGAAATCTTATCACTGCCCTCTTTCCTTTTAGCTTTTTCCTCTTGGCTTTTGGCTCACCAGATTCATCAACCGACACAACAGCTCCTTGATTTTGTTGAAGCTCTCCCATAGCCTGATTTTCACTATTAACTGGTTGACTTGTATGGATACAATGGTACGTTTGAAGGTTATAGCTTTGCCACCAACCGAATAATCCAGCATCTCGGTGAAAAACCTTGTGGAAAGTATAGCTACAACAGCATCAGAACCTCGAAATGAGAAAACTGACAAACTGTAGTATTGCTTCATGAACGAACCACAACTGAGGAGCTGAATTAGCTCATCCGCGCGCGCACGGACACAAATTAAACCACAAGATATTAAAAACCACAAGCATAATCCTGAAAGCAGTAAAATTGTGCCGAAAGTTCCTGTCTCCGGCATTTCATCGAACACTTGACGCCCACTACGTTTCAGGGCAACCTCTAACGTTTCAGCAAATACCTACTGCAGCAACAACTCAAAGCACAAGCCCAGGCATCCAGGCCTCCCAACATGGGATGGGATCGCTACGTTCCATCGACCGCTTAAAGTAAGAATCGGAAGAAGAGGATCGGTGGGTTCGTCTCTTACGATGGTGAGCCCCGCGGAGGCGCGCGCAGCTCCGGCGTCCCGTGGGAAGGCGCCGCATTTACGCCATCGGACGAGGGGCAAGGCGGCCGAGATCGTGAAGGCTGCTGGCGCCACCTCCTTGCCGGCCGCCGGAGCGAGAGGAGTCGGCTGGCCATGACCGCGTGCGAGAGAGCCCGTCTGCGCATGTCTGTGTGTGAGTGCTTGGGTGGCCGGTGCGGGGTAGCGCTTGGGCTAAAGTGCAGAGCCGACGAGGCAACCGGCGCGCCCCGTGCGGTAGCTTCAGGCGCTGTGCCGGCAGGGAGACGGGCGCGGCGCGGCGAATCCGGCGTGGACGGACGGGACGGGC